>BSBM01000049.1:5747500-6472500 GCA_027924585.1 Larix kaempferi | reverse complement strand
TACTAGGGACTAGGGATTACAGTTGCCAGGGACTAATGGTCAAGGTTTTGGGGTTTGAGACATAGGGGCATGGATTTATGGTTACAAGGATGAATATTTATATGTACATGGGGATAATGTGAGTTAGTGATTTTTTGTAATAGTATATCTCCTAACCCTTGTGGTGAAGGAGAGAAGAGAGGGTGAGGGAGGGGGGATTGGGTAGAGTGGAAGAGAGTGGAGAGAATTGGGTGGATAGGAAGAGAGGGGGTGGGGTTATAGAGAGGGGGGGGGTAACCTTAGAGGAACTCTCATCTTATTCAACAAAAATAGTGAATGAAAATAGTTTGGAACTTTTATGTCTATGAATGGAAATTATATTTTATAGAGATAGAATTAACGCACACACGCATAGAAATGTGTGCGCCCATCTGCATGTGCACACATAGAAACGTGTGTGTGCCTATGCGTGTGCACGCATTTGTATGCACTTGTGTCTAGATTCAAATTATTTTTGGCACCCTTATAGGTTTGGTATTTGCTTCAGATTTCCAAACCTTAAGGCTCGGTCTGATTTATGGCAGAACACATCAAATGCTCTAACTTCATGTTTTTCACCCTTAGTTCCGCATATGCTCCACTAGTGCACTATTGATGAAATTGCACGCACTTGTCAAGCTCTGTGTGTATATTCTAACTAAATATTTTTTGAATAGATCTATTGTTGTTTTCTATTTTTAATTCATTTTTAACTGCATTCATGTCAAATTTGTAAAAAACATAGGTCATTTATTTGGCCTATAACTTTTGATTGCCTTACATATTTCAAAAATGGAAAATAAACCGCACAAGAGTATAAGAATACCTACAAGCTAAAAAAAAAGGTGAATTGATTATCTTCAGACCATGATATCGTGGACCAACACTCGACCATGTCGTCTTAAGGCTTCACTGACTTTCGTAATATCAAAAATTATAAAAATAACTTTTTAAATTTTGGAAAAATAGCCCCACACAAGATTTGTCTGTTGCCTACACCTCTACATATTTTTTTCCTCATAAATTGACAATTTTACATAATAAACCCATGGACCAAAAAAAAACATGTGCATTATGTTTAAGAGAAAAAATAACATACCAATATTAAAATAATGACATTTTTGGGTGGTTATACCACTTTTCCATAAATAAAGTTGTATATTCTGGAAGGTGATTCGTTTTCTACGTTTCATGTTTTTACACCTAATTCGAAAAAAAATTGTAGGTACCTCTAATAATTCATTTTAATGATAATATTTATGTTTTTCCAGCATGTCATTGCAACTAACATGTCATAATTGGATAGCATTACCTTGCACCAACCCTTAGACCGTAAAGGGACTTCTTTAGTTTACATACCATATCTTTCTTTCCCTTTACTATGAACCCTTATGGTTGTTTCATGTTGAATTATTCTTCTAGATTCCTATGTAAGAACGATGTATTCACATCCATCTACTCTATTTCAAGATCAAACACAACAAAAACAGAAAGAATAAATCTAATAGAAGTTAATTTTTAAACTGGAGAAAATATTTCACGAAAATCAATTCCAACTACCCGAGAATACCCCTTTGCTCCAAGCAGGATTTGTACTTCTCCACTTTACCTTTTGCATTTAACTTCCTTTTAAACAACCATTTGCTACCAATGACTTTTCTTCCAGTAGGTAACTAAACTAAATCCCACAATTCATTTTTGTCCAAGGCATCCATTTCTTTGAGCATGGCCCTCTTCCAGAGATCATTATCCTATGAATCAACAGCTTCCTTCACATTTATAGGACCATCATCAGTAAGGGATAAAGCGAAACTAGACTGAAAAGCAGGAGGGGAATACCTTTCTGGTTGTCTTCTTTCTCGAGATGAGTTCCTCAAAACAGGGGTATGAGGTCCTTCGTCTTCTAATTTAGCTTCTTTCGTTGAGTCAGATTCTTCATCTTCTAACTCAAACTCTATCTTTTATGGTTCCTTTTCCATTAGAGTCACTTCTTGTTTGGGAAGTTCTTTGACCTCTCTAAACACAACATCTCAACCATAAACAATATTCTTAGTTACAAGACTCCAAATATTATAACTTTCAGGCCATCTTTATAACCAATAAAGATACATTTTTCAACTTTATTGTCCAACTTACTCCTTTTCTCCTTTGGAACATGTACATAAGCATCACAACCAAAGAATTTTAGATGTTTAATGGAGGGTTTCTTACCATTCCATACCTCTTGTGGTTTTTTTTCAACCAATGTTGATGTGGGTGATCGATTTACCAAGTAACATGTTGTATCAACTACATCTGCCCAAAATTCTTTTCCTATCCTGGCACTACTTAGCATGCTCCCTGTCTTTTCCATCAGCGTCCTATTCATCCTTTCAGCAACTCCATTCCTTTGAGGTGTGTATGGTGTAGTCATCTATCTTTTTATACCTCACTTCTTACATAATTCCTTGAATTCATTCCAGTAGAACTCTCCACTGTTATCTGTCCTCAACACCTTTATTTTCCTTTATGTCTGATTTTGTACAAGATCCTTAAATTATTTAAACTTAGTAAATAATTCATATTTCTTTCGAAGGAAATAAATCCATTTTTTCCTTGAGAAATCATCTATAAATGAAACATAATACACATATATACCTAGTGATGGAACAAGCATAGGTCCAAACACATCATTGTGTATTAACTTTAAAATTCCCTTTGCTCTTGTAGCACCAGATGCAAATCTTACTCGATTTTGTTTTCTATATGTGAAATATTCACATAAATCAATGTCTAGAGTGAAATCAATCATACCTTCAACCATACTTTTACCTTGTAATGCTCGAAGGCCCTTTTCTTCGATATGCCCCAATATTTGATGCCATGGCATTGTATTTCCTCCTGATGCAATCAGGGTTCTGTATTCTATATCTCCCCCCTCAAGCACAACAAAATTACTACATTCACCAATGATGGTTCTTCCCAATAGTTTGTATGGAGTTCCATATCTAAATCCCCTCATCAATACCATTTATCCTCGAACCATTTTTCAGCAACGATCTCCACACACAGTCTTTACACCTGCAATATCCATCTTTTCGATAGATATCAAGTTTCCCGCTAGATTTGGAATGTGTAGTACTCCAGGGAGAGTTCTAATCCTCCCATCCTTGAGTTTCAACTTGACTCTACCAGGCCCAATGATATTGGCTCGTGAATCAAATCCCAAGAACACATCACCTCCATTGTACTTTTCATATTCACATAACCACTCCCTATGAGGATTCATATGACATGATGCACTTGAGTCAATCAATCATATATCACATTCTCAATGATTACCAGTGGAAGCTAGGTACACATTCCCTCCTTGTTATGAGGAAGTATTCACCTATGTGGTAGATGTATTCTCAGATCCCTTTCATTTCTCAACATTCTTAGATCTACAATCCTTTTTATAGTTCCCATCTTTACTGCATTTCCCACACTTCCTTATAAATTTTCCTGGAGATTTAGATCTCGCCCCAGATCCCTTATTTTTTCTTCTCTCCTAGGGGAGACCTCTCATAGACAAGGAATCCATGCTATGAGTATCAATGGTTTTTCACCTCATCTATTATAATTGTTGATGTATTTGTAACTTCGGAAGATATTCAATTGTATATTGTATTTTTACTTTATTGTATCCCCAATGAAGAAGTATTATTCCTTCGATTGGAAGTGCCATCAGTTGTACTTGCAAGTGTCGCAAGTTATATTGTAAGTGTTGTAACTTATACTTGATGGGTTATCATACCACCTTGATGGGGTCGGCCTTGCATGAGTCATGTGGGTTAAAGGGTTATTAGACCACCCTTGTGGGGGTCGTCCCAATCAACATTATGTTAAGTGGTTAAGTTGGGGCTGACCTAGTTAAAGTTAAAAGACAAGTGAAGTAGTGTATAAATAGAGAGTGTGTCTCTCTCATTTTATACATTCTCTCATTCACTCACTTCGCATTAGTCAGAGAGAGGAGGAGTGTTCACTAGTTGAGGAGGATTAGTTGCTACAATCATCTATCTCTTGGGTTTGATCTTTGTGATCTTTGTATTGGTGCTTATTCTATCTTTGAGGAAGTTGCGGGTTTGTTCACCTTCCTGGTTTTCCCCGGTGAAATGTTTTGTGTCTCTTGTCTCTTGTCTCTTATGTTTGATATGTTCTACATGTTGTTCTTTCAGTTAAGATCCTAGATATATTGAATTAAAAGATGAAAAACTAACATGCTATCAGAGCTAGCCTAAAGGAAGGCATGGTATGGCATTTATGACACTTGTTGCACTTGCGACAAATTGGAAGCTAGGGCTTGGTATGGTAAAAACCAGTCATCGTGGAACTTTCACTATAACTCAATTTTGGAGAATTTTAAGGATATGAAACTTCTATAGGTCGAAGATGAAATTTCCATGTACCTTATGTCCGAAGGAAGCCTCATATTTGTTGAACTTTGTGAGATATGATCCATACAAGTTAGGGTTTTTGCATCTTCTAGAATGCAGTCCTAAACAGGCGACCTAGGAAAAAAGGTCATATCTTGGGAGAGGAAGCTCCAAATGGAATTCTGTAAAAAGTGACAGTTAGGGAATGGACTGTACTTTCATAGGTCCATGTTTCAGAGGTTGAAGTTGAAACAGAAGCACATGGATTTCCCTGCAAGTTCTCTATACTGTTTTATCCTATAAATAGGTCATGTTGCGACACTTGGAATATCTCTCTCTCAGAGAATCCATTTGAGCTTAGATCCATGGGGTTGGAAAAATGACAGGTCACTCTATCATAGGACGAAGTTTCAGACCCCGAGCATCTGAAATTTCAGAGATACATTAGAAACAATATGGAATATATTTTTGTCCAAACAGAATTAGATTCTGAGCACTTTCATTTTTGGATCGTCACTACTACGTGAAATTAGGGTTTCGGAGAAAGTTTGAATTTTTTGAATCCGATACCACGGCTGGATGCTACTCATCAAAATCAAAATTTAGAGACCAAGATCAAATTTTTTGGTTTGGTAGGCCCCGGGATCCATCAAAACCTAGTTCGGGATTTTGATTGGAAAGGTGGAAAATTAGGGTTTCTTTAAAAGTTGAAAATTTTGGAATCTATGACCACAGCTGGATGCTCCTCAGAAAAATCAAAGTTGATCAAACTTTTTGGCTGGGCAGAACCTTGGGCATTATCAAACCCTAGTTTGGGATTTTGACGAGAAGATACGAAAGTTTCAAAGTCAATTTTGAGGGATCAAATTTTGGCGAATTCAAAATTCAAGTATACCAACTTGATCATCTCAGCAAGGAACATCTTTTCATCCAATCAGAAGTTTGAAATTCAAAGTTTGAATTTTTAGGGTTTCTCTGACAAACCCTAATCCAGCTCCCGATTGAGTTTCAGGAAATCAAAGTGGATTGGGTTAATCCTAGAAGAGGATGAATTGGACACCTACATAAGTGAAGAGATTCCAATTCCAGAGGGAGATGAGGCTAAGGCCTTACATAAGAAGTCGACAAGCAATCCCGACAAGTATGAATTGAGGAGATATAGGTATGTTTTGAAATTTGTTCATGATTAATTTTATGATATGTTTGTCTTCATATTATTGAGGTTAGTACAATCTTGATTAATTTTAGACTTGTCTTATCACCATAGTAAAAGTATGAATGCATGTGAATGATAGAATACATTCATTTATTAGGGGTATGACACTTATGATTCTACTAATACACTGGGGTGTTGTATGAGGATGATGTTGTCCACTAACATGAAGGGTACATCAAGAAAGACAAATAAATTTCTAGATCAAGAACATATGACCATGGTGACATCAAGACAAAGACTCATCCACAGTCATGGATCACATAGAAGCTCTACTTACGAGGTATGTATAACTTGGTTCTACAATTATTAACTTATGAGATATGCAGGTTGCTAGCACAAGGTCTCTAAGAGAAAAAAGAAGACATTGTTTGGGTATGTTAGACAAACATGATAATCCAGCTATGTTTTCCTATATCGAGTTAGAATCCTACCTTATGTTAAGATATTATATAAGTATATTTTGTATGATTGATCATGATTATTCATGAAGTTATAAGTTTGAGTAATCATGCATATTATGCTTCTTAATCAAGATTCCTACAACACGTATTTCAATAAATTTGGAACATTTCTATTACAAGTACTTCAACAACATTGACTTTTTTGTAAATCTTTAAAATATTCTATTAAATCTAGAAAAATTAACTTAAAAAACTATTCCATTAAAATTGGAAAAATTAATCAAGAGAACTATTTTTGAGATAAATGTTTTTTATTAGTATACATACATTCAAAAGAAAATATTACATCTCAGTTAGAACTAGATGGATCAGCCATAAATCATGATGAATCTATCTATATTGGAGGTGATCAAAGTAGTACAAATATTTGTGCTATCAAATGATCTTATATAGGAAAATAAGATAGCACAAATGTAAGGAAAAACATGAGGACTTCATCATGAAGATTGTTTTAGTAATGTAAAACCAATGAATGACCATGAACACACCAAACACAGACTACTGGGCACAACAATATCGATACACAATATGATTATGAAAGTCAATCTTATAAGAAATGAATCTTATCTAAAGTAATAGAATAATATGTCTAGAATTAAATTTGGAATTATACAGTGGATCTAGAATTTAGAACTTTGACTATGTTGAGTTTTTCAAAATGAGTAAAGTCTTAAACTTGGATTCCTTACATTATTTCTATTAATATCAATTATAGTTTGTATTAAAAGCTAAGTTGGTTAAGATTATTTAATGACTTTAATATTGTGTATGTTACGATGATTAACCAATTTAATTATAATTTGATATGGTAACTACTATGTTTGTGTTGAGTTACTATGTTGGGTAGAAGGTTGGCACAATTTTAGAATGACCCATATATAAACTTTTTAATAATATAATACCAATGCTTTTGTTATTACGACAATTTTAATTCTAGACATAGTTAGTAATAATATTGCATGAATTGAGTACCATGTTTTATTGATGATGATGATGATGATAATGGTTGTTAACGTCCACTGAGACCAACGTTTCTCTATCATACCTTAAGAGAAATTATTTGGTGTTCTTTAAAGTTATATTTATATGCTCAAAACGCTTGAGGAGAAGCTTTTCGAGCTCACCGTAATTATGGCTTGTAAGAAGGCCAGGAAGGTTTGTATTGTAGCAAATATTATGAAACTAAGATGTAATATGGGTGTACGTAGGACACTCTAAGAGAAAGTGATTTTCATCTTCAATGTCCATAGTCTCACAGAGATGGAAAAAAATTTCCGCCCACAGCGTTTTAGGAATTGTCCAATGCCATGTTTCACTATGGAGCTTGTGAGAGTTCGTATTTTTCTTGGCTATATTAATTTTCTTCATTAAAATAGTCAATACAGAGAGGTACTTTTGATATTCTAGATTAGGGTTAATGACATCCTTATAATATCTTAATTTTCTTTTAACTTCTAAATCCTTATCGTGCCACATTAACTCTTTAAACTTAGAAGTAACAATATTTTTTAAATTATTAATATTTTGCAACATGACATTTTTCGATCTCCCAATGGTTTAACCATTTATACTACCCTCGCTTGAGCCAAAGGTGGTTTTGAATAAATTTCAAAACCATTTTAGGGAGTCTATGATCTCCCATGTTATTTATATTGTACTTGTACATCATGAACCTTGTCATAGTTGTGCTCTCAATGGGAGAAAGACCCATTTCGATTAGGAGAATATGGTAGGGTGTATTGCTTTTAATTTTGAGGTTAGAAGTTATAAAATGCTTATGGATTTGCTCAATCTTTCTCCAAGATTCTCTAGAGATGCTACAACCCCAAACTTCAAAACCATACATGATAATGGGTGTGACCAACATTTCAATGAGTCCAACTTTTTATCCCATTATATTAGGAGATTCACAACATTGTATAGTTTACAATATAAAATATTATATATTAATTGTATGTTTAAATGTATTGTTCTAACAATCAAAATCAATTATAAATTAGAATAGTAACATAATTTATTTATATTATTATTATTATTTTTCTATTAAAGTTAAGTTGATCGCTAATTACATCATGAATGATAGATTGTAAGAAAAAATCTTACATATTATTGAAGTTATTTAATGGCACCAATAATCAATGTTTGTTACTATTGTTAACTTGGATTTTCGTTATAATTTGATATTATATTAACTATTGTGTCCAGTTTGAGTTTCGATAGTAAATCTAGGAGATTCACATCATTAAATTAGAGTGACCTATAATGTTGTAGAATTATGACATAATACCAACATTGTATTTGTTACTACAAGAAGTTTAATTATTGTCATAGTAACTAATTTTGTATGTGTTTAGTATGACGTTTTATTTTAGGAAGTTGGCACCACTTTACAATCTACAAGAGAAAATATTTTATGACTTTAAAGCCTAGCTTTTACCATTGTGATTATCAAAATAAATTATGAATTAAAATAGCAACATAATAAAGTCTCCATTATTTATTAATATCAACTATTTTAGCAATCAAAATCAATTATGAATTATAATAGCAAAAAATGCAATACAATTTAATTTTTTAAAATACAAGAGAAAACTTGGAGAGAAAATTGAATGAACGAGTTATTGTAAATGTTCACTATTTACTGGTGAAGTGTTTCAGCATGTCAAATTGAAAAGAGCATATTGATACTCCTCTAAAACTTGGACTTTTTACAATATTTATATTTCTATATTAAAATAAAGTTCATCAAGATTTGACTCATGAATAGTAATTTGTCTAAGAAATTTTTTACATATGAAGTTATTTAACGACATTAATATTGTGTGACTATTATTAACCATTTTAATAATGACACTAAGTTTGCTACTTTGCTTGTGTTAAGTATAAATTATTATACTAGTACAAGGTCGGCATCACTTTAAAGTCTACAAGAGAAAAAAATTTAGAAGTCTAGTTGTGTCGTTTAGTTATCAAAATCAAATTATCATGAATTAGAATGCAATAGAGTTGTATGATTCAATTTATATCAAATATAATAAGGAATATTAGGGAAAACTCACTTCAAACCTTATTGCAATTGATTATGAACATTTGATATTTTAAGATGTTTTAAGTGCATTATTGAATTTGATTATGAACATTTGATATGGTAAGAGTTCTATTGATCTAAACAAAACATTGAAAAGTTAAATATTGAATGGTGGTATGTATTCTGCATAATGAATCGTCACGTGAATTAACATTGAAGCTGAACCAAAATTTGCATGTGTACCAAATAATATAAAATTCCTCAAAAAATAACATGAAGAGTATTTGATATACTACAATCATCAAAAAGTGTTTATTCATGTATATTAATAGATCCTTAAAATAACAAAATTACATCCATGAATCATCTCCACCTAATCTCAGTATATTCGCTCAAGTAGATAAAGTACAACTTCTATGCCACATTTATTTATATTGGTATTCTTGCAATGTTATTTCTTTAGCATCCATGCCCAAACTATTGTATTAATTGGAATAGATGCAAGTTATGTGTCACCAAGATTTGGTACCCAGTATTGTTCTAAAATAATTCTCTTCCATTTCCCATATAACTAGGCTTCCACCAATCAACCTTAATATGAAGAGTCTCACTTTCGTCATCCTCAAAGATATCTAAGGTGACTTTTTCCATCCAAATCATCTCTCCTTCATCTTCATTTCCTAATCTAACTAGCAACATCTGTCATTTATCAACATCCATCATAGGATTGAATGTTAGCTTTGTCCTGTTGCACTTGGGTCCAACATATATGTGTTCATCTATCACATTGTCAAAATTCCCATCCATAATACTTGAAATTACACCGAATGCATTATGGTTTGCTTGGTCTTGGGCAAAAAATATTTAGAAGATGAATCACTTACATCCACTATCATATGATCATTATAGATTTCATCTAATGCATCAACAACTATTTCCCAATACTCTACTTTCTTTCCACACCTTTATAAGAACTCTACATCGTTTGCAATTTCCATCTATCTTCCACAAAAACACTGAATTCCATTTCACCTAGAGTTTCACCCTCAACCATGTCATCCTTGTGGACATTAACTATAATCCCTTTGGTGATGCACATGCTTGTTCCTGTGCATTCATGTGTAAGAGAAACTTTTTACATGTGAATGTAACCCTATCTTCGGAAATATTCATGGGATGAGCATGACAATGTGGTTCCAAATCTGATTTTGCCCAAATATCATAAGATTCCAATGCACCACCTAGTGTAGGTTCAAATCATGTTGGATGTGGTAGAAGAGCATCATGTTTTAACACCTTCTTAATTTTAACCACTATGCATCCTTTCTTTACCATCCTTCCATGCACCTTATGCATGATATCTGTATTGAATATGGAGCCCTCACCCACCTTCACTCCACGTTCCAGAAAATCTACCTTCTCTCCAATAAAAAATGCAAAAGAAACATTTGCACCTGTAAACCAAATTAAATAAGCTTAGTATTTGCTCAAAAAAAAACATTCAATGTTATATCAATAACACATAACACATGCTTCAAGATTTTGATTTACCTCTATTATTCCACAAACCCATAATCTTCCATAATCAAATGTGGTTGAGTGACATCTGTTGGTTGTCGATCAGCTTCTTGAGGTCTCCAGTGTAGACCTAGGTACTTCACGGTTCAAGGAACCAACAAAACTCCATTTCACTAGCCCTTTCGGCAACAGGCTGTGCGCGGCCTGAGGTCTCACCCGAGGCAAAGCTGGAGGGGGGTGGTTGCAGAATCAAGTTTCCACAACCGGGCAATGCGATGGGGGGAAAGCTAATAAGCAGCGCAATGGCTTGCAGGTTGTGCGGATAAATACTGCACGCACCTTTTGTCCCACATCCGATACTTTAGTGCAAAACTGCGCTCTCGCACTTGCACCTTCAGCGCACAACTGCGCTCGCACCGCCAATGACTATGCTGTACAGGATACCTTTGCATTACGGGAGTAAGCTATCAAGAGCTACCTCGTAGGAACCTTCAATGACTCGGCGCATCCATGGGACTGCACGTCCTTGCCAAGATATTCAATTCTACTTAACGTCCTTTATTCCTTTACTCCATTCAAGTCTTATTAGTAAATTGTGGATGGTTTGATAACAAACTTTACTGCACTCTCCAACGCCGCACTTAAATTCAGTGTTTACTACTTCGACCAATAGATAGCTTCATACATTCCAATCTATAGGTTCATACATGTTGAATACTTAACAGTCCTCTGTGCATGCATTACTTAACATATTATTGCCATTCACTATGGAGAATACATATAAAAGCAATCACATATAGAACTTTCCAGCATTAAACACACATATCTAGCAATTAAACAATCATAAAACACATTGGTCACACAACACAGAATTTAATGTGGTTCACCCCCCTGGAGCTGCTGTCTCTTTGCCCTTACTGCTTCCTGCAGCCTGCCGTGCTAAACTTCTGGATGGGCTTGGTTTCATCGCCATCATTGCTACTGGAATCCTTGCTTGCTCAAATAAACCAGAAAGAGCTCCTAACTCAATCGAGTCGCTCATACAATGATCTGGTCGCTCAGCTCTCGACTAGTTCAAACACTTTGTAAAAATGGTTAAGTGGCCGAGCGAGGTCTATTTATAGTTGCTGCTGGTCCACTACATGGCCTTTTGTAGTGCCCGAGGCCCTTAAAGCCCTCTTGATTTCCAATTCATGCGTAGATCTTGGGACTGTCAGTCGATCCTTCTCGTAATGCGAACGCTATTTCCTTAAAGGCCAAACGGTTGCCTATCAAGCCAGCTTGTCAAATCCATTGAATTCACGTTAATGACTTAGCCTGCCATCCGGATTTCTGTATGAACTAGTCACTTCAGTCTTTAATAGGTTCCGAAATTTTCCATCCATCTTTAAATCGTGAGTTTCCCTATTGCTTCCAATTCGGTTAATGGCCCACTAACCGGCCGACAGATGTTATGGTAACGATTTCTGTGATAATGCCCTGGTGGTCCAATCAGATGCTTGATATAGGACGCGCACTGGATGTTATCTTCTGCGTGATTGTTGATCCATATTTCCTGCACAACAAGTTTATTGGGCTTGCTCTGCGCTTCCACTCTCGTTTTTTCTTTTTGCGTGCATGCAACTTCATCCGTGTTTCATGGTACATTTCCCTGATCATGTAGGATTTTGCACAACTATACTATCGCGGTAAAGCTTTAGTCTGCTGCCATTTATCAGAATTGGTAAAGTATCACCGGTTAATGTAGCTAACTGGACTGCGCCACCATTAGTAACATTCCTTACAGTATATGGGACAAGCCAATGGATCTTAAATTTTTCAGGAAATTTCATGAATTTACTATCATACAGGAGGACTAGATCACCTACCTAAAAGTTCTTGTTCTTGATGTGGCGATCATGCCAAGATTTTTCACGCTCTTTCTGGACTTGTTGGTGGAAACCTGCGACGAAACAATCTTCCTCTAGCCCAGCCAAGTGTAGGATTCTTTCTTCGAGTGTTGCATGATCGGCCATGCTTGTAAACGCTGTTATCCTCAAGCTGGGAACAATGTACTCCATTGGCATTATTGCTTCTTGTCCATAGGCCAACCTGAAGGGTGTATGGCCAGTTAGTTTCTTACAAGTAGTCCTATATGCCCATAGTACAGAGGGGATGCGTAGGTCTCAATCGTCCCGATTGATGTTACATATATTTTTTAGTACATTCTCCAACACTTTGTTAAATGCTTCAACAGTTCCATTCGCCTGTGGATGATAAGGCGTGCTGCGCTGATGATGAACATGGAACTCTTCGGTTAAAGCCTAAATGGTCTTATTTAGAAAATGAGTGCCTTGATCACTCATCAATATCTTCGGGCATCCAAACCTTGTGAGGATATTATCATATATGAATTATGCAGCTGTAGATGCACTACAGTCTTTGACTAGGTTTGCTTCCGCCCATCTAGTGAGGTAATCGGTAGTAGTAATGATATACCTCGCACCAATTCTTTTTCCTGGTGGGTTAATAGGACCCACAAAATCAATGGCCCACTTCTCAAAGGCCTGCAATGTCAGTTGTGGATTTAATGGCATTTCATCTCTGCATTACGGCTTCCCTATCCTCTGACAGACATCGCCTTTCTGGCAGTGTTCCTTTGAATCTTTATGAATTGTAGGCCACCATAGCCCTGCGTGCAATATCTTCTAAGCAATAGCTCTTCCTGCATAATCGCCTCCTGCGACTCCTGAGTGCCCATAAGCTAGTATAAACGGTTTCTCATGCTCTAGCACACATCTGCACACTACTTCATCCGGTCCCAGTTTGTATAGCTGACCTGCAATTATAGTGAAGTCTGCCATGCTCACTACCAGTTGTTTCTTCTGCTGCGTAGTGAACTCTGTGGGTGCGAATCCAGTGGTTAAAAAATCAATGACGTCTCGGTAGTACTCATCTGCAACTTCTATGGAAAACAACTACGCATCAGGAAGATTGTCCTCCAAGTTCGTAGGCTCTTCTCCTGATTCGATTGTTGACAGATGATCAGGTCCCAAATTCAATCTGCCTAGCTTAACAACAATCTCAAAATCGTACTCCTGAAAGAGTAGTAACCATATGCATATGCACCCCCCTAACAATGGCTTATTAACAAGGTATTTCAAGGCAGAGTGGTCAGTGAACATGGAGAAGTGCACACCAAGCAGGTAGTGCCTGGACTTCTGCAGTGCATATACCATTGTGAGTCCTTCTCTTTCAGTAGTAGTATAGTTCTTCTCAACGGATGATAGCTTTCTACTGAAAAGGGAAATGGGATGATCAATGCCTCCCTCTCCTAGTGGCACAAGAACAATACCCAATGCTATGCATGATGCATCCACATGGATGTGAAAAGGCTTCTCCCAGTATGGAAAAACTAGGATTGGCGCAGTGACCATTTTTTCCTTCAATGTGTCGAATCCTTTCTCACAATCCTCATTCCAAATGAATGGTACATCTTTCTTCAACAATTTTTCCATAGTTGCGGTTATCTACACATACCCTTTTATGAGCTTCCTGTAGTAACCGGTATGTCCTAATGTAGTGTGCAATTGCTTAACTAAATTGGGTGTAGGCAAGTTTAAAATTACTGTAATCTTAGCAGCGTCTACCATCAAGACTTGTTTGCATACAATGTGTCCCAACAAGACTCCATAAGGTACACAGAAGACACATTTCTTCAAGTTTAATGAAATTTGGAGCTGTCTACATTTTTTCAGCATCATCCTGAGGTTTGCAGCATTGTTCTTCAACAGCTCGAAAAATGGTCCAATCATCAAAGTAAGCCTCTAGAAACTTATGTATAAAATCCTTAAATGTTGCGATGACCACTCTAGAGAATGTGGCGGGTGCATTCTTCATGCCAAAGGCCATCACTGTGTATTGGAATGACCCCCATTCTGTAGCAAAAGTTGTCTTGTGCCTATCTACGTAATCAATCCTAATCTTATGGTAGCAAAAAATTCCATCAGTAAAAGAATAGGCCTCATTCCCTCCAACATTATCTAGCACTTCATCTGTAAAGGGTGTGTTGATGTATATGTAACTTTGGAATCTATTTCATATATGTATATTGTACTCCTATAGAGATGGTATTATTCCTCTATACGGGAGTGTTTGTATTCCTTTAGAGATGTTATTATTCCTCTATACGGAAGTGTCATCATTTATATTGTAAGTGTCGTAACTTATACTTGATGGGTTATTAGACCACCTTGTTGGGTTCGGCCCTGTATAAGTCATGTCGGTCAAAGGGTAATTAGACCACCCTATTGAGGGTCGGCCATGTGGGTCAAAGGGTTATTAGACCACCCTATTAGGTGTCGGCCCGGTTAGCGTTATGTTATGTGGTTAAGTTAAGGCCGACCTAGTAAAGTTTATTAGGCAAGTCAAGTCAAGTATAAATAGAGTGTGGGAGGCACTCTATTTCATCATTCTATTATCTCTCACACTCTCAGGAGAGTGGCGCACTTGTGGAGGAGGAGAAGTTGCTGCTAGGAGATGTCTATCTCTTATGATTGGGTTGTATCATTGCTCTATCTATCTCTAAGAAAGTTATTGGGGTTTTTCACCTTTATGGTTTTCCCCAAGTAAACTCTGTGTCTTTTGTGTGCTTGCATTATTATGTCCATGATTGATATGCTTTACATGTTTTTCTCTCAATTAAGATCCTAGATCAGATTGAAGTACATTCTGAAAAATTAACATGGTATTAGAGCTAGCCTGAAAGAAGGCATGGTATGGCATGTATGATGCTTGTTGCAATTGTGAAGCTAGGGCTTGATATAGCAAAAACCAGTCATCCAAGCACATTCACTATAAATAAATTTCAGCGAGCTTTCAGGGTCTGCAAATTGTACAAGGCGAAGCTAATATCCCCATGTACCTTGTGTCCAAAGGAAAACCTCTAATTCATTGTACTTTGTGATTTATGATCTTTACAATATAGGGTTTCTGCCTCTTCCAAATCTTAGTCATAAACAGGTGACCTTGGAAAAAAGGTCATAACTTGGGCTAGGAAGCTCCAAATGAAATTTCATAAAACAAAAAATGTATTGCACGGACTCTACTTTCTCAGGTAACTTTTTCAGAGGCTGAAAATGAACCAGTGACATGTGGCACGCCGTACAAGTTTTCTCTCTTGTTTTATCCCATAAACAGGTCACATTGCAACACTTGGCATAAATCTCTCTTAGAGAATCCATTTGAGGTCATACCTATGGGGTTGGAAAGATGACAGGTCGGGGTATCAGAGGAAAATTTTTCAGACCCTGTGGATCAAAAAATTTGGAGTTACACCAGAAACAATCAAGTACATATTTCTGTCAAAACAAAATTATTTTTTAGCACCTTCATTCATGGCTTCTGGAATTTAGGGTTTCGGAGAAAGTTGGAATTTTTGTAATAAAAGAATACGGCTGAATGCTACTCATAAAAATTGAAATTTAGAGACCAAGATCAGAATTTTTGGTTGGGAAGAAGGCCAAGCTTGATCAGACCCTAGTTCGGGACTTTGATTAGAAAAGTGGAAAATTAGGGCTTCTGCAAAAATGGAAATTTTTGAAATCTATGACCACGGCTGGAAGCTCCTCAGAAAAATAGAATCTTAGAGATTTGGATTGGACCTTTTAATTGGGAAGAAGGGTGGGCTTTATCAAACCCTAGTTCAGGGTCATGTCCAGTGAATCTAGAAGTTTCGTCGCCTTAGTCATTGCCAACGCGCGACATGCGCAAAACCCCAAATTGTTCGTCGCCTACCGCCGCATGCAATGCACTATCACCAAAATTGCTTTCTCTTCCTGCCACAGTGCGCAATGCGCAATTGTCAAAATTGCCTTTTCTTCCTGCTGCAGCATGCTACGCGCGATTTTCTATACTTCTATATTTTTCCAACCCACTTGGGACCCGCCCAACAACACCAATTATCAAAACTATAACATAGGCCTGCATTAACCATTTCTTTTCCATAATAAGTTCCAACCTCTATAGATTGAACCCTTCCTAGCTCAATAACTTGACCATTAATTAGGAGGTCAACATAGTCCCCTCTTCTCAAAATTATATTTTCCATTGTAACTCCTTCCAATTCTGAAACACACAATTGAATTGTATTTTGTAAATAAGGTTAAGCCATCTAAAGTGTGCTCTTATATTTTAGAAAATACACAATGATAAAAAAATTAATTTAGTTGCAATAATTTAAAACATTAAGACAACCATTTTGTTCACAATGAAACATTGTTATTTATAACACACATAATAATGATGGGTTTTGTAAAGGCTTTTCCACGTGTGTTCCTTTCATGCTCTTTCATTAAACCTTTCTTAAAAATCTTCACATAAAATGAAAGTGTTAAAGCAATCTAATAACCCAAATGAAAGTGGTAAAGCACTCCATTCACCCAACTAGCATTTAAAAGAAAACTTATAAAGATTTATGTACTAAAACTTTCTTCAAGGAAATGTACCCAAGATTTTAAATGGGAAACTCTTTAAGAATCTTACCACAATGACGTGAGAATTCCTCAAGGAAATGTAACCAATATTTTAGATGGGAAACTTTTTAAGAATCTTACCACAATGACGTGAGAATTCCATAACGGGTTTATCAAAGTGGCTTGGATTTCTACTTTTCAAGGTGTACCATTTTTTTATACAGCTTTCATAAATCCATTGCATGCATTAGGGGAATTGAGGATAAGGTGTGAACCATTCCACCTGCATGTTTGTTGCTCTATCTTTGTCCTTACAGTTTCATTAGTGAATGTCCTTTAAACCCAAGAATAATACTTCAAATGCTTTTCATTTAAGGATTTTCAAGAAAACCTCTATCTCCATGCTTTCATCCAAGTACTTTTCTCAGAAATCTGCATATAAAGCACAAGTGTTAAATCAACCAATTAGAGGAAAAGGGAATCAAAGAATGGTTTTATATGGGCTTTCCAAAAATTTATTATTTAAAAAAGACTAACACGTATTCAAGCATAAGATCTACAAGAGAACGAAAAAGAAACAAAAGGAACACTCCAATGAGGGGCATTATAAATTCAAGCATGGGATATTAAGAAATAAATAACTATATCAAGTACGATCATTACACGAATCTTTTTAATATAAATAAAAATCCAAGAAATGATTTACCAAGATGGTTTGCATTCTCGTTTCACTTATCCATTTGCAAAAAGTGTAATCTCATCAAGAACCATGAGGCAATGTTAACCCCTCGTTTCTGCAATTCCTATTATCAAATAAAATCTTTCTTTTCCTTTCTCCTAGAAGTGCACAATGATCCAAAATGCATTCAGATTTATTGCAACTCAATTTCATTGTTGTTCAACATATTTTTTGGAAATTGTAGTAATGAAAACTTGATTTTCTTGGTGAAGGAAATGCTACATATAGCAAGAGACTCAACACCCTCATTCCAATGATGAAAACATGCCGCTAAAGTGTGTCTCTATCCTATTTGAAAATTCCAACCATTGGGAGCCATTATATCTTGGAAATGTTGACCAAAGACCCCAATGCAATACAAACCAAATTTTTACAGAGGAATACATCTCTATGGCTTTATGGCACTCCACATCACTCCAAAGATGGAAAATATGCTTTCCTAATCATTGGGGTGTCTTTAGACAAGCTCAAACCTGCAAATCGATTTGGTCAATGGAATGAATAGCCAATTGATGAGGATGTGGGTCATTGGGATGAAAGCAAGGAGAAATGAGGGAAGAGAGGGCAGTTTATGGATTTAATAGCCCTAACACTTTGCCTTCTAAGAAATTTGGGAATTTCACTTAATAAACAACGAAACCAAGCATGCCAACTTTAAGTTCATGACCCAAAAGGGTAAATCACTTGTTTCGAATGTCAATGAACAATGCTAAGTAAGTGATTTTCCTTTTTGAGGTAAATGGTTGTCTTCATGGCTTAATAATCCCAATAATTGAGTTTGGATAGTAGGTAGCTCAACAAAGTGAAAAATTTGTCATTTGGAGGCAAGTAACTGATTTTGGAGCCAAGTAAGGTAAGATCATTGGGCTTAAAGGCTTGTTGGCCTCCCAACCCAACAATTTATCCAAATTATTGACTTTGGAGCTCAATATGGTAAAAACACTAAGATCAAAGGGTTGTTGGCCTCCCAACCAAATGATTCCCCTTTACTTGCATCAACCAACAGAATAAGTTTTCAACACTTTCCTTTGGCCTAAAATGGAAAACGTTTCCCACCATAGCCATCAAGGATCAATCATTGAGTTTGGAGGCTTGGTAGCCTCCCAACACAATAATTACTCTTCATGAGGAAAATTTTCGGTTGGACAACCAACAAGCTCCTCAAATCTATGATTCACTCCTTTGATAAATTGTACCTAGACCAAAGGAAAACTTCATGAAGGATATTAGAGCTAAACTCTCAACTCCTCATAGCGGGTGACACCTTTGTTTAGATAATTCTTGGATTTTCTATGGTTGTTTGATAGTTTTGAAACAACTGTCAAAACCTCTGTTTCAACTTTTGGTTTATAGCTTTCATAAACTAGGAATCAAAAAATGCCTCATTGATGGAAAAAAAAGTAATATGCATTTTTGTAGTTGCAGATCTCCTAATCGAATTATGTTAGTTGTGTTGAGTTTGTAGGGCCCAAAATTGTCCACATAACCTCCTCCATAAATTAAAAAAACTCATTTCAATGGACCACCCAAAATACACGCAAAACGACATTGGAGGCTAAAGTTTGGATATTATTTAGAGCATTGCTTTGTTGGAGTACAAGTTTATCTATGAGAATTTCATCCTTGATATATGGTTTTTAATTTGGATTACTAGTGTAACTGAGATATTCATATGTGAAACTAATTTTAAAAAACTAAAGTGGCTTTGAAGTGCCAAGTGCACCTAATTAAGGAAAACATGTCGGTTTAATATGAAGCTTAACTACAAGGCTTCTAGTGATAGGGAATGAGTATCATAAGATTATATGAGGATACAAACTATAATCGTGTGCATAATATCAAACATTTCCTTTAGCTTGACACTTTTATTTCTATTCCTTCCATGTTTGCCATTGTGTTTCTAGCACCAAAACCATGAATCCCATGATGCAACCTTGCAAACTCCCAGGCTACAATATTATTTTCTTAGATGCAACCTAACATCACTACCATATGATTGACACAATGTTTGTCTTTCTTACAAGTCATATCATCATTACATTTGCATGTGCATATGCCACTTGCTCATTCCCAGCTTGTTGATTGGATACTTCACCTTTTATGCCATATCACGTGATTTATTGAAGGGCTATGGTTTTGACATTATTTTATTATTGATCTCCAATGGAAATGTGGTATGGAAATATATGCAAAAGTAAACATGTTAAACCATGAAATTACAGAAGCTAATAATCGATCAAATGTACCAAAGCGCCAAGAACAATCTCATGCAAGAGTAAGAATACATAAGCAAGATGAAATTAAAACTAAATAATGTGTAGGAAAAAAAATTAGAAATATCATCAAAGCATAAGGAAAAATTAATCACATGAAACCAATTAAGATCATGAGACATGATGCAAAGTATAAAGTTGCATTCAAACAAAAGGGTGAAGCAGCCACTTCATAACGTTCATATGGTAGTTTTCCTTCTAGCACAACCACATTGTCATCAAAACTAACGTGTGTTAGCTTTCATATAGTAGTTTTCCTTCTAGTGCCACAAAGGAAATCCAATGCATGTTAGCTTTCCTTCTAACAACAACATTGCATGATGAATGAAAGCTAACGAGTGTTAGCTTTCCTTCTAACAACAACATTGCATGATGAATGAAAGCTAACGCGTGTTAGCTTTCCTTCTAATAACAATATTAAACAAATGAAAGATAATGCATGTTAGCTTTCCTTCTAACAACAATATTACACAAATGAAAGCTAATGCATGTTAGCTTTCAAATAATAGTTTTCCTTCTAGCACAACCACATTGTCATCAAAACTAACAAATGATAGCTTTCATATGAAAGCTAACACGTGTTAGCTTTCAACACACTTTCATATGAAAGCTAACACATGTTACCTTTCATATAGTAGTTTTCTTTCTATCACCATGAAATAAATCTAACGCATGTTAGATTTACTTCTAACAACAACATTGCATGGTGAATAAAAGCTAATGTGTGTTTGTTTTTTTTCTATCGACAACATGAAATCTAACAAATGTTAACTTTCCTTCTAACAACAACATTGCATGGTGAATGAAAACTAACACATGTTAGCTTTCATTTGGTAGTTTTCCTTCTAGCACAACCACATTGCCATCAAAGCTAATGCATGCTAGCTTTCATATGGTAGTTTTCCTTCTAGCACCATGAAGGAGATCTAATGCATGTTAGCTTTCCTTCTAAATACAACATTGCACAATGAATGAAAGCTAACATATGTTAGCTTTCCTTCTAACAACAACACTACACACTTAATGAAAGCTAACGAGTGTTAGCTTTCATATGGTAGTTTTCCTTCTAGCACCATGAAGGAAATCTAACTCATGTTAGCTTTCCTTCTAACAACAACATGAAATTTAACGCATGGTAGCTTTCCTTGTAACAACAACATTGCATCGTGTATGAAATATAACACGTGTTAGCTTTCCTTCTAACAACAACATGAAATATAATGTATGTTATCTTTCCTTCTAATAACAATATTGCAAGGTCAATGAAAGCTAATGCGCGTTAGCTTTCATATGATTGTTTTCCTTCTAGCACAACCACATTGTCACCAAAGCTAACACATGTTAGCTTTCATATGGTAGTTTTCCTTTTACCACCATGAAGGAAACCTAACGCATGTTAGCTTTTATTCTAACGACAACATTGCATGGTGAATGAAAGCTAACACATGTTAGATTTCATATGGTAGTTTTCTTTCTAGTACAACCACATTATCATCAAAACTAATGAGTGTTAGCTTTCATATGGTAGTTTTCTCGAAGCTTGCCTTACCCAGCAATCTGAGAAGCTAGGGTTTTGTTCAATGAGACTCGATGCAAATTTTGCATTGGGGGTCAAATTCATGAAACTCTTTCTTAAGATCCCATGGATGGATTCATCACATGTAGAAAGCCTATACAAACATGTTGGAAGTTGTTGAACTTGATTCTACTACTCAGTTCTTGATCTAGGCCCCTGGACCGAATCAACATGTGTCCCTGAATGGTTATTGTTTGAGAGCTACAACTCACCATAAAATGCAATCCAAGACTTGGATCGATGAATCATTGATTGTGTTGGGTCCATGGCACGGGACTTCAGCTACAGCACCCCTTTCCCATCTAGTTCCATGTCTCCAAGGTTGCTTTACCTCACGATTTAAGAATCTAGTGTTTCGTTTAATGAAACCCAATGCAATTTTTGCATTGGGAGGTCAAATTCATGAAACTCTTTCATGCGATCCCATGGATGGCTTCATCACATCCACCCACCCTATACACACTTGTTGGAAGTTCCAGAACCAGATTCTATTGCTCAGTTCAATATCTAGGCCCTTGGAACAAATTAACATGTCTACCTGAATGACTCTTGGATGCAAGTGAAAACTTGCCATAAAATGAAATTCGACACTCGGATCAATGAACTGTCCATTTTGATGGGTCCAGGACATGCAACTCCAACTAGGCCACCCTTTGCCCATCCAGTGCCATGTCTTGAATCCTTACTTACCTAGTGATTTGAGAAACTAGGATTTTTTTCAATGAGACCCAATGCAATTTTTGCATTGGGGGGTTCAAATTCATTAAACTCTTCCTCGGGACTAGGTGGACTACTTCATGACATCCACCGGCCCTATACACACCTACTGGAAGTTTCATAACTCAATATCATTGTTCAGTTCTGGTTTTAGGCCCCAAAACCAAATCAACATGTGTCCTTGAATGACTCATGGATGTGAGTGAAAACTCACCATAAAATGCAATCTGGGACTCAGATCGACGAATTGTCAATTTTGTTAGGTCCAAGACATGAGGCTTCAATTAGGTCACACCTCACCCACCAAGTTCCATGACTCGAAGCTTGCTTTACCAGGAGATTTGAGAAGCTAGGGTTTTGTCCAATGAGACCCAATGAAATTTTTGCATTGGGGGGTCAAATTCACAAAACTCATCCTCGAGAGCCTGTGAATGGCTCAAATTCACGAAACTCTTCCCTGAGAGCCTGTGGATGGCTTCATTACATACACCAACCCTAAACACATCTACTAGGAGTTGCAAAACTCAATTGGGGTACTTAGTGTTGGATCTAGGCCCATGGACCAAAACAAAATGTGTCCCTGAATAACTCTTGGATGCTAGTGAAAATTTGCTATAAAATGCAATACAAGACTCAAATCAATGAACTGTCGGTTCCCTTGGATCTAAGGCATAGGGTTTCATCTAGGAAACCCCTCGCCCATCGAATGCCATGGCTCAAATCATGCTTCACATGACAATTTGAGATTCTAGGGTTTTGTTCAATGAGAGCAAATGCAATTTTTGCACTAGGAAATCAATTTCATGAAAATCCTCCCCGAGTGTAGGTGGATGGCTTCATGACATACACCAATCCCATACACACCTGCCGAAAGTTGTAGAACTCAATTTTGTTGCTCAATTCTCGATCTAGATCCCTAGATGAAATCAAAATGTGTCCCTTAATGGCTTTTGGATGTGAGTGAAAACACACCATAAAATGCAATCCGGGACTTGATTCGACAAAGCGTCGAATCCATTGGGTCTAGGACAAGCGACTTTAGCTAGGACACCCCTATCCCATCCAGTGCCATGGCTTGAATCTTGATTTTTCCTAGCGATTTGAGAAGATAGGGTTTTGTTCAATGATACCTAATGCAATTTTTGCATTGGGAGATCAAATTCAAAAACTCTTCACCAAGAGCAGGTGGACAACTTCATGACATCCACCAAGCCCATACACACATCCTAAAAGTTGAAGAAGTTGATTCTGCTTCTCAATTCTGGATCTAGGACCCTAGACCACATCAACATGTGTCCCTTAATGGCTCTTGGATGCAAGTGAAAACTTGCCATAAAATGTAATCCAGGACTAGGATCGACGAATTGTCGATTCTGTTGCATCCAAGACACGGGGCTTGAGCTATAACACCCCTTTCCCATCTAGTGTCATGGCTCGAAGCTT
This sequence comes from Larix kaempferi, assembly GCA_027924585.1. Classification (NCBI taxonomy): domain Eukaryota; kingdom Viridiplantae; phylum Streptophyta; class Pinopsida; order Pinales; family Pinaceae; genus Larix; species Larix kaempferi. Next base: position 6,448,665 of record BSBM01000049.1, on the reverse strand, counting down.
GCCTTACCTGGTGATCTGAGAAGCTAGAGTTTTGTTCAATGATACCTAATTCAAATTTTGCATTGGGGGATCAAATTCACGAAACTCTTCATACAACACAACTACAATTGTGTTTAGCATAACACAACATAATGTAGCCCATTTGAAGTTTGCTACAACTTCCGACCAGTTACCACTTTAAACATTGGGTATATGTGTAACTATATAAGGCCTATTTCTCAACAAACTCCTATCTCTACATAAAATAGAAGTAAAAAAAGATACTTACTTTGTCAAGCATATCTAAAATTTTCAACACCAAGTTGAAGAAATCCTAGGGAAAAATTTAGCTAGAAATTGTGACATGAGAAGCATTGCATGCTACACAACTTCGTAGTTGTAAATAGAATTTGGATTCACATTAAAAATTACAAAATAAAGCTCCACACTAAAATATCTATCTCCTTAAAAATGGTTGTTAGAGCATCACCAAGTATTGTAGCAACAATTATTTATAGCTCTACCTGCCACCATACCTTGGTATGAATCCAACATTTAATGTTGAGATTTTACAACCTTACAATCCTACTTTGCTTAAGAAAATCACCATAAAACAAAATCCTCCAGTTGACATTGACTTGAAGTTTAACACACTATCTCCTTTTAATCAATTTATAGGTCAACCAACTTGATATAGCCTCAACATGGCTACAAAAATCAATCGCACTATTAGAGTAAGTTAGTGATGTGCACAAGCCAATTATTTCATACTTGCGGAAGTGTGAAAAACAAATCCTCAATTATTAGACAATCACTTAAAATTTTGTACATCAACGTCCAATTTCATCACTTGCACTACAACCATTTATACCATTGACTCAATGGGGACCATTGCAACTTGGCACGGAACGGAGTGATGGGGCTGGAACTCTTTATTTACACCTTACTAAAACTTTGGATCACAAAAATCCCTTCCAAGCTTCTTTTGCAACCAAGAGATTCCTCACAACATATTCTATTATGTCCCACTCCACATCTAAGCCCTATTTCTCAATGTGTTCCCTATAGTAATGACACATGACTAATTTTCAACTTGGTACAACTTTTTTTTTAAATTATCCATGTCGAATGTTTGGAATTTTAGCAAGCATATCAACATGCCATACTGGCTTCATACACCTTTGCAACATTAGGGTTTGTCCTATAGAAAGACATTCACTATAATAATCGCTTTAATAAAGTGAATTTCCAAAGTTCTTGAGAGTTATTAGTGATGAATTCCACAGGTAGACACAAACTCATGGAAATACATGTCTGGGATACAAAAGTATTCTCCACCACTCCTAGTTTATTTGTGGAGAAAAAAAACATCCCTTTCAACAAGAATTTGGTGAGAATGTCTACAACTTGCTCATCTATGGAAATATATTGGAGTTTTACTGCTCCCTTCTAGACCTTGTCTCAGATGAAATGATATATGATCTCAATATGCTTGGACCTATCATGGAATACTAGATTCTCAAAGAGTTTGATGGAAATATGATTCCATGTATCACAGTGAATCATCGTTTGCTGCAACTCCTGATCAAATAATCCTGGGAGGAAGATATCACTTAATCTCTTCCATACCTATAGCTCTAAACCCAAGAAATAATGCATGAAACCAATATCCTTCATCTCAAACTTCATGGCCAAATCTGCCTTACACCCTAAGCCCCTCTATATGTGAGAAACAAATCATCTACGTACAGCACAAGGATGAGTGGATTAGATCCAACAAGTATAAAGTACAAGTTGGGATCTGCCTCACTCTTAGTGAAGCCTGTGTTCTACAAGTATCTGTCAATCCTAGAATACCATGCCCTAGGTGCCTACTTGAATCCATACAAGGCTTTCTTAAGCCTACACACATGAGACTCTCTCCCATGTACCTCAAAGCTCAGAGGTTTCTCTATACATACTTCCTCCTCAACAATCTCGTTGAGGAAGGTCGTCTTCATGTCCATTTGGTGAATCTTCCACCTCATGACTAAGGCAATAGATATCACAGCCCAAATGGAATCATATTTGGCGACTGGAGTGAATGTCTCCTCATAGTCTACTCCCTCTCTCTAAGAGAACCCTCTCGCCACAAACCTCGCCTTGAACCTCTCAATGCTACCATCTATAGCACACTTGATCTTGAAAATCCACTTGGAAGTTACCATAGACTTCCCCGCTAGTCTAGGCACACTATCTCAAACATTCATTCTTCATGATGGAGTTGTACTCCTCCACCACGGCATCCCTCCAAACTTGTTGGTCAAATGCTTCCTCATAATTAGACGACTCAAAATCAATAATGTTGCTCATCAATGCCATATAGTTTGGGAACTTTCCTAGAGGCTTGCTCTTCCAAGTTGGCAACCATCTGTTACTTCCATACATGGAAGTTATGACTACAAAACTTCTATCTAGAGTAGAACAAAAGAATTTCAAAGACATGCTAATTCTTTTAATGGGAAAACATGAAGTACCAATGGAAAAAATCAAACAACCTCCAAAAACTAAAAAATGCCTCCAGAAAAAACTGTTGTATTGCATCTATCCAGCATAAAGCCAACACCTCTATCCTATATTCAATTACCAAAAAAAATTCCACTCACTATTTGCCAAACACACATCAAACACAATTTGTGCAAAATTGTTAAAATTTTATAAAATCAAAATTTACAAACCAATCTGAAAATCCATACCTATAGAAAAAAAAATTGTATGCATTGAATTCATCTACAAAACATCTTTGGGATTCATGCAAGATTTTTTCGCCTCAAGATCCATTGGCTTGTTAATGTGTTTGTTAATAAAGCATGACTCAAAAATCATGCCAAACTAAGTTGTTAATATAATAACTCTTAATCGGTGCCCAATTTTATTGAGAATTTGTTTCCTCGAGATGCACACCCAAATTCTATTGTGGATAATTTGTTTCCTTCAGATGTGCATAGATTCTCTAATGCAGATAGATTCTATAATACAGAATCTTCTACCTTATGATAAATGCCTAAATTTTGTTGCTCAAAATCATCTACCCTGAGATGCATGCCTAGATTCTATTACTCAAAATACTCTACCATAAGATGTTTTACCAAGCTTCATTGCTCAAAATTTACCTTGGGACTTGGGATGCACATACAAATTCTATTGGGAAGATACCTTGAATTTTGTGCAAAGACTTCTAGGTACCAAAGACATCGAACACCACAATTCTTGGGCAAATTTCTGCAAATTTTATTGTTGTAAATTAAAATTATAAATTAAATACCAGTCTTGAGGCTTGTGTCTGTAGCATACATTTTGTTCAGGATAATTGTTTCTCACACATCAGCTTTAAGATTTGTGCAATATCACACATTTGAACAATTTTGTCAACAATTCATGGCTCAAAAAGCATGCCTAGATTCAGTTGTTTTAAAATTTGCTACCTCCACATGCATGCAAGATTCTATTGTGGATAATTTGTTGGCTTAAGATGCACACCCATATTTTCATGTGGAGAATTTTTTTCCTTAAAATGTACACTTAGGTTCTGACCTCAAAATGTGTGACTAGATTCTACTACTCAAGGTCAAAATTAGTATACCTCTGGATGTGCACCCAATTTCAGTTGTTGCTGAAAATATTCTACCTAAGCATGTGTGCCAAAATTCCATTTCCCAAATTACTCTACCTGGAGATGTTTCCGTTGCAGAAATTGCACTTGCCAGCTTCCTAAAAAATCATGCTTCAACACCTTCAATTTTGTGCTAAACTCTCCTAGAATTAGATGTTGCATTTCTCTCAACATCTCTACTAGCACTTTCAAATTCTCTCCTTGGAATCTACTTCATTTCATGCGATACAACCTCACGATGCTCCAGCTTCTTCACCATAACTCTTGAATGTGTCCTTGACTCCTTAACCAACAATTAAGATAACCATTCGTTTCATATTCCCCTACATCTAATAAGTAAATATGACTTAATAAATATTTAGCCACAACACCTTAATAAAGTTCCTAATTAAACTACTAAGTTAGCAAGCATTATCATTATTAAATATCTAATTTATCAAACATGACAATTGCTTCTATTAAATAGTACAAGACAAGTATGTTTTGATGAGCACCTACAGTTTTCTTTGGAAGATGTTATTATTTCTCTGATCTACAAGTTCTAAATTAAACTTACATGGTGAAAGAAATCCAAGCCAAAAAAAGGCAACTTCATTTCTCCATTTCAAGCTTCCATAAGTACTTATAACTGACCTTTTCCCATTGCCACCCAAGTGAATTTTCATTTAAAACTATTAAATATAGCTTTGTGCAAAATTATCCTCAATGAACTTTTCAATTATGTGTACTTGCCATCCAAAAAACAAAGGAGCAAAATTAGTCTTGCAATGCCATTTTGGGAGTGTAATTCAACCACCTCAATTGCACATAATAAAATAAAAAACAATGTAACGACATGCATGGCATGCCCAATGCACATAAAATAAATTATTCATGTAGAACTTATAGCCTATAGGACAACACCATGAATGCAAGCAACAAGACATACAAGTCAATTAAGTGAAAGTTCAAATCTTGCTTGTGACTACAGAAAATAATTTTATTTTGAGAGTTATAAATACAACTCAATTAAACTTCAACAAAATTTGAAAAAAGGACAAATACATCAACAATTATAGAGAATAAACAAAACATGAATCAATTATAAAAACCCTTTTATAAAGCATTTGAAACAACCCTACATGTAACTTTAAGAAAAGGGCTTCAAGTAAAAAAATACTAAAAGAAAGTATATGCTTTGGAATGCTCTTTTTTAATCAACACTAAAACATTTCTTTGTAAAATTTTCCCTTCTTACATCATGATCACAATGGCACCAACCTGCTCAACTAAAGTGAACCAAGCATCCAAGGCTCTAAATGAAAGGGCAATGAATGATTATCCATCAGTTGTTTTTCTGTTCAAATAGATTTTCTCAACCTTTGTTACAGTACTAGCATTCTCTCATTTTTTATTCAAACATTTCCACTAAAAATATAGCCCCTCTTTCTCTACTACAGTAACAACAGTGATTCCCACTTAAGCTATAAACTATCCTCTATGTTGCTAGAGACACTTTTATTCATTGTTTATAGAAGTCCTCAAATTTTCTCTAAACAAGTAAACATCTTGATATCCAGCCAATGCATTTGAAAGGACACATTTTTTACAATTAGCCTTTACATTGGTAGCATTGATGCACAATTAAGTTAAAAATAACAAAGTGAAGTGTTAATACTCAAGATGTTAAGCTCTCTATGGATATCACGATTCACGATAGCACTTTCTCAAATAGAGGCAGTATCACCGACACCAACATCCTAGAAATGCTGCAAACAAATTGCAGCTTCGAATTGTTTCACAGTTAAATATGGAAATAAGGACAGTGAAGAAAAATCATTAAATATGGAAACAAGGATTCTATGTTGCAATTAGTATCAATACAAGTTCTAATGTTGATGAATGTTTTGGTCAGAGATCTACAATAATGGATCACACAGCTCATGCCCTTGCAATTATCAAAGGAAATGTAGCCATCGATGAAGATCCACTGGATACTGACAATGGTGATGTCTTTCACTGAAAAAAAATATTGTTTTGTGTTTTAAGAAGCTCATGTTTTGAAGAGAGGGAGTGATGCGGAGGAGGATAGATTGTTGTTCAATAATTTGGAATGCTTGTTGAGAAAATACTGCTCTACAGTTTTCAGTTTCCACATTATTGCTTATAAATCTTCTCAGATTTGTACATTTATATAAAATAAAATTTAAAGTTTATTGCATCCTGAATTAAGCTCAAAAAATTTACAGATGTGGGGGTTGGCATATTTTTCAGGAAAAATGGATGAGCAACCAATTTTGGTATAAAAAGAGGACTTGGTAGTTCATTTGGAAGGCGATTAGAGGTTGAACAAATTAAATTAATGTGTTGATGATCCATTGAAGTGTCGAATGCATTGTCCATGAGATGGACAAATTGGTTAAAACTTAAGACTGGGTTTTGGATGTCATAGTTTTGGGTAGTTCCATTGTGAGACAATTGATTTTGTTGGTGAAAATGTTGGTGCAGGTCACATGATTGTTATGGTGGACTGTTATGTGGGATATGTAATTATGCTTTCCTCTCTTGAATTATGAATGGGATATGTAATTCTGCTTTCTCCGTATGAAGTCCAATAATGTTGAAACCACTCTTGAACATTCTGGAACAATTAATATAATGTTAAACATTAAAGTAAAAAAATAAAAAAGGAAAGATAAAGCAGAACATCAACTTATAATTTACCAGTTAAGCTTCCAGTGGCAAAAAAGATGTCTTTCCTTCCCTTTTATTTTTCATTGGTGTGCAGGTGGGTTTGTTGGTTGTGGTTTGGTCCATGTTGGAACTGGCCTGAACCAACAGGTTTTGAGTGAAACCTTCTTTTCGGTCCATTCAACAGGCCGGTTCAGGGTCCAGCACCCATCTTTAATTTTATATAATGAAGGTGCTTAATATAAAGTACCAGTCCATCACCACACAAGCCTTACTTTGAAGTGCCATCAAAGTACCCATAAGCTCTTTCTCCAAGAAGAATTAGCTGAGGATGAATCTTTGGTATTTTTGTCCTTTTTTTTTAAATTTTCATATATTCCCAATAATCTTTGAGCAAATAACAGTTGTTGAGGGTGAAATGTCTTGAAAAATACATCTAAATACATCTATTTCAGGCTTTCTACGTTTCCCATAAGACAAATAAAAGAATATCTCTATATTTATGTTTTCTCTCATACCAAATTGCCAAATCTTCTTCAATAGAAGCAGCGTCCTAGATCATCGAATAAATCAAAAAATTACACACACCTTTTGTATGAAATCACATCCACAGAAAAGATGTGTTACTGTCTCATTTTCAGCATTGGACAGAACACAAAATCCAGGTCCAGCAAATCCCCTTCGCTGGAGATTATCCAAGTTAAAGCTCTATTGTTTAGCAGCATCCAAATGAAGCACCTTAACTTTAATGGAAAACTCCAACGCCAAATTTTCTTCCCCCACCAACAAGTACCAGTGTTGGTTTGATAGATAAACTAAGTCTCTTGCACCACCCCTGCAGGGTCACCCTTCGATGCATCAGCAAAATAGACCCAACTACATGTTCTATTTGTGGCATGACGTACCCCTTTTGGCACACCTAGCCACTTGGTGTAGTCTAATTGCATTTTATTTATTATTTTTACGTCATTTATAGTGGTTTAGCCCTTAAATTGTGGGTGAGCAAGCCAAAATGTTATATTTTCACATCATCTTGTATGCTCATAACTTAAAATTAGGTGATGCTAGTCTTATATAAAGAGAGCCCCCCTCTCATTATAAAAACACAACAAAATATGGGTTCATTATGGTATCTTTTATATTTCTCTTGTTATATTGGAGCTCTTGATGCTATGCACACCTCTCTTTGGATGATCTTTCTTTCTTGAAGTTTGATGTGATGAAGTTCTAGGGTTTCTTTTACACATGTTATTGGTTGATACAAAGAATAGTTGTGATAACTTGTGCTTAAAGGTGATCTAAGGTGCATCTCCTTGCTCATTCCTTGGTTAATGTTGGTAAGTTTATTTCCTAACCCTAGTTTAACATAATTCTTGAAGTGCTTTGGACTAAGTTAGGGTTTCTTGCTAACATTTTTTCAACTTTGTGTGAGGAGACCATCCTACCAAAGGAGCTCTCTGATCTTAACTGGGCCTTGGACTTCTTCTCTTGCCATAATTAGGCTCTTCTACCTAACTCATGTGGTTGCTAGTTGATGCCCTAATTGCAAGTCTTGAAATCCATTATAAGAAAATGGCATTGGTATCTATCTCTCAATGCCCTAGGGATCGAGACAAGCATCATATGCCCTATCTTTTGAACAAATGTCTCTCTTATATAAATTTACATTCCCTTTATTTCACATGCACCTTTATATCTTGAAAACCCTACAAAATATAATATTGTTGGAAAAATCCTAAAAAATTTAAATAAATTCATAACTCCAAAAACTACCATGAGTTTGTAATTTTGGTCCACCCATCAAATTCCCCCCCAGTGGATTTACCCACAGATTTCTAAGCGCGTCCCACTTTGTCCTAGTGCATTGGGATATGTGAAAACCTTGCAATTGGTGAATTAGATGTGATTTGATATTTCTAGTCCACCCTAAACTTTTTCCCTAGGGTTTTAGCCACAAACCCTAAAGGGCGTCCTCATTTGAGGAGGTGCATTATGAAATGTGAATTTGCCCAAATTAGGGTTTCCGCAAAGTTTTTAGAAATTATAACTGGATCATCAAGTGTGCCCTAGTTCACTTGATCTTCTCCCCTTGAGAGCACACTTTTATGAGGTAGCACCTTGGGAAATGTCAAACCCTACCTTGGGACTTGTGAGGTGTACTAAATTGATGATATCTATTGATGTTGACCGATAGATTGAATTAACTCCTTTATATGTTTTATGTGTCTTTATTATTCATTGTTGACCCCATATAAGACACTGGTTTTAACCATAGGGCTTGTATAAGGGTATTTGTAGGTGTCTTGATGTCTGCAAGTGTTCTTTCTCCATTAGAGACTCTCCCCTAGGTTTAGGAGTTATCCGAAGAATTTGAGGAGTTAGGTCGTGATGACATTGGGTCTAGCTCCTCTCGTATGCTTACCATCACTAGCATTGGGCATACTTATCCTGCTTTGAAAGAATTGCTAGTTTGAGTGGTGACAAGCACAAAACCCAAATATTTGATACCTTCCTCACATGTTTTAATTGACTTTCAAAACTTTGGTAATGAAAGGAAACAACCACCTTGCTTAGCAAATAACACACGCAACATGAATTAATGTTAATGTTAAGTTATGTTTTAATTTAACTTTTATAAGCAAAAAACTTTTTATAACAAACATTTAATTTTTAAAAATAAATGGTTCTCATCCTTCTAACCTCCCATTGACCTCCAACAGACGGTCATCGTTTATCATCTCACTTGATAATCCTGGCCCTATTCGATGGATTTTTACAAAACCCCCCTTTACTATTGCGCAGTTCTTCTAGAGTTGTTTCTACTTCTTCTGTTACACTAGGGTTGGGCGGAAGGCATGCATTCAATCATTCATCATGGATTATGATCCTAACAACGAAATGCAAGGCAATCAGAAGCCTTAATACTCGAGATCAGGGATCAAATTTGAAGGGCTAGTCCTAATTTCAAATTGAAGGTTATATGTTCATGCTGCCCTTCAAGGCTGAATGGCTTACAAAAATCTAACATTTCAAATGAAAATATTAAATTGATTGCACACTTCATAAAAAAAATGTACTAAATTATTTTTGCATTTCAATTAAATTTAAGGCACTAAAAAATCAATCACACAAAATTGTTACAACTACAACCAATGTAACTACAGCCAACATAATGCCAAAAATACTAGTTTTGTGATTTAACAAAGTGAGATTTTACAATTAACATAATGGCAAAAATACTGTTTTTGTGATTTAACAACGTGAGACTTCCCAAAACTATGCACTCCCGGTCCTCATTTCAAAAATTCCAGTGAAATGAATACAATGCAAAAACTACACTATAAGACAATTTAAACCAGAGATTTATACTTCCCCCAATTATATCTGCATTTTGACTCATAAAATTGACTTTCACTCTTCCCCAAAATAGCATCAAACCAACAAGGCAAAGCTAAAAAAATGATGCCCACTTTTGTTGCAAAATTTAACACACTCATCGAGCAATATATAATAAACTTGAATATAGATTTTAACTTAATACATATCCTTATATGGAATGAATAATATTAGATAAGTTTGGTATGGATTCCATTTTATTTTAATAATAAACAAGATGGTGAGATGGTCTAACATTAATAAACAAGATGGTCTAACATTAACATACATAATCGGATGGTCTAACATACAACTTCAACGTTTCATTGAATCGGTTCCAACATATATAATTAAGATTCATCCAAAGGGTTTGTACTAAGAATGGAAAATTACATTGATGTGTGGGTGATGTCACTTCTATCCTTCCTTAAGTATACTTTCTGATTATCAGTAAATATTTTAGACAAACCAAGCCATACAACATTTTCCTATGTGAATAAAGGGGCATGGGAAGTTTATATAAAAAAAATGATATCATTCTTAAAGGCATCGAATGGAGGTTCACCATGCCATAGTGTTAAGATTAACAATTTTCCGGCTCTATTTGTTTAAAAGGAAAGATCTTCTTAGCTACTAACTGTGAATGGGTCATGAAAAAAAAACAATATTAATTCTTACAACAGGAAAGACCCACCTAAAGCATATGGCCGTCGATTTTTCTTATCTTTTAGGTTTTTTAAAGGATGACATTGAGGAATCCATTATAGTTGTTGTTGTTCTATGGAAAATGGTCTTCGATATTCACAAGTTCGTTTGCCATCAACCAAGGATCAATAAAAATGAAAAAAAAACAAGAAAATGATTTGGTGAGAAAATAGAAACGAACCTAGCAAAATACCTGATCAAATACATCTCGCTTGGCCATCTCGTCCCAAAACCGGAGGCAAGCAAGAGCTACTAATGCTTGACCATCTCGTCCCAAAACCGGAGGCAAGCAAGAGCTACTAAAGCTGTGAGAGTTGCTACTATTATATCATGTACAGTTTGGTTCTATGTGGATATAATAAGAATAATGAACCCGTGATTAAACGATGCCATATCCATCAAACTCTCAGTTTTGGCAGAGCAGGTCCCATGTTTGCCATTCTAAGAGCATCCCACTTGAAAGTCAGCCATAACCGCTCTGAATGGACTACCCCTAAGGAGTAAAGAGTACACACTAAAATGGCTGATGTAGAGGGAGCTGAATGATTGTTTCAAACAAATTCAGATGAGGGAGTTCAGTGGGAATTTTCATGCACAGGAGAGACCTCGTGAAAGAAGTTGTAGAATTGAATAGCAGTGATATTTTCACTATGGACTTTGAGATTGGAGGCCACCGATTCAGTACTCCTTGGTGTCTGTCAACTTGATATGATGTGAAAATTTAATGTTAGACCATCGGATTTTGATCCGAATCTAATTTAGAATTTCAATGTAGTACGTCATATCTAATTCATATAAATAAATAAAAAATATTACTGTATATAAAAAAAAATCTTGTAGTAAAAGTAGATTTACGTAGCCATAACTACGCTTGAGTTCATAGTCTCACGAGTCACAACACTATGAGTCACAACACTATGACATTGATAGTTCGAATATAGTTGACGTGCACTTTTAACCACGGCCCTTTTAATGGCATTTTAATTTAAATAACCCATTTTTTTTTAAATGGCAAAAATTAAAAACTACATTTTAAATGACGGGCATTTTTTAAATGCCACTTCTGAGACGGGCTAGGAGCCCTTTGACGGGCCATGAAGGCTTCAATTTTGAACCCTCTCGAGATCTAGGTGAAAATGGCTTTTGGCAACCCCAAAACCAACAGAATTGTTGTCCTCCTGAGCATGCCAACCCTCGAATCAATCGATTCCTTGCTGGATCGGTACATTAACATCCCACCACCGTGGAGTTCTGCGTGGCGAATCTTCCCTATGAGCTGCTCATAGATATTATCGAGAGAATTGAGATTAGCGAGATCACCCGGCCTACGCGGAGGAACGTTGTGGCTTGTGCCGGCGTGTGCAGAATGAAATTATCAAGGGGATTGTGAAACCACCGTAGCTCTCTGCAATGCTCATATTTCTTGTTTCCTTGAAGCAGGCGAGATATTTTCATTTTCTTGATTTTTTTCCTCTTGCTCTTCTTTATGTTGTGCAAATAAAATTCCGTTCCAGTGCCGTGTTCAGATAGTACAGCACTTTCTAATTGATGTTGGATTTTTCGATTTATTGGGACAATGGGTCTGAAAGCGACCTTTGTTTTTGTTGTAATTTATTGTAAATCTGGGGATAACTGAAAGTAGTGGTTTTTGACATTGATTTTTTGTCACTGGTCGGAGAATGACGAATGCCCGAACTTAAGTTTCCCACAATCACTGGAAAATTGTACCTGTAGTAAAATAATTTCTGAAACAATACTTTTCTCGAACTAATCTAAAAATTAACCTCTTTGTGAGCATAATATGATATGATCTTTCTGTTAATTTTTTTAATTTAATTTCTTTTTATCCTTGACAATTGTCTGACCTTGGAATAATGCCATGGATTAAATGGGTCAATTATTACAAAGTTAATATACTTGTAAGGATTTTTTTTTCAATTTTCCATTTGAAGATTTAATCCCTCGTACTATTCCACTTTTTGTCTCTGTCTAGGAATGTTTGCATTTAACTTAAGGCTTGGTTCGTTTGAAGTTTGGTAGCTACTTGATGTCACGTGCTTGATTTATTTTTTGTCATCGGAGGGCTTCATTTTTTAGGCTAGCAGTATCTTTGCATTTTACAGTACCATGATAGCCATTTGGATTGTTTGATGCACTATTAGAATCTTTTCATTTATGTCTTGGTGTAGAATAGTACCATGATTGTCATTTGGATTGTTCAATGCACTATTAGAATCTTTTGATTCCTGTTTGGGTGTAGGATAGTACCATGATTTCCATTTGGATTGTTCAATGCACTGTTAGAATCTTTTCATTTTTGTCTGTAGGAAGGTTTGCACTTAACCTAAGACTTGGTTCCTTTTAGTAGCTGCTTGATGTCATGTGTTTGGTTTTTTGTCATCTAGGGCTTAATTGTTCTGGCTAGCAGTGTCTTTTCATTTTGTAGGACCATGATTGTCATTTGGATTGTTCAATGCAAGTTAAAATCTTTTCTCTGTTGAAGAATTTAGTCTCTCAGAATACATCCACATGTGTTTCTGGGAGTAGCATTTGCACTTGAGACTCGAGAGTCAAGCCTTGTTTCCTTTTGATAGCTGCTTGATGTCGTGTGCTTGAATTTTTTTGTTATCTGAGGGATTAATTGTTCAGTCCAGCAGTTTCTTTTTATTTTGCAGTACCATGAATGCCATTTGGACTGTTCATAACTTCATTTCATTCTCGAAATCTTTTCTCTGAGGAAGAATTTAATCACTCATACTGGCTCTCCGTTTGTTTGTGGGAAGTAACATTTGCACTCAAGAGTCCGACTTTAAGACTTGGTTCTTTTTGATAGGTGCTTTGATGCTACATGTTTGAATTTTTTTGTCATCTGTGGTTATTTGCTCAAGCTAGCAATATTTTTTCATTTTGAAATTTGCAGTACCATGAACACCATTTGGATTTTTCAATGCATTTTTTAGAATTTAAGTGGATTGATAGTTCAAATTTTTACCTTAATAAGACTTATCTGTATATTTTCATTTTGAAGTTGCATTGGCACATAAGATACTTTCCCTTTCTTGCCTTATCACATCATTTGACTAAGATCCTATTGAATTTATTTTGGGCCTAGGCTACAGATTAGAGCCCTGAGCCCACCAAAGATTAGATAGATTGCCAAGCAACCGAGTTACTCAAAGGAAAGAGTAGAACTGCACCAACAGATGTTGGCCTTGCAATTGCTAATGGATCTCTAACAAATGCCACCCCTAAGTTGGTTTTTAACTTTTAAGGTGACAGGAGAAACGCTTCCACTGCAACTATTGTCTTATGCCCATACAATAATATTTGGTTTGCAATTATCAACAAATAAATGAAATTTCAATCGCTTGTTCCAAAAACATTCATTCGGCCACTCTTAGGTGGACTGCAGCTGCTATTTTCTTCCAGATGGGCAATCTGGTCAACTCACCATGTGGGCCTGCACTCTATCTCTCTAGAGTTATGAGAGGGATATTTATGTCTATTCATCAACCCATTTGCTTGGAAATGATATTTATATGTGAATATTGATTCCCTTGCCACATAGGTCAACAATTCTTCTCATTGGATTTTCTTTTCCATTCTCAATTAAGGGAACTTGGTATTTACCATTTAGTTTATGGCAATCATGCAATACTTCCTAGATTTATGCAACCCTCATACATTATAATCTGGATGTCCGGTTTTAGCCTCAAATAGTTGAAGATTGACTTGCAGTTAATGGATTCAACCTGAAATAATCCAATAGAGTTACAATTTATCAAATAGGCTTGTGTGTTTAGTCTAGAGGTTGGCTTGCATAATTATGAAGGCAACTTGCTTAGTCTAGAGGTTGGCTTGCTGTCAACACTGACTTGCAAAACTATGATTCCTACATTGATGTTGCTCAATATAAAAGTTTCGTCATTTATTATGTCAGTACCACCATTGCTGAGTAACCAACCATGCTCCCTCTTCAATCCATCATTGCTTCTTTTATATGTCCAAAAATTTGTTTGTGCTAAACTCCATCTTCCTAAAAGAAATATTATATCTACTAATCTACGGTCCCAATCAGAGATGTTAGTTCCTCTCGCATAGGCTGCAGAGAGAAGCAAATCTATGCCTACATTTTTTTGTCTTGTATATATGGTGCTTTTTCTAACACTACGAGAAATAACATGTTTTGCTTCTGGCACCAAATTTTTAAAGAAACCTACATTTGTCTTAGGTCATACCCTTTGTAGTTCTTATGGGAAAACATTTTCCAAAATAGTGGCTTTTCTTCTAGTTTTCTTCTGGCCTTTGGCCCTTTAATAGTTGCAGTATCAATGCTACCAGAAGCATACAATTATATGCTTTTGCTTTATCTGCAATGTTGAGATTTGTTTTAATTAAATTGGTCTTAGGATGCCTTCAAAAAACTATTGGGTTACCTGCATCATTATACGGACAAAGTTTTTAAGGTAGCTATATGCTTTTGCATGGTAAGGTCTTAGCCATCCCATTCCAGTGACCACAAGATCCTTATTGAGTAACATGAAGGTTGATACAATTATTCAAACCATTACAAAATTAAAATCTACTTCAGAAATTTTTATACCCATATTCACAAGCTCTTTTGCACTTGATGTTGTTTTACAACTCACTTCCCAAGACTCCACGTCCTTCTTTTGTTTCAATCCACATTTCACTATTGTTGCTGATGTAATAAAACTGTTAGTAGCTCTTGGATCAATTAACATAGAAAGATTAGGGTTTGTGATTGTACCTATTAGCTCCTTCTCTATTGGTTGATGATCTACATGTCTAGTTTCATGACAGTCATGGGAGGAAAAGTCAAGATACAGGATACTGTACATCAATATTATAGGAGGAAAACTTAGAAAACAATGAGTTGGGACAAAACTTTTGCTTTATGTTATTTGACATGAATCTTGTTTAATAGACATTATATATCCTGTATGCTCATTGTCTTTTTATTCAAGTCTTAAGTTCTACAGTTTATAGTTGTTTTAAACTTTTCTCCACATGTGAGTGCACTTTATTTACTGTTTATGGCATTGCATTATTTTTATCTGAACTTAGGAACTTATATTTCAATGTTATTATTGCTCAACTTGAATGATATTGTTTTTCCATCTGTTTTGTGCAACCTGGAGTCTGGACTGAAAGACAACCCCTGTGCAATGTTTTATCAAGCAATATAGTACTGCATCTGCTCATTAGTTGTACTTGGGTTTGACTTCATGTGAGTGCTTGTTATGTAACTCTGCAATTTTTCTTGGTCATTGTTAATATTTTGAATCTATTCTCATTGTCACAGATATACATATATTTTTGTAATTCAACAAATGAGATTGTTTTGCGCTTATTTAGAAGTTGCATATGGCCATGTCAACAAATTTCCCAATCCTTGGGGTACATTCTTCTATTGACATAGAAAAGGCAGACTTTAAATAGAAACTAACAAAGATACCAAACACAAACATAAGGGAGAATTCGCTACCATGGAAACAACTTTAGAGTTTCGAACTTGTAGCAACAAGGCTCCCAAACTTGTTGTCTTTGATGTACATAGGCTTGTACACAATGTAGATATTCGAACCTGTAGCAAGAGTGTTACCATTCTTTTCGTCTTTCATGTGCATATGCTTGTAGATAATCTTGTCTAGTAGCATGTCAATTTTTTGATCTAGATGACGTGAAATATCCTCAATTAGGTTCCTTTAATATTTAATACTCTTGTTGATCATTGACTCCCCCTTGAAGCCTTGCTTTTGCAGTTTTCCAAAGAATGAGTGGGTGAGCATCCCCCCTCATTCTATGCCTTTGACTCTGACAATCTCTACATCTTGGTAGCGATATAACATCCACTACTAATCTAGTGAGACTTTACTCAATTGTGCAATGACTACTTATGATTGGACTATAAAATTAGAAGCAAACAACTTGCATCAATTTTAATTGAAAAATAAGTACATAACTATACTAAAATCATGCGCAAAACACCATGGATATATTTACTGTGGAGAAACATGTGATGGAAAAACTCTAGTAACAAATAAGGACCATGCCTTGATAGAGTTACAATGGTCATTTACACTAGACATAATAATAAAGTCTCTTTTTGACTATTAGTTTAATTTATGCAATTATGCTTTAGTGTTGTAATAATGACTTAAGGTACATTTAAGTCATTTTAGGGTTTATGAACCTAGGGTTTTTTATGTATCTAGATTTTATGCACCTAGGGTTTATGTATTCCTTTGCTATAAAGAGATAGCGTCACAATGACTCACTTCCTTCTCTAATACAATGAAGTAATACCAAAAGGTGTCTCTCTTGTGTTCTTGGTTTCTTTGTGTGTTTTAGAAGCTCATATTGAGGTGCAAGAGGGAGCTCATTGCAGAGTTCAAGATGAAATCCCTTGGTATGATGCACTATTTCTTGGGTATAGAGGTGTGGTTGAGAGAGGACGATATTTTCCTTAGCCAAGGAAAATATGTTGTAGAATATTGAAGAGATTTAGGATGATGGATTGTAAATGCATGCCGACACCGATGGTAACAAACTTGAAGTTATTGAGTGATACTTCTTCAGAGACAATGGATGCCACCATGTAGAAACATATGATTGGTTCGTTGATGTATTTGATGAAGATGAGACCAAATATATGCTTTGTGGTGAACATGTTGATTCAGTATATCGTTGAGCCGAGACGTGTTCACTTGATTGCGGAAAAACATGTGATGAGGTACCTGAAAAGTACAATGGACTATGGACTCAAATATGTTTCGGATAGTGAGATAAGATTGAAAGGATATACTCATTCAGATTGGGTCGACAATGTCACAGATCGAAAGAGTACATCAGGATGTTGCTTTAGTTTGGGATCAACTATGATCCCGTGGTTCAGCAGGAAGTATACTAGTGTGGTACTCAGTATGGGTGAGGAAAAGTATATAGGAACATGTTCAACTAGTAGCGATGTTGTGTGGCTTCAGAAGTTGCTTGCAAGGCTGCTTGATCTTGATTTGGAGGTGACTTGTATTTTTTGAGACAACCGGAGTTGTGTAAAGCTATTTGAGAACCTTGTGTTTCATGACAAGTCAAAGCATATCGAGATCAACTACCACTATATTCGAGACATGGTGCAAAAGGGAGCTGTAAAGCTCCAATATATTACGACAGACACACAAATAGCTTATTTGTTGACCAAGCCTACGTCAAAGATAAAGTTTGAGTATTTTAGGGACAAGCTTGGCGTTATGCAGAATAACTTCCCTCATTAAGAGGGAGTGTTGAGTTACATATGCGATTCCAGGGATAGTAGCATATAGAGTGTGGAAACATCAGGTAGTCATTCACGGGCATGTTATCGATTAAGGCACACTCTAGCTTGATCTTGTACAAGGTCATGATACCTAGTCTTCGAGGATGGAAGACACAAGTCATTTGGACTCGTGGATGCCTAGATTTTAGCCAAACCTATGTGAGTTGGAGGATTCCTATCCTTGGGAGAGATGTGTAGTGTGTGTGCATTGAATTGCCTAACCCTTGTGGTTAGATGCCCAATCATCGTGGGCTAGATGCTTGGTGGGATATGATGGGTCCAATTTTCAGGTATTTGATAACCCTTTTTCCATAGTCTAGCTCAAGCAATGGCAAAGAAACACACTCAATTGTGGGAAAAGTGTTTTACTTTAATTATTTAATGAAATTTTTTTTATGATTATTCTTGAATGTTAGAATGTGTATCAAATAAACTAATTATATGGAAACCAAGTGTGATTGAGCAGGTTCAGGGTCATTAAAGGATGGATGTGTAGATGACTAAAGGATCACCAAGCTCGGTGCCCTGTTTCCTAAATTATAGAGGATGCACTCCCACTTTCAAGAAGAATCGGCATTTTGACAATCAGTTAGTATCAGCATTAAATCATATAAATATGGACCTCTTGGGTAGCGAGAGGCCCCCTGCTGTTATTTTGAGAAAAACATTGTTTTAACATTTTCTACCCAATCGATACTGTGAAGTACGGACCTTTGTTTGACAAGGATTTTATATTTTAATGAGAGATTGATGATTAATTCCAGCCAGCGTTTCTAAGTTTTATTCTCTCCTGAGTATGGGTTGGGGAGGGCCCCTCCAACATGTGGGTCGGGAGATTTCTATTTGCAAGTATTTCTTTCAATTATGCGTTTTACATTGATGAACAGTTCTATTACATATGGAAGTGCTTGAATGATTTTTTATTTATGTAGTAGTTTATAATACATTATGTAGTACAGCAGAACAGTTTCAGTAGTCCTGTAGGTTCTTTCTTTCAACGCATATTTGAATCAACGATTGCATGTGTATCAGCTTTGCTTTCAATATCATGGTTTATATCTGAGGTTTTTGACGGTTTCTCGTCGTGATCAATTTTTTTAATAGTATATGGATAGCTTGAAACGATTGCACTTTAGTGTTAGTCTTGGGATTTAAAATGGTTTAGATCAGAATTCTAGTTTTAGGCATAAAGTAACTACAGACTTCATTTTCCCAAATTTTAGAATAGATTTGTTATGACATTTTCATTTTCTAGATTTACCATTCCGCATTGAGTAATTTCATAAGATCATCTCCACTTTCAACATTTTAATTATTTAAAATAGATTTACTACTTTATTTCTTAGAACATATTTACTGCTTTTGGTATCTTTATTTCTTAGAACAGATTTAATGCTTTTGGTACTTTAATTCTTTTAAATAGATTTACTACTTTATTTCTTAGAACATATTTACTGCTTTTGGTATCTTTATTTCTTAGAACAGATTTAATGCTTTTGGTACTTTAATTCTTTTAAATAGATTTATTACTTTCCAGTATTTAATTCCGTAGCATAACCAGTTTTACATATTTAGTAGGAAACCTTTAGAACATCGATACTGACATCCAACTGTGACAGAGATTATCCTATAAGAGCACAAATAGTGCATGCATCTCTAAAGTTTGTACGTTCCCCGGGTTGACATTTAAAGTAGGCTCTTGGTATAGCTTCCCTCATTAGGCATCCATATTAGGAGCTCACCAGGCTAGATGCCCATTTCTGTGTGAGTTGGATAGTTATCCAGATTTTGTGAACTGGTTGCTCAGTTCTGTGTGAGTTGGATCGTTTCCTAGTTTTGTGTGAGCTATAAGCCTAGTTATTTTTGAACTAGATGAAGTCCTGTGATGACATAAGGTTCAAAAGGATGAAGAGATCCATAAGGTCTGAAAGAAAAATGAGGATGTACCCACTAGTGAGATGCTATGCACCATGTTGAGGCCCCAGATGCATGACATGGATGATGGCTTGCTTGTACAGAACTTGTAGTGATGGATAGATTTGCAGAAGATCAACAAGTAAATGATTAAGTATGGGTCATCGGAAGTAGTATTGAAGATTATGTTTGAAGAATACCTTCCTTGCTAAGAGGGAGTGTTGAAGTTTTAGGTAGCTTCGGAAGATATTCTTATGTCGGCCTAAAATATTTCAGAAAGTTTGGAAAGGAAACCCTTGGAAATTTCTAGAAAAGAAACCCCTAGAAAGTTCTAGAAAAGAAACCCCCAGAAATTTCTAGAAAGGAAACCCTAGAAATTTCTAGAATGGAACCCCCCAGAAACTTTTAGAAATCCTTGGAAAGCATGGAAATAGAATTGAAGGTATAAATAAGAAGGATGCCTACTCATTTGCACATCAAGCAAGTTCACATCAAGTCAATGAGACAAGTGCACAAAAGAGAGAAGCATCAACTTGAGGAAGACTAATACCTCAGGTTTTATCTTATCTGTGTTTATCTTTGTATCTGGGGTATCTTTCTATGAGAGAGCTTTAGCTCTTCATTGTATTGACATTGTACTTTGTTGATGAATCTATACTAAAGAAGTTCTGTTGGGTTTTCTTCTCGAAGAGGGTTTCCCAAGACAAATCTTTGTGTATACTGTGAATGTATTTCTTTCAGTGATCCTTATGCATGCAGTTATTATGATATGATATAAATTGAATTAAAGTCTAATAACATAACTACTTAAGTAAAATCTCAACCTTACGTACTGTATAGACATCGACTAATTTGTAACTTGGTCCATATGGATGCCTAAGATAGAAATTGGAGATCGTACAACATACATCCAACAATAGAAATTGACTATATTTGCAGTCAATTCGATAGGCTAACAGTCAGATGTTGTTAAATTGACTGATTTTGCAGATCCAACAGGTAATTGGCTATAATTCACCAAATTGGACAATTGTTTGGGATCTGCAATAGAGATGTGCATTTTTTAGAAGTATTATTAGCTTCCTAGCATGTACATTTTTTTATCTTCGTAATTCTCATTCTGAGAGGAAAAAAACACTTTTCTTTTCTTTAAGTCTTTCTTTCAATTGCAAATTCCGTTTTCATTGAGATTTAAGTTGATTTTTTAACTCTAATGGCTAGTTTGTTTAGCACAATGTTAGAGGGTAATGCTATTTTTTTCAATTTTTGGGAAAAAAATATTATTACCCCATTGTGTTAAACAAACTAGCCATTAGAGCACAAAATTATCACAACTAGAAACAACATATGTTGGCCATTTTTTAGTATAATTGTTTGGATCAGCTTGCATTGGGTAAGGAAGCACCGTGTTACTGGATCAGGTACCCTAGTTTGGCATATCCAAAGATCTGTCATGGAAATGGATCTTGAGCCCATGAAACAAATCCCATGGAAAACTAAATAGATGCTGAAATTTAGAAACAAATCCTAAAACTTCATGGCTTTTGTGATCCACTAATCCCCCCAATTTTTTTTATTTTTTTTTATGAAATAAGTTTTAAAACCCTAAACACCTAAAGGATAAAACCATAAACCCCATTCGTGTTCAATGTCTAATCTATCTTTGTGTCAAGATCTGTTCTTGAACTATGATTTGTTAAGGCCTACTATCAAGGTTTCCATTTCATCTATCTTTATGATCAAGGTCTACTATCAATGTATGATCTATATGCTTATGTGTGACCTCGCTCACTTCACCCACCCTATTATTTAGTCCCGCCATAGCCTCCTAGAAAACCACTTTATTCACTGTTGATATGGACTGTGGATGTGACTCATAAAAATGTTGTTATGACCTGTTGACATTTGTGGGCCTATGAAGACAATGTCATTCTTTACTGCTAGGTATTTTTTTGTTTTTTTAGATGACTTTTCTAGGAAAATGACATTGTATTTTTTGAAATTGAAATTGAACCTATTTAATGAGTTCAAGAAGTTCAAGGTTTTGGTAGAAAACTAATTTGGGAAGAGCATTCAAATTTCAAATTCTCAAATCAGATAACTGTGGACAATTTCTCTCTAAATTTTTTCTTGATTTTTGTACTCAAGAAAGCATTCAAAGGAAATGCACCACGTCCTACACTCTACAACAAAATAGAGTGGTAGAGAGGTTAAATTGTACCATCATGGAGATGGCTAGGTGTATATTAGACAACAAGCTTGTTCTTTACTAGTATTGGGAAAAAGTAATCACACATAAATGTAACTTCTCAACTGGTCTCCAATAAAAGCAACACACAATAAAACTTGCAAAGAGGCATGGTCTCGACAAAAACCTCAAATAGGTCATCTCAAAGTTTTTGATTCAGTGTTACATGGATGGGTTCTTAAGAAAAACATACCAAACATGATGCAAAATGCCAGAAAACGATGCTCACTAGCTCTACAGTGACAACCATCAAGCTTAGAAGTTGCTTGATGTTAAGACTAACACAACATGTCTTATTCCTGATGTGGTAGTTGATAAAAGCGTAGAGCTATTCCGGAAGAAATCAGATAAAAAATTAGCTTTGAAAGTTAGTGAAAATGAAGTAGATATAGTTGGATAAACATGTTCAATGGATGAGGCATATCAACAAGATGTAAGAATCACCTCTTAGCATAGTTCACATTAATTTTCCAGCTACGTGAATGCCAAAAATAGCTCAAATAAATAGGAAATGAATGTTGTTTTGCAGAAACAAGAGAGAAAGAAATGACCAAAATGGTGGTACAACACCTATAATGATGCTTACCTAGATGAGTTGCTTGATAAGAGCTAGGAAGGTTGATAAAAAAGAGGTAAGGTATCTGATACAATGAATTATAATGATGATGTTCACTAGGATGAGTTGTGTGATTTGAGCTAGCTAGCAAGGCCAAGCAGAGTTAAGGCATTAGGTATAATGGATCATGATTTTGTGGCCAACCCTAAAAACTCTTTTGAGCCTCGGGATTATGAAGAAGACAAAGGAAACTTGGAATGGGAAAATGCTAACAAGGACAAACATGAAACTTTAATAAAGAATCAAACATGGGTTATTACACAGTTACCTCCATGAAAGAAATCCATGGCATGCAAATGGTTCTATAAAGTCAAGTATATGGCAGATGTGATGCTTAACAAGCACAATGAAGGGTTGATCATAACAAGCTTTTCTCGAAAGGAAGTGATTGACTATGAGGAGACATTAAATCCTGCAAAAATGGGAACAATCAAATTGGTTCTTTCCATGGCAACAAATTTTTGCTCGAAACTACATTAGATAGATGTGAAGAGTGCCTTCCCTCAGAAGGAAGGGATTGATTATGAGGAGAAATTTACTCGTGCAAATTTGGTGGCAATCTGATTGTTTCTAGTCATGGTATTGGTAGCATAATTTGGTTGGAAACTACATTAGATGGACATTAAGAATGACATCCTAAAAGGTGATATATATTATAGATGAAGAAGTATACATGTACCAACCACAAGGATTTCATGTACTAGGAAAGGAACATTTGTTATGCAGATTGAAAAGATCTCTTTATGCATTGGGAAAATGATGATTGAGAAGATTTCCTTTTGACCATGATCTCTACACCAAAAATGAGAATGGTTATGTGGTGATTATAGTGATATATGTTGATGACATCATTGTTACAAATAGCAAGGTAAGATCAATTGCAAAGGTAAAAACATATTTATGCTTAGCTTTTTACATGACAAATTTAGGTCTTCTATAGAGATGTTATTATTCCTCTATACGGAAGTGTCGTCATTTATATTGTAAGTGTTGTAACTTACACTTGATGGGTTATTAGACCACTTTGTTGGGGTCGGCCCTATATAAGTCATGTGGGTCAAAGGGTTATTAGACCACCCTATTGGGGGTCGGCCATCTGGGTCAAAAGGTTATTAGACCACCCTAATGGGGGTCGGCCCAGTCAGCATTATGTTAAGTGGTTAAGTTGAGACCGACCTAGTTGAGTAAAGGTCAAGTTAAGTTAGTGTATAAATAGAGAGTGTGTCTCTCTCATTTTACACATTCTATTCTCTCACTCACACTTGGGAGAGTGGCGCACTTGTGGAGGAGGAGGCTCTATTACTAGGAGAAGACTATCTCTTGTATTCTAGTTGTATCATTTCTCTATCTATCTCTGAGGAAGTTATTGGGGTTTTTCACCTTTATGGTTTTCCCCAAGTAAACTTTGTGTCTCTTGTGTGCTTGCATTATTGTGTCCATGATTGATATGTTGTAGATTTTCTGTACATGTTGTTCTCTCAGTTAGGATCCTATATCAGATTGAAGTAAATTCTGAAAATTTAACATGGTATCAGAGCTAGCCTGAAAGAAGGCATGATATGGTATGTATGACACTTGTTGCACTTACGATGCTAGGGCTTTATATAGAAAAAACCCGTCATCGTAGCACTTTCGCTATAAATCCGTTTCGGCAAATTTTTCGGATCTGAAACTTTCACAGGTTGAAGATCAGATCCCCATGTACCTTGTGTCCAAAGGAAAACCTCTAATTTGTTGTACTTTGTGATTTATGATCTGTACAATATAGGGTTTCTGCCTCTTCCAGATCTGAGTCAAAATCAGGTGGCCTTGGGAAAAATGTCATAACTTGGGCTAGGAAGATCCAAATGAAATTTTGTAAAAAGTGACAGATAGTACACAAACTGTAACATCTCACAAAAAGTTTTCAGAGGCCGAAGTTGAACTAGTGATACGTGGCACGCTGTACAAATTCGCTCTCCTATATTATCCCATAAACAGGTCACGTTGCGACACTTGGCATAACTCTCTCTCAGAGAATCAAATTGAGGTCAGACCTATCGGGATGGAAATATAACAAGTTGGGCTATCTTAGAAAAATTGTTCAGAGACCGAAGTTGAAACAGTGACACGTGGCACTCCGTACAAGTTCTCTCTCCTGTATTATCCCATAAACAGGTCACGTTGCGACACTTAGCATAACTCTCTCTCAGAGAATCCAATTGAGGTGAGACCTGTCGGGATGGAAAGATAACAGGTTGGGCTATCGCAGGAAACCATTTCAGACCCTGTGGATTGAAAAGTTTGGAGTTACACTAGAAACAATCAGGTACATATTTCTGTCAAATTAGAATTATTTTTGAGCACCTTCATTCATGGCTTCCGGAATTTAGGGCTTCGAAGAAAGTTGGAATTTTTGTAATCGGAGACCATGACTGAATGCTACTCATCAAAATAGAAATTTAGAGACCAATATCAGAATTTTTGGTTGGGAAGAAGGCCAGGCTTGATCAGACCCTAGTTCAGGACTTTGATTAGAAAAGTGGAAAATTAGGGCTTCTGCAAAAATGGGAATTTTTGAAATCTGTGACCACGGCTGGAAGCTCCTCATAAAAATAGAAGCTTAGAGATTTGGATCAAACCTTTTGTTTGGGCAGAAGAGTGGGCTTCATCAAACCCTAGTTCAAGGTCACATCTAGTGAAACCGAAAGTTTCAAAGGAAAAATTGAGGAGTGAAACTTTGCAATTTTCAAATTCTGAATATACCAGCTTGATCAGCTCATCAAGATCCAGTTCCTGCAAATCAAATGGATTGGGTTAATCATAGAAGAGGATCGATTGGTCACCTGCATAAGTGAAGAAGTTCCTGTCTCAGAGGGAGATGAGGCTAAGGACTTCCATAAGAAGATTACAAGCAATCTTGATAGGTATGGCTTACAGGTATGTTTCATGGTTAAGTTTATCATATGTTTGTCTTCATATCATTACAGTACAATCTTGATTAATTACTGGACTTGTTGTATCACCTTAATAGAAGATATTCATTGATTAAGGTTTTGACACTTATGATTGTACTAATGCATTGTGATGTTGCATGAGGTTTATGTTGTTTGCTAACACAAAAGGTACACCAAGAAAGTCAAATCATGTTCTACTTCAAGAACATATGCTCATGGTGACATGAAGACAAAGATTCATCCATTTTCATGGTTCACATAGAAGATCTACTTTCGAGGTATGTATAACTTGGTTCTATGATGGTTAACTTATGAGACATGCAGGTTACTAGCACAAGTCACTGAAGAGAACCAGAAGACATTATGTGGGTATGTTAGACATAACTATCTAGCATGCTAATCCAGGTATGTTTTTCCTATATCAAGCTAGAATCCTACCTTGTGTTAGGATCTTATACTGTTGTGTTGTTGATAATGATTATTCATGAAGTCATAGGTTTGAATAATCATGGTTGTATGCATATTATGTTTCTTACCATAATTGATGATATGACTAACCAGAAGAATCATGATGGTATAGGTTTGAATAATCACGGGTTTTATGCATATTATATCTCTTATCTTGATTGATGATTCAACTAACCAGAAGAGTCCTATGATCAAATAAGAATATGTATGAGTAAAAGAAGACTTCCCTGAAACCTTGAATACTAATATTTATTATCTCTGAATGATCATGAATATACATGTTTAAGATTATTGTGTTTTGATAGTATTAAGATTATACTAATAAATGTGTGATTATGTATGAGACTTCAAGGATAACACAATGATGATACTAATAACCATGCATAGTGATTAAGGATGGATGTAAGTTCAAAGACAGGTAATCCAAGAAGCAAAGATCAAGAGGGAGCACACTCCAGTTGTTCCTGCAAGAAAGCAAAGGAGCACACTTCAGGAGTTTCTGCAAGGATGCAGATATTCAGAGGGAGTTGACCATCTGTCAACATTCCACAACGGAAAGGTGTAGAAGAAGCTACTTCAACAGCTCCTGCAAGGAAGCAAAGACTCAGAGGGAGTCCACCCAGCAAACAAACAAAGATAAGTATTTTTAATTATCATTTCTTGCATATTTGTTTGTTTAAATAAAATTGTTCAATGATGTATATGCTCATGTTCCTAGACTTAGGATATGTATTGTGCATATTAGAATGATTGCATTAATGAACAGTATACTACTAATATGCATGTGATGGGCAAGTGGCCTATGGCACTGTACAACATTCCAGTGCTACTTATCTAGAATGAAACCTCTTTGCTGACATGTTGGGAGTAGTGCAAACTCTTAACAATGTTCTGGTAGAGACTGGAAGGCATCTAGAAAGTTGTGGAACATGGATAAATTTTGTATTGAAGCATTGGCTAAGATAATTGCATGACTGTATGACATATTTCTTTATGTGTAAGAATTTGTTCTGAAAACTATGAGATGTTTTCTAATCATGCAATTTAAGTTGTTGTGTAGGAAAGATCGTATGCCATCACCTACAAAAGAAGAACTACAACATTTGTTCAGCAACAAAATTATCTATTGAAGATATTGAAGTTCCCAAGATATGGGAAGAATGCCATGATCTGTCGATCATGAAGAATGATGTTTGGGATGTAGTCCCAAGACTTGAAGGGAAGTTTGTTATGAATTCCATATGGATCTATCAAGATCAAGCATGCTGCAGATGGCAGCATAGAGAAATATAAAAGTGATGAAATAGAAGATACACCAGATGGATTTCAAGACAGCTTTCTTGAATGGTGTAGTTGAAGAAGAAGTGTATGTGGAGCAGCCAATTGGTTCTGAGACACATGAAAGGGAGTCATATATGTGCAGAACTTGGGTATGATGCACCACTTTCTAAGTATGGAGGTGTGGCAGAGTGCAGATGGAATCTTCCTTGGACAAGGGAAGTATGCAGTAGAGATCCTGAAGAGATTCGGGATGATGGAATGCGAGGCTATGGCATCGAACCTGAAGCTTCTGTGTGATGCTTCATCTGAACCAGTTGATGTCACTATGTCTCGTCAGATGATTGGGTCCTTGATGTACCTGACGAACATGCGACCAGATATTTGCTTTGTGGTGAACACATTGAGACAGTTCCTGACAGATCCAAGGAGTGTTCACCTGGTTGCTATAAAGCATATTCTAAGGTACCTGAAAGGTACAGTGGATTATGGGCTCAAGTATGAAGCGAATCAAAAGTTTAACCTGCAGGGTTATGTTGATTCAGATTGGGCAGGTAGTGCTGCAGATAGGAAGAGCACATCTGGATGTTGCTTCAGTATGGGATCAGGTGTGATCTCTTGGTTCAGTAGGAAGCAGTCCTGCGTAGCACTGAGTACAGCTGCGGTAGAGTATGTTGCAGCCTGTTCAGCAAGTTGTGAGGCAGTATGGCTACAGAAGCTACTGTCTAAGTTATTTGATCTCCCATTGGATGCTACTGGTATCTTTTGTGATAACCAGAGTTGTGTGAAGTTGTCTGAGAACCCAGTGTTTCATGATAGGTCGAAACACATAGAGATCAAATATCACTATATCAGGGTTATGGTGCAGAGAGGAGCTGTGAAGCTCCTGTACATTGCGACGGATGAGAAGATTGTAGATGTGCTAATGAAGCCACTAGCCAAGGTGAAGTTCGAGTACTTCAGGGAGAGGCTTGGTGTTCTTCAGATTGATGACACTTCAAGGAAGAAGTGATGGACACATTTGCAGAAGCCATTCCAAGCATGTTGGAAGGAGGATCCTTTACATGGCTGTGGATGTAAGCGTTGGATGATGAGCATAAGGACGATGCTCCAGTTACTGCTCTGTATACGCATCATGTTGGATGCTGGATATGATCAGTTGGATCATTTATATATGTACGCATCATGTTGGACGTTGGATATGATCAGTTGGATCATTTATATGTATATGTATGTACGCATCATGTTGGATGCTAGATATGATCAGTTGGATCATTTGTATGTATTTTGTATATGCATCATGTTGGATGCTTGGACCATGTATCTGTATATGTATCAGGTGGATACATTGTATGATCAGGTGGATCATGTATGGTGATATGTATCATGTATTTGTATTTGTATCAGGTGGATACACTGTATGATCAGGTGGATCATGTATGATTATATGTATCAGGTAGATACTTGGTATGCATCAGTTAGATGCATTGTATGATTAGGTGGATCATGTATGGTGATATGTATCATGTATTTGTATTTATATCAGGTGGATCATGTATGATGATATGTATCAGGTAGATACTTGGTATGCATCAAGTAGATGCATTGTATGATCAGGATGGTCATGGATGGCGAGCTTCAGGATGTTGCTCTAGATGACATGCAACAGGATGTTGCAGTGATGATGATCAGGATGATCATGTGTACATCAGGATGATGTATGGTGAGTATCAGGTTGATACTCTGTGGCCGTGGAATAGGTTGTGCAGATAAGCATGTAATTTGTGCCCTAGGAGATTTGCAGATAGTCTTTCGAGGTTTTGCCTATGGCATGTAATTTGTACCCTGGGATATCTGGCAAATTCTCTTTTGAGGTTTTGCTTGGGAGGACATATAATTTGTGCCCTAGGATATCTGCAGATAGTCTTTTGAGTTTTTTCCTATGGCATGTAATTTGTGCCCTGGGATATCTGGCAGATGCTCTTTCGAGGTTTTGTCCTATGGCATGTAATTTGTGCCCTGGGAGATCCGATAGGTTGAGCCGTGTGCTCGTAATCAGTCTTGGGATGCTCTTTCGAGGTTTTTCCATGACCACATGTAATTTGTGCCCTGGGAGATCCGATAGGTTGAGCCTTGTGCTCATAATCAGTCCTGGGATGCTCTTTCGATGTTTTGTGGTGACCACATGTAATTTGTGCCCTGGGAGATCCGATAGGTTGAGCCTTGTGCTCATAATCAGTCCTGGGATTCTCTTTCAAGGTTTTGTTGTGGGATCACGTGTAATAAGTCCTGGAGATATGGATAGGATGAAAAAGGCCTCATATGCTCTTTAGGGTTCTTGCTAGTCAAGAGACTATTTTAAGGTTTTGTGATGCACATAATAAGTCCTGAGATTTCCACAATATGGCCAGTGATGACGAAGACCTACAAGTGGTGGGCCTACATCCAGTATGAAAAAAGACTCGCTTTGTAGAACTTCCTATGACGAGTAGATTCAGAAATTGATTGAGATAGTAGCAACAGTGACGATGATCCAGAGAAGATGACTTGTGCTAGAAGACCTGTGTCGAGAAATACCTTCCTAGTTAAGAGGGATTGTTGATGTATATGTAACTTCAGGATGTATTTCACATATATGCATATTGTATTCCTATAGAGATGTTATTATTCCTCTATACAGAAGTGTCGTCATTTATATTGTAAGTGTTGTAACTTATACTTGATGGGTTATTAGACCACCTTGTTGGGGTCGGCCTTGTATAAGTCATGTGGGTCAAAGGGTTATTAGACCACCCTATTGGGGGTCGGCCATGTGGGTCAAATGGTTATTAGACCACCCTAGTGGAGGTTGGCCCAGTCAACATTATGTTAAGTGGTTAAGTTGAGGCCGACCTAGTTGAGTAAAGGTCAAGTCAAGTTAGTGTATAAATAGAGAGTGTGTCTCTCTCATTTTACACATTCTATTCTCTCACTCACACTTGGGAGAGTGGTGCACTTGTGGAGGAGGAGGATCTGATGCTAGAAGAAGACTATCTCTTGTATTATGGTTGTATCATTTCTCTATCTATCTTTGAGGAAGTTATTGGGGTTTTTCACCTTTATGGTTTTCCCCAAGTAAACTCTGTGTCTCTTGTGTACTTGCATTATTGTGTCCACGATTGATATGCTATAGATTTCCTGTACATTTTGTTCTCTCAGTTAAGATCCTAGATCAGATTGAAGTAAATTCTGAAAATTTAACAGAAGATACATATACATCAACACATAACAATATCTAGGTTTTATGCCTTTGATTTATGCACCTAGGGTTTATGTATTCCATTGCTATAAAGAGTTAATGAGTTTCTTTCTTTTGTAATACATTGAAGTAATATCAATAAGTATTTCTCTTTTTCAAATTCTCTCGTCTTCTCAGTTTCTTTTTGTGTTTGTTTTCTTAATATCGATCATAAGGCTGTATTAAGGTTTTTTTCTTAATATCAGTATTAAGGCTATTTATTACCTTTTACTTCATCAAACATATTCATTCATTACTTTTGTTAATAATATTCAGTCAATGTAAACATAAACAATCGAGCAATACACAAAACACAAAGATTTGAGGAACTTCATTTCAATTTTGTGAGACATTTGCAACTCTCATTGGAAAGATTATCATTTGGGTCTCTCCTAATGCAAAACTACCTACCCAAAAGATTGTCCTCTAACCAAAAGGGCTCATGTTTCTCCTCCAAAAATTTCATGGGACAGTTTCACTGCTGACTGAGCAGCATAATGTGTGATGTTAGAAATGCCCTTGTTCTTGTACTAGAAGGAAGGCTAACATGCATTAGATTTCCTTCATGGTGCAATTTATTTGATGGTAATGCGGTTGTACCTTTAGGAAAGCTAACACTCTTTAGATTTCATTCACAATGCAATGTTCTTGTTAGAAACACCCTTGTGCTTGTGGTAGATGGAAAGATAACATGCATTAGCTTTCTTGCATTGTGAAATGTTGTTGTAAGAAATGCTCTTGTGCTTGTTAGAAGGAAAGATAACATGCGTTAGCTTTCCTGCACTGTGCAATGTTGTTGTAAGAAATGATCTTGTACTTGTTAGAAGGAAAGCTAACATGCATTAGATTTCTTTCATGATGCAATGTATTTGATGGCAATGTGGTTGTACTAGTAGGAAAGCTAAGATGCGTTATCTTTCATTCAAGATGGAATGTTGTTGTTAGAAATGCCCTTGTGCTTGTTCTAGAAGGAAAGCTAACACACATTAGCTTTCCTTCACTGTGCAATGTTTTTGTAAGAAATGACCTTGTGCTTGTGCTAGAAGGAAAGCTAACATGAATAAGATTTCATTCAATGTGCAATGTATTTGATGGCAATTTGGTTGCACCATTAGGAAAGCTAACACACATTAGCTTTCATTCACCATGAAATTTTGTTGTTAGAAACGTTGTTGTGCTTGTGCTAGAAGGAAAGCTAACACGCGTTAGATTTCCCTCATGGTGCATTGTTTTGATGGCAATGTGTTTCTATTGGTAGGAAAGCTAACACGTGTTAGCTTTCATTCACCATGCAATGTTGTGCTTGTGCTAAAAGGATATCTAACATGTGTTAGCTTTCCTTCAATGTGTAATGCATTTGATGCCAATGTCATTGTACGAGTAGGAAAGCTATCACACATTATATTTCATTCTCCATGCAACATTGTTGTTAGAAATTCCCTTGTGCTTTTACTAGAAGGAAATCTAACATGCATTAGCTTTCCCTCACTATGCAATTTGGATGTAATAAATGCCATTATGCTTGTGCTAGAAGGAAATCTATCATGCGTTAGGTTTCCTTCATGTTGCAATGTATTTGATGGCAATGTGGTTGTACCTTTAGGAAAACTAACACTTATTAGCTTTCATTCAAAATGCAATGTCCTTGTTAGAAACACCATTGTGCTTGTGCTAGAATGAAAGCTAACTTGCGTTAGATTTCCTTTACTATGCAATGTTGTTGTGCTTATTAGAAGGAAAGCTAACATGTGTTATATTTCCTTCATGGTGCAATGTATTTGATGTCAATGTGGTTGTACTAGTAGAAAATATAACATGTGTTAACTTTCATTCACCATGCAATGTTGTTGTTATAAATGCCCTTTTGTTTGTGCTAGAAGGAAGGCTAACATGCATTAGCTTTCCTTCTCTTTGCAATGATGTTGTAAGAAATGTCCTTGTGCTTGTGTTAGAAGGAAAGTTAACATGCATAAGATTTCCTTCAATGTGTAATGTATTTGATGGAAATGTGGTTGTACCAGTAGGAAACCTAACATGCATGAGCGTTCATTCACCATGCAATTTTGTTGTTAGAAATGTTGTTTTGCTTGTGCTAGAAGAAAGCACGAGGGCTTAACTAGAAGGCAATATAATATCACGTTCATTCATATTGCGGTATTAAATATTCATGAAAACCTAAAAATTATATTGCTTATATATTAAGGGGCAAAGGGTTTTTTTATTTAATGTAACAATACAAAAATACTTTGGGGCCTTTTTTATATGGGCGAGCTGACAAATATCCTCCAAATGGAGATGGAAAGATCACGGTCGGATGAGAAATCGGGTTGAGGAAAGGATCGGGCTTACAAGTACACAGGGAAATCGCGTCTTGAGGCATGCTTAAGGCCAGGGGTTTCATGGTGAAGTGGGTTTCCAGTCGATCATAGTCGAGAGACAGTGGTCATTGACAGCTAATTGTTACCAATAGCACTCAGCCAGTTGTTACCAATATCCTTGGGAGGCTCTAAACCTCCAGGGCCTACTATAGGCCCTCGATAGGCCTTGGGGGCTTGAATACCCAACCACTCGTGCCTATTACAGGACTTGGGAGGTTTAGTCAGCCTCTTAGAGCTTGTTACAGGCCCTGGGGGCTTGGATACCTAGCCCACAATAGGCTTAGTCAGTGATTGGGGAACTGCAACATGCAATCTAAATGTTTTACTATGTGCATTGGCTCTAATGACATACAAGAAGTGATCTCCTATCTCTTCATTAGACCATTAGATGTTGCAAATCATAATGATATGTGGTTGCGTAATTGCATTGTGGGTGAAGTAATTTGCATCCATAATATACATCGAAAGAAGCAAGGTGCATTGTAGAAGGCATGTGGGGTCATAAGAGGGGTATCATATCAATATACTAGGTAGAAATATAAAGGGGTATAAAAAATGTTAATGAAAAAATTGATACATACAATATCTAGTGAAAATAGGGCTTTTATTAAATTGGGAAGGCACATTGGGAGGGGAAAAGAAAATGATTTTGGAAGGTATTTTTGAATATTTAGTGAAATTAGGGGTATTGTTTCATGTGCCACGAATGAACGTGCTATGATAGCGGTTTATTGAGTGAAGCCCCCGTGGAAGAAAGCTAACATGCGTTATATTTCCTTCATGGTGCAATGCATTTGATGGCAATGTGGCTGTATCGGTAGGAAATATAACACGTGTTAGGTTTCATTCACCATGCAATGTTGTTGATAGAAATGCCCTTGTGCTTGTGCTAAAAGGAAAACAAACATGTGTTAGCTTTCCTTCAGTATGTAATGCTGTTGTAAGAAATGTCTATATGCTTGTGCTAGAAAGAAAGCTAACACGCGTTAGATTTTCTTCATGGTGCAATGTATTTGATGGCAATGTGGTTGTATTGGTAGGAAAGCTAAGATGCACTAGCTTTCATTCACCATGTAATGTTGTTGTTAGAAATGCCCTTGTGCTTGTGCTTAAAGGAAAGCTAACATTTGTTAGCTTTTCTTAATAGTGCAATGTAGTTGTAAGAAACACCCTTATGTTTGTGTTAGAAAGAAAGCTAATGTGTGCTAGATTTATTTCATGTTGCAATGTATTTGATGGCAATGTAGTTGTACTGGTACGAAAGCTAACACATGTTTACTTTCATTCACTATGAAATGCTATTTTTAGAAATCCCCTTGTGTTTGTGTTAGAAGGATAATGTCAATATAAATCATCATCACCAAGGCATCCATGCATATCAAGAGGACTTAGCTCATTTATGAGTTTCTCCAACTTGTAGAACTGTCTCAACACTCAAAGCTCACAAATTTGCTCATGCGAATTTGGTGTTAACAAGTACCATGAAGAAATTAGCAAATCAGTTCTTAAAGTTGGTGAAATTGTACTTCAATCTTCTATAATGCACACATTGGAAAGAGATGCAGATAATCTCAAGGTGATTCATAGACTGAGATAGTGCACTTAATATAATGCAATGAAATTATGAGTTATATTGCATACATTTTTTACACTACTGGATATTTTTTTTAATAGTGAACCTTGGAGCAAATAAAGAATTAAACCAGACATTCTTTCAATCTTTTCCATATTGAACTCTTCAGATAAAATAAAACAATCATTGATATCATCTAGTGTACCATTGATCTAAGCTTTCCTAAGCCAGTTTTCAATTGGAAACCAAATATGAAGTCTTTGATAAAGGAATTTTTTTGTTTGCAGACCATTTTGAATTTACAAATCTGCATACGTTTCCCAGAAGCTACTACAACTTCTACACCAAGTTTTGGTGACTATTCTAACTAAGCCAAAGCCTTTCTATAAGGTAGCTAGATATTATTCCTTTAATAGAGAAGGCGAATTTACCATTTTTCTATGTCCAATGACCAATCCATCCACAAAGGATTACAACTAATTATGACTTACATAATATTTTATTATCTTTTCTTTTAGTATGAATTTTGAGCTAAGAGCCTAGGATTGTATTAGGATCCCATTATACCTTGTTGTATTTGTTGTTGAATATCTATGGATTTTTGTTCCAAATACATGGTTTAGATATATCAACTTTCTATATCCCTTGAGGAATTTCAAATTGACAATGATCAATACTAGGACTCCAACATAAATAGAGTAGAGATCAAGCATGAGATATGGTTTCGTCAAATTATGATGTTTTATTGTTCCATGATTTCATGAGTTTTAGTTGAGCGCAAAGGATGATCTAGGTTGGCCTTATCAAGATTCATGAGAATAAAATTTATGTTCGAATCTTGCATTTACACATTATAGCCAAATTCTTTATCTTATTTCTTCACACAAAGATCGATGATCGATAGATGCTAACACTAAAGGATTTGAGACTCACGCAAACTAAAAATATTGTTTTGTACAATTGCCCAATATCTATTAATATAGTGATTCACCTTGGGGTCAAGTTGTTCTATGATGGAATGACTTGTGGCTACCACAGTTGAACTTAGGATGAGATTCACCAACTAGACTATAATTTTTCTTGGGTTGGAGAAGTTGTGAGACTCAAAATTGAGGAGCCATTAGTGTTCGTAAGGGTAGAGAGGAGATGGTCCACCTCCAACAATAAGGAATAGAAATAAGATTCATTCCCAATATTATTGTTTCTTTAGGTATTGTGGTGGAATTGGTAATCCCATAGACGCTCCATGGTGTTGCAGTTATGGAAGATCACATGGTAGTATATTAGGAAACAACTATGGTAGTTCAAGAGCTTTTCATTTAAGTTATAGGTGTTGTAAATTCAAATTTTTCTTGTTTATTATTTGTATGAGGTTTTTATAAAGTCATCCAACCTTAAAAAGTCAAACTTAAACCTCATCATCAAAGGGCCCACATTAAATCATTAGAAAGTCGAAACTAGTGTTAAACTTTAAAAGCATATTGTGGGTGGATGGTATGTGGTTTTGAGAAATGTTAATTTTCACCAACAATCCACTAAAAGCTTCAACATGTATTTTAATAGTTTTTGAAGTCTGGGTGGATTTGTCCACAGTAGAATCCTACCTATCTTTCACCCATAATTATCGAGAATCGCTGATCAAAGGAATGTGTGATCAATGGCTCAAAGCTATTGTGGGAAATGAGCCAACTCTGTAGAACATCTTTGAACCAATAAAATTACATGTTGAATGAATTCACCCAAAACCATGTTTCTTGGAGGTTGAAGAGCATAGTAGTATATTGAATGAGTGAGGGATTGAAGCATTGAATGACATATCAGTGAGTACATATGCATGATTGGTTTGTTCTTAAAAGGATGCTCAAGTCTGATAGATGGAGAATTCTACATTCAAAGCGTTGAAAGTGTTAGTGATTGTTAAAGAGGTGAAGTATGGTAGGTGGTATGACAGCTAGTATTAGAGCAAAGAGAATAGTTTACAATGATCATTGCCAACTTCACATTAATTGTCCTTTTTCGTATAAACATGGTTGGTTGTTGTTTATGTAGAGTGAAATTGTTTCTTGTAAAGTGCAGGGTGGTATATACATTGCAAATATATTGGAGTTCCTAATATAAATTATCAGTGTCAGAGTTGCAATAAGAGTTAGAAAAAAATGAAACTAGAATGATGGATCTGTGGGCCAATAACCAAGTGTGTTGGATAACTCAATTTCTACTACTTCTCTATTGCATTTGTTTTGTAGGGTTTGAATGTGGCAATATAATACCAAAGGGGGTCCATAGCCTATTGGCAATCAAATCAGACCTTATAGACAATTCAGTTCATCTCTAAGTTGGTTCCTTACTTGAGCGGAGCACATGACCAACCCTTCCTTACTTCCTTGCCCCCTTAAAACTTGAGTAGAGCTATTTTTTTCTTTCCCTACTTGAGAATAATGTATGGTCACCTTAACATATCTCTTTGAGGGGGGGAAGAAATAAAGGGTGGCTAAGGGCCTTCCCTAAGGTAATAACCTGAGCATGGCTCTTTGCCTAGTATCATATAGGCTATTTAATAATTACATATATAAAACTGTTTAGATTGGAAATACAGTGATGGAACCATGCATATGTATCCTTGTTCATAGACTATAATTACATTTAACAAATAAATCTAGAGTGGTTTCTTTGTATCTCTCAATAAAAATCCTCATAGGAAAAACATCACAAGTAGTTGAGTTTCTTAACCACCTTGTTAGCTCAGATATTATCCCAAAGTAGCTTTATAGGATAGTCATTGAACCTAAATAAATTGTTGTTGTACAACAATAATCTTATTGGATTCATCCTAGGGCATTTAAATAATATCACATGAATGCAAGGATTACATTTGTTAAGTAACATGCTAACTAGATTGAATCCTAAATAGTTTTTTATGCTTAGAATCCTGATAGTTATGCAAATGTTTCTTAATAAGCTCAATGGATGCAACCATGAGGGAATTGGTGACCTTCCTAGATTGAATACTTTCGCTTGATGGAGCAATTCCTTCATAGGAATCCTTCCTTAGAGATGGGGAGAAATTTTAGGCTATAATGGTTGGATGCATCTTTCAATAAATTAACAAGATCAATCCCTATTGACCTATATAATGACATCAAGTTAACCGTACTTATTCTCTTTTCCAACTAGTTCACTGGAGAAACACCCTATAGTCTTACAAATTGCCCCACTTTGAATAGAACCTACATTCAACGAAACAATCTTAGTGGCTCCATTTCTTTCAGATTTGGAAAGCTTAAAATTTTATCCTATGTAGACATATCAAGGAATAATTTCAATGGATATTTTCCTTATGATCTCTACAATGCACCTAGATTGTAGACTTATCAAGGAATAATTTCAATGGACATTTTCCTTATGATCTCTACAATGCTCCTAGATTGGAGCACCTCAATGTTTCTTATAATCCCCTTGAAGGTAATCTTTGTCAAATATCTACAAATATTTTAAACAATTTTTTTAAATTTATTGGGCAAGCTTCCTTCCTTTGAAAATTGCAATTCTAAGTACAATCGTAGGGAAATAGGATTTCTACTAGCATCCCCCAAAACATTGCCAAATGCCAAAATCTCTTGTACATTGAATTGATCCAAAATGAGCTGATTGGAGTGAGAACCCTTTCTCCTACTTGTTTGTGTACAAAACACTAGTTAGGAGTATGGACAATTAGCGTCTTTCTATTTTCTTGTCTTAATGTGTATTAGAAATTTTCAAGAATCAATTTGTCGTAGAACTAAATGGGAGTTGTATTTTTGACAGAATTTATTACACTTGTAGCTGCTAACACTGTACACTGATACCATGGTTCACCTTTACTACTTGCATTCCTTGGGATATTAATAGTCTATTAGAATGAGGGACAAGCAACGGTGTATTTTTGTGTTCATAGATCTTTTTCTAGACAAGTAAAGTTGACAGTGTTTTTTATGGGATCAAGACATGCATCATTGTTTTGGTGCTTTGGAAAATAAACTTTAGTGTGCAATAATTTAGCTTCCAATTTGATTTGATTTATTTTATCCTAATGGGGATGAGGCAAAGATTTGTCATGATGCACTAGGCCTTAGTTGGTTTGGTAAAATGCTACTTGCAATACTCTAGGAGAATTATGCTAGGAAATGGCCTTGAGTCCTGGGTAGGAAATTGTATGTCGTATGCCAAAGAATTATGAAAACTATGCATTGAGAATATGTGATGAGATTCAACAAATTGTTTTTTATGTTGATTTTTATAGAACATATAGAAGGATTCAAAAGGAGGTCTAGAAGGAACATATAACATGAGACATGTATAATTTAGTCATTCAAAGGTAATATATCCTTAGTAGTGTTCATTATCATCCATGGAAATTGCAAGGGAAATGAGAAAAAGTGATGACTAATAAAATTCGTTTAGTGATGCAAGGAAAGGGATGGTTAGCATGATGATAATAGAACCTAGAATAGAAAAACTGCTAGTGCTGAAGAAAAGTTGACATTAAATTGAAGGTGAAAATGCATTGAATGCAACATATATTGGAATTAGACCCTTTAAACTATAAGTTAATGAGTGTGTTGAAAATGACCTACTTTTGTTTTAAAAGCAAGAATTTACATATACAACATTTCCTAGTTTCTCACCAAGACCTTTGCAGTTTCACTAAATGAGCATATAAATACAAATAGACATCATGATTTCCATACTAATTAAAATTCCTTCAGTTCTAGAGATACAAGTTTCACATATAGCATTATTTATTCAACAAACCTATGCACTTTCACTAAATGAGCACATAAACAAAAATGGACAAATCATGGGCTCCATACTGATTACATTTACAAGGGCTCTCCTCCAGAGGAAAAATCCAATAATGTTCTAAAAAGTCATTTGAAGAGCTAGTGAATCTCTTTCCATAGTTGAGAAAAACTTCACCAAAAAAGCAAAAAAAATCAAAGTCAAAGAAAAACTATTACCTAGGAAAACCAAAGTAAATGGCGAGGAAAACATAGAGGAGAGGGTTTTGCTACAACCAATTCTTAGTGTCCTCAATTCCAGCACCCTTTCTCCTTGTTTGTGTACAAATTTTGGAGTATGTACTATTAGCTCCCTTCTAGTTATCTTGTCTTATCATGCATTGGAAATTTCTAGAAATTAGTCAGCAGTAGAACTAGATGAGGACATTTTTTTTGGTAGAATTTATTGCACTATGGCTGCTAGTACTATACATAGATACCATGCTTCACCTTTACCACTTAAATTCCTTGGGCTGTTAAGAATATAGCATAAAAATGAAACAGACAAAGGAGCTTCTTTGCAGGTTGTTTTTTGGTGTTTATAGAGGTTTTGTCATACTAATAAAGGTGAAGGTGCTTTTTATGGGCCCAAGATAGACATCACTATTTTGATGTTTTGAAAATGAAACTTTAGTGTGCAATAATTCCACTTCAACTGTCAACTTCCCATTTGGTTTGATTTATTTTACTTTAATGAGGATGAGGAAAAGACTTGTCATGACACATTGGGACATAATTAGTTCTATAAAATGCTACTTGTAATACTCCAAGGGAATTGTGTAAGGAATTGGCCCTTTTTGTTTAGTCTTGGATAGGAAATTGTCTTCTTTATGCCAAAGAAGTATTTAGACTATGCATTGAGAATATGTGATGAGATTCATCAAGTTACTTTTTATATTGATGTTGATATAACAAATGGAAAGATTGAAAAGGAGGTGTATAAGGAACGTATAGCATGACACAACTGTATTTTAGTTGTTGGTAAAGGGGAATCAAGCCTTGGACGTAATTGAAAGAAAAGGTAATAGATCCTTAGTGGTGTTTATTATCAACCATTTTCAATTTTTTATAAAACATAATGGAACTTTGAAATGATGCCCCTCTACTACTATTATGAATGTTGAGAATAGCTTGCTACCATTATGTGCTTGAAATGGGTGATCCACCCTTCCTGTGACTCCATGCCAAGGAGTGAGTCCAACCTCTTCCTAGCTAGAGTGAACAAAGAACTTCCCCTTATCTCCAATCTCAAATCTAATAAAACCTTGTTGCAGCCTTGGGTAACATTATTACTTGTTGATTCTTCAAATTTCTAAGTTTTGAATTTAATTTTAATAACCAAGCTTTCAAATCTCATTTACCCCTTTTCTATTGCAACAATAAACTCTCTAGAATTTTATTTTTAAGAGTGACTATAAATGTCTCAAAAACCAGACTAGCATTTTCTATGAAGTACCCTCTTAATCAACTCTATATTATGCTTTAGTGCATGGATAAAATCTATGACAGCAATCAATAACATCCATCGCTATAGTTTTTAGTTTTTCAGATGTAGTTTGAACCAATATAAATAAATGACTCTCTGTATGATCTGATTTTATACCCAACTAGAGGCCTTTTTTTATCAACACTTGGTTGGAATGCTTGATGTTTGATCCTCCACTACCTCCATCTGTGTAAAAAAATTAGGCAACGACATGATTTTATAATTATTCCAATGTCTGTGATTGTTGGAGACATGAGTCGGCCTTTTTGGACTACACATACCTTTGGCTTTAAATGCAATATGGCACTTATGTGATGATGAATTCGAAAAGTGCATAAGCATTGGCTTAGCCTTAAACATTTAAATCATTATTGCAAACTATAGGATGTAAGCATAAATGATGGAGTTATCACCTACGATTACAAAGGTCTAATCTAGGTGTTAACTCAGTCCTAGGTGTTAACAAAATCCCTCTCCCCTATTGCTTTAAAGGGTGCTAACTCAATGGAAGAGCACCTTCCCTATGAGAAGGATGTTGGTGGTTCGATTCCTTCGTGCCCTATCCAAATTAACATGATGTTGTACTTTATTTTCAAGAAGATGATCTTTAGGTTAATTTATTATAGTTGCAATCCATTGACTTTTATGCATTGTTTCTTAGGTGAAAAAAATTCTTAGTCTTGGGAGAGAGAGATTTGCATAGATTTTAATTTTATATGTCTCTAGAGATATTTTTTTTAGTATCTAAAGTTTGACAAACAAGTTCTAAAATTTATAAATCTTAAATTCCAAATGCTCCACCATATTTAATTGAAGTAAGATTGGTGTAACCTTTGTCATTAACAAGTCACAATGTTCACACAACAGTTGGTATGGAAATGATGCCAAGCCTATGATCGTCATTGCTTCTTCATCGACATGGCTAGAATTATAACAACAATAGTAAAAAGGTGGTGACTTCTATTAGCAATTTCAACCACATTTGGAACAATCATCTTTCTTCTAATGATGTCTGTAATAGCCCGTTAATGAGGGAAAGGTGAATTATGTAATTGGAGAAAATAATGATTGTATAGGAAGATGTGAATAACAACTTGCATTATCTTTTCTTATCAACGTATCCAATTGCTTCAACTTATTCATGATGTTCAACCTATGATTCTACGTAATCTAAATATTTTTTTGAATTCGATTACATTTCAACAAAATCCAAGCTTCTTTGTTCTATCTAGTTTCATGCATAGATTCTATCCCTTTTTGATGTAAAGTTGATCCAACTCACCTATCTGCTTGGGAATTTTCCCTCTAAAAATTGCCTTTATTTGCAGAACAATATATGATGCATTGTTGCTTAGTTTCTACTATTTTCTTGGACATTTTCTCTCCAAAATGCCCCTATATATCTGTGGATCAAACCTTCATTAAAGCCAACCTAACCATGATAATAGCCTATTTATTCCAATAGGAGCTTGCTACAATCAAAGCTCAAAACTGAGACAAAAAGGAAAGTACACAGCTCTACAGTGTCTTTTTTATTATTCTTAAACTACTTTAATTTGTTTAAATTCATCAGTTTTAAAATAAACGAGTTTTAAAAATCACTTTCACAAACCTTTTTTCTTATCATTTTAGAAATACAAAAGCCATGAATTAACTATAAAATATCATTGAGCATCTCTTAAAATTAACTACAAAAGTAATTCAAATTATGTGTATACCAAAGCTCTATGAAAATTTTGCATAATACTTTAGTTTTTGGATCCATAGTAGTTGTTCTTAATTTTCTTGTTAAAAAAAATGTGAAACTCTATTTCAAAGTCATTAGGTATTTCAAGATTATTGTATTTGATATATTTAACTTTAATGAGTCATTTTCATTTCATCGATAGTTATTGGATTTTGCAACAAAAATATGGACATCTACAACCTATAATTCATTACACTGTAGAAGTTGGGTTTTCTAGATTTAATGGGTATATTAAAGATTTTAAAAAAACTCAATGTTAATGAAGCCTTCGTAATATAATTTCTTCCATTTTTGTTATCTTATTTTCCTATATTACATAATTTAATAGTATACATATTTCTACTACTTTGGTCACCTCGAATATAGATAGAGAACCTCTTGCAATAAATCATTCGATTATGTGTGCAACTTCATTGGATTAATCCTAAATAATATATTTCAATGTCTCAATGATCACATTTAACAAATTAGGGATATTTATAGATTCATCATGATTTATGGCCTACCCATCTAGGTCTAATTGAGATGTAGTT
Organism: Larix kaempferi; assembly: GCA_027924585.1. Lineage (NCBI taxonomy): Eukaryota > Viridiplantae > Streptophyta > Pinopsida > Pinales > Pinaceae > Larix > Larix kaempferi. The sequence goes on along the minus strand of BSBM01000049.1, from coordinate 6,405,677 downwards.
TTTCATGAGTTTTTCCTTTTGAATGCTTGAATACCAAAGTTTAACTTGAAGTAATAAAACATATTAATTGAGGAAATAGTTCCCTGGATTAATTTTTCCAAACTTAATGGAATAGTTCTTTGAGTTAATTTTTCTAGATTTAATGGAATATATTATTTAAAGATTTACAAAAAACTCAATGTTGATGAAATCCTCATAATAGACCCATCTTAAACTCATATACAGTGGATCAAAGTTCTAAATTCTAGTTATAATAGACCCATCTTAAACCTATATCTATCAAGTACTGGAAGGTATCCAATTTCTTGATGTGTAACTAAAAAAAAAAAACTTAAAATCAAGAAATTTGATTTCTCTTGGTTGATAGATCTTAGTTCAAGTTTTAATTTTTTATTTTTATTGATGAACATCGACTATTTTAATTACTTTTAATAGTTTCCATATTTTATATTTTGCATTATATTACATACATTACCTTCCATGAAAAAATCTCCCCCATATTGGGTTGTAGAGCACTTCACTCCTCTTACTGCAATAATGTAATGAAACCAAGTATAAGGAGTTACTCATTTTGAAAAAACTCAATCTAGTTAAAGTTCTAAATTCTAGATCCACTATATTATTCTATTATTATATTTTTAATGAAATATGTGTGCCCTCATTTTGAAAAAAGTCGATCTAGTTAAAGTTCTAAATTCTAGATCCACTATATTATTCTATTTTTAATGAAATATGTGTTCTATGGTCATATAAGAATATGCATGAGTAAAACAAGTCCTCCCTGAAACCTTGAATACTAACGCTTGTGATAAATTACCTGTGTATGAAATGAATATAACCATACATGTTTAAGATTATTTAGAATCATAATGTTTTGATAGTATTGAGATTATACTAATGCATGTATGATTATGTATGAGATCTTAAGGATGACACTAGTGCACACTTAAGCATGCATAGTTGTCCAGGATGGATATAAGTTCAAAGATAGATAATCCAGGAAGCAAAGATCAAGAGGAAGCTCACTCTAGTAGTTCCTACAAGGAAACAAAGACCGAGAGGGAGATCACTACAGTAGTTCTTGCAAGGAAACAAAGATTGAGAGGGAGTCCACCCAACAACCAAACAAAGATAAGTATTTGAATTGTCATTTCCTATATATATGATTACTTAAATGATGTTGTTCAGTCACGTACATACTTATGTTCCTAGATTTAGGATGTATATTATGCATATTAGAAAAGTTGCATTAATGAACAAGATACTACTAATATGCAAGTAATGGGTAAGTGGCCTATGGTACTGTACAACATTCTATTGCTACTTATCTAGAATGAAACCTCTTTGCTCACATGTTGGGAATTGTGCACACTCTTAACAATGTTCTGGAAGAGATGGTAGGCATCTAGAAATTTACGGGATATCGATAAATGTTCTATTGAATCATTTGCTAAGATAATTGCATGACTATATGACATATATCTTTATGTGTAAGATTTTGTTTTGAAAGCGATGAGAAGTTTCTAATCATGCAATTGAATTTGAATTGTAGGAAAGATCGTGTATAATCACTTACAAAAAAAGGACAAACGACATTTATTCCAGCAACAAAGTTCAAGAAAACTACCTAATGAATATATTGAAGAATTTGAAGTTCCCAGGATCAGGTATGCAGTAATGGAAGGATGCCATGATCGAGGAGTACCTATCAATCATGAAGAATGATGTTTTGGATGTGGTCCCAAGACCAGAAGGGAAGTCTGTTGTGACTTCCAAGTGGATATACAAGATCAAGCATGCTGCAGATGGTAGCATAGAAGAATACAAGGCAAGGTTTGTGACTCGTGGCTTCTCCCAGAAAGAAAGGATAGATTGATTGTCGACATGAAGAGGAAGATTGTTGCCGAGTTCGAGATGAAGGACTTGGGTATGATGCATTACTTTCTAGGTATGGAGGTGTGGAAGAGTGCAGGTGGAATATTCCTTGGACAAGGGAAGTATGGAGTAGAGATCCTGAAGCGGTTTAGGATGATGGACTGCAAGGCCATGGCCACACCTATGGCATCAAACCTGAAGCTATTGAGGGATGCTTCATCATAGTCAGTTGATGCCATGATGTATCATCAGATGATTGGGTCCTTGATGCACCTGACGAACATAAGACCAACTATTTGCTTTGCGGTGAACACCTTGAGCCAGTCTCTGATAGATCCTAGACATGTTCACCTGATTGTTGAAAAGCATATTCTCAGGTACCTGAAGGGTACGATTGATTATGGGCTCAAGTATGATGCGAATCAAAAGTTTAACCTGGAGGGTTATGTTGATTTAGATTGGGAAGGCAGTGATGTAGATAGGAAGAGCACTTCAGGGTGCTGCTTCAATATGGGATCAGGTGTGATCTCTTGGTTTAGAAGGAAGCAACCCTACGTAGCACTGAGTACATCCAAAGCAGAGTATGTTGCAGCTTGTTCAGCTAGTTGTGAGGTAGTATGCTTAAGGAAGCTACTGTCTGAGTTATTTGATCTCCCGTTGGATGCTACCTATATCTTCTCTGACAACCAGAGTTGTGTGAAGTTGTCTGAGAACCCTATGTTCCATGATAGGTCAAACCACATTGAGATCAAATATAACTATATCAAGGATATGGTGCATAGAGGAGCTTCACCACTATCCAGAGTGAAGTTTGAGTACTTCAGAGAGAGGCTTGGTGTTCTTTAGATAGAAGATACTTCGAGGATGAAGTGATGGGACACATTTGCAGGAGCCATTCTAAGCATGGTGGTAGGAGGTTCCTTACCATGGCTGTGGATGTAAGCATTGTGTGATGAGAATTAGGACAATGCTAAGGTTGCTTCTATGTATGATGATCAGGATGATAATGTGTGCTGAGCATCAGGAAGATGCTCCAGATGATATCCATCAGTATGATGCTGTGACGATGATCATGATGATCATGCGATGATGATGTACATCAGGATGATGTACTATGTGATGATGATCAATATGATCATGAGTATCAAGATGACACTCTGTGGCCATGGATATATTGTGCATGAAGCATATAATAGCTCCATAGGAGATACGATAGTCTGAGCTTAGATGCTCTTGCAAGGTTTTGCTACAGATTGGCTGCGGATAGATTGTGTAGGTAGCATGTAATAGCTCCTTGGGAGATCCAATAGTCTGAGCTTGGATTCTCTTGTGAGGTTTTGCTACAGGTTGGCTACAGAAAGATTGTACAAGTACCATGTAATAGCTCCCTGGGAGATCCTATAGTCTATGCTAGGATTCTCTTACAAGGTTTTGCTATAGGTTGGCCGTGGACAGGTTGTGCAAATAAGCATATAATAGCATCATGGGAGATTTGCAGATACTCTTGCTAGGTTTCTCCTATGGCATATAATAGCCCCCTGGCAGATCTAGAAAATGCTCTTTCGAGGTTTTGCTTGGGAGGACATATAATAGAGCCCTAGGAGATTTGCAGATACTCTTGCGAGGTTTTGCCTATGGCATATAATAGCTCCCTGGGAGATCTGGAAAATTATCTTTCAAGGTTTTGTCCTATGGCATGTAATAGCGCCCTCGGAGATCCGATAGGTTGATTTGTGTGCTCGTAATCAGTTATGGGATGCTCTTTCGAGGTTTTTCCTGACCACATGTAATAGCACCCTGGGAGATCCGATAGGTTGAGCAGTGTGCTTGTAATCAGTCATGGGATGCTCTTTCGAGGTTTTGAGGTGGTCACATGCAATAGCTCCCTGGGATATCTTTCCAGTTGTGCTTAGGCACATAAAAGATCCTGGGATACTCTTTCGAGGTTTTGTTGATGCACGTAATTAGTCCTAAGATCCACAGTATGGCCAAAGATGATGAAGACCTACAGGAGGCTAGGCCTACATCCAGCATGGAAAAGAGATGGCTTTGTAGAACTTCCTATGACAAGAAGAATTGAGAGATAGCACCAGTGATCGAGATGACAAGTACAAAAGTAGTGATGATGATGCTCCGTGATCCAATGACGATGATCCAGCTCCATAATTGAAGACTTGTGCCTATATGTATTGATGACTTGTGTCAAGAGAATACCTTCCTAGAGAAGAGGGAGTATTGATGTATTTGTAACTTCAGAATATATTCACTTGTTTATTGTATTTGTACTTTATTATATCCCCAATGGAGATGTATTATTCCTCCGATTGGAAGTGTCGTCAGTTGTACTTGCAAGTATCGCAAGCTATATTGTAAGTGTCATAACATATAATTGATGGGTTATTACACCACCTTGATGGGGTCGACCCTACATGAGTCATGTGGGTTAAAGGGTTATTAGACCACCCTAGTGGGGTTTGGCCCAGTCAACATTATGTTAAGTGGTTAAGTTGGGGCCAACCTAGTTAAAGTTAAAAGACAAGTGAAGTAGTGTATAAATAGAGAGTGTGTCTCTCTCATTTTATACATTCTCTCATTCACTCACTTCACATTAGTGAGAGAGAGGAGGAGTGTGCACTAGTGGAGGAGGAGTAGTTGCTGCAGTCATCTATCTCTTGGGTTTGATCTTTGTGATCTTTGTATTGGTGCTTATTCTATCCCTGAGGAAGTTGCGGGGTTTTTCACCTTCTTGGTTTTCCTCAGTAAAATGTTTTGTGTCTCTTGTCTCTTGTCTCTTATGCTTGACATGATGTACATGTTGTTCTTTCAGTTAAGATCCTAGATATATTGAATTAAAAGATGAAAAACTAACACTAATAGCAGGGATGATACTATTTCAACAAATTTTAAAGTCACTTGATTAGTACTCCCTATTGCTACAATTAGGTTGTCCCAAGAATCAGGCAAAGAACACAATAATGTAATACATTTATCTTCTTGAGCCATTTTAATTCCAATGGAGTGTTATAGCTTGAAATGAACAATCCTCTAAAGATCAATGCACCTATATAAACAGTCCTTCTTGAAACATAAGTAAGGAGGCTATGAGCATTTCTTCCACCTTCCATTTTTAATATCATAAACAGTTATATACATGCTACTAGAATCTCACTATTTTTCAGTAAATGATATATGCTAAGTAAGATTTCAGTAACCAATAGATGTAGATTATATAAATAATAATCAACCTTTAAATAGTATTTTATTATAGAACTGTATTATGTATATAATATATACATGTAATATTTACTATTGCTATATCAACTCTTTTAAATACAAACCCTAGATTTAAACCAATGTTGAAGGCATTTAAACAAACCGAGTTTTGAACATGTAAATGATTTCATATAAACCGATTTATAATCGCTATCATTAACATGGTGGGAATGTTTAAAGAAACTTACTAACTTACTGCGGAATCAAAATTGTAATTACAAGTAGGGCTTTGTGTTGATGTATATGTAACTTCGGAATGTATTTCATCTGTGTATTTTATATATATTTATTGTACCCTTATAAGAGATGTGTTATTCCTGTATAAGGAAGTGTCGTCATGTGGATTGACAAGTGTCGCAAGTGTGTGTACTTGCTGATGGGTTATTAGACCACCATATGGGATCGGCCCGGAATTATATATAATATAATGTGGATGTATCTAAGTAGACAAGTCGGCCCCATTAGGTCATTGGGCAAAAAGGTGAGTATAAATAGAGATAGGAGATCTCTATTTTACTCACTCGAAAAAGTAACTCACTCTCACTCTCAAAAGTGGCGCACTAGTGAGGAGGAGGAGGATCATCTGCTAGGAGAATATCTCACTGTTATTTGGTTGTATTTTGGTTGAGCCATTGCTCTCTCTATCTCTGAGGAAGTTGTGGGGTTTTTCACCTTAGGGTTTTCCCCACGGAAACTCTGTGTCTCTTGTCTCTACGCTTTTGATTCTTGTGATGCTTGTGATGCTTGTCATATTATGATTGTCATGCATTGATATACTGTAGATGTTATTCTCTCAGCAAAGATCCTATAGTATTGTGAATTAATACTCAAAATTTAACACTTTGCCAAAATAATAACAAATATTGTATTCACATAAACAATCTGAATGTGTAACATAAGCTTACAATATAACATATTTATCTATTGTAAACAATTTACTCCTATATTTATAGAACCAAACCAAGGTTAGATGTATTATATTATTTAAACCAAAAACAGTGAAAACTCAGTACTGTAACCAAACACGATCTTCATCTTTAAACTGTTTCTATTAATCAAGTTAAACAAGCAAATAATAAACTATAGTATCACTGCTCCTATCTGTGCCTTGCGACTTTTAAAAAAAGGTATAAACCCTAATGCTAGAAACGTTAAATAAATAGAATTAAATTACCGAGATACATTATCAACTTCAATGCAGATCCATTGGCATCATAATCTTTTTATTTTACAGAGTATATTTATCATAGCTCTGGAATCGTAAACCACTAATATATATTCACCATTTAATATATAAACATAATAACCTAAATAACACAGTCGAGATATGGTAGAATTAAATCTTTACAGTCATAGGTCGAGGGTTCGAGATTCGCGAGGACTCATCCTCTGATTGCATACTTATAACCATTTAAAACAAGAACACGTTAAGTATGGACTACGGTTGGATTTCCATCTCAAGCTTTATAATAAACTAAACCAAGTAGTAGAGCCATCGTAGTAGTATTAGGTATAAAAACCCTCTATCCATTATCATAACACTTATGCATTTCGCATCCAGGGCTTTGAAATAAGGTCCAAACCCTTAGTTTACAAATTAACGAATCTAATATCTTTCACACAGAGCCTTCATTGGCGTATAGATTTTCATCAATCAAAATAAGAATTGCATTTAGGGCCTTACCCAAAACTATGATTACAATCTCATCATAAAAATCCAAAATTACAAACAAAGTTATAAAACCTTATAAATTTTGGAGATTACATAGGGTATCGATCGAATATCATAACCATACTTCCACATTTGGGGCATTTCCTAGTTCTTTAAAAGAAACATAAAAATAAAACTCTGCTAAATCAGAAATAAACATATTGATACGCTGAGACATTGATTTCAATTACATGTTTCCAGATAAAAGTAAAACGCTTGGGCAAGAAAACCCTTTTCATAAATTCATGCTAGAATCGATTTAGTACAGCAATGGTGTTCCAAATGTTTCCAAAACAGAGGACAAACTCTTAAAAAAAACCAACATAGATGGCAATAATATTTATAACATTGTACAAGTCAAGAATGGGGCCAACTCTTCACATTTCTTGCTCAGCAAAAACATAAACATATACCAAAACCAAGATAACTCTTACAACAATGCTCAGTATGGTTCCAGATAGGCCTGGGGCTTACCGAGACCACTTAAACCCTGGAGCATTCTATCTTCTTGCATCTAAATCTTTTAACATGACCAAGGAATCCATGGTAGCACCAGAATACTGAAAGCTTGCACAAAACACCCAACACATTAGAAATGTTCCAGTTTGAAATACAATTTGAAATGCATATCAGTGGTAGTAATATTCTTACCTTGGATCCAGTCATACTATTATGAAGCTTTCCTCCATCAACTGCGAAGCCAAACACCATCTTTGCGTAGGGTTTCACTCTCATCCATGAGAGCCGAGAGCTTGACTCTCTCACAAACAATTGATTAAATGAAATTTCCATCTTTGTCGAGCGATAGGGAAGGTTAGGGTTAGCCACAATGTGGAATCCCAAAACCCCAAACCTTCACATGGCTACTAAATGGCTTATAGTTGTGTTCCATTAAACATAAATTCAAAAACCCTCTCCTCTATAGTGTCGGTGTTGATGTATATGTAACTTCGAAATGTATTTCCTCTATGTATTTCATATATATTTATTGTACCCTTATTAGAGATGTGTTATTCCTCTATAAGGAAGTGTCGTCATGTGGATTGACAAGTGTCGCAAGTGTGAGTACTTGCCGATGGGTTATTAGACCACCATGTGTGGGGTCGGCCCTGAAATATATATTATATTGTGGATGTGTCTAGATAGACAAGTCCGCCCCATAGTATAACTAGGCAAACAGGTTATGTATAAATAGAGATTGGGAGATCTCTATTTGGATCATTCGGAAAGTCACACTTCTCTCACTCAGAAAGTGGCGCACTAGTGAGGAGGAGGATCATCTGCTACTAGAATACTATCTCAGTGTATTTTGGTTGTACTTTGGTTGAGCCATTGCTCTCTCTATCTCTGAGGAAGTTGTGGGGTTTTTCAACTTAGGGTTTTCCCCACGGAAACTTTGTGTCTCTTGTCTCTCATGATTTTGATTCTTGTGATGCTTGTCATGCTTATTGTGATTGTTATGCATTGATATATTGTACATGTTATTCTTTCAGTGAAGATCCTAGAGTATTGTGAATTAATGCTCAAAATTTAACATGGTATCAGAGCTAACGTGAGAAGAAGACATTTTGCAGTGATGGAAACTTGAGTTTCTTGTTTATTGGGTTTCTCTCCATAGATTTTGGAAAATCAGTATTGTATATTGACTCTACTCATTAAGGAGAATCTATCTGTCCAATCAGAATTCAATTCTGAGCATTTTCAGATTTGGCCCTAAAGATTAGGGTTTCCACAAATAGGAATTTCTGGAATTAGAAGACATAGCTGGAAGCTCCTTGCAAAAATCGAAGTTTAGAGCTTTGGATCGAGATTTTTGGCTGGGTAGATCTCCGGGAAACTCAAACCCTAATTCAGGGCTCTCCCTAGTGAACCCGGGAGGACAAAAAGACAAATATGAAGGGTAAAGCTTTGCTGATCTCAATTTTTGAATACACTAGGCTGATCAGCTCATCAAGGCACATCTTTATATCCTTTCAGAAAGTTTAAATTGACTTTTTGAATTTTTAGGGTTTTTCCAACAAACCCTAATCCAGGACGAGATCCAGTTTTCAGCATTTCAAGTGGTAAGACCTAAATCTTTTATATTTCCATTTGAAGTACTCTTTAAGATGTCTCACCACACTAAGCTTGAGGATAAGCTTGAAGGGGTTGATAACTTCCGATCTTGGAAGTATAGGATTAGCTTAATCCTGGAAGAGAATGAGTTGGACTCATATATAAAAGAAGACATCCCTATCCCAGAGGATGAAGAGGCTAAGGTATTGCATAAGAAGAACTTGGTCAAGGCAAAGAGAATCATTGTTGATTCTATCAAAGACCATCTCATACCCCATGTGTCTTCTCTAAAGACACCCAAAGAGATGTTTGACTCTTTGACAAAGCTATTTGAAGGGAAGAACATAAATCGGAAGATGACTCTACGGAATCAATTGAAAGGGGTCAAGATGTTGAATGGAGAAACCATTCAATCTTACTTCTCCAAGGTCTCTCATATCAAGGAGCAACTTGAAGCTGTGGATGAAGTAGTGGACATTGGTGAAGTTGTTATGACCACTCTGAATGGCCTACCTAGGTCATGGGACTCCTTTATTCAAGGAATCTGTGCAAGAAAGAAATTGATCTCTTTCAGTAAACTGTGGGAGGAATGCTCTCAAGAAGAAGCTAGACTTGTAGCTCATGAGGAAAATATGGGAGGTGAAGATCAAGCTCTAACAGCTCACACCAAAAGAAGCAAACCCAAGAAGGAGCACTCTCGCTACAAGAGATCCTATCAAAAGAATAAGAAGGATCTAAGATGCTTCACATGTAATGAGAAGGGTCACTTTGCCTCAGATTGTCCCAAGAACAAAAGGGATAATAACAACAACTCCAGCAAGAAGAAGAAGGGCAGCAAAAGAAAGTTCCATGCTCATGCTGCCAAGGATGATGAACCTCCAAAGAAGAAGGCTAGGGAAGAAAGTGATGATAGTGATGATGACTCATCAAGTGAAGAAGAGTATGTTCTAATCTATGCTCTCACAGGTACTATCTCCCATGGTTGTAATGATTGGTTGATTGACAGTGGGGCTTCCAAAAACATGACTAGGTTTAAGGAATCTTTTGTAAACCTATCTGAACATGAATCACCTCATAAGGTGAAACTTGGGGATGATTTTCAATACCCAATCAAAGGAAGTGGTGAAGCCTCCTACAACCTAGATTCTGGAAAATCTTTGAAGATGAAAGAATTCCTTTATGTACCTAGGCTCAAGAAGAACTTACTCTCCATATCTACATTGGATGCAAAAGGTATGAGGGTTGCATTTGTGGATGGCCAAGTCCTAATGTGGCCAAAGGGAAAGACCATAGATGATGCAGTAGTGATTGGAGAGCAAGAGGGAGGTTTGTATAAATTGAAAGGACAACCTGAACATGCCATGTTGCATGAATCCATGGAGCCAAGTGAACTTTGGCATAGAAGACTTGCTCATATGCACTATAGGGCACTTCCAATTGCAAGCAAGGCTATAGAGGGTCTTCCTGAAATCAAGACCAAACATGAAAGTGTTTGCAAAGGATGTGCAAAAGGTAAGAACATTAAGAAGGCTTTCCCAAGTAGTGAAAGCAAGGCAAAAGATATCCTGGAAATCATCCACTCAGATGTATGTGGTCCTATGTCATCTAGTTCTCTAAGTGGATATGTTTACTATGTCTCATTTATTGATGACTTCTCCAGGAAGACTTGGGTATACTTCTTGAAAAAAAAAGATGAGGTGTTTGATAAGTTCAAGGAATTCAAAACCTTGATGGAGAATCAAACTGACAAGAAGATCAAAACATTCAGATCTGACAATGGTGGAGAATTCACCTCAGGTGACTTCAAGAATCTTTGTAGTGATTTGGGGATTAAGAGGGAGTTGACTACTCCTTATAATCCTCAACAGAATGGAGTTGCAGAAAGGAAGAATATAACTATCATGGAAGCAGCAAGGGAAATGATGCATGACTAGGATCTACCTATTCATCTATGGGCAGAAGCAGCTAGAACAACTGTATATGTGCAGAACAGAACACCCCACAAGATATTGGACAACAAGACACCAAAAGAGGTCTTTTCTGGTAAAAAACCTAAAGTCAGCCATCTCAAAATATTTGGATGTCTAGTATACACTCATGTCCCAAAGGAAAAGAGGACTAAACTAGATCCTTTAGGAAAGAAGGGTCTCTTTGTGGGTTACAGTGAAATCTCGAAGGCTTACAGAATATACTTTCCAGGGTTCAAGAAGATTGGTGTCAGTAGGGATGTAACATTTGATGAAAACTCAGCATTCATCAAATCAAGGAAGGCACCTATCGAAGTTTATGAAGAACCTAAGGAAACTAGATTTCAAGACACTACCATGACAGAAGCAATTCCAGAAGTTGTTCATGAGTTTGAAGATCTGCAAGAACCTGTAGATCCACCCCGTGAGGATAACTCTGACAAGAGGAAACCTGCATGGGCTAGAGAGCTCATTCAAGATGCAAAAATATTTGGCATTCCAGAAGAAGAACACAGAGCAAAGCAGAGAACTAGATCACATACCAGCTATGTTGCTTTACTCTGTGACATTATAAACAAAGAACCTTCCAATTATGAAGAAGCAACGGAAAAAAAAGAATGGAAGGATGCCATGGTTGAGGAATACCAATCAATAATGAAGAATGATGTTTGGAATGTTGTCCCGAGACCTACAGGGAAGTCTGTTGTGACTTCCAAATGGATCTACAAAATCAAGCATGCTGCAGATGGCAGTGTAGAGAAATACAAGGCAAGATTCGTAGCTCGTGGCTTCTCTCAGAAAGAGGGAATAGATTACGAAGAAACTTTTGCACTTGTAGCCAGGTATACTTCCATCAGAATAGTACTTGCCCTGGCTGCAGCAATGAAATGGAAAATACACCAGATGGATGTCAAGACTGCTTTATTGAATGGTGTAGTTGAAGAGGAAGTATATGTGGAGCAGTTACTTGGTTTTGAAATACATGACAGGGAGTCATATGTGTGCAGATTGAAGAAAGCTTTGTATGGCTTGAAGCAAGCTCCCAGAACTTGGTATGGTAGGATGGACAGTTTCCTATCTAGTTTTGGCTTTACCAAGAGTAAAGTGGATTCCAACCTTTACTACAAGGTTGAGGAAGGGAATCCTATGATTCTACTTTTGTATGTAGATGACTAATTTGTAACAGGAGATGACAGATTGATTGCAGATACTAAGAGGAAGCTTGCTGCCAAGTTCGATATGAAAGATTTGGATATGATGCATTATTTCCTAGGTATGGAGGCATGGCAGAGTGTAGGTGGGATCTTCCTTGGTCAAGGGAAGTACACAATAGATATCCTGAAGAGATTCGGGATGATGGATTGCAAGGCCATGGCCACACCTATGGCATTGAATATGAAGCTTCTATGTGATGCTTCGTCTAAGCTGGTTGATGTCTCTATATATCGTTAGATGATTGGGTCCTTGATGTACCTGACAAACACGAGGCCAGATATTTGCTTTGTTGTGAACACATTGAGTCAGTTCCTGACAAATCCGAGGAGTGTTCACCTGGTTGCTGTAAAGCATGTTCTGAGGTACCTAAAGGGTACAATGGATTATGGGCTCAAGTATGAGGCAAATCAAAAGTTTAACCTGCAGGGTTATGTTGATTCAGATTGGGCTAGAAGTGCTGCAGATAGGAAGAGCGCATCTAGATGTTGCTTTGGTATGGGATCAGGTGTGATCTCTTGGTTTAGCAGGAAGCAGTCCTGTGTAGCACTGAGTATAGCTGAGGGAGAGTATGTTCCAGCCTGTTCAACTAGCTATGAGGCAGTATGGCTACGGAAGCTATTGTCTGAGTTTGTGATCTCCCATTGGATGCTATTGGTATCTTTTTTGATAACCAAAGTTGTGTGAATCTATCCGAGAACCCAGTGTTTCAGGACAGGTTGAAACACATAGAGGCCAAATATCACTATATCAGGGATATGGTGCAGAGAGGAGCTATGAAGCTCCTATACGTTGCGACGGATGAGCAGATTGCAGATGTCTTGATGAAGCCACTAGCCAAGGTGAAGTTCGAGTACTTCAGGGAGAGGCTTGGCGTTCTTCATATCGACGACACTTCGAGGAAGAAGTGATGAAGACATTTGCTGAAGCCATTCCAAGCATGCTGGAAGGAGGATCCTTCACATGGCTGTGGATGTAAGCACTGGATGATGAGCATTAGGATGATGTTCTGGTTTCTGCTTTGTATGCATCATGGTGGATGCTAGATATGATCAGTTGGATCATTTATTTGTATATGTATGTATGCATTATGTTGGATGATGTATATGATCAGTAGGATCATTTGTATGTATTTTGTATATGCATCATGCTGGATGCTTGGACCATGTATCTATATATGTATCAGGTGGATACATTGTATGATCAGGTGGATCATGTATGGTGATATGTATCATGTATTTGTATTTGTATCAGGTGGATACACTGTATGATCAGGTGGATCATGTATGATGATATGTATCAGGTAGATACTTGGTACGCATCAGGTAGATGCATTGTATGATCAGGATGATCATGGATGACGAGCTTTAGGATGTTGCTCTAGATGACATGCAACAGGATGTTGCAGTGATGATGATCAAGATGATCATGTGTACATCAGGATGATGTATGGTGAGTATCAGGTTGATACTCTATGACCATGGATCAGGTTGTGTAGATGAGCATATAATTTGGCCATGGGAGATTTGCAGATAGTCTTTCGAGGTTTTGCCTATGGCATATAATTTGGCCTTGGGATATGTGGCAAATGCTCTTTCAAGGTTTTTCTCTGGGAGGACATATAATTTGGCCCTGGGAGATCTGCAGATAGTCTTTCGAGGTTTTGCCTATGGCATATAATTTGGCCCTGGGATATCTGGCAGATGATCTTTCGAGGTTTTGTCCTATGGCATATAATATGTCCCTGGGAGATCCGATAAGTTGAGTTGTGTGCTCATAATAAGTCTTGGGATTCTCTTGCGAGGTTTTTCCATGACCACATATAATCTGTCCCTGGGAGATCCTATAGGTAGAGCTGTGTGCTTGTAACAGCCTGGGATGTTCTTGCGAGGTTTTGTGGTGACCACATATAATCTATCCCTGGGAGATCCTATAGGTAGAGCTGTGTGCTTGCAACATCTTGGGATGCTCTTGCGAGGTTTTGTGGTGAGGTCACATATAATATGGCCCTGAAAGATCCTATAGGTATAGTCGTGTGCTCGTAACATCTTGGGATGCTCTTTCAAGGTTTTTCGATGCACGTAATAAGTCCTAAGGATTCCACAGTATGGCCAGTGATGACAAAGACCTGCAGGTGGTGGGCCTACATCCAGTATGAAAAACGAATAGATTTGTAGAACTTCCTATGATGAGTAGAGTCAGATATTGGTTGAGATAGCAGTAGCAGTGACGATGATGATGACGATGCATAAATGACGATGATCCCGAGAAGAAGACTTGTCTAACAGATCTGTGTCTAGAAATACATTCCTAGTTAAGAGGTAGTGTTGATGTATATGTAACTTCAGAATGCATTTCCTCTATGTATTTCATATATATTTATTGTACCCTTATTAGACATGTGTTATTCCTCTATAAGGAAGTGTCGTCATGTGGATTGACAAGTGTCGCAAGTGTGTGTACTTGTCAATGGGTTATTAGACCACCATGTGTGGGGTCGGCCCTGAAATATATATTATATTGTGGATGTATCTAGATAGACAAGTCGGTCCCATAGTGTAACTGGGCAAACATGTTATGTATAAATAGAGATCGAGAGATCTCTATTTGGATCATTCGGAAAGTCACACTCCTCTCACTCAAAAAGTGGCACACTAGTGAGGAGGATCATCTGCTACTAGGAGACTATCTCAGTGTATTTTGGTTGTACTTTGGTTGAGCCATTGCTCTCTCTATCTCTGAGGAAGTTGTGGGGTTTTTCACCTTAGGGTTTTCCCCACGAAAACTCTGTGTCTCTTGTCTCTCATGCTTTCGATTCTTGTGATGCTTGTCACGCTTATTGTGATTGTTATGCATTGATATACTGTACATGTTATTCTCTCAGTGAAGATCCTAGAGTATTGTGAATTAATGCTCAAAATTTAATAACCGGGACTATCATAAAACTCTTTCTTTTCAGTTTCGAAGTTGCAACTAGGAGTACCCCTTTTATCCTTTAGTCGAATGATAAATTTTTATAATGATGCTTTAAAAACACATAGCTAGGGTAACTTGGAACCCTAGCAAGTCCTTAATCCACAACCTTTAACTTTGCAGTTAGGGTCCTTACCTAGAAAACAAGAACATGAGTTTATAGCATGCATTAGCTTGCAAAAGCTAAGTAAGCCCAAGACCTATATGAAAGAACACCCGTCATCAAAAATAATATTTTAAGCTTAACGACAATAATAACGACAAGAGATAGACAATGTCCTCAAGACACATAATGTTATTATCCGACAAACTGAATGTCAACACAAATACAGTAAGAAATTAACTGTCATTTAATCCATGATAAAAGAACGTAAGAAATGACAGACGACAAATTAATTATCGATGTCAACACAAGTGATCAACTAATACATTCATTACAGTAAAAGAGACCTATATTCATATTCAATGCTTTTAGGACACTTTAAATAAACGTCGATTTTGTAATTAAACAAGTATCGTCAATAAGTACAAGCGACAGTTAAGCAGTTAAGATAACAAGAAGTAATTCTTAAAGCATAAGTTTAGATTTTATGGAAATATATACTATATACAAAAAAATTTATTTTTATGGATTTTTGGAGTTGTTACACTCATCCTATGCTTGTCTCAAGTAGACAAATGGAAAAAGAAGATAAACTAACATATAATGAGGATAAGGAAAGACTAACTTAATTGTCCTAAACTCGCACATTGGATATACTAATCAGGCTGCCTCATATCACACAAGGTCTCGTTGAAGCTTCATTATCGATAAGGAAAAGGGCTGATGCACAATCATGGACTCCTTTAAAGACACTTTAGATGCCACATAATACTGAAAAAACCTGGAACCTCTGACTTTAGGTGACAATTAGGGGTACTTCTATAACGGATTTGAAGATAAAGTAAAAAGAAAAAAGATAGGTAATTGAATCAGCTTTCATAATATATAACATTTACCTATAAAAAATTTGTGTAAATGATTATAAAATTAGTTTCCGTTAAATTGGGTTTTCAAATTTTCAGCACATCATAACATATATGTTTGTGCGGGTGCAACACTTATTGAGGTAAATGATGTCCATTTTGAATAAAATCTTGCAGACATATAAAGGACATATGGGCCTAGTGCAACACTATTTTTTCAAAAAATTTCATGAATTATTTTTTTGATTATTAATTATTGAAGTCAGAAAACCTTGAAATTAAAACGTTATGTGTGGGTGCAACACGTTAGGGGAAAAATTTAATGAAATCATTGTTTTCTATATATGAGATTGTAGAGCTCAGTCTCCTCTAGTGCACCATATCGTTTTCTTGGGAAATGGTGAAGGCAATAAAAAGTTATATAAAAACGAATCAATGTATGTATTTTCGAACACTGACGTGTGTCATTCAGAAAATTAATAATAAATAAATAAAACATACATTTTTATGAAAAAATTACATATTCAGAATCATCAAATCGTACTCTACAATATTCTATATTTTCATAAAAAAATATTGAGTTTTCCATAGCAAAACACGCCATTGAAACTGAGCATATTGATAGAGTTCAAAAATACAAGCAATGGCCCTGGTTTTTTTTGTTCTAGCCAATAGGTTCGGTAGTCCAAAGCTATTTCCGAACATCATCCCAAGCCTTGTTCCCGCCGAGTTTTTAAATTTTAAATTAATGCATATGTGTTATAACAGATATGTGGTTTAGACTTGTTCATATCGCATATGCGTTATAACGCATATGCGATATAACGGATATGTGTTTTGGTTTAGTACAAAAGAGTAAATAGAGAATAAAGATTATTAGATAAAAGAGTGGCATAAAGATTATTCTTTTGAAATGTAAGATAGCATCCCATCATGGTTAATATAACATTGTTTAACATGACAAATGGGTTCAGAAACAATACATCTCTATTTTCAACTAAGTTATATTTGATATATTAGGTAGTATGGGGTAGTATGGTATAAAGTATAAACTCGCATCAAAGTGAATGGGACATCTAAGAAGCCTAATGGTGGATTGTTATTGATAAAGTAATTGGGATATCGTGGTGAGTATAATTTCGTTTTCAATCCATTTTCAAAGGTTAGGGATTTCATCCTCACCATTTTAATAATTTTCCTTGTATCCTATCCTAGGTATGAGATCTAATAGGCACCGAAGAAAAATCAATTCAAATATATCTCTAGAATCCCATCTTCACTATTGTGTAGTCTCCTAGTATAGAACTTCACCTTACTACACTAAGATAGTTGAAGTTTGTGGCTTCGACCTATAGTTCACTATGCATCTATTGATTGATGTTATTGATGAGAACCAACATATCTTTGCACTTATTTTGTTAATCATACTTTCTTTGATATTAGTGTAGTTAAATGACTTCAAGTAGGGTTTTTTATTTAATGACAAATTTATTATATAACTTAATAATGCTCTACTTGAGTTGATGATGATTATGGTTGTTATTAACGTCCATTGAGACCAATTTTGATCTATCAAACCTTTAAAAAGGTAAGGAGTCACTTGGTTTTCTTTAGAATTATATTTCTGTGCTTGAAACTTTTAAGAGAAACATTCATAAATCACCATAGTTTTGATGAGTTAAAATGTTAGGAAGGTTGGTATTGTAACAAATATTTTGAATTTGGGATGAAATGTGGGTGTACACATGATATTTTAATGTGATTTGTTTCTATATGATCTTTAATAGTTTAATCACATTACACTATTGATTCAAAAACAACAAATCATTTAACTAAAAAAATTTCAACAAATAATTTAACTAAAAATCTTGATGATTTATCCTCTCACTCACTCCATACCTCACTTTCTCCCCCTACCTCCTCTCTCCACCCCCTTCTCTCTCCCCCCATAGTTCCTTCTCTCTTCTCCACCCCTTTTCTCTCACACACATCCACACACCCTCTAAAACAATTCCTTTGTTTCCCCTCCCTCCCACTAAAAATATTTCTCTCTTCCCCCCTCCCTCCCTCCATCCATCCATGTGTTCCATCCTATCACTCACTCCATCCCTCACTTTATCCCCCTACCTCCTCTCTCCACCTTCAAGCCTTCATCCCTCCTTCATCTCTACATATATCTCTCCCTCTCTCTCTCTCTCTCTCTCTCTCTCTCTCTCTCTCGCTCACACACACACACACACACACAATCCCTCATCTCTATCCCTCGGTGTAACCAACCTTGACCATCCTTCATTTCCCTAAATCCCTACTCTCTGTAACATACCCTTTAAGCTGAAAAACATTTTGTCTTAAGAAACATTATGATAACTTTTATTGTAAAGTTTATGTTGGACAGGTGTCCAAGGATGATTGTAATTTGCACAATATATTATTATTTAATAAATAAAATAGGAGACAAACACCTAAGAGGACTGTTGAAAGAGTGGTTACTGATCCACTAGGTGGAATGGAATCTGGGGTAGAAGGAAATGGACAAGTGGCAGCATCATGATGCAACTAACTAGCTATTGGTATGAGAAAACTCCCTTGAAATGTGGTCATAGTGCCCTGAAAGATGGGACTGGAGCTTGAGGCTCATTTATTCCAAATTGACCACTAAAAGACCTAGGCAGTCTATATAATAGCCATCAAATATTGAACTAAGCTTGATCACTTTTCCTGACGAGGAAATTTACCTTGGGGTTTTGCTGTGTTTGCACCCAAGAGATTTGATGTGGGGATATGCTATGTTGTTGATCATGTTGTGAGTCTTCCAAACTCTTATTGAGTTTAGGAGGTTGATGCTGAGTGGAAAATGAATTTTATTTCAGGAGGTTGATACCGAGTGGAGAAGGTATTTTTGAGTGCCTTGCTTCTACACAGATTCCACCCACTTGCTGGATCAGTAATCAGGCTTGGGGGTTCACTAGATGTCAGCAGTTGAGCTGCTTCTTCTGAAGCAGGTTGGGAGGAACAGGCCTCCTTGGGTGTTTGTCGGCCCTATCGTCAGTTACAGGTTCTATTGTCTTATCTATTTTATTTTTAAGTTCTATCATCTATTTTTGCATATTACAGTTTCGTTGGTTGTTCTAACTTTCACTGTTTATTTTATAAGTTTATTTCAGTTGTCCTGTTTAATTTTATAATTCTGTATAAATTGAAATGATTGAATAAAGTAGTTTCTGTATTTTTCCCCATGCAAAAAGGAACAACATCGTACTCCAATACAGAAACAGATTAAGATAGATAAGATATGATAGGCAAACTACCATGGTGATGGAAGTACCATTTTATATGTTCTGTTAAATTATCTACTGATATTAATTAGTATTATCTACTGCATTTTACTCACAATACTATTCTTATTTCCATTCTTTTCATCAGAACAGTAAATTTATTTCATAGAAATAACAGAGTTTATATTAAATAAAGAAATCATTTCTGCTCTTTACATTTTTGTTTTCCAAATGTCTATTATCAAAGAATACTGTTTGCATAGTTATCGAATTCATAAATGTTTGAGAGAGTTGCAATAAAAATCTATGCTTAGTTATGCAATTGTTATAGTCACTGTACAAAACCCTAAACTCTAATTTTGGATGACAAACACATCTCATCCTTGTTCTTTTTCACACACATCACAACACATTTATTAAACTGTAAATTATTCCTGTAAATTGATTTAGATCATATTCAGATATCCATTCTAAAGACTTTCTTTATTTTTACTAACAATAGACAAACCAAGCATACTTTTTCCAAATCATTACTGTAGGTCGCATAGATAGATTTCAAATATCATCCTCAAAGTTTAAGACATTGCAATGTCTGTAGGAACAGAGTTAAACAAAGTCACCACACTAGTGGATGCCAAAAACGTAACAACGAGCATCCTCATTCTCCTATACATTAGGCATAGCCAAACCAAAACCTCTGACAAGTTTTCAAATCAACAACACAAACGTATCATACAAATAGATGGATGAAGCATTAGGCCGAAGCCGTCACATTTTTAACACTTAACTATTGATTTAATAACAGTAGTAGTGTCTATCATCATACACACATTGCATACGATTTCTTTTCTATCTTAAAATTCGTAAGCTTACAGTCCAGAAAGAAGCACGATAGCACAGGTATGATTAAAACCTAGTTACACAAACATTACCATTTTTTACACAGAGGCTGTTCTAAACACGATTTATTTCTATTTCATAAACAAACAAGTTACAGATTTTGATCACGGGCCAAGCCCCAAAAACTACAAACATAAAAACTGTCACGGCCACAGAGTTTGCAAAAAGATCACTTATATTATCATCTTGATAGAGTCTAAAACCCTATTAACGAAGGAACATTGCCCAAGTTCAAAACCAAAAACCCTGTACATATATCAACTATTACATCGACTCTACAAACTAAGAAACAACCCAGGGTTTTCAACCACGATTTCCAGAACACGTGATACAATTGTTGCCACGAATCTGCCAGGAGGACCTACGAGGGTTTGCCACCGGGGCTTACCAAGTTAATATGTGTGCTCTCCATTGCCATCAATCCATCTTTGAGAATACAGAACAATGACATTACCTGCCACAAGAATTGCGAGAAGTTAGCAATAATATCATTTGAATGTTGACAAAATGAAGAAACATATTACATAACTAAGAAACGAGATAACTTACCCTGTTTTCAATAGTCGATTGGAATGCTTTTGGCTTCCAAATCCTTCATCCAATGTAGCGAAGTTTCCTTGAAACTAAACCACAACCAAAGTCGGAGTCAAACCTCACCACTAACCTATTTTGTCACTAGACGAAAGCCACAGGGCTTCAATGCTACTCATACAGCAAAACCCAAGCACTTATATAGTATTTTCACAAAAAAATTACAGAGATTGGAGGCACAGTGCCATCCACAACCACCCAAGGTCGAGCCCTATAAACCAGTGGCCTGTCGGCCTCTTCTCCCAAATGAAAATCACATAATGAATGCACGAAGGAAAAATAATGCTAAGGCAAGATTGACTAGGGTTTTACACATCTCATCTACCGAGACAATGAGATCAACGAGCGAGATTGATGCAAGAAGTTATGATAGTACTAGGGAAGAGATACGATCAAAATACTAATAGATGACTTCATTAAATTTGCAGAACAGTCGGATGCCATATCACCCAAAGCTGAGCTCACAGCTCAGTGATATATCACCATTCCTTACTACAAATATCACATGGAGCCACACACGTAAGAGCCAGTGTAGCAATCACTAACACCACATAGGATCGAATTTAATGCTAAGATCTCACGGAGAGTTTGGCCAGAGTCTCGACTGCATCAACATTTATTTCATATTAGAATTCGAGTTATGGTGACAGCAAAGCTCTCGGGATAGTAATATTTCCATACAACTGTATACAACCACGATATAAGTTAACAACCATAGGATAGAGGCATATCAATACCATAAAACAACGATGCATGCTTCTATTCATAAGGTAATATCATGACTTTTCATTCACGCTAGGAGCATTAACTTTGTTCTAAAGTTTACATAGCACATATATGTATTGCACACCTGAACCATAGGGTTTACATATAATCAATTCCACATTGATATTCGTATAGTTTCCATAGGTTATCAAACATTGGAATCAATATATTTATTATATCAACCATGTATTATAAAACAATACAATGCCATAGTATAGTATGAGTTATCACAAGGTTTAACATTTAACTTATGCATTTAAATACACACGCATTACAATTATAATAGCTATGTCACTTACATAAGGTTATTGTAAGGAGAATCTAACCATACACTATATAGAAAGCTAGGGTATGACACCAACCCTATAGAACGTATGCTATTATGTCCAACAACATCTTGATCCACAAGTTGACACAATACAAACATCATCACTATAGCAATCCAAGACTTATTACATTGCAGCCGTCATTTCCATGAGAGTCATTTATTTCTATTGATGACATTATCTTTCATAAGATCAAACTTGTTACAATTTTAGACGGATAAACTAAGCCGTATTGTCACTAATCATTCCAACAGTTGCAACAAGTTTAGTGTATAACATTGCTAGCGACACATACAAATATTACCATAAAGACGATACAAGTGACGAAGTTAAACTGAAGATACATACCATCGACATCTTCATGCACAACAGATTATACAACTATCTTAAACATAGAGACGACAAGCTGAAGCTTACAACTTGTCTTGCAAAAACTGGAATTACTCTATAACCTTACCTGCAGATCTGTGAAAGAAGAATACAATGCTTTAGCTTTCAATGCTAAGTAAACCCAAGGGAACCTGGTAGGAACCCCTTCAGAAATATGCAAACAAATTCATCAGTATTGTTACCAGATCTTTACACATAACGAAATAAACATTGTTCTGTCATGTCTTACTTACAACCAAGTGCATTTTCATGTCTAAATTAAATACGACAATTTTGTGAAGTAGTTATCATCTATTAGTCATTAATTATCATTCCGCAGACAACATTATCATAAAATAGGCTATAGCATTTTTTTTTTTAATTTGCAATTTTTGGGATGTTACATGTGGTATTAGAGTGCAAGTTCAAACTCTAGGCCTGATTGGGGCTCATGCGTGTAAATAGAGAAATAAATCAGAAAGTTTATGTTACTAACTTTTGTAATTTAATTTCATTTTTGCACAGAACAGATTGACTTTTAATTGCAGGTATGGAAATACCAGAGGAATCAACATAGGACAAATCTCCTCGTAATGAACGTATTAATCATAATACCACTGAAGGAATTTATGTTGAGTTAAACAACTAGTCTTCTGAAATTTTATGCACTGTACAGGATTTAAAATTTGAGTTAAAAGCTATTAAAGAAGAAAATGAACGGATTCTTAAGGTACAAGAAGAGTTACAACATAATTTAAAGGGAAACTGTCATAGTGATGAAAGAGGAAGAAAATCAGAATTTAAGGCTAATTCTGAAATAATGTCCCACCAACATAAGCATAAGAAAACAAGAAATGATAAAAGGAATAGTTACTCATCCTCTAAATTTGATTCAAGTAATGAGGACATAAATTATGATAGCAGTAACAGTGAATGCTGCTCTAAAAACAGAAAACATAAGCATCATGAACAGATTACTGGGGAATTTAAAAAGATTAAGCCACCTACTTTTAATGGTGAAAGTGAGAAGGGTGAGACAGCAGAAGCTTGGCTGTCTGGATTGAAAAAGTACTTTAATATTTATGATTACTCTTCTCAACTGAAAGCCAAGATGGATGTTTACAATCTGACCGTAAAGGCAGATATCTGGTGGCAGGATCTTAAAAGAATCAAAAGCATAAAAGAAAAAGAAGTAACTTGGACTATGTTTAAAAGTTTGTTTAAAAATAAGTTTTTGTCGAAACAGTACTTTGAAGATAAGTCAAAAGAGTTTTACGATTTAAAGTTGGGTACAATGAACATGAAAGAACTGTGCAACAAGTTCCTTAGCTTGCTGAGGTATGTGCCCTACATGGTTGAGGAAAAGCCTAAAGTGCAAATGTTTCTCAGTTGTTTACCTTTTAATATAAAAGATGCTATTGAGTATGATAATCCTTCCACTTTGGAAGAGGCCATGGGGAAGGCAAATTTTTGTTTTGACCAAAGCAAAAAAAGAGAAGGAACAACTGGCTGGAAGAATAGTAAGACTAATTAGTATGATTATAAAAATAAGAATTTTAATCAGAATGCTGGAGGTTTTAATAAAAAAATTAATAATAGAAATTTTCCTAATAATTATCGGAATAATACATCTCAGAACTCTACTGCTGCAAGAAATGTACCTAATAATAATAATCACAGCAATAACAATAATAATAACAATAGGTATGCTGAACAGAAAGGACCCATAAAGTGCTATTAATGTGGCAGACCACATAAGAGAGCAGATTGCCCACGCAACAAGAGGATAGCCAACAACATACATACTATGCCAGCAGAACTTACAGTTGGAGATATCGCAAGAGAAATGCCCAGGATAAATGCAACATTGGAGAACCGTCAAGCAGACCATCAAACATCCATGGTTGAAATTAAAGGTATGATACAAAATGAGTCTATTTCTATTTGAATAGATCCAGGTGCAAATCTAAGTTATATTTCACCTACTTTAGTAAACCGTTGCAAGTTAAAAAAAGAGAAATTTGACAATGCATGGTTAGTTTAGCTTGCAACAACTACTAAAAGAAAGGTTACAGATTATGTCCAGAATTGTGAAGTATTTTTAAATCAGCTGAAAACGCAAGTTAATCTGAATGTTTTACCCTTAGGGTCATATGATTTGTTGATAGGCATGGATTGGCTTGAACAACATAGAGTTATACTAAATTGTTATGATAAATCTTTTACATGTATAAATAATGAAGGAAATTCAGAAACAGTAAAAGGAATTCATAGGGAGATTTCAGTATGGCAGATTTCTGCCTTACAAGTAAAGAGAGCTGCCAGAAAAGGTTGTAAATTGTTTGTTGTTAATGTTGTTAATAATGAGGATACATCTAAAGAAGACAAGTTAAAACTAGAGGATATTCCCATCCTTAGGGACTTTTCTTATGTATTCCTGGAATAAATTCTAGTATTACCTCCGAAAAGAGAACTTGATTTCACCATTGAGTTAGTACCTGGTGCGGTAGCAAACTCAAAGGCCCCCTATAGGATGAATATTCTGGAGTTAAATGAGTTAAAATCTCAGCTGAAAAAATTAATAGATAAAAACTACATAAGGCCCAGTGTGTCCCCTTGGGGAGCACCAGTAATATTTGTTAAAAAGAAGGACAGTACCATGCATTTGTGCATTGACTACCATCAGCTTAATAAAATGACAATTAAGAACCGGTATCCCTTACCCTGTATAGATGATCTATTTGATCAAGTACACGGAGCAGAGATATTCACTAAAATTGACTTAAGGTCGGGTTATCATCAAGTCCGGATAAAAGAGGAGGACATATTCAAAATTGTATTTAGAACGCGTTATGGACACTACAAGTTCGTAGTTATGCCTTTTGGGCTAACCAACACACCGGCAGTGTTCATGTGTTTAATGAACAACGTTCTGCATAAATATTTGGATATGTTTGTAGTGGTATTCATTGATGACATCTTGGTTTACTCAAAAACTAAAGAAGAGCATGACGAGCATTTAAAAATAATTTTACAAGTACTTAGAGATCATCAGCTTTATGCTAAGTTCAGTAAGTGTGATTTCTATAAAGATAAAATTCAGTATTTGGGTCATATAATTTCAAAAGATGGTATTTCTGTTGATCCTGATAAGATAAACGCAATAAATGAATGGCTTGTCCCTAAAGATGTAACTAATGTATGGCCATTCATGGGAATAACGGGGTATTATAGAAAGTTTATTGAAGGATTCTCTAGAATTGCTAATCCCATCACTTCTTTGCAGAAGAAATGGAAGCAATTCATATGGGATCAAAAGTGTCAAGACAGTTTTAATAAGTTAAAAGAATTATTAACTACTGCACCCACCTTAAAAATTGCAGATCCTAATAAGAATTTCGTCATATGCACGGATGCATGCAATGAAGGACTTGGAGAGGTCTTAAGTCAAGAAGGTCATGTAATTTATTTTGAGTCAAGGAAGTTAAAAATACATGAAAAAAATTATGCAACGTATGATATTGAGTTGGCATCCATGATACATGCTTTGAAAATGTGGCGCCACTACTTAATCAAAAGAAAATTCATTTTAATGACTGATAATAAGGGTTTAAAGTATTTATTGGATCAAACAAATCTTAACGCAAGGCAAGCTAGGTGGTTAGCTTTCCTTAGCGAGTACAATTTTGAGATCCATCACATTAATGGAAAGGAAAATAAGGTTGCTGATGCATTGAGCAGAAATGCTAGATTGAGTTTTGTGGCAGCAATCAGTACTTTTAAAATTGATCTCGAAAATCAGATCGAAAAGGGAATTAAGCAAGATGAAAATTACCAAAAATTACATGATAAAGTGGCTGAAAATTCATCTGAAAATGTTATAACAGATTTGAGTATTAATGAAAAAGGCTTCTTAACTTACAAAAACAGAATTTATGTGCCCAATTTTTCGAAAGGTTAAGTTGTTGATTTTACATGAAGTTCACAAGAGTCCTTATTCAGGGCATCATGGTTATCAAAAAATGATAACTATGTTAAGAAAGGAGTACTTTTGGGCCAACATGAAGAGAGAAGTTGCTGAATATATAGCTAGGTGCTTTGACTGTCACACTATTAAAGCTGAACATCAACATCCAGTTGGGCTATTGCAGCCCTTACCAATTCCAGAATGGAAATGGGAAATTATAAGCATTGAATTTATTACAGGTTTGCCTAAAAATCAGAAGCAGAATGACTCAATTATGGTTGTTGTTGATAAACTTAGCAAAGCTACTCATTTTATTCCTGTTAAAACTACTTTCAAGGCTTCTAACATTGTAGATATTTTCACGAAGCAAATTTTTCACTTGCATAGAATTCCAAAGGTAATTATTTTAGACTGAAACTCTAAATTCACTGGTAACTTTTGGATAGCACTGTTTAAAGGATTAAATACTAAGTTAAATTTCAGCACTTCTTTCCACCCACAAACTGATGGTCAAACAGAAAGAGTAAATCATATTTTGGAAAATATGTTAAAATTGTATGTTAGAGATCAACCATCTAAATGGGAAGATTACTTGCACTTAGCAGAATTTGCCTACAATAATAATTATCAAGCATCTACTAAGTTAAGTCCATTTGAAATTTTGTATGGAAGAAAATGTTGTACTCCAATTTCGTGGGATAATCCTGTAGACAGATTGATGTTAGGACCATATTTATTAAAAGAAATGGAGCTAATCATGAAACGGGTTCAAGGTAACTTAAAAGTTTCCCAAGATCGACAGAAAATCTATGCTGATTTGAACCGCAAAGAAAGAGAATTTCAGGTAGGAGACCATGTTTTTATAAAGGTAAAGCCCAAGAAAATTTCTTTGAAGCTTGGAAGCTTTGCTAAATTAGCACCGAGGTATTGTGGACCATTCAAAATCCTATCAAGGATAGGAGCTATTACATATCAGTTGGCATTGCCATACAATTTAAAAATTCACAATGTTTTTCACGCTTTTGTTTTAAAGAAGTATGTGCACGATGCTACTCATGTGTTGAATTGGAATGACATACAGCTGGAACCTGAAGAAGATTTTCAGGTGGAACTGGATTGTATTCTAGACCGGAGGGAAATTATGCTTCAGAATCTCACCATAGGGCAGGTAAAGGTGCAATGGAAGCACCTTAGCCCTGATGAAGCTACTTGGGAGCTGGAAAGTAATGTGTAGGCAGCATATCCAGTTCTGTTCCATGAGAAACTTGATGATTAATAACCAACATCGAGGATGATGTTGAGCTTAAGAAGGGGTGTTTGTAACATACCCTTTAAGCTGGAAAACATTTGGTGTGAAGAAACATTATGATAACTTTTATTGTAAAGCTTATGTTGGATAGGTGTCCAAGGATGACTGTAATTTGCACAATATGTTATTATTTAATAAATAAAATAGAAGACAAACACCTAAGAGGACTGTTGAAAGAGTGGTTACTGATCCACTAGGTGGAATGGAATCTGGGGTAGAAGGCAATGGACAAGTGGCAACATCATGATGCAACTAACTAGCTGTTGGTATGGGACAACTCCATTGAAATGTGGTCATAGTGCCCTAAAAGATGGGACTGGAGCTTGAGGCTCATTTATTCCAAACTGACCACTAAAAGACCTAGGCAGTCTATATAATAGCCATCAAATATTGAACTGAGGTTCATCACTTTTCCCGACGAGGAAATTTACCTTGGGGTTTTGCTGTGTTTGCACCCAAGAGATTTGATGTGGGCATATGCTATGTTGTTGATCATGTTGTGAGTCTGCCAAAATCTTATTGAGTTCAGGAGGTTGATGCTGAGTGGAGAAGGCATTTTATTTCAGGAGGTTGATACCAAGTGGAGAAGGTATTTTTGAGTGCCTTGCTTCTACACAGATTCCACCCACTTACTAGATCAGTAATCAAGCTCGGGGGTTAACTAGAAGTCAGCAAATGAGCTGCGTCTTCTGAAGCAGGTTGGGAGGAACAAGCCTCCTTGGTTGTTTGTCGGCCCTATCATCAGTTACAGGTTCTATTGTATTATCTATTTTATTTTTAAGTTCTGTCATCTATTTTTGCATATTACAGTTCAGTTGTTTGTTCTAACTTTCACTGTTTATTTTATAATTTTATTTCAGTTGTCCTATTTAATTTTATGATTCTGTATAAATTGAAATGATTGAATAAAATAGTTTCTGTATTTTTCCCCATGCAAAAAGGAACAACATCGTACTCCAGTATAGAAACAGATTAAGATAGATAAGATATGATAGGCAAACTGCCATGGTGATGGAAGTTTATCTACTGCATTTTACTGACATTACTATTCTTATTTCCATTCTTTTCATCAAAACAGTAAATTTATTTCATAGAAATAACAGATTCTATATTAAATAAAGAAATCATTTTTGCTCTTTATATTTTTGTTTTCCAAATGTCTATTATCAAAGAATAGTGTTTGTATAGTTATCGAATTCATAAATGTTTGCGATAGTTGCAATAAAAATCTATGCTTAGTTATGGAATTGTTATAGTCACTGTACAAAACCCTAAAATCTAATTTTGGATGACAAACACATCTCATCCTTGTTCTTTTTCACACACATCACAACACATTTATTAAACAGTAAATTATTCCTGTAAATTGGTTTAGATCATATTTAGATATCCATTCTAAATACTTTCTTTAATTTTACTAACAATAGACAAACCAAGCATATTTTATCCAAATCATTACTGTAGGTCACATAGATAGATTTCAAATATCATCCTAAAAGTTTAAGACATTACAATGTTTGTAGGAACAGAGTTAAACAAAGTCACCACACTAGTGGATGCCAAAAATGTAACAACGAGCATCCTCATTCTCCTATACATTAGGCATAGCCAAACCCTAACCTCTGACAAATTTTCAAATCAAAAGCACAAACGTTTCATACAAATCGATGGATGAGGCATTAGGCCGAAGCCATCACCTTTTTACCACTTAACTATTGATTTAATAACAGTAGCAGTGTCTATCATCATACACACATTGCATACGATTTCCTTTCTATCTTTTAAACATTCGTAAGCTTACAGTCTAGAAAGAAGCATGATATCACAGGGACAATTAAAACCCAGTTACACAAACATTACCATTTTTTACACAAAGGATGTTCTAAAAACGATTTATTTCTATTTCATAAACCAACAAGTTACAGATTTTGATCACGACCAAGCCCCAAAAACTACAAACATAAAAACAGTCACGGCCATAGAGTTTGCAAAAAGATCCCTTATATTATCATCTTGAGAGAGTCTGAAACCCTATTAACGAAGGAACGTTGCCCAAGTTCAAAACCAAAAACCCTGTACATATATCAACTATTACATCGACTCTACAAACTAAGAAACAACCTAGGGTTTTCAACCACGATTTCCAGAACAAGTGATACAATTGTTGCCACGAATCTTCCAGGAGGACCTGCGAGGGTTTGCCACCAAGGCTTACCAAGTCAATATGCGTACTCTCCATTGCCATCAATCCAGCTTTGAGAATACAGAACAATGGCATTACCCGCCGCAAGAATTGCGAGGAGTTAGCAACAATATCATTTGAATGTTGAAAAAACAAAGAAACATATTACATAACTAAGAAACAAGATAACTTACCTTGCTTTCAATAGTCGATTGGAATGCTTTTGGCTTCCAAATCCTTCATCCAATGTAGCGAATTTGCCATGCAACTAAGCCACAACCAAAATCAGAGTCAAACCTCACCACTAACCTATTTTGTCGCTAGACGAAAGCCACAGGGCTTCAATGCCACTCATACAACAAAACTCAAGCACTTATATAGTATTTTCACAACAAAATTACATAGATTGGAGGCACAGTGCCATCCACAACCTCCCAGGGTCGAGTCCTGTGAACCAGCGTCCTATCGTCCTCTTCTCCCAAACGAAAATCAAATAATGAATGCACGAAGGCAAAATAATGCTAAGGAAATATTAACTAGGTTTTTACACAGCTCATCTACTGAGACAATGAGATCAATGATCGAGATTGAGCCAGAAAGTTATGATAGTACCAAGGTAGAGATATGATCAAAATAATAACCAATGACTTCGTTAAATTTGCAGAACAGTCGGATGCCATATCACCCAGAGCTGAGCTCACAGCTCGGTGATATATCACCATTCCTTACCACAAATATCACATGGAGCTAGACACATAAGAGCCTGCGTAGAAATCACTAACACCACATAGGATCGAATTTAATGCTGAGATCTCACAAAGAGTTCTACCAGAGTCTCGACTGCATCAACATTTATTTCATATCAGAATTCGATTTATGGTGACAACGAAGTTATCGAGATAGTAATATTGCCATACAACTGTATACAACCACGATATAAGTTAACAACCATAGGATAGAGGCATATCAATACCATAAAACAACGATGCATGGTTCTATTCGTAAGTTAATATCACGACTTTTCATTCACGCTAGGAGCATTAACTTTGTTCTAAAGTTTACATAGCACATATATGTATTGCACACCTAAACCATAGGGTTTACATATAATCAATTCCACATTTATATTCTTATAGTTTCCATAGGTTATCAAACATTGGAATCGATATATTTATTATATCAACCATGTATTATAAAACAATACAATGCCATAGTATAGTATGAATTATCACAAGGTTTAACATTTAACTTATGCATTTAAATACACATGCATTACAATTATAATAGCTATGTCACTTACATAAGGTTATTGTAAGGATAATCTAACTGTACACTATATAGAAAGGTAGGGTATGACACCAACCCTATAGAACGTATGCTATTATGTCCAATAGCATCTTGATTCACAAGTTGACACAATACAAACATCATCACTATAGCATTCCAAGACTTATTACATTGCAGTTGTCATTTCCAGGAGAGTCATTTATTTCTATTGATGACATTATCTTTCATAA
Organism: Larix kaempferi; assembly: GCA_027924585.1. Classification (NCBI taxonomy): domain Eukaryota; kingdom Viridiplantae; phylum Streptophyta; class Pinopsida; order Pinales; family Pinaceae; genus Larix; species Larix kaempferi. The sequence goes on along the minus strand of BSBM01000049.1, from coordinate 6,374,444 downwards.
GATCAAACTTGTTACAATTTCAGATGAATAAACTAAGTCGTATTGTCGCTAATCCTTCCAATAGTTGCAATGAGTTTAGCGTATAGCATTGCTAGCGACACATATGAATATTACCATAAAGATGATACAAGTGACGAAGTTAAACGGAATATACATACCATCGACATCTTCATGCACAACAGACTATACAACTATCTTAAACATAGAGACGACAAGTTGAAGCTTACAACTTGTCTTGCAAAAACTGGAATTACTCTATAACCTTACCTGCAGATCTGCGAAAGAAGAATCCAATGCTTTAGCTTTCAAAGCTAAGTAAACCCAAGGGCACCCGGTAGGAACCCCTTCAGAAATATGCAAACAAATTCATCAGTATTGTTACCAGATCTTTACACATAACGAAATAAACATTGTTCTGTCACATCTTACTTATAACCAAGTGCATTTTCATGTTTAAATTAAATACAACAATTTTGTGAAGTAGTTATCATCTCTTAATCATTAATTATCATTCCACCCACAGCATTATCATAAAATAGCCTATATCAATTTTTTTATTTTTTTTGCGATTTTCGAGATGTTACACTCTCTCATTGTTACTATCCCACTCTCTCACCGTCTAACCATCCCTCCATCCATCATTTTCTCTCTCTCTCTCTCTCTCTCTCTCTCTCTGACTCTCCCCCTCTCACTCTTTAACCACCCCCATTTGTCTCTCTCATTCACTCACTCTATACCTCTATCTATACCACCACTCCATCCATCCCTCTCCTCCCTCTGACTCCTTAATGGTCCCTCTCCTCCATCCATCCATTATGCTATATATTTCTTGCACCCAATCATCCCTCCCTTTTATATATCACCCTCTTCTCTCCCACTTATATTTATTCCCCTATATCTCCCTCCCTCCCTCTTGCTTATATTTATTCCCCTCCCACCAATCCCTTCCCTTTATATTTCTCCTCCCTTTAGTTCCCCCTCATATCAATGTCCAGAGACAAATCCCTCCCTTCCCTTTATATTTCTCCTCCCTTCATCCCCCATATATCTCTCACCTACCCATCCCTCCCTCCCATGAGTCCCTCTACAACTTCCTCTCCCTCCTTTGATTCCCTCCACACCTCTTTTAGCTTTTAATCAATGTAATGTTGGGGCATGAGCCACCCCATAGATCGTTTGAATGGAATCTTGGGAGTCTAAATTGTATTATAAGGGGATAAGGGTGACATTATAGGGTTTTGGATGGTAGGGATGGGTCTCTAGACATTGACCATAGTCATGGAAGAAAAGATTGTCCAATGAGTCTCTAAATCAACACGCATGCACTATAGATGGAATATTTGGCCTTTCGTGGGATATGGGTGTCATTATGAGGTTTTATGCACTAAGGATGGGTCTCGAGGTCTTAACCATGGTAATGGGACAAAAGTGTAACAGAAACAAGTCTTAAACCACTACACATGCCCTTTAAAGGGGATATTTAGCCTTAATATGGGATATATGTGCCATTAGACTATTTTATGCATTGAAGATTGTTCTCGAGGTGTTGACCATGGTCATATAGGAACCATTACGAATATTTCCAGACAAAATATAGTTCTGAAGACACTGTACCATGGTCCAAGGGTAAATCCAATCTTCTAGGCTTTAAATGATGTTTTCATGGTTCATGGTTAAATGAGGTTTCAATAGTTGATATGCACTAAATCGCATATGCGATATAACACATATGCGATTTAGTGATCACATTTTTAACAAACTGGCCATTTGTAAAAAGCGTAAAAAGCATATAGTTCATATCGCATATGTGATATAATGAATATGCGTTAAAACGGAGATGCGTTATATCGCATATGCAATATTTGTTTAATACATAAAATATTGTTCAACATTTTATGGTTGGAAATTTAAAAATTGGTAAGATTCACCAAGTTTTCTACACTTTAAGAAAATTATGGAGTCCTGGAGTGTGCTTAATCCACTTATAGTGTGAACTATAGTTTTTAATTGTTGTATTTAGGCTTCAAGGTGTGTGATCCACCTATATGTGTTCACAACTATGTGGTATAGGTGGGTGGAGAATGGGTGTCAAGAGTAGAAGGAAGTGAAGGTTTTGTATGAAAAATACAATGACTAGGCTGTATAATATCATCATACTATAACCATGAAAAAAACCCTTCAACACAAGGGTATACATGATATGAAAGCATAAGCCCAAATACTTATATTTTCATGTGTTCTTCATGTGTTGCAATAGAATAGCGATCCACCTTAATCTAGAAAAAAAATGAATGAAAATTTGAAGTGATACGCCATAATATATTTGTTTATTAGAAGACAATGGTTGTATTATTGGACCCAACCTAGTTGGTAAGGTGAATCCTGTGGGGTAGTAGGAAGTGGTAAGTGATTAAAAAATTTCTAAGAGATGAGGTTCTTTTGGATTCCATTTCTAAGGACTAGAGTGGCTACTTGGTATTTGATTTAATAGTTGTGAGTAAAATTGAGTGCTAGAGTTGAGTGGGACTACGAATGTATCATCAATAGTAAGGATGGGTTAGTTGTAGTATGATTGTAAGGATAAACAAGTTTAGGAGGTGAAGAAGGTTTAGGAGAGGAAGGGGCTATGAAAAGTCACTTGTTTGTTCATTAGAAATTAAACTTCTAGATTGGGCTTGTCACTATAAGAAACAACATTCACATCATCATATAGTAAGAAATCTAGAGCCTTCCTTTCTATACCGAACACATTACATTCATTATTTGCAATGCCAACTCTTCTCCAACAAACACAAAGTGTAACATCCCAAAAAAATCATGAAAATTTAAAACTTTTCTACGTGACATTTATTGCTTATTTAATGAATGCGGAAATCGAACAATGCATAAAATGTTATCTTGCTGTATTAAATGCCCTGCTAGTTTATTAAGTAAGGATTTGCGACAAACATATTTATGCTTAAGTTTTGATGTTATCCAATAATTAGTTGTGCTGCTACACATCTCTTCTGTCGTTGTTTATAAATGTTGATTCTACTTTTTGACTAATGTACTTTTGTTTGATTGATGAAGGGGTCTTTTGGATGCCCCGAGGCTTGCTTAGCATTCGTGCTAAAGCATGTGATTTGTACTTGTGACAGCTTACAGCTAAGGGTTTGAGGTTTCGACAAGTAAATAAACAGTTTTACTGTGAATCTCTTTTGTCATTAATCGAAGAGATAAAATTGTGGACATTCCTCCGGTGAGAATCTTTGTAAACCGTAAGCTTGTAATTAAAATCATAAGAAGGTCTAGGAGGATTGAATCTCAGCTCTAAAATCAGATTTATGTTTTATTTCCAGCCATGTTGAAATGTATGTAATTGTCTATCACTCCTATAACTGTTTGCTTAACTGGCCTAGGGTCTAAACTCATACCAAGATAATTTGATTTATTCTCTTGTCTTTGATTTCACTATACCTTAACATGTAAATGTAAACAATCTTATTTGATTATTACACAACCCATTTATGTGGTATTGGGACATGATGAAACAATTATAAAATATATATATAACATACTATTTGTCGGGCGTATGTGCAATAATGATTGCCCTATTGTTATTATACTATCCTAGTGAACTTTACCAACCTATGATGCCTTGCAACAAAGCGACATTTACAAACTATATTAATAGTTTTGTAAACATGTCTTGCTATGTAAACTTTGGAATGATTTATCATATTTTGTGTGCACTTAATCGTGATGCTAAGTGACACTTATACAACCTTGTGAAAGTCTTATCAACCCGTAAATTTATGTTGCAAGGGTGATATAACATATCCCTACCATATCTACATTGTTTTAAATGTGAATGTTGTAATGGTTTACAGGTTGGCGGATGTGTTTATTTTCTTAAACATTAAATGCTTGCAACTACTTATAGATAGTGGAAATCCATCGTGGGTGGCTTAATGTGCTTAGATCACATGAATGTGTCATAGTGTAACAATAGAGTGTTGAGTTGTAACTCGTTGATGAATAGGCTCCATCATGGCGGTGATAGTGATGGCTCATTAAATGTGATAGCCGGTTGGTGATTTCGTAAATCTCACCAATAATCTACACCGTTGATCTTGGCAGGGATTTCAATGCTGTGGTTAAACCCTACCTTGTTGTATTTGATGAGTTTATTGTGTTTGTTTCCATTGGGTTGTGGTAGTTCTTCGTGGCCGACAGGCTGAGGGTTTGTAGTCTAAATGTTTTGGCCTAAGGAGGCATTGTTCCTGAGTCTTGAACTCATGACCTTTGAAGTTTAAGGAGTCGAGCTCTCTTCTGTTCGGGTATGGTGGTGAAGGTCTCATTTGACAGTCTATAGAGTTTTGTATCGGGATGGTTTGATACCCTGACATGTTGAGGGTTTGTTTCTTCTACAATTTGGTTTGAAAGGTAATGGCCCAGGGCCTTGCCATCATTGCTATATCTCCTGGCATTGTGCTACTGTGTTGAAAGGTGAAAGGGTTTGTAATGGCTTTGGCTATACCAGCCATTGACAAAGTAAGGTTTTCAATGCAGTTGAAATATCAGAGCGTTCATTGCTGCTACGGCTATTGTTTAAAAGGTAATGTGATCAATTTCCTACCCTATAATATTTATATGAGGTGCTAACAGTTAAATGAAATTTTGATGCTAAAGATTTTTAGTTTAGATACTGTTTTAACCACCTTGTAATTTTATTGCAGGTGTAACTATACAATGGCTCCTCAAATCTGGCATTGAAGGTTGGAATAGCTTATACCAACCAGTAAGCCTCAGCATCATCTTGAGTCTCTATGTAGATGAGATGGCTCACGATTTAAAATTCTGTTTGTTGTGTTTAAAACTCGGAGAGTTTTGTACATAGGGTTTGAGATCTTTTTAGAAGAATGGGGAGGATATGCCTCGACCCATAATGCAACTGCCATTTTTGGTTTTGAATGCAACAGTTTTATATACAGGGATTTTACCCTCAGACTTGAATAATGTATTACATGGTGTTTCATGACTACTATTATCATTTTTCTTTTGTATAGGGTTAAAATTATAATGTAAGTGTTTAAAGTCTGTAAATGATATGTGTGTTTGCTACAGGCTTAGATAATTTATATCTAGGTATGGCTTACGGCCTACATGAAGTTTTGTTTATGTTATAAATATGATCCTGCATTTAAGGTTTGATAAACTAGAAGTTATAGTTGTGTCTCTTCATCGATTTAGGGCTTGGCCTATAAACACGAGTTGTAACTCGTCAATGATATGGGAATAAGCAATGTTTTGTCAACCCTTGTGTTTATCTTGGTTATCGATCGATGAGTGAATGTTTTTGTGAAACGATAATACAACTATTTGTTTAATAGAACAATGGATAAATGAAATTGTTGATAAGGCTTACGGCCTGTATGTGCTTCATTTTTGTTTATAATGATGTTGTTGCATCTTAAAGAGAATAGGGAAGTAATTTCTAGTGTTAGGGTTTAGTATTTGTTTTGGAATATAAAGCTTAACAACGCTTTAGTTCAGGTCTCAGCAATAAGCTTGTGTTCATTATTTTATTTGGAATCTTCTACAGTCGTTTTGATTATTCAATCTTAACTAATCAATCTACAGGCATGTTTATGGTATAAGTATTTGGTCTTGGCAAAAGAGTTGATGTCTGTTATTTCTATTTCGATTTATTTTGCAATCAAAAGTATTATCTAAACCCTGAAAATGAATCTGTGGAATTTAACTATTGGACTTACAGAAATGATTACTGTACAAGTGCTTGGTTTGTCTACTGTTAAAGAATATGCTGATAACAAATTCGATTTCCTACTCTAGCAGGGAAATGTAAAAACTTAGAAATGCAAAATTGTTTGTGATGGAAATCTATAACTCAACTCTGTTAAAGGAATATAATTACTCTTAAACATAGATAAAATTGTGTGAGAGTCGATGGTCAGTACATAAATAATGTGTATTTATTCTATGCATTATTATTAAAAGAAATTGATATAAATAAGCTATCTAATGGAATCTACTCTGTAACTGTAGCGAATAGGAAATATTTTCATTTAATTTTCGAAAGGAAATTTATGTATTTCTAAACAAACTGCTATTTAAGCAAATAGAGAAACATTACTATAATTTCTGGAGATACTTGTCTACATCAGAAAATACTGAAAACACTGATATAGGTAGACTTAGAAAATTAACAGTAAACAGTAATTTAAAGAAACATATCATTTGCATATTTTCTATCACTTGGCTATCTTGCCGATCATACCTATCTATTTTAATCTATCTTTGTACTAGAGTACAATGTTGTTCCTTTTTGCATGGGAAAAAATGTAGAAATCATTTTATTCAATCATTCGAATGATACAAAATTAATAATTTATTCAGGAAAATGAAATAAAGAACTTACCAGTAAAAGTTTAAATAGATGATAGAACTTAAAAATAAAAGTAGATAAGACAATAGAACCTGTAAAAGATGATAGGGCCGACAAACACCCAAGGAGGCCTGTTCCTCCCAACCTGCTTTAGAAGAAGCAGCTCAACTGCTGACTTCTAATGAACCCCCGAGCCTGCTTACTGATCCAATAAGTGGGTGGAATCTGTGTGGAAGCAAGGCACTCCAAAATACCTTCTCCAATTAGTATCAACCTCCTGAAACAAAATTCCTTGTCCACTCAGCATCAAACTCCTGAACTCAATAAGATTTTGGCAGACTCACAACATGATCAACAACAACATATCCCCTCATCAAATCTCTTGGGTGCAAACACTGCAAAACCCCAAGGTAAGTTTCCTCGTCAGGAAAAGTGATGAACCTCAGTTCATAATTTGATGGCTATTATATAGACTGCCTAGGTCTTTTAGTGCTCAGTTTAGAATAAATGAGCCTCAAGCTACAGTCCCATCTTTCAGGGCACTATGACCACATTTCAAGGGAGTTGTCCCATACCAATAACTAGTTAGTTGTTGTTCGGATATCCACATCATCTTTTTCAGGATATTGCATGAAATTAGGGTTTGCATGCAAATTCTAGGGTTTGCATGCACTTTGCATGCATTCGAGTCACCAGGTTGATGCCTCCAGCACCTTATCCACCTTATTCTAGCACTCGGGAGCTTCTTACATTAGAGTTTCAGCCCTCCTAGTCTGGAAGGCGCACACTTCTCACCTGCTGCCAGAGAAGGGCGCACTTCTTCACCTACCACTGTAGTTGCACTTCAGTTACACTCAGTTAGCTCTGATTCTCCCTAATTTGAGGCTAGTTTCATTCTTGACTGACTGTTTCACTCCATTGGACCTCCAGATTGTCTAGATGACTTGTTCTGACTTTAGTTAGCCTCCCATGCGCCCTCCACTGAGCCCACTTCCCTATATCAATGCTACACACTTAAGTTACACATGTTACACTCAGTTAGACTCAGATTGACACCTGGATGGCTGGTTCTTGTGCATTGATGACCACCACTGATTGATGATGAGGACTCCTAGTTGGAGACAAGCTACTCCATTCAGTGATTCGAATGACCTCCTTAGGCAATTCGAATTGCTCAGTCATTGTTACTGTATTGTATTGTAATTATTCACCCTCATTGGGATATTGAGCACTGATGCATGCTTTGCACAGTTTTACACCATTTTTTTGAGTTTCATCTATTGTGATTGATTTACTTGTTCATTAGATCTGTTGTGACTAATTTTACATGGTATCAGAGCCATTGTAGGGACAAGATCTCTTTTCTACAGGTGTTTCTACAAGAAGATTTGAGTGAATTTGCTCAAAAATTACAAAAAGTTTTGGCATGAAAGATCTCAAGGGCATTCGCTCTTGTGCATGCAAAGCTTGAAAATACTTCCAATACCACTCCAGAAGCTTGAGTTTCCACATAAATCCTGGATCTGATACATTGGACCCATTCAAAATTGATTGATCTCCAATCCCAGGTGTGATGCAACTCTAAAAGGGTGGATTGTTTGACCTCATTGTTCTTGGTTTTATTGTGATTTGCAGGTTATTGTCTCCATCAATTGCATTCGCTACTCTTCCCTTGCAAGCTTCTCTACATCAGTGTGCACTCGCTCCTAGCAATGGAATACTCTTCTTCAAAGCATATCCTCACCCCATTCAATTATTTTGATTGGAAAGATGATATGGAGATCATATTGCATTCAAAAGGTTACTACCGAGTCACTCTTGGTCTTGAATTGGAGCCAAACACCTTGTCAGATAGAACCAAACACTACAACAAGCTTGATGAAGCTTATGGTCTTCTTTGTCTCTCCATCTCCAAAGATCTTCACTTCCATCTCAGTGGATTGAAGACTCCAAAAGCTATATGGGAGCAACTTGAAACACTATTTGGAAAGCAGGACGAGCTTAGGGATTTTCAATTAGAGAATGAATTGATTGCCCTTAGTCCTGATAATTTCGAGACCATTAATGAATTCTTCACAAAATTCAAGAACTTGAACATGCAGTTGAAGAATAGTGGAGTTATCAAAGAGGATAAGCAATTGATCCTCTCCATTCTCAGCAAGCTTGGTAAAGATTATTCGATATTTGTCTCTACTTTCAATTCCGATCGGCTAACTACCCCGAATTGGAAGATGCCTACCTTGAATGCCTTCATTGAGTCCATCACAAAAGAGCATGCTAAGTTGATTCAAATGGGGTCCATAAGCTCCAAAGATTGATCCCTATATGTTCAAGGACCCAAGATCTTGAATGGTAAAGGAAAGAAAAAGAAGGAGAAGCCCAAATTCGAACCTCACAAGCAAAGAGAGAAAGGCAAACAAACGGATGCACCATCCAGTTCCAAGTTCGAGCAAAAGGGCAAAGAAGGTAACCAAAAATCTAAATGTACTTATTGCAACCATGGATTTCATCCTGAAAGTTCATGTATGAAGAAGACTATAGATCAAATTTCCCTCCTTGGAAAAGAACAACATAACTCTTCCTGACGGTGCAAGGAAGAAGGATAGGAATGATGATCATGAAAGAGGACAAGCACTCATGGCAACTGTTTCGAAGCCCACTACTCTCTTGATAGATTTGGGTGCATCGAATCATATCGCTGCAAATATTGATTCTCTTTCTTCATTTGATCCAAACAGCTCCATCCCCATCCATTTTGGAGATGACTCAAAAATTTCTTCAAAGGGAAAAGGTACGATTCATGTAGATCATGTAAGCTTTCATAATGTTCTCTATGTGCCTTCCTTGCCTTCAAATCTTATTTCTGTGCATAAAATGACACACACTGGTGAACCGAAGCAAGTTACATTCAGCACTAATACAGTTGAAATTTTTGATATCAAAAGTGGAAGACTTGTTGCATTTGGAAAGGTGAACCACACTGCAAAATGCTATGAGTTTTCACACTTTATTCCGCTTGCAAAGCCCACTGCTCTTCGCACACATGGTAATGAGGTTAGTAGGCTTTAGCATGAAAGATTTGGACATCTTAATTATAATTATTTTCTGCTACTATCAAATAATTCCATGGTAGATGGTCTTCCACAACTCCATTCCTTGAAGGGAATATGCACTGGTTGCATTATTGGGAAGCACCCCGAGCACAGATTCGGCCACGGCAAAGCTAGCAAAGCTTCTATAGTTTTGGGGGTTGATACATTCTGATATCAGTGTTCTGCTGCCCCATACGTCATTAAATGGTTCAAGGTATGTTTTGACATTTATTGATGATTTTTCCCGCTTTACATGGATATTTTTTCTCAAAAACAAGTCAGAAGTGCTTGGAAAATTCAAGGATTTTAAGGCTTCTATTGAGACCGCCATTGAGAGAAAGATCAAAGCTCTTAGATATGATAATGGTGGAGAATATATCAAGGATGAGTTTCTGCAACTTTGTGCCCAAAGCGGAATTCAGATCCAACATACAGTTCCCTACACACCCTAGCAAAACGGTGTAGCGGAAAGGAAAAATCGGTCACTAAAAGAGATGGCTACATGCATGATTGAATCAAAAGGTTTGGCTGCAAATATTTGGGCTGAAGTAATCAATGTTGCTGCGTACATACAGAACCATGTTCCACATTCATCCGTGAAAGGTATGACTCCTTTCGAAGAATTCTTTGGTCACAAACTGGATGTGTCAAATTTGAGAGTTTTTGGCTCTACTGCATGGGCTAGAATTCCTTCCAAGAAGAGACGAGCTTTGGATCCACAAAGTATTGAGTGCATATTGATAGGGTATGGGGAAGAATCAAAGGCATATAAACTCATGGATATCAGATCTAAAAAGATATTCATAGAGCGCAGTGTGCAATTTGAAGAACCGCTTCAAGAATTGCAACTAGTCGAGGAAGAGACTGTCGTTTCACCGCCTTCACCAGAAGAAGATCCGTGCAGCGATAATGAAGGTATGAGTTCTGATATTTCTGATATTTTAGCAGCACATGATGATCATGACATATCAGGTTCAGAATTTGACCATTATGATCCTCCTCAGTTACCAAAGTGGGCCCAAAACACTCTTCAATCTGCTGGTTCGAACCTTGGAAATCCTGCTGATACGAGACGAACAAGAGCAGACTTTCAAAGAGCAGGTATGGCTCTTCCTATTGATGATCCATTACTTCCTGAGATTTGTTATTTTATGGCTGGTTTACATCCCACATCATACTATTCTGCCCATTGAGATCCGAGATGGCAAAGTGCCATGGATGAAGAGTACAGTTCTCTTCAAAAGAACAACACATGGGAGCTAGTTTCTCTTCCAACTGGAAGAAAATTAGTGAAGTGTAAATGGGTCTACTACATGAAAGTTGTTGCTGATGGCTCTATCAGTAAATACAAAGCAAGGTTGGTGGCAAAAGGTTTCTCCCAAGTCCAAGGAGTGGACTACACTGAGACCTTTGCACCGGTTGCAAAGATGGATTCCATCCGCCTTGTTTTGCCTATTTCCGCATCCAAGCACTGGGAAGTGCACCACATGGATGTGAAGAGTGCATTTATACATGGAGAACTTGCTAAAGAGGTATATATGCAGCAACCAGAGGGATACACATCAGATCCATCATTAGTTTGCAGATTGAAGAAATCTTTGTATGGGTTAAAACAAGCCCCAAGAGCTTGGTACGCAAAGATGGACTCCTTCCTTCTTTCTCAGAATTTCCAAAGATGCAAATATGATCCAAATGTGTATCTTCAATGAGTTAAAGATAATTTGTTGGTTATTTTAATTTATGTTGATGATCTTCTCATTACTGGTAGCACTCTTACTTCAATAAACAAGCTAAAAACTGCCTTAAATCTAGCTTTTGACATGAGCGATTTGGGCTTGCTGAGTCACTTTTTGGGCTTGGAGATAGCTCAAAATTTTGATGGGATAACTATATCTCAGCAAAAATATGCTTCCGAACTGTTATTGAAGTTTAATATGGCTGAATGTAACGCATCCCCATTCCCATTCCTCTCAGGAATCAGTCTTGAGGAGGGAGATTCTACACCGCTTGCAGATTGCAGTATGTATCGACAGTTGACTGGTTCACTACTTTATTGGACACACTCAAGGCCTGATATTTCATATGTCGTGAGTGCCGTGTCAAGGTATATGCAGCAGCCCCATGAGCTTCATTGGCGAGCAGCCAAGCGGATCTTGCAGTATGTGCAAAGTACGAAACATTTTGGCATACATTATGCTGTAGATTCTGAGCTTGATTTCATTGGTTTTACTGATTTAGATTGGGCAGGTGATAGCATTAATCGGAAGTCCAATTCTGGTTATGTTTTCATGATTGGTCATGGTGCTATTTGCTGGTCCAGCAAAAAGAAGGTAGCCATTGCACTTTCTGCAGCAGAGGCAGAGTATCGAGGGGCAGTCAATGCCTACATTCAGGCAGTTTGGTTGCAGGGTATTCTTTCCGAGTTTGGTTTTGGTGGCACTACTTCGACTGTCCTATTTTGTGACAATCAAAGTGCTATCAAGATCTCCACAGATCCAGTTCAGCGGCAGAGGACCAAACACATTGAGATTCATATGCACTACATTCGACAGTTGGTGCATGATCGCACCATCATTCTACAATATTTCCCTACTGATGAGCAAATTGCAAACATCTTCACCAAGAGATTCACTGAGAAGAATTTCTCTTACCTCCGTTCACTGTTGGGGGTTAGTTCCATCATGGTGGAGACAGATTGATCCATTATTATGCTTTATCTTGAGGGAGGGATTTCTTCCCACTGGGTTTTCCCTCTTTCCTCACTTAGTTTATTTTCAACATTTTTTGGATTATTGTATTGGGGTGACCTTTGGTCTTAGTTACCAGGGCCCCACATTATTTTTTGTACATCATAGTCTAGCTTAAGGGGGGGTGTTCGGATATCCACATCATCTTTTTTAGGATCTTGCATGCAATTAGGGTTTGCATGCAAATTCTAGGGTTTGCATGCACTTTGCATGCATCCCAGTCACCAGGTTGATGCCTCCAGCACCTTAACCACCTTATTCTAGCACCCGAGAGCTTCTTACATCAGAGTTTCAACCCTCCTAGTCTGGAAGGCACCCACTTCTCACCTACTGCCAGAGAAGGGTGCACTTCTTCACCTACCACGACAATTCCACTTCAGTTACACTCAGTTAGCTCCGATTCTCCCTTATTTGAGGCTAGTTTCACTCCCGACTGACTGTTTCACTCCGTTGGACCTCCAGATCAACTAGATGACTTGTTCTGACTTCAGTTAGCCTCCCATGCACCCTCCACTGAGCCCACTTCCCTATATCAGTGCTACACACTTCAGTTACACATGTTACACTCAGTTAGACTCAGATTGACACCTGGATGACTGGTTCTTGTGCATTAATGACCACCACTGATTGATGATGAGGACTCCTAGTTGGAGTCAATCTACTCCATTCAGTGATTCGAATGACCTCCTTAGGCAATTCGAAATGCTCATTCATTGTTACTATATTGTATTGTAATTATTCACCCTCATTGGGATATTGAGCACTGATGCATGCTTTGCACAATTTTACACCATTTTTCTGAGTTTCATCTATTGTGATTGATTTACTTGTTCATTAGATCTGTTGTGACTAATTTTACAGTTGCATCATGATGCTACCATTTGTCCATTGCCTTCTACCCCAGATTCCATTCCACCTAGTGGATCAGTAACCACTCTTTCAACAGTCCGCTTAGGTGTTTGTCTCCTATTTTATTTATTAAATAATAATATATTGTGCAAATTACAATCATCCTTGGACACCTATCCAATATAAACTTTCCAATAAAAGTTATCATAATGTTTCTAAACACAAAATGTTTTCCAGCTTAAAGGGTATGTTACACAAAGCCAGAAACCTAAAAACATATTCAAGCATATATATTTGCAAGGCATATAATACACATGTCTCCATCCCATATCAAGTCAACCATATATAGGTAAATCTGAACGTTGCTTTATATTATAAATGTACATGTATAATGTTTTCAAAAATGGCATGCCATGGCCATAATACAAAATTGTGGATCATACTATACATCTGTGTGTACATACAAACAAAACAGTACATGTATGTATTCCCCCTATACATGGATTCTATATGTACACCCCCTATACATGATTTCTATTTATCCCCCTTTTCACTGCCAATGTCAGTGGCTAATGAGAAGTCTGTATTTCTTTTGTGGCTGCTCGATGGCCTTCCCCAACGATCCGCAAGAGGACGCATTCTCAATATCAAAGACTGCACACAAACCAAAGTTTGTATGTTAGTTTACCAAGCTATAAAAATAAATACAACTCTATGTACATTTGTTCAAATTCCAAGCAAATATAACATTTTTACTTGCCACGCATGTGTAAGTCCTTGGCACTGAAACTGCATGTACTTGGGTGGGGGGGCATGCAGGGTCATCAGTGGCCCCAATTGGGTGCTCTTCAGGCACCACTAGCTCAGTAAATGCCTGCATAAAGTAACATACATGTCAATGTCAGCAAATACAAAGAAAACAAGACATATATACTACATGGACGGACAATGACTCTTTCAAAGAAAGCGATACATACATGTACCTGGGGGGGGGGGGGGCAGAGGTGGGTCAGCAACAACCTCGGTTGGGTGATCTTCAGGCACCATTGCATCACTATATGCCTGCATAAAGTAACATATGGACCAATGTCAGGAAATACAAAGAAAATGAGACTATATATAATATGTATGGACGTACAATGACCTTTTCAAAGAAAGAGAGACATGTACACACGTACCTAGGGGGGGGGAGAAGTGGGTCACCAACAATGTCGATTTGGTTCTCTTCAAGCACCACTGCATCACTAGATGCCTACATAAAGTAACATATGGACCAATGTCAGCAAATACAAAGAAAATGAGACTGTATATATACTATGTATGGACGTACAATGACCTTTTTAAAGAAAGGGCTCGACGTACACGTACCTGCGGGGTGGGGGGGGGGGAGAGGTGGGTCACCAACAATGTCGATTGGGTGTTCTTCAAGCACCATTGCATCACTAGATGCCTGCATAAGGTAACATATATATGTCAATGTCAGCAAATACAAATATCTAACAAGACTACATATATATACTGCATGGATGGACAATGGCTTTTTCAAAGAAAGTGAGACATATACACGTACCTGGGGGGGAGGAAGAGGGTCACCGGTGGGTGGAATACTAAACAATGGCCTTAATAGATGGTCAAACAAAACCTGACCATAACCGTGCTACGTAAAAAAACATAAAGATATAATTAGAAAATTTCTTTAAATAATTAAACGCATACATGTTTCAAATCATTAAAAGCATATAATTAAAAGCATGTAATGAAAAGAATACCTGAGTCTGGGAATCTTCCTCTACATGGGAGGGACTAACCTGGGATTCCACAAACTCATCGTTCCCACCCTGCATAAAACATATTGTATCAAGTTTAAGACGTATTGAATGTTGCAATATCTAAATTATAAATATGAAAATTATTCGATGACAAATTAAAAATAAAATTCTTACAGCTAATGGTGAAGCACCAAAATCATATGCAGCATTAACCGCTGCATCAATGACATCAGCATCAATGGCCGGATTACGTGAATCTGGGGTGTCATTGGACACCAGCTGTATATTTGTTCACGTAAATTGTCAGATAATTATTTAAATAGAAATAAATTATGAAACAATTGAAAACTGTGATATAAAACAAAATATATATACTATGTAAAGAATGAATGTTACTTACATATTGGAGTAATCTATCACCCCAAAACTCTAAAGCAAGCCCGCAACATATGCTTCGACACGATGTGCAAGGGTGTGGAATAACCAGATGCTTTGAAGACTCTGCATCACTGGTGCGATGTGTAGCTCTGGTTTGGTCTCGGGACCTAAAAGGTGGATCTTGACTATGAGATGGTCCAACCCCAGATGGGCCATCCTCGGAAGTGCCAACCCCTTGGCCTACATTGCCTTGGATGGAAGTCCCATATTGAAGCAATGTATCAGCCAAATCTAATAAGGACTCCTGCGTATCATCAAGAACTGGACCTACTAGAGGATATAACCGAGGGGGGTTTGGTGTGCGTGGAGGGCGTCGCACACGGTTAGGATCAGTCCTATCCCCTTCCCTATCTTGGGGCATCCCATGACCTACACCATGGAACTCTAAAATGTCAAAATAGTTCACATGTTTCCCCAAGATAAATTCTGCATACAGCTTCCTAAGGAAATAAAATGGGATGTCTATATTCCCATGAGGGTCTTCATCAAAGACCATGTACCAGCAATCCATCAATTGGCTTTAATATTTGGTTCCATGCACCAATATATGGAAATGTGTGGTCGACTGGTGGGTGGAACCAATCCGGTGCTAGGGTCCTGGAATAAGGAAAACAGTTGGTCTTTGGTTATCTTTAATTTTTTGACATCTTTGTAGCTCAACCCAGTGGAATAGTATTACCTCTGGGAATCTCTATACGAGATAATGTTGTATAGTGATCCCTAGGCACTTGCAATTGTATTTGTTATGGAGTCTGATGCCTTAGCTAAAGATTGTCTTAAGTGGTCCCCCCCCCTAAAGAGTGAGCTAAGGAGCCTCAATGAACCCAAACGTGCCAGAATCTCATAATTACGGTCGTGTTCCTCCTCCATGTGTGGGTTTGTGTCTGGATTTTGGTTTGGGTTTCGGTTTGTGTCTGGATTTTGGTTGGGGTTGGGGTTTGTGTCTGGGTTTGTGCTCTCTGTTAAGAACAAAACAGTTCAATTTCAAAATTTAATTAATCAATTTCATTGTTTGCTTTTTAATACATGTAACAAATTTTATTAAATTGGTTTTAAAAAAAACAAAAACTAGTAAATTAACAAACACAATAACGAAAAATTCAAAAGGAATTAACAAACTAGTAAATCTTGCCACCAACCTTCCATTTTATCTGAATTGTGAAGTGGCTTTCCTCCTCCTCTCAAACGCAAATTGACAGGTGCATTTTTTCGCCTTCCTGATATCGCCGGTCCTTCACTGTGTAGATTGGGAAAATGAGGCCACGGGCACTGTGTTATATATATATATATATATATATATATATATATATATATTTGCATTACAAATCGCACATGCGATATATCGCAAGTGCGTTTTGTAACTCTATTAATGAAAATGCGTTTTTTAATCCTAAATATATATGAATTTGAAAATGAGGCCACGGGCACTGTGTTTTATTTTTTTATTTTTTTTGCATTGCAAATCGCACTTGCGATATATCGCAAGTGCATTATTTAATTCTATTAATCTTAAATATATATGAATGAAAATGAGGCCGCGGCCGCTCTATTAAATATATTTTTTTTGTTTTTTTTTTGCATTATAAATCACACTTGCGATATATCGCAAGTGCATTTTTTAACTCTATTAATCCTTTAAGATATATATGAATGAAAATGAAGCAGCGGTCACTCTATTTTATATATATATTTTTTGCATTACAAATCGCACTTGCGATATATCGCAAGTGTGATATATCGAAAGTAAGATATATCGCACTTGCGATATATCGCAGCTGCATTTTTTAACTCTATTAATCCTTTTTATATGAATGACTAAATGATTGGGGATTTCCTTGGACCAAGGACGAGGGAGACAAGGGCACATTGAATTCTATAAATCCTTAATTAGTATGTCGAAATCCCATCATTTGGACCTTCATTTTTGCCAATGTATAGGGATTTTCACCCCTTTCTCCTTGACTAGGGAGGGACAATTACAACTTTGTCACTCCTTGGAAGCCTACTAGGGAGTGATAATTACAACATTTTCACTCTATGTCTTGCCTTAGGGGAGCGATAATCATATTTGCACCATTTGAGCCTGGACATCAAGTGAGGCCCTGCATAGCCACCTAGGGATTTCTTTTGCTTGCGATTACAACACTCAACCACTTCAGCTAACCCTCTGGGATTTTGTGTCACAATTTCTCCTTTTCTATTAATGGTATTTAGATTATATAAATTTATGGAGCCCCTTTTATCTTCCAATGGTTTAGCAAACAATCAACATCCTCATATAAAATTATACTAGATATAGAGTAATTCGAGGAATGCTCTTCTCCTTCATGTTAATTATCATATACTTGTGTAGAATACATAATTAATCAAAATAAAGTTTCATCAAAGAAAATAACTCAAAATACTTAGGATATGTATTATAAATTAGTAATGTTCATTATAAGTATTGATTACAAAACATCATTACCAAAATGTGTTATTTTATCTCCATGGAGTTTATTTGTAATTGAATTACCATATTTGTAGTCATCAAATATATTTTCATAAAGAGATCACGTGAGTAATGAGATAAATATAGAGAATAGTTTTTTTCAAATGTCTAATTTTATATCTTTGTAGGATAGGCAAATAGGTTTGAAGGGAGAAAAGGTAATGGTAGAAGAGAGGAAGTGGGTTGCTTATTTTTATGATCTATAATAAGAGATATTAGCCTCCATTTTAATAACTTTAGTTGAAATAGTGGGTGCATGGATGGGTGACATGGTGTGGTTGGATAAGCAACGAGGGAGTTATATGGAGAAGGGTATGATAGAATACATCAAAGGAAGAAAAAAAATTAGAGGAGAAGATATCGAAACAAGAAATCAATTTAGTGCACAAATTGTACATGTGACATTAGTTGTAGAAGAGATCCACGGTGCTTTATACAAAAGGATAACATCTCAAATAAGAACAGATATAAGACAAGAAAATTAATGTTTCAAATCATCTCTAGTATTCACATCTAGAGAAAAAACAAAGTTTGTGTATGGTCCCCTCTCTCATAAATCAATTGAATCTCTCAAACTATGCCTTTGCAAGTAAAATTATATGCATAGACACAAAAAAATTAGTACAATAAATGAAACTCTAATCATTCAAACCAAACGGAGAAAAAAACAAAAACACAAATGATGGTGAAATAAGAAGACCATATGAATCGAACCCTAGTTCGACTACAACTTTGAAATATGGAAGAGATATGGAGGGATACAATCCTTCTAGAGGAATGAGAGGAATTGGGAGTACATACACCATTAAAAATCATGATTCTTAGACTGTATTTCGATCATTGTGAAAGAAAATAAAATTTAAGATGATCCACATGTTCCAAATCGCACTTTCGTTATAACGCAAGTGGGATATATCGCACTTGCAATTTGTAACTATTAAAAAACGCAAGTCCGATATATCGCATATGCGATTTGGGCTAACTAAGCTTAGCCTAGGTTTTCGGCTCAGGTTTGTCTGAACCTAGCCACAATAGCGCATATGCATTATGGATTTCTGTTTTGGATGTGTGTTTTTTATTTCTATAGTGGCACTAAAAAGTGGAACCAACTTTGTGCGAGCGCCCAAAAATCAATATAATTCTCATAAACTAGCACACTGGCTATGCTAAAGAGATTGCCCCAATTGAGAGAAGTTATCATTGAAGTTTCATTGACATTTGTCAAATGATTCTACATCAGTCATCGTCACAGGAAACATGCATACCGTAAAGGAATTCTGATAGTATATGCATCTTATGTGAAAAATAGTCTTATCTACCACTGTTTATATGCCGATGACTATTGTTTAAGGGATGCTTGGGGACTGAGGCATGCCCAGAATTGGAAAAGGTTGTTGTTTGTCACTTTTTTAGTGTTGTAATATGACCAAATGGTTTACCCATTGACTTTCTTTTTTAATAAAACCATTAATTATTTATGGATCTTTGAGATAGGTTCCAACCTCATCAAACCTCATTTGAGGGAAATAGGATTTCACATCCATCCAAAATTCACCAGACTTAACAGTTTTCAGCACTCCAACAAACAAAACTGCACCGAACCAAAGAGAATTCCACTAAACCATCAAAATATCCGACCTGTCACTTGTTCAAAATAGCAGGGACGTCAACAAATATAGGAATTTGAGGAAAACTGATGTTTTCCATCATGACCAAATACAAACAGAACCACTGAAAACCTGCTAAACATAGCACAATCTTGTACCATCCCATTGGAAACACTGATCTCTTAAATTCAAACTCTATAATGTAACTGAAACCTTGGAATTGAAATCTAACAGCTCTGGTGTAAAGGATCATGGCCATAGACTCGACTAAGAACATGTTCATGAATTGTCGATGCCCAACAACGAGGATGGACTAAGGAGAATTCCAACATTCTCCAAGGGTAAATTCAATGTTAACAATCATTTCCTATTTTGTAAACGTTATATGCTAGTTTAAGCTCGAACTTTTAATTGTTGAGTGCATATTACAACTATTTGGTAATGAATATGATACTTTGTTCATTTCATGGTTGATGTTATATGTTGCATTTGTTGATGACAATTGTTATATGTTGGAACTTGAAGGTTGGTGAATAAACATGAATAAGTCTAAGTGACTTGGGCAATTGTGGTCCATGGCCAAATTTGGGGACATTACAAATTACCTAAACCCCACTCCACTGTAACTTTGGAATCACCAACAACCTGTAATGAAAGTATATTATTGTTAAGGGAAATATATAAAATCCCCTAAAGGTCCATTAATTCGGATCTAGTATTGAAGCCCTCATAACAACCCATCCATCTAAGGTAATTTTGTGAACTACAAATTTTGATACACATTCATGCTCCACTAATGCCATTTTGTGCAATTCTATCAAAGAATCTAATAGGGGCATGTTCATCTAAAATTGGAAAGGAGAAGTGCTTTCTTTGACTATCCATGGCACATATTGAAATTCTCTCTAAGCACCAAGAATTTTTTAAACAACCAAGTTAGTATTTAGATTTTTGTCTTAAAAAATTAAGTTGTTCATGTGCCTCCAAATACCCCATATTAGAAAAAGGGGAAGTTGTTTATCTCCTCTGTTGTTAACAATCCAAACAAGAAACCAATCTTGAAATGATAGATTTGTCCAACGAAATGGAAAATAAAGACCTTTTGTGACGTCCTTCCACCGCAATTGAGTAAAACTACAAGAAACAAAAAAGTGGTCAACAATTTCCTCTTTTTCAACACACAAACAACAACAATTTCGGACCAACTATCCCTCTTTTAATGAGATTGTACCATGTCATAATTTTATTCTTCATAGCTAACCAAAAAAATAATTTTATTTTTAATGGAACCCACCACTTCCAAAGTTGTTGTACCCACCATTTATGATCGGTAGCCACAAAATAAATAAAATTGCTTCATAAGTTAGCTTAAGAGAAACTTTACGAGATAGTATCTCGAGAGAGTTTATCTTCTTCTTCTGAAACCCTAAACCCGGAGTGGATCACACCTGATATGTAATTTGACCATTCACAACCATATTCGTCTTGCAAACCAAGGTCATGAGCCATCTTTGGCAGGTGTCAATTTATAAAAAACAATAAAACACAAATAATACACTGAACCAAGAGAAAGCTTATAGAACTCATCACCTCCAACCATTGGTTCTTTTTTCATTCTAATTTGAATCCCATTTCCCACACTCCATGCCATCCATCTATCAAGATAGAAAATGCATTCAACTAAACCTTTCCAAGCTCTTTGAAAGCTTTTGATAGATAGGCAAAACTAATATTTTTAATTTTTTCAAATATAAGTTTTTTTTAATTTAATAAAAAAATTAAATATGAGTTTTTTAAATTTAATATAGTTAGTTAGACTATAATAGATTAAGGTAATTTTTTTAAATATAATTATTTAAATTTAATATAGTTAGTTATTAACTGTGATGGATTACCAAGAAGGCACTACCATCTCTTAAATGTGGGGAATCTTTGACCTCTAAAAAATAAAAAATAAAATATTTTAATATAGTTAAGTAGACTCTAGTCGGCTCACCGTCTGAATTGACTTATGTTTAAATATATAATAACTAATGATCTAAATGGAATATGAGTTCATCTAAATCTGCGCAGCATGTACGCTGTTGGGGATACCTAGCTAGCAGCAGAACTCAAGATCCTGTCTTGGCTTTCACTATTTTGTAGGTTTTCTATCTGGATTGTTTTTCGTGTCTGGATAAGCATGGAGAGTGCCACCGATGTAGAAATTGATACAAAAGTTGGGGAAATAATCCAGAAAATACAGGTCGATCTGGAAAAGCTAGAGAAATCAATCTTCTATAGAGAATTTGTAAAACAAATCTAGACTCCAAAAATAGTGAAAAATGATACAAAGGGTGATAGGAACAGATCCAAATCATTCACAAATGCAATCGGTTCTCTATGCAATTGGAGTGATGGAACCTAATGACCAGTACCGTTACATAGAGTCTCATCACATGCAGTTCTGTTTGGCCGTTTTATTAAGGAGAAATTTTGAATGGGTGCATGACGTCGTGGTGTACGATCCAGTGTTGTCACCAATGGAGCAAAAAGCTTTAAATGCCTTCGACTGCACTTGTCTGTCTGTTAACGAAAATTGTAGACGGACAGTTGATAGGCCAACTCTTTTTTTCATGCCTCATTGTGTTATTTCCCTGTATGACAATGTATTGGAGGCAAACTGGATGCCTGCCAATTTGAATAAGATTGTTATATGAGGTAACGAGTTCCACCATTACAAGAAACCAAGAAAGTCTTCAGCATATCTTAAAGCCAAAAAAATTCCAGCCATTCTCAAGAGTGATCATATGCTGTATGAAATGCCCCTACCAACAACTTATATTGACACTGAATGTGTTTCTCTTCAGTGGGATGGCTCACCTCCACCTTATACAGAACGCCTTCTTTCAATTGATGAAGTGTATTATAGGCCTTCAGTCGTTCAGGTTGGCATTTCTTTGACTGGGATGGTTCATTACACTTCGACTGTAATTTGCACAATATATTATTATTTAATAAATAAAATAGGAGACAAACACCTAAGAGGACTCTTGAAAGAGTGGTTACTGATCCACTATGTGGAATGGAATCTGGGGTAGAAGGCAATGGACAAGTGGCAGCATCATGATGCAACTAACTTGTTGTTGGTATGGGACAACTCCCTTGAAATGTGGTCATAGTGCCCTGAAAGATGGGATTGGAGCATGAGGCTCATTTATTCCAAACTGACCACTAAAATACCTAGGCAATCTATTAATAGCCATCAAATATTGAACTGAGGTTCATCATTTTTCCTGACCTGGAAATTTACCTTGGGGTTTTGCTGTGTTTGCACCCAAGGGATTTAATGAGGGGATATGTTGTTGTTGATCATGTTGTGAGTTTGCCAAACTCTTATTGAGTTCAGGAGGTTTATGCTGAGTGGAGAAGGCATTTTTCAGGAGGTTGATACCGAGTGGAGAAGGTATTTTTGAGTGCATTGCTTCTACACAGATTCCACCAACTTACTGGATCAGTAATCAGGCTCGAGGGTTCATTAGAAGTTACCAATTGAGCTGCTTCTTCTGGAGTAGGTTGGGAGGAACATGCCTCCTTGGGTGTTTGTCGGCCTATCATTTTTTACAAGTTCTATTGTCTTATCTATTTTTATTTACAAGATCTGTTATCTATTCCTGCGTATTTTAAAGTTCTATCATCTACTAAGTTTTTACTGTTTACTTCATAAAGTTCATTTTAGTTATTCTAAATGTTTTAATGATTATGTATAAATTGAAATGATTGAATAAATGATCTCTACATTTTTCCCCAAGCAAAAAGGAACAACATCGTACTCTAGTACAGAGATAGATTAAAATAGATAAGTCTCATAGGCAAATAGCCAAGTGAATGAGAATATTAATTTATTATAAATTTCTCAAAGTTTCTACTTTCTGTTTAATGCATGCATATACATTACTGTACCCCCATTATTAATTATTTTATTAGCTAATTGTTTTTCCTAATTTACGTATATGTTTCTTTAATTATAAATATTTATGTTTTCAAAAGAATTAGAGTTATGTACTAACAATAAATATTTGATCTATATTCAGTAGTTATATTGCTCATGTTTATATTAGGAAATTTATAGATTTACAGTAGAGTAATATTTCTTTTATATATAACAACAATTTCCAATTATTACATGCATAATTCATACATTGTTTTATACTATAACTACACAGTGAAAATCAAGGCATTTGTTATTCGTACCAAAACCCTAACAGAGTTATCATTCACTAGCCTATAATAAATATTAAACCCTTATTCAAAGAAATCAAGAAGAGATCACGATATCCAAATCTAGAGAGACACACGACACAACCTTACGGTTTCATAGTTATTACATGCAGAAGAAACGTTACCAAAAGACTTCCATTACATTTCTCACAACTATAACTTCTATTTCATTAAACCCTAAACGCGGGATCAAGTTTACAAAATAAACAAAACTTCATGCAGGCCGTAAGCCATACATAGATATAAATTATCTAGCTTGTAGCAAACAGACACATCATTTTTACAGACTTCAAACACTTACATTTTAACTTTAGCCATATACAAAAGAAAAACGATAACACTAGTGGTGAAACACCATTTATTACATTATTCAAGTTTGAGGGTAAAATCCCTGTTTATAAAACCGTTGCATTCATAACCAAACACAACAGTTGTCTTATGGGTTGAGGCATATCCTCCCCATACTTCTAAAAAAGTTTACAACCCTATTGAAACTCTATGAATTCAAACACAATGCACAGGGCATCACACAGTCGGCCATTATCTCATCTACATAGAGTTTTCAAAGCTACCGGTGAGGCTTACTGGTTGGTATAGCTATTCCAACATTCAATGCCCAGAATTTAAGGATGCCATTGCACAATGCACCTGTAAGACATTATGAACGTGGTTAAAACAGTAACCAAGAAGGAGAGATTACAATATTGAAAATTGAATAATTGTCACTACCATCGTATGCACATTACAGGGAAGGGAATCAACACACATTACCTTTCAAACGATAGCTGTAGCAACAATGAACGCTGTGACATTTCAACTGCATTGAAAACCCTACTTCGTCAATGGCTGGTATAGCTAAAGCCAACACAAAAACTTTTCACTATTTCAACATGGTAGCACAATGCTAGGAAGATAGCAACTATGGCGAGGCCCTGGGCCTTTCCTTTCAAACCAAATCTTAAAAGAAACAAACCCTCAACACGTCGAGGTATCGAACCACAAAGATACAAAAAATATAAGACTGTCAAACGAGAACTTCACCACCATACCAGAACAGAAGAGAGCTCCGCTCTATAAACTTCAAGGTTACGAGTTCAAGACTCAGGAACAACGGCTCCACAGGCCAAAAAATTAAGACTACAAACCCTCAGCCTGTCGGCCACAAAGAACTACCACAACCAAATGACAACAAACACAATAAACTCATAGAATACAGCAAGGTAGGGTTTAACCACAGCATTGAAATCCCTATTAAGATCAACGGTGTAGATCATTGGTGAGATTTATGAAGTCACCAACGAGCTATCACATTTAATGAGCCATCACTATCACAGCCACGATGGAGCCTGATCATCAACGTTTAAATCCTCATCGAGTTACAACTTAGCACTCCATTGTTACACTAAGACACATTCACGTGAACTAAGCACATTAAGCCACCCACAATGGATTTCCACTATCCATAGTAGCTACAAGCATTCAATGCTTAAGAAATAAACACATCCGCCAACCTGTAAACCATTACAACATTCACATTAAATAACGTAGATATGGTATGGATATGTTATATCACCCTTGTAACATGAAGTTAAGGGTTGAATAGAGTTGTCACAAGGTTGTATAAGTGTCACTTAGGGTTACGAATAAGTGCACACAACACATAATAAATTATTCCAAAGTTTACATAGCAAGACATGTTTACAAAACTATTGATCACTATTGCACATATGCCCAACATATAATATGTTATATATATATAGTTTATAATTGTTTCATCATGTCCCAACACCATATAAATGGGTTGTATAATAATCAAGAAGATAATTTACACATACATGTTAAGGTATAGTGAAATAAAATACATGATGATAAATCAAATTATCATAACCATGGTAGGAGTATAGACCCTAGGCCAGTTAGCAAAACAGTTACATGAGAGATAGATAATTACATACAGTTCAACATGAATGGAAATAAAACATAAATCTGAGTATAGAGCTGAGATACAATCCTTCTAGACCTTCTTATGATTTAATTACAAGTTTATAGTTTACAAAGATTCTCACCGGAAGAATGTCCACATTTTTATCTCTTCAATTAATGACAAAAGAGATTCACAGTAAAATTGTTTATTCACTTGTCAAAACCTCAAACCCTTACCTCTAAGCTGTCACAAGTACAAATCACATGCTTTAGCAAGAATGCTAAGTAAGCCCTGAGGCATCCGAAGGACCCCTTCATCAATCAAACAAAAGTACATTAGTCAAACAGATGTTACATTATCCATAAACCACAACAATAGAAAATGTAGCAGCACAACTAAATTTAGAATAATATCAAGACATAAGTTGAAATCTGTTTGTTGCGAATTCTTACTTAATAAGCTAGCGTGGTATTTATTACAGCAGAATAACTTTTGATGCTTTGCTCTATTCCACACATATTAAATAGCATTTATTGTCACGTAGAAAAATTTTAAATTTTTGCGATTTTTCTGGGATGTTACATGTGGTATCAGAGCGCAATTTCGAACTCTAGGCCTAAATGAGGCTCATGCGCGCAAACAGAAAAATAAATCAGAAAGTTGATGTCACTAACTTTTGTATTTTAATTTTATTTTTGCACATAATAGATTGACCTTTAACTGCAGGTTTGGAAATACCAGAGGAATCAGTAGAAGACAGATCTCCTCGTAATGAACGTATTAATCATAATAACACTGCAGGAATTTATGTTGAGTTAAACAATCAGTCTTCTGAAATTTTACGCAGTGTACAGGATTTAAAATCTAAGTTAAAAGCTGTTAAAGAAGAAAATGAATGGATCCTAAAGGCACATGAAGATTTGCAACAAAATTTAAAAGGAAACTGTCACAGTGATGAAAGGGGTAGAAAATCAGAATTAAGGGTTGATTCTGAAATAATGTCCCACCAACATAAGCATAAGAAAACAAGAAATGATAAAAGGAACAGTTACTCCTCTTCTAAGTCTGATTCAAGTAATGATGATGTAAATTATGACAGCAGTAATAGTGAGTGCTACTCTAAAAAGAGAAAACATAAGCATCATGAACAGATTACCGGTGAATTTAAAAAGATTAAACCACCTACTTTTAATGGTGAAAGTGAAAAAGGTGAGACAGCAGAAGCTTGGTTGTCTGGAATGAAAAAGTACTTATTAGTTATGACTACTCTTCTCAATTGAAAGACAAGATGGCTATTTATAATCTGACCGAAAAGGCAGATATATGGTGGCAGGATCTTAAAAGAATCAAGAGCATAAAACAAAAAGAAGTAACTTGGACTATGTTTAAAAGTTTGTTTAAAGAGAGGTTTTTGTCAGAACAATACTTTGAAGATAAATCGAAGGATTTTTACAATTTAAAGTTGGGTACAATGAACATGAAAGAACTATGCAGCATGTTCCTTAGCTTGCTGAGGTACGTACCCTACATGGTTGAGGAAAAGCCTAAAGTGCAAAGGTTCCTTAGTTGTTTACCGTTTAATATAAAGATCGTATTGAGTATGATAATCCTTCCACTTTGGAAGAAGCCATGAGGAAGAAAAAATTTTGTATTGAGCAAAATAGAAAAAGAGAAGGAACAACTGGTTGGAAGAACAGTAAGACTAATCAGTATGACTATAAAAAGAAGAATTTTAATCAGAATGTTGGAGGTTTTAAGAAAAATTTTAATAACATAAATTTTCCTAATAATTATCAGAATAATACATCTCAAAACTCTATTGCTGCAAGAAATGTACCTAATAATCACAATAATAATAATAATAATAACAACAGGTATGTTGACCAGAAAGGACCCATAAAGTGCTATGAATGTGGCGGACCACACAAGAGAGCAGATTTCCCATGCAACAAGAGGACAGCCAACAACATACATACTATGCAAGCAGAACCTACAGTTGGAGATATCACAAGAGAAATGCCCAGGATAAATGCAGCATTGGAGAACCATCAAGCGGACCATCAAACATCCATGTTCGAAATTGAAGCTATGATACAAAACGAATCTATTTCTATTTTAATAGATCTAGGTGTAAATTTAAGTTATATTTCACCTACTTTAGTAAACCATTGCAAGCTAAAAACAAAGAAATTTAATAATGCATGGTTAGTTCAGCTTGCAACATGAACTAAAAGAAAGGTTACAGATTATGTTCAGAATTGTGAAGTATTCTTAAGTCAGCTGAAAACACAAATTAATCTGAATGTTTTACGCTTAGGCTGATATGATCTGTTAATTGGCATGGATTGGCTTGAACAACATAGAGTTATATTGAATTGTTATGATAAATTTTTTAAGTGTGTAAATAATGAAGGTAATTAAGAAAAAGTAAAAGGAATTCATAGGTAGATTTCAGTAAGGCATATTTCTGCCTTACAAGTGAGGAGACCTTCTAGAAAAGGTTCTAAATTGTTTGCTGTTAATGTTGTTAATGATGAGCATACATCTAAAGAATACAAGTTAAAACTAGAGGATATTCCCATCCTTAGGGACTTTTCTAATGTATTCCTAGAAGAAATTCCGAGATTACCTCCGAAAAGAGAACTTGATTTCACCATTGAGTTAGTACCCATTGCGGTACCAAAATCAAAGGCCCCCTATAATATGAATATTCCGGACTTAAACGAGTTAAAATATCAGCTGAATTAATAGATAAAAATTACATAAGGCCCAGTGTGTCCCCTTGGGAAGCGCCAGTAATATTTGTTAAAAAGAAGAACGGTACCATGCGTTTGTGCATTGACTACCATCAACTTAATAAAATGACATTTAAGAACCGGTATCCCTTACCTCGCATAGATGATCTATTTGATCAAGTACGTGGAGCAGGGATATTCACAAAAATTGATCTAAGGTCAGGTTATCATCAAGTCCGGATAAAAGACGAGGACATATTCAAAACTGCATTGAGAACGTGTTATGGACACTACGAATTCGTAATTATGCCTTTTGGGCTAACCAACGCGCCGGTAGTGTTCATGTGTTTAATGAACAACGTTCTGCATAAATATTTGGATAAGTTCATAGTGGTATTCATTGATGATATCCTGATTTACTCAAAAATTAAACAAGTGCATGAGGAACATTTAAAATCCATTTTACAAGTACTTAGAGATCATCAGCTTTACGCTAAGTTCAGTAAGTGTGATTTCTATAAAGATAAAATTCAGTATTTGGGACATATAATTTCAAAAGATGGTATTTCTGTTGATCCTGATAAGATAAAAGCAATAAATGAATGGCCTGTCCCTAAAGATGTAACTGATGTATGGTCATTCATGGGAATAACGGGTTATTATAGAAAGTTTATTAAAGGGTTCTCTAGAATTGCTAATCCCATCACTTCTTTGCAGAAGAAAGGGAAGAAATTCATATGGGATCAAAAGTGTCAAGACAACTTTAATAAGTTAAAAGAATTGTTAACCACTGCACCCATCTTAAAATTTGCAGATCCTAATAAGGATTTCATCATATGCACGGATGCATGCAATGAAGGACTTGGAGGGGTCTTACGTCAAGAAGGTCATGCAATTGCTTTAGAGTCAAGGAAGTTAGAAATACATGAAAAGAGTTATGCTACTTATGATCTTGAGTTGCCATCCATGATACATGCTTTAAAAATGTGGCACCATCACTTGATCGGAAGAAAATTCATCTTAATGACTGATAATAAGGGCTTAAAGTATCTTTTGGATCAAACAAATCTTAACGCAAGGCAAGCTAGGTGGTTAGCTTTCCTTAGCGAGTACAATTTTGAGATCCATCACATCAATGGAAAGGAAAATAAGGTTGCTGATGCATTGAGCAAAAATGCTAGACTGAGTTTTGTGGCAACAATCAGTATTTTTAAAACTGATCTGGAAATTCAAGTCGAAGAAGGAATTAAGGAAGATGAAAATTACCAAAAATTACATTATAAAGTGGCTAAAAATTCATCTGAAAATGTTATAACAAATTACAATATTAATGAAAAAGGCTTCTTAACTTACAAAAATAGAATTTATGTGCCTAATTTTTCGAAGGTTAAGTTGTTGATTTTAGATGAAGTTCACAAGAGTCCTTATTCAGGACATCGTGGTTATCAGAAAATGATAACTATGTTAAGAAAGGAGTATTTTTGGCCTAGCATGAAGAGTGAAGTTGCTGAATATATAGCTAGATGCTTTGACTGTCAGACTATTAAAGCTGAACATAAACATCCAGCTGGGCTATTGCAGCCCTTATCAATTCCAGAATGGAAATGGGAAATCATAAGCATTGACTTTATTACAGGTTTCCCTAAAAGTCAGAAGCAGAATGACTCAATTATGGTTGTTGTTGATAAACTTAGCAAAGCTGCTCATTTTATTCCTGTTAAAACTAATTTCAAGGCTTCTAACATTGCAGATATTTTCACAAAGCAAATTTTCTGCTTGCATAGAATTCCAAAGGTAATTATTTCAAACTGAGACTCTAAGTTCACTGGTAACTTTTGGACAGCACTGTTTAAAGGATTAAATACTAAGTTAAATTTCAACACTTCTTTCCACCCACAAACTGATGGTCAAACAGGAAGAGTAAATCAGATTTTGGAAAATATGTTAAGATTATATGTTACAGATCAGCCATCTAAATGGGAAGATTATTTGCACTTAGCAGAATTTGCATACAATAATAATTATAAAGCATCTGCTAAGTTGAGTCCATTTGAAATTTTGTATTTAAGAAAATGTTGTACTCCAATTTCATGGGATAATCCTATAGACAGATTGAAGTTAGGACCAGATTTATTGAAACAAATGGAGCTAACCGTGAATCAAGTTCAAGGTAACTTAAAAGTTGCCCAAGATCGGTAGAAAAGCTATGTTGATTTAAAACGCACAGAAAGAGAATTTCAGGTAGGAGACCATGTTTTCATAAAGGTAAATCCCAAGAAAAGTTCTTTGAAGCTTGGGAGTTGTGGTAAATTAGCACCAAGGTATTGTGGACCATTCGAAATCCTATCAAGGATAGGAGCTATTGCATATCAAATGGCATTACCATACAATTTAAAAATCCACAATGTTTTTCACGTTTCTATTTTAAAGAAGTATGTGTACGATGCTACTCATGTGCTGAATTGGAATGACATACAGGTGGAACCCGAAGGATATTTTTAGGTGGAACTGGACTGTATTCTAGACCGGATGGAAATCATTCTTCGGAATCGCACCATAGGGCAGGTAAAGGTGCAATGGAAGCACCTTAGCCCTGATGAAGCTACTTGGGATCTAGAAAGTAATATGCGAGCAGCATATCAGGTTTTGTTCCATGAGGAACTTGATGATGAATAAGCAACATCGAGGACGATGTTGAGCTTAAGAGGGGGTGTTTGTAACATACCCTTTAAGCTGGAAAACATTTTGTGTTAAGAAACATTATGATAAATTTTATTGTAAAGTTTATGTTGGACAGGTGTCCAAGGATGATTGTAATTTGCACAATATATTATTATTTAATAAATAAAATAGGAGACAAACACCTAAGAGGACCATTGAAAGAGTGGCTACTGATCCACTAGGTGGAATGGAATCTGGGGTAGAAGGAAATGGACAAGTGGCAGCATCATGATACAACTAACTAGCTGTTGGTATGGGACAACTCCTTTGAAATGTGGTCATAGTGCCCTAAAAGATGGGATTGGAGCTTGAGGCTCATTTATTCCAAACTGACCACAAAAAGACCTAGCCAGTCTATATAATAGCCATCAAATATTGAATTGAGGTTCATCACTTTTCGTGAAGAGGAAATTTACCTTAGGGTTTTGTTGTGTTTGCACCCAAGAGATTTGATGAGGGGATATGTTGTTGTTGATCATGTTGTGAGTCTGCCAAACTCTTATTGAGTTCACGAGGTTGATGCTAAGTGGAGAATGCATTTTTCAGGAGGTTGATACCGAGTGGAGAAGGTATTTTTGAGTGCCTTGCTTCTACACAGATTCCACCCACTTACTGGATCAGTAATCAGGCTCGGGGGTACATTAGAAGTCAGTAGTTGAGCTGCTTCTTCTGGAGCAGGTTGGGAGGAACATGCCTCCTTGGGTGTTTGTTGGCCTATCATTTTTTACAGGTTCTATTGTGTTACCTGTTTTTATTTACAAGATCTGTTATCTATTCCTGTGTATTTTAAAGTTCTGTCATCTACTAAGTTTTTACTGCTTACTTCATAAAGTTCATTTCAATTATTCTGAATGTTTTAATGATTCTCTCTAAATTGAAATGATTGAATAAATGATCTCTTCATTTTTCCCCATGCAAAAAGGAACAACATCGTACTCTAGTACAGAGATAGATTAAAATAGATAAGTCTGATACGAAAATAGCCAAGTGAATGAGAATATTAATTTATTATAAATTTCTCAAAGTTTCTACTTTTTGTTTAATGCCTGCATATACATTACAGTACCCTCTTTATTAATTATTGTATTAGCTAATTGTTTTTCCTAATTTACATATATGTTTCTTTAATTATAAATATTTATGTTTTCAAAAGAATTAGAGTTCTGTACTAACAGAAAATATTTTATCTATATTCAGTAGCTATAATGCTGATGTTTATATTAGGAAATTTGTATATTTCTTTTTTAGATAACAACAATTTCCAATTATTACATGCATAATTCATACATTGTTTTATACTATAACTACATAGTGAAAATCAAGGCATTTGTTATTCCTGCCAAAACCCTAACAGAGTTATCATTCACTAGCCTATAGTAAACATTAAACCCTTATTCATAGAAATCAAGAAGAGATCACGATATCCAAATCTAGAGAGACACACGACACAGCCGTATGGTTTCATAGTTATTACATGCAGAAGAAACGTTACCAAAAGACTTCCATTAAATTTCTCACAACTATAACTTCTATTTCAGTAAACCCTAAACGCGGGATCAGGTTTACAAAATAAACAAAACTTCATACAGGACGTAAGCCATACATAGATATAAATTATCTAGCTTGTAGCAAACATACACATCGTTTTTACAGAATTCAAACACTTACATTTTAACTTTAGCCATATACAAAAGAAAAATGATAACAGTAGTTGTGAAACACCATTTATTACATTTTTCAAGTTCGAGGGTAAAATCCATGTTTAGAAAACTGTTGCATTCATAACCAAACATGGCAGTTGTCTTATGGGTCAAGGCATATCCTCCCCATACTTCTAAAAATTTTTACAACCCTATCGAAACTCTATGAATTCAAACACAACACACAAGGCATCACACAGTCGGCCATTATCTCATCTACACAAAGTTTTCAAAACTATCGCCAAGACTTACCAGTTGGTATAGCTATTCCAACGTTCAACGCCCATAATTTAAGGATGCCATTGCATAATGCACCTGTAAGACATTATGAACGTGGTTAAAATAGTAACTAAGAAGGAGAGATTACAATATTGAAAATTGAATAATTGTCACTACCATCGTATGCACATCATAGGGAAAGGAATCAATACACATTACCATTCAAACTATAGCCGTAGTAGCAATGAATGTTGTGACATTTCAACTGCATTGAAAACCCTACTTCATCAATGGCTGGTATAGCCAAAGCCAACACAAAAACTTTTCACTATTTCAACATGGTAGCACAGTGCCAGGAAGATAGCAACGATGGCAAGGCCCTAGGCCTTTCCTTTCAAACCAAATCTTAAAAGAAACAAACCCTCAACACGTCAAGGTATCGAACCACATAGATACAAAAACTATAAGACTGTCAAACGAGAACTTCACCACCATACCAGAACAAAAGAGAGCTCAGCTCTATAAACTTGAAGGTTACGAGTTCAAGACTCAGGAACAATGCCTCCACTAGCCAAAACATTAAGACTACAAACTCTTAGCCTGTCATCCATGAATAACTACCACAGCCAAATGACAACAAACACAATAAACTCATCGAATACCGCAAGGTACAGTTTAACCACAACATTGAAATCCGTGCCAAGATCAACGGTGTAGATCATTGCTGAGATTTACGAAGTCACCAACCGGCTATCACATTTAATGAGCCATCACTACCATAGCCATGATGGATCCTGATCATCAACGTTTAAATCCTCATCGAGTTATAACTCAGCACTTTGTTGTTACACTAAGACACATTCACGTGAACTAAGCACATTAAGCCACCCATGATGGATTTCCACTATTCATAGTAGCTGCAAGCATTCAATGCTTAAGAAATAAACACATCTGCCAACGTGTAAACCATTACAACATTCACATTAAATAATGTAGATATGGTATATCACCCTTGTAACATTAAGTTAAGGGTTGGATAGAGTTGTCACAAGGTTGTATAAGTGTCACATAGGGTTACGAATAAGTGCACACAACACATAATAAATTATTCCAAAGTTTACATAGCAAGACATGTTTACAAAACTATTGATCACTATTGCACATACGCCCAACATATAATATGTTATATATATATAGTTTATAATTGTTTCATCATGTCCCAACACCATATAAATGGGTTGTATAATAATCAAGAAGATTGTTTACACATACATGTTAAGGTATAGTGAAATAAAAGACATGATGATAAATCAAATTATCATAACCATGGTAGGAGTAAAGACCCTAGGCCAGTTAGCAAAACAATTACATGAGAGATAGATAATTACATACAGTTCAACATGAATGGAAATAAAACATAAATCTAAGTATAGAGCTGAGATACAATCCTTCTAGACCTTCTTATGATTTAATTACAAGTTTACAATTTACAAAGATTCTCACGAGAAGAATGTCCAAAGTTTTATCTCTTCAATTAATGACAAAAGAGATTCACAGTAAAACTATTTATTCACTTGTCGAAACCTCAAACCCTTACCTGTAAGCTGTCACAAGTACAAATCACATGCTTTAGCACGAATGCTAAATAAGCCCGTTTATCAATCAAACAAAAGTACATTAGTCAAATAGATGTTACATTATCCGTAAACCACAACAGTAGAAAATGTAGCACCACAACTAAATTTGGAATAATATCAAGACATAAGTTGAAATCTGTTTGTTGCAAATTCTTACTTAATAAGTTAGCATGGTATTTATCACAGCAGGATAACTTTGGATGCTTTGTTCTATTCCGCACATATTAAATAGCATTTATTGTCACATAGAAAATTTTTAAATTTTTGCAATTTTTCCAGGATGATACAAGGAAGTACTTAAGGAAATACAGATCCCTCGGGAAACTTTGTCAGACATGCACACAACAGAATGTGTAGAAACAAACAAAAGAGTGATAGATGAAATGGCGGATGAAGTTATTAAGAAAATATAGGCTGCTCGAGAAAAGTTAGAGAATTCTTCATTTTACAGACAATTCATGGAGCACCCAGAAAATAGTCACTCGAATAAAAAATGCGAGAGACACAGACCCAAACTGTGCTTCACAGTTTCAAGTAGTTCTCCATGGCATTGGACTGAAGGAGCCTTATGAAGGGGAGACTAATGTGGAGCCGAATCACATGCAGCTAGCTTTCGCCATTTTGTTGAGAGAGAAATTTGAATGGGTGAATGATATCGTTCTGTACTATCCTGCAACTATCTCTAGAATTGAGGAAAAAGCTATGAACGCCCTCAATTGTACTTGTCTGCGTCGTGATCGATATGGAAGATGGTCAGTGGACAGACCCATGCTCTTTTTCATGCCTCGTTGCCACCCTTTAGTCCATGAACATTTATTACATTCAAATTGGACACCCTCGTAGCTGAATACAATCATTATATTAGGGAAGAGCGTTAAACAATTTCCTCACGATCTTAGTTGTATGCAAATTAAATCCATCTTGAACAGTGAACATATTTTGCATGAAATGCCGCTGCCAGAAACAATTAAAACACCATGCACTCATACTTCGCAAGATGGGTCGACTCAAACCAATGAAGATCTGTCAATTGATCCTGATCCAGTGTATATGAAAGCGTTTGTTCATTTAAGCTGGGATTTCTTTGCCTGTCATCAACCGTTACATGATCTCGTCCGTCCGTCTTTACTAGGAGACCTCATCCATCATCTACCGTTACATAATTATCTGGGTGACAGTGTAACAGTTTGTTTTACAGTTATTTAACTTGTGGTCAATATTCAGGCTAAGTGTTTATTAAATAATAAGTTATGTATCATGAAACCACTTATCTATGCATCAATGCATCAGCTAAGGGTTATCTATGTATTAGCTACCAGTCATCCATGTATCAACTACCATTTATTTTTTATAATTGTTTATTTAGAATTTTGAACTACTGCCAAAAAAATCAATCTCAACCTTACACATGTTTCCTCCTACAATCTAAAAAAAGCATAAATGCTAGTACACTTTCAAAACTAGACTTTATATTTTTATTTTTTCAAAACAATTGACATATTGGTAAAATCAATATTGTGAAATAAGATCTTATGTCTATAATCACTTGAATAACATTATTATAAAGGTTTGTTGTTCTTCTGGACGTTGTAGGTTATCAATTCTTAGTGTCCAAAATAAATTCTTAATTGAGATTTAGGTTATATGATGTTAATTGATATTTTTATTGAGATTTAGCTTATATGATGTTAATTGATAATTGTTGTTTATTATGTATTATTGTTTTATATCTTTAATGTAAAATACTCTTAAAATTTTATTTTTTGATTTATTGTATATTTTGTCATTAGTATATGATAATGGATAATTGCAGTTTATCAAATTTTTTATTTTAATTTTAATACAAATCTTTTAAAAAGTGTTTTTTTATATGTTAATCTGATGTATATAAGAAGAGCAAAATTATTTTTATAAAAGTGTTTATACTATTATTGTACATTTGATTACATAAACATAATTGAACATATTGTACATTTGATTATATTTAAACATGATTGAACATTTAATTGTTGATGAAGAAAGCTTGATTTTTAAAGTGTTTATTATTGTACATTTGATTACATAAACATAATTGAACATATTGTACATTTGATTATATTTAAACATGATTGAACATTTAATTGTTGATGAAGAAAGCTTGATTTTTAAAGTGTTTTCCAATTTTAGAAACAGTGAGGATGACCAAAATGAGTGGTAATCCATGGCCATCTTGTTTATTATTATATATTAAATAAAATATAATTAACAAAATTAACAAAGTAAAATCAATTATATGTTAAATAAAATATAAATAATTAAATTAACAAATTAAATTTATTATATATATGTGTGTGAGAATTTAATAATATTTTATTTAATTCCATTTTACCCATTATCTTGACCTTCATAAAAGGGAAGTCAAAGAAGGATGCATGATGCAACATGGATATCCTTATCAAAACTTTAACTCAGTAAGCAATGCAAAGAGTAAAATGGTACAAAGGATAGGGGAGATAAGAGACTTTTAGTATTCAAATAAAGCATACATACATAAGTTTTGGTTTCAATAGGAGAGTGAAAATAAAGATCAAACATATAGAAATAAATATGTATGTGTGCACCATATAATTGTTTTTACAATATAAATAAAAAGACTTTTGTAATTTAAAATTGTGGTGCGTGTCTAATTTCTTTGGCTATGAATATGTAGACTAAATATAATAATCTCATTGAGAACAAACATAACAAAATCAAGATGGAAAAATTAGTGTGCTTTTGTTTATGTAGTACAAACCACTAGATTTTCCACTTGAAGATCGAAGATCAAACTAAAGAAACTAACTAATGCAACATACATAGACAATACCACATCTTCTCTTGAGCTTCATAAGTATCTTGCACATACAAATTTTCCTCTCTAATCCATAGTCAATAACCCTAGTAGAGGAATCTCCTTTTCATAAAATTGGTTATCGGTGGCTAGAATACCACAAGGAGGTGAAAACCCCACAAAGAGGGAATATTTCATGGTTTGATGCTTGTTCATAGTGCCTGATACCTATATGGTTCATTTTCCTATGTTAATAACACATTT
Source organism: Larix kaempferi (assembly GCA_027924585.1). Lineage (NCBI taxonomy): Eukaryota > Viridiplantae > Streptophyta > Pinopsida > Pinales > Pinaceae > Larix > Larix kaempferi. Next base: position 6,336,791 of record BSBM01000049.1, on the reverse strand, counting down.
TCTTACATTCTCTCAGTATTTCATTTACTTTGTAATTAAAAATGAAAATAAAATTTGTAAATGTAGTGAAATATTTATAGTCCTTGTTGAATTATTCTCACACATTTGTATCTCAAGTATAGTATTTGGAATTTGAGTAGTTAGGGTATTTGCAAGGCCAAAATCCAAGGTGTAAAAGCATAAACTTGAAGTTTGTGAATGAATAAAATGCCTTTGCCTCTCTTTTGATTTCGTTTGTGTAATATCGATGGTTGTGGATTCCACGGAAATGTACATAGGGTTTGTCAATGTAATGGACACTCGAGAGATTGGTCAGTATATGTAATAATTGTGTAGATTTGTTGTTGTGGTTACTTTTTTTGAGTGTTTTATTATTTATCTTTGTATTATTGTTTCCAGTTGAGTTGGAAAGTATGATTGTTTTATATTTAATAACCAAATTGGATTCATTTACAACATTACCTAAAAAATCCATTATATCCTTGTGATATTGTATGAGGTTGGCCTCAATACATTAAGGGAACTATTTTCATAACTTCACTACTTCAAAATGTCCATAACTTCACTACTTCAAAATGTCCACAATTGGCAGCATAAACATATATGGGAAGGAGTAATAAAGCACTAGATATTCATTCATAAGATAATGTCCCATCCATATGTTTTATGATATCATCTTTTTATATTATTTTAAAGCGGAATTTGTGTATCCATCCAAGAAAATATTGGTCAAGAAAAGACCATATCCCCAAAGTAGTTAGGCATGCAAGCAAATTTAAAAAACTATTAGATAGTAAAGGCATAGCCATATGTTTTCTTGGTGCCAATATGGATAAAATTCATAATATAATGTCACTGCGAATATTTTTTTTAATGGCTCCCAATCATGATTTTGGAATAGATATACTTGATTGTTCCATTGCTTTGTTTGTTATTGAATGAAAGTCTTTTCAAATTCATAAATTCACCACACTCCATAATCAACAAGAGCAATTGCCCTTGCTTCAAAAGAATAACATCTTTTAACATTTCAACAATCCAGCCATATTTAGTCATTGTATTACCATAGGCATTGATTGCTTGAGGTGAAACATATGTAGCACCTTGTAATAGTTGACTCTTTCATAGGACTCTAAGATCACCAATAATAATAACATGAATATCTCTTGTAACATGAACATTGTTTTGCACACTTCGACATAGTGTTGAAATTATTCCATCATTCACATGTTCATGACCATATATAGATGGACATATTTAATGTAATATTTTGCAAAAGATATTTGACTAGTGTGTTGTTATAAAATTCACTTTATATTCCATGTCCTCTAAAGTGAACAAATGTACGTCAAGTGAAGAAGAATGTTTCAAACTAGAAATTGTAGCATCTCGTAAGTATTTAGTTAGATATTAATATTTTTTGTCCATAGTAGAAACAAATTCAATATTTAGTTAAAAGAAACCCTATCATTTGTATTTTTCTTCCCCTCCTCGAAATTCATATTGTTGTTTCTATGATGGGGCATATGATGGAGATATTGTTATTCTTTCAAGGGTGGCATAGTATCTTTCACTCGTGAGTTAGGTAGAGCCTCCATGTATTTTCCTTGAGGAAATCATGTATCGATTTGGAATAAAAAAAAATATTTCTAGTTATGCCCTTTGAAATATTTTTCATCATAGTTATAACAAGTGTTAAGGAATTAACGTTCATCCATGACATCTGGGGTCAAATATTCAATTTGTAAGGGTGGTGTGGCATAATTATTAGAAGTAGTAGCCATGGGATACCTCATAGAAATGGGAAAGGAAGTGCATATAGGTTGGGAAGTGTAACCTACCTAGTACTTGAAACATTTTATGTTTGTGAAAAAACATTGCTTTAATTGTTATTATAAAGTTTTGTATTAAATGACCAAGGATGGACAAGGATGACTGTAAATGAATAATATTATTATTTAATAAATTAAAATAGGAGACACTCACCTAAAGAGACTGTTGAAGAGTGTTCACTGACCCACTAGGAGGAATGGAATCTGGTGTAGATGGCAATGGAAAAGTGGCAACCTCTGAAGTCAATTACTAGTTGTTGTTATGGGGCAACTACCCTAAAATTGTGGTCATGTTTCCCAAGGATGGTGGAACTGAGCTGATGGCTCATTGAATGCAAACTGACCACTGAAGATCTAGGCAATCTTTATATAGCCATCGAATTTGAGAAAGAGAAAGTACATATTCTCTGACGAGGCAACTTTCCTTGTGGTGTTAGAACTGAGCCCACAAGAGATTTGATGAGGGGATGCTTAGTATTGAGTTGCAGAGTAAGACTATCTTATTCTTGCTGAGTGCAAAGGTAGAGGTATGTCTACAATTCTACATGATTGCTGAAGTACATATGAGTGGTTTGTATGCAAGTCTTCTTGATTGTTGAAGTACAACCTAATTGTCTTGCTTCTACAGAGTTCTTCTTCCTGGTGGTTCAATGAATAGGATCAGGGGTCCAAAATCAAGTGATCTTGAGAAGGTTTGGAGGAACTGTCCGCTTTGGGTGTTTGTCCACCCTATCAAGTTATTAGGTTCTACTTTGTTTATGTTATTTGCTTTTAAACTGCTAATCTATTTCTACAACTATATGCAAATGTTATCATAAGTTTTTTAGATGTATCTAGAGATAATAGAGTCAGGGATTGATAAATTATCGAATGAATGATCAGATTTGAGAATATAGAATGATTTAATATAAATGTCTTCGTGTAGTTTTCCTTTCACCCTAAGGTGATGTACTCTAGTACAGGAAGGGTTTAATTAACATAGATGAAATGATTTGTAAATAGTATTGTTCATTGTTCAAAACATAATAGATTTTTATACACATAATGCTATTATCTTAAACGTGAAATTTCATAATTCAAACATCTTTCTATTCAAATAGAAATGTCAGAAACCTAGCTAAAGATTCCATATTCTCTTATCATAGAATTTTTATTTTACAGTATTCATACTTATTGTTAGCACTTAAAATGTGCTAAGCTTTTAAGAAGGTTTTTTATGAAGGAAAAGGATTGCAGGATCAGGACAATTCTTAAAAAGAAGCCAAATTCCCAGGGCGCACCCCTAGGGTAAATGATCAGAGCTAAATATGGTGGATTTGGTAAAAAGAGAAAGAATATTCAAAGATCGAGTTTTCCATGGTGATTGGGGGGAACCAAAGGTAGGCTAATACGCGGGAAGAAGATAAAAGTGTGTGAGAATGACACAAATTAAACGGCTTCAAAAAGCTATGGCCCTGAGTTTTTGCGCAAAGATTAAATGGAAATGTCACATGCGCAGAGAGGGTGTTAACCCGTGGGAAAATTCCTGAAGAAATCAACAGCATAGATCGGTGGAGACAAAGATCTATTGTAAAAAGGGGATGGCGTTGATCTAACGTGCATAGGAAAGGGCCACATCCCAAATCACCGCAATTGGATTAAGGGTCATGCTCTATGCGATGGTGTAGATCTAACAGAGACAGATCAACGGCCCATAATAGCGGCGATGATTTTAATCACTGGCATGTTAAGCACACCCAAAATCACCGTGGTTGGTAAAGATGCGTCATCCTACGGTCAAGTTTGGTGCTATGTGCCACTAAATTGGAAGCCGCGGAGACTGAGATATACTATCCCAACCCAATCACGAGTATTTGCAGGTGAAAAGCATCTCCTCTGCAAATCAATGATGGCCACATGGGATGAGCCACCTTAGTGCCATTAGATGTCTTTTCTGTATGATCTGAAAAGCACGGTCAAGTGTGTCTTGCATCAGTCCTATCCTGAGTCATCATAATAAATCATTTGGAAGGTATAAGTCAGAGAATCATAGCAGAATGAGTCACATGGGGATGCCTTCATTATCAGTCGTTATAAACTGAATTTCCAGGCTCGTAACTCACGTCCAATTCTGAAAGGGTGGCGAGTTTGTCTATTTGGATATTTTGCAGTCAATATCAAAAACATGGAGAGAGTCGAGGGAGCCAAGATAATAAGTGCACCAGAGCTTGTATTGTCTGAGATAGAGGAGGTTCCTATTCCTCTACCGCCTGTGGTTTTCGACCATGCAGAAGACAGATTTGTCGGTGAAGTAGAAGATCCCAAGAAGCGATAGGAATGTTGGAATTTTCAGCAGCAAGAGGGAGGGGAAGAAGCCCATGAAGAGGACGAGCAGAAAATCCCTCAGGAGGAGGACATTATCAAGGACTTAATACTCCGCACTGAAGAGACGCCCCCTGCTCCCCCACCGAAAGAAACACAAACAAAGGCTTCCTTCGACGTGGGTGATTTTTTGGATTGGTATGATCAAGTGAAAATCCAGGAACGACATTCTTACATTATCTTCATCTCACCACCCAACAAGTCATTTTTTGGCTACATAACTATACTCCCTATCTCTAATTTTGGGAAGACTTAGAGGGTCTGCAAAACCATTTTTGGAAAGCCATCATGGCCGTGGTGGGCCTGTTATTTGTGATTATTCATTTCTACAGTGTGTTGCCATGAGGAGTAAAAACACACCCAGTAGGAAGCAATTCAATCTTAGATATTGCTAATGTTCGAGGTTAAGAGCTCAAAGGTATAAGCTAAGTAATTAGCGAGGAATGGAAGCAGTAAGTTGGAGCTGTTAGCTTTCTGGTTTTTTTTTGTTAAAGTAGTTGGTTATATAGTAAATAGGCCAGTGAATGTAAAAATCAGTTAGGCCTATACCGCCTGTGTCTATTTTGAAGTTGTAACGGCGAATATGCCTTGATTAGCTTTTGATTAGGTGTCCAGTAAATTGCAACTGTTTTCTGTTCAGGAAAGAGTCGAGCCTATAGCTCAAAGGGAATCTATAAATTCATTGTAATTAAAGGTAGAAAGGTTGAAAATATTATTGAAAAAACTTTTGGAATTTTGAGAATCAGTCTGTAAGATATTTTGAGCTTGTTTAGTAAAGTTTGCAGAGTCGAGCCTACGTTTTTCAGGGATTCTTGTGTAATTGGTCTGGTATTCTGTCTTTCTTTTTCCTATGTTAATTTGTGTTTCTTTCATCGTTATTCCATGACTGTAATATTTCCTTGTACTTGGTGCAATGTAGTAGTGAAGTGGAATTAGTAGAAATTATGCTCTGCTTAGTCTCATTCCAAGTGTTTCACCATTATTCTTTGCTAAAGTTGGTGTAGGATTCATCATCGTATGCCTTACATCAATGGATTGTTCTTTTCTCTTCTGTTTCACCAATTAAAATATCTTTGAGTACTAGCTTCTTACTACCTCGCCCCTGTGTGAATGCATTTGTAGAGCCTTTGTGAATAACCTTTCAGGTTTGTTTAAATGTGACTCCATTGCCCAAATAGAGATTCATATGTTTCAACCAAACGACGTTTAAATCATTTGTGTTTCAGCAGAAATATGATCTTATGTATGTTGTAATTGAATATCTTGAATGAATAATACTGGTGTGCGTTTTCATTGTTGATGCCTTTGATTATCCCAGTTTTTCATGAGTTTATAGAGAGATCCCTCTCTGTTTGTGTTGGGTCAGAAGCACAAGGTACAGATTGGTTAGTGGTTACCCCGAATTGCCTTCTCCACAACCTTGGGGGTTAATTTGGGTGTTAACACTTATCAAACTAGATAAATGACATCACTTTTAAGCTATTATTTATAGACGGATCTCACAAATATAAATAGAGTATTTATACTGATGAAATATACAATATTAAAAATAAAACTCTTATCATTTTAATATATAGAAACTCTTATAGGATATCATAGAAAAATGAAAGTTAAACATTCATGTTATTTTTTCTAGATAAGCCCTACAGGATTTAAATTCTTTTAAATAAATAGAAAGTATCATATAAAAGAACCAAACAACACAAAATTTTAATCACCATACTGAAATCACTCAGAAGCTACTCGATATACCCATGCAGGGTTGGCATGCTTTATTATTTCATAGTCTAATAACAACACAATTTCAAGAAACAGAAAGGGTTAAAAACTCTTTTAAGTAATATATGCGAACTTTACCAATGCCAATCTATGGAAAAGGTTAAGACATGTAGGCGATCATCAAGATGTTATAAATAACTTACATTAACATCATCAACCAAGTCAGGGTCGAAACCCTGTAGACTTAAACCGGTATCATATCTATACACAGTCGTATGGCTTAGTGTAAGCAAATTATGCCATTATTTGTGATCATGAAACAAGGGTTCGAGACGTGCCAAGGCTCACCCTGTATTTTGTAAATTATTATGCAACACAAATAATGTAATCTCGGGTTTGAGACCTGTAATGGATTCACCCTGAGTTCTTAATGTGAAACTGTTTCAAATAAAAACCTAGGTTATTTAATTGAATACAGTCTATCCCGAATAACTAAAATTAATTCAAAAACAAAATCAACTCTCTAAATAGTTTTGAAATACTGATAAAATGCATCTAGGGCTAAGTTCGATGACATATTTTAGATGCATCACTATTCTACTTCTTTTAAAAAGGATAAATAATAGGACATTGCATTAAAAGGCCACGGGTTTGAGTCTCTTGAGAGAGAACTCACCCGACCAACTTAAATACACATAATAAATTTATAAAAACTTTGACAAGGTTTAGGTTTTATACCCTATAGCAGAACTAATAACATTTCAAACATAGATTCAACATACAAAAATGAATGCAAGGTGAAGCTAGGGCTTGGCCCGAAACAAGTTACAAATCCATAAAGATCATTAAAACAATAAACATTACTTGCATTACGAACATTGAATCTCACACGATTTTATCTATGTTTTAAGAATAATTATATTCCTTTAACAAAGTCGAGTTATAGATTTTCATCACAAACAGTTTTGCATTTCTAAGTTTTTACACTTCCCTATTGAAGTAGGAAATCGAATTTGTTATCAGCATATTAATTAACAGTAGACAAACCAAGCATTTGCACAGTAATCATTTCTGTAAGTCTTATAGTTAAATTCCACGGATTCATTTTCAGGGTTTTAGACTTGATTGCAAAATAAATCGAGATAGAAACAGCAGACATCAACTCTTTTTACCAAGACCTCAACTAAAGCATTGTTAAGCTTTATTTTCCAAAACAAAGACTAAACCCTGACACTAGAATTACTTTCCTATTTTCTTTAAGACGCAACAACAACATTATAAACATAACGAAGCATATACAGGCCATAAGCCTTATCAACAATTTTATTTATCCATTCTTCTATAAAACAAATAGTAGTATTATCATAAAAACATTCACTCATTGATCGATAACTAAGTTAAAAATAGAGGTTGACAAAACATTGCTTATTCTCATATCATCGACGAGTTACAATTCGTGTTTGCAGGCCAAGCCCTAAATCGACGAAAGGACACAACTATAACTTCATACGGGACGTAAGCCATACCTAGATACAAATTATCTAGCCTATAGCAAACAGACACATTGTTTTTACAGCCTTTAAACACTTACATTTTAACCTTAGCCATATAAAAAATAAACAGGATAACAGTAGTCATGAAACACCATGAAATACATTATTCAAATCTGATGGTAAAATCCCTGTTGATTAAGTTGTTGCATTCAAAATCAAACATGGTATTTGCCTCATGGGTCAAGGAATATCCTCCCCATTCTTCTAAAAAGATATCAAAACCCTTTGTACATAATTCTTTGGGTTATAAAACACAACAGATAGAACACTAAACAGTCGGCCATCTCATCTACACAGGGTCTCAAGACATTGTCGAGGCTTACCGGTTGGGTATAGCTGTAGCCAACCTATGACACCAAACTATAGCATAACCAATGAATTGTTAACCCTACAACAACCACATCAAGGTTGTGGTTAAAACCATCATCTTATCGAAGAATGGAGACTCAAATTTAATAAACATTTAAAGAACGAATGTGAAAGCTATAGGAGGAGTTCGAACACATTACCATGTTATTGAAAGTCGTAGCAGCATTAAATGCCAAGCCTGGTGTAGCTGCAACCAAACCATTGTATCAACAAATGTCAGTGAAGTTTGAGCCAACACTTATTTGATATAGTGAAATAGCGCCGAGAGAGGTAGTGAGGTCCTCTGGCCATTCATTACAAACCCAGTATCAAACTAAACAAACCCTCAAGCAAGTCAAGTATCGAATCCACCTAAAAGACAAATTCTAAGACTGATAACAACAATTATCAACACTGTGTAAACTAGAAGAATCTCGGCTCTATTAAAACCCATAGGTTACAAGTTCAAGACTTAGGGACTACACCTCCATAGGCAGAACAACCTAACTAAAATCCCTTAGCCTGTCGGCCACGAAGAGCTTCCACCTCCAAGAACAAAAGACACAATAACTCATCGTATGTAGCAAGGGTAGGGTTTAACCAATGCATTGAAACCCTCACTAGATCGATGGTGGAGATCTATGGTGAGGTTTACGAAACTTACAAACTGTCCATCACATTAATTGAGCCATCACTACAAAAAAAACCATGAAGGAGCCAGTGCGGCAGCGTTTGAACTAGTGTCATGTTACAACTCAGCACTAAATTGGTACACCATGAAGCTAGCACGTGAACTAAGCTTACTGTGCCAACCATGTTGGACTTCCACTAAACTAGTTAGTTGAGTTCATTCAATGCAAAAGTTACGGTTACACTTGCCAACCTGTAACGCGAACATTCACCTCACAACATTCAATACACATTACATTGAATTGGTAAAGTCGAAAGTATATAACCCTGTCAAGGCATTAAGTTAGCAAATATATGCGCTAAGGTTTGCATGTAGGTACATATCACTTGTTTTCATATATTTCACATAATACATAGTTGAAAATATTTCATCTATTGTATAGAGTTGCAACATTTGCATATTATCAAATAGGTAGTATAGCACCCCATTGCATTCATATTGTCACACCACTATATAATGTATATCATTTGCACATAATTCATATTGTTTGCACATAGATAATAGGGTTTGCATGTAACTCATATCATTGCAAATTAATCAATAAGATTCTAAGGGTGTAGCATAAAATAGAAATCATAATGTGCATATAATAACACAATGCACACAACTCACATTTACACAAATGTGTTAGTTGTTAAAATAGCAACAAACTCTATTTGCAAGGGTTCATTAACAATCCTACAAACACTTTAAACAGACCTTAGAGTTGCACTTGTGAACGGATTTTAGACATAAACATACATACTTTTAATATAGTGTGTAAGAGAAATAATTCAGACAAACACCCTTATCATAGGACATAGACCCTAAACAAGTTGACAAACAGTCGTACTTACAATCTTCACAATTTGCCACAGAGGTAGAAGGTAAGGCTTTTACATACAGATGACATGAACGAAAAACAAAGTAGATCTGGGTACAACACTGCGATACGAATAATATAGATCTTCTTTGATAAACTATTGATTAATTGTCGCAACGTTAATCTCTTACCTGTCAATCTGTCACAAGTACAAACTCACATGTTTTAGCACGAATGTTAAGTAAGCCTCGGGGTGTCCAAAGGACCTATTCATCAACCAAACAAATCTACATTAGTCAAATAGTGGTATCAACGTTCGTAAACAACGACAGAAGAGATGTATAGCAGAAGAACTAAATATGGATAACATCAAGACCTAAGTAGAAATATATTGTTGCAAACCCTTAATTAATAAAACAACATGGCATTTAATACAGCAAGATAACATTTCATGCATTGTCCTATTTCTGCATTTATCAAATAGCATTTACTGTCACGTAGAAAAGTTTTAAATCTTTGTGATTTTTCCGGGATGTTAGATGTGGTATCAGAGTGCAAGTTCAAACTCTAGGCCTGAATGAGGCTCATGCGCGCAAACAGAAAAATAAATCAGAAAGTCTATGTTACTAAATTTTGTAATCAAATTTCATTTTTGCACAGAATAGATTGAGTTTTAATTGTAGGTATCGAAATACCAGAGGAATCAGCAGAGGACAGATCTCCTCGTAATGAACGTAATAATCATAATAACACTGAAGGAATTGATGTTGAGTTAAACAACTAGTCTTTTGAAATTTTACGCACTGTACAGTATTTAAAATCTGAGTTAAAAGCTGTTAAAGAAGAAAATGAATGGATCCTAAAGGCACAGGAAGAGTTACAAGAAAATTTGAAAGGAAACTGTCACGGTGATGAAAGAGGCAGAAAATCAGAATTTAGAGCTGATTCTGAAATAATGTCCCACCAACATAAGCATAAGAAAACAAGAAACGATAAAAGGAACAGTTACTCATCTTCTAAGTCTGATTCAAGCAATGATGATGTAAATTATGACAGCAGTAACAGTGAGTGCTACTCTAAAAAGAGAAAACATAAGCATCATGAACAGATTATCGGTGAATTTAAAAAGATTAAGCCACCTACTTTTAATGGTGAAAGTGAGAAGGGTGAGACAGCAGAAGCTTGGCTGTCTCGAATGAAAAAGTACTTTAATATTTATGACTACTCTTCTCAACTGAAAGCCAAGATGGCTATTTACAATCTAACCAGAAAGGCAGATATCTGGTGGCAGGATCTTAAAAGAATCAAGAGCATAAAAGAAAAAGAACTTGGACTATGTTTAAAAGTTTTTTTAAAAAGAAGTTCTTGTCTGAAGAGAATTTTCAGGATAAATTGAAGGAGTTTTACAATTTAAAGTTGGGTACTATGAACATGAAGGAACTGTGCAGCAAGTTCCTTAGCTTGCTGAGGTACGTACCCTACATGGTTGAGGAAAATCCTAAAGTGTGAAGGTTTCTTAGTTGTTTACCATTTAATATAAAATATCGTATTGAGTATGATAATCCTTCCACTTTGGAAGAGGCCATGAGGAAGGCAAATTTTTGTTTTGACCAACACAGAAAAAGAGAAGGAAAAACTAGCTGGAAGAACAGTAAGACTAATCAGTATGACTATAAAAAGAATAATTTTAATCAAAATGCTGGAGGTTTTAAGAAAACTTTTAATAACAGAAATTTTCCTAATAATTATTGGAATAATACATCTCAAAACACTACTGCTCCAAGAAATGTACCTAATAATCACAGCAATAATAATAATAATAACAGTAACAATAGGTATGCTGAACAGAAATGACCCATAAAGTGCTATGAATGTGGCGGACCACACAAGAGAGAAGATTGCCGATGCAACAAGAGGACAACTAACAACATACATACTATGCAAGCAGAACCTACAGTTGGAGATATCGCAAGAGAAATGCCCAGAATAAATGCAGCATTGGAGAACCGTCAAGAAGACCATCAAACATCCATGGTTGAAATTGAAGGTATGATACAAAACGAGTCTATTTCTATTTTGATAGATCCTGGTGCAAATTTAAGTTATATTTCACCTACTTTAGTAAACTGTTGCAAGCTAAAAATAGAGAAATTTAATGATGCATGGTTAGTTCAGCTTGCAATAGGAACTAAAAGAAAGGTTACAGATTATGTTCAGAATTGTGAAGTATTTTTAAATCAGTTGAAAACGCAACTTAATTTGAATGTTTTACCCTCAGGATCAGATGATTTGTTTATAGGCATGGATTGGCTTGAACAGCATAGAGTTATATTGAATTGTTATGATAAATATTTTACTTGTATAAATAATGAAGGTAATTCAGAAACAGTAAAAGGAATTCATAGGCAGATTTTAGTAAGGTAGATTTCTGCCTTACAAGTGAAGAGAGCTGCTAAAAAAGGTTGTAAATTGTTTGATGTTAATGTTGTTAATGACGAATGTACATCTAAATAAGACAAGTTAAAACTAGAGGATATTTCCATCCTTAGGGACTTTTCTGATGTATTTCTGGAAGAAATTCTAGGATTACCTCAGAAAAGAGAACTTGACTTCACCATTGAGTTAGTACCCGGTGCGGTGCCAAACTCAAAGGCCCCCTATAGGATGAATATTCTGGAGTTAAATGAGTTAAAGTCTCAGGTGAAAGAATTAATAGATAAAAACTACATACGGCCCAGTGTGTCCACTTGGGGTGGACTAGTAATATTTGTTAAAAAGAAGAACGGTACCATGCGTTTGTGTATTGACTACCGTCAACTTAATGAAATGACAATTAAGAACTGGTATCCCTTACTCCGCATAAATGATCTATTTGATCAAGTACGTGGAGCATAGATATTCACTAAAATTGATCTAAGGTCGGGTTATCATCAAGTCCAGATAAAATACGAGGACATATTCAAAACTGCATTCAGAACACGTTATGGACACTACGTGTTCGTAGTTATGCCTTTTGGGCTAACCAACACACTAGCAGTGTTCATGTGTTTAATGAACAAGGTTCTGCATAAATATTTGGATAAGTTCGTAGTGGTATTCATTGATGATATCCTGATTTACTCAAAAACTAAAGAAGAGCATGACGAACATCTAAAAATCATTGTACAAGCACTTAGGGATCACCAGCTTTACGCTAAGTTCAGTAAGTGTGATTTCTATAAAGATAAAATTCAGTATTTGGGTCATTTAATTTCAAAAGATGGTATTTCTATTGATCCTGATAAAATTAAAGCAATTAATGAATGGCCTATCCGTAAAGATGTAACTGATGTACGGTCATTCATGGGAATAACGGGGTATGATAGAAAGTTTATTGAAGGGTTCTCTAGAATTGCTAATCCCATCACTTCTTTGCATAAGAAAGGGAAGAAATTCATATGGGATCAAAAGTGTCAAGACAGCTTTAATAAGTTAAAAGAATTGTTAACCACTCCACCCATCTTAAAAATTGCAGATCCTAATAAGGATTTCGTTGTATGCACGGATGCATGCAACGAAGGACTTGGAGGGGTCCTAAGTCAAGAATGTCATGCAATTGCTTTTTAGTCAAGGAAGTTAAAAATACATGAAAATAATTATGCAACGTATGATCTTGAGTTGGAAGCCGTGATACATGCTTTGAAAATGTGGCGCCATCACTTGATCGGAAGAAAATTTATCTTAATGACTGATAATAAGGGCCTAAAGTATCTTTTAGATCAAACAAATCTTAACGCAAGGCAAGCTAGGTGGTTATCTTTCCTTAGCGAGTACGATTTTGAGATCCATCACATTAATGGAAAGGAAAATAAGGTTGCTAATGCATTGAGCAGAAATACTAGATTAAGTTTTGTGGCAACAATCAGTACTTTTAAAACTGATCTGGAAAATCAGATCGAAGAAGGAATTAAGCAAGACGAAAAATACCAAAAATTACACGATAAAGTGGCTGAAAATTCATTTGAAAGTGTTATAACAGATTACAGTATTAATGAAAAAGGCTTCTTAACTTACAAAAACAGAATTTATGTGCCTAATTTTTCGAAGGTTAAGTTGTTGATTTTAGATGAAGTTCACAAGAGTCCTTATTCAGGACATCGTGGTTATCAGAAAATGATAACTATGTTAAGAAAGGAGTATTTTTGGCCTAACATGAAGAGTGAAGTTGTTGAATATATAGCTAGATGCTTTGACTGTCAAACTATTAAAGCTGAAAATCAACATCCAGCTGGGCTATTGCAGCCCTTACCAATTCCAGAATGGAAATGGGAAATCATAAGCATTGACTTTATTACGGGTTTACCTAAAAATCAGAAGCAGAATGACTCAATTATGGTTGTTGTTGATAAACTTAGCAAAGCTGCTCATTTTATTCCTGTTAAAACTACTTTCAAGGCTTCTAACATTGCAGATATTTTCATGAAGCAAATTTTTCACTTGCATGGAATTCCAAAGGTAATTATTTCAGACCGCGACTCTAAGTTCACTGGTAACTTTTGGACAACATTGTTTAAAGGATTAAATACTAAGCTAAATTTCAACACTTCTTTCCACCCATAAACTGATGGTCAAACAGAAAGAGTAAATTAGATTTTTGAAAATATGTTAAGCTTATATATTAAATATCAGCCATCTAAATGGGAGGATTACTTGCACTTAGCAGAATTTGCCTACAACAATAATTATCAAGCATCTTCTAAGTTAAGTCCATTTGAAATTTTGTATGGAAGAAAATGTTGTACTCCAATTTCGTGGGCTAATCTTGTAGATAGATTGATGTTAGGACCAGATCTATTGAAAGAAATGGAGCTAAATGTGAGACAGGTTCAAGGTAACTTAAAAATTTACCAAGATCGGCAGAAAAGCTATGTTGATTTGAAACCCACAGAAAGAGAATTTCAGGTAGGAGACCATGTTTTCATAAAGGTAAAGCCCAAGAAAAGTTCTTTGAAGCTTGGGAGTTGTGCTAAATTAGCACCAAAGTATTGTGGACAATTCAAAATCCTATCAAGGATAGGAGTTGTTGCATATCAATTGGCATTGCCATACAATTTAAAAAAAAAATCACGTTTCTGTTTTAAAAAAGTATGTGCACGATGCTACTCATGTGCTGAATTGGAATGACATATGTTAAATTTTGAGCATTAATTCACAATACTCTAGGATCTTCATTGAGAGAATAACATATACAGTATATCAATGCATAACAATCACAATAAGCATGACAAGCACCACAAGAATCAAAAGCATGAGAGACAAGAGACACAGAGTTTCTATGGGGAAAACCCTAACGTGAAAAACCCGACAACTTCCTCAAAGACAGAGAGAGCAATGGCTCAACCAAAGTAAAACCAAAATACACTTGAGATAGCCTCCTAGAAGTAAATGATCCTCCTACTCACTAGTGCGCCACTTTCTGAATGACAGAGAGATGACCTTTCGAATGATCTAAATAGAGATCTCCTGATCTCTATTTATACTAACCTGTTTGCCCAGTGACCTTATGGGGCTGACTTGTCTAGCTAGGTACATCCACAGTATAATATATATTTTAGGGCCAACCCCACACATGGTGGTCTAATAATCCATCGACAAGTACACACCCTTGCGACACTTGCCAATCCACATGACGACACACCCTTATAAAGGAATAGCACATCTCTAATAAGGGTACAATAAATATATATGGAAATACATTTCGAAGTTACATATACATCAACACTCCCTCTTAACTAGGAAGGTATTTCTCGACACAAATCTGCTAGACAAGTCTTCTTCTCGGGATCATCGTCATCATCATCGTCACTGCTGCTGCTATCTCAACCAATCTCTGACTCTACTCATCATAGGAAGTTCTACAGAGCCAGTCCTTTTTCATACTGGATGTAGGCCCACCACCTACAGGTCTTCATCATCATTGGCCATACTATGGAAATCTCAGGACTTATTACGTGCGTCACAAAACCTTAAAAGAGTGTCTTAACTAGCAAGAACCCTAAAGAGCATCTGAGCCCTTTTTCATCCTGTCCAGATCTCTAGGACTTATTACATGTGACCCCACCACAAAACCTCGAAAGAGAAACCCAGGACTGATTACGAGCACAAGGCTCAACCTATCAGATCTCCCAGGGCACAAATTACATGTGGTCACCACAAAACCTCGAAAGAGCATCCTAGGACTGATTACGAGCACATGGCTCAACCTATCGGATCTCCCAAGGCACAAATTACATGTGGTCATGGAAAAACCTTGAAAGAGCATCCCAGGACTGATTACGAGCACACGGCTCAATCTATCGGATCTCCCAGGGCACAAATTACATGCCATAGGACAAAACCTCGAAAGAGCATCTTCCAGATATCCCAGGGCATAAATTACATGCGATAGGAAAAACCTCGAAAGACTATCTGTAGATCTCCCAGGGCACAAATTATATGTCCTCCCAAGAAAAACCTCGAAAGAGCATTTGCCAGATATCCCAGGGTGCAAATTACATGCCGTAGGCAAAACCTCAAAAGACTATCTGCAAATCTCCCAGGGCATAGATTACATGCTTATCTGCACAACTTGTTCCACGGCCACAGAGTATCAACCTGATACTCACCATACATCATCTTGATGTACACATGATCATCCTGATCATCATCACTGCAATAGCCTGCTGCATGTCATGTGGAGCAGCATCCTCAATCTCATCATCCATGATCATCCTGATCATACAATGCATCTACCTAATGCATACCAAGTATCTACCTGATACATATCATCATACATGATCCACCTGATCATACAGTGTATCCACCTGATACAAATACAAATACATGATACATATCACCATACATGATCCACCTAATCATACAATGTATCCACCTTATACATATACAGATACATGGTCCAAGCATCCAACATGATGCTTATACAAAATACATACACATGATCCAACCGATCATATCCATCATCCAACATGATGCGTACATACATATAAATGATCCAACTGATCATATCCAGCATCCAACATGATGTGTACATATACATATAAATGATCCAACTGATCATATCCAGCATCCAACATGATGCATAAAAATGATCCAACTGATCATACAAAGCAGAAACTAGAACATCATCCTGATGTGCATCATCCAGTGCTTACATCCACGGCCATGTGAAGGATCCTCCTTCCAACATCCTTGGAATGGCTTCAGCAAATGTGTCCATCACTTCTTCCTTGAAGTGTCATCAACCCGAAGAACACCAAGCCTCTCCCTGAAGTACTCGAACTTCACCCTGGCTAGTGGCTTCGTCAGCACATCTGCAATCTGCTCGTCTGTCGCAACGTATAGGAGCTTCATAGCTCCTCTCTGCACCATATCCCTTATATAGTGATATTTTATCTCTATGTGTTTTGACCTGTCATGAAACACTGGGTTCTCAGACAGCTTCACACAGCTCCAGTTATCATAGAAGATACCAGTAGCATCCAACGGGAGATCAAATAATTCAGACAGTAGCTTCTGTAGCCATATTGCCTCACAACTAACTGAACAGGCTGCAACATACTCTTCCTCAACTGTACTCAGTGCTACACAGGACTGCTTCCTACTAAACCAAGAGATCACACCTGATCCCATACTGAAGTAGCACCCAGATGTGCTCTTCCTATCTGTAGCACTGCTAGCCCAATCTGAATCAACATAACCCTGCAGGTTAAACTTTTGATTCGCCTCATACTTGAGCCCATAGCCTACTGCACCCTTCAGGTACCTCAGAACATGCTTTACAACAACCAAATGAACACTCCTCGAATCTGTCAGGAACTGACTCAATGTGTTCACTGCAAAGCAAATATATGGTCGTGTGTTTATCAGGTACATCAAGGACCCAATCATCTGACGATACATAGAGACATCAACCGGCTCAGATGAAGCATCGCATAGAAGCTTCAGATTCGATGCCATAGGTGTGACCATGGCCTTGCAATCCATCATCCCTAATCTCTTCAGGATATCTACTGTGTACTTCCCTTGACCAAGGAAGATCCCACATGTACTCTACCACACCTCCATACCTAGGAAATAATGCATCATTCCCAAATATTTCATATCGAACTCGACAGTAAGCTTTCTCTTAGTATCTACAATCAATCTGTCATCTCCTATTACAAATAAGTCATCCACATACAGGAGTAGAATCACAGGATTCCCTTCCTCAACCTTGTAATAAAGGTTGGAATCCGCTTTACTCTTGGTAAAGCCCAAACTAGATAGGAGACTGTCCATCCTACCATACCAAGTTCTGGGAGCTTGTTTCAAGCCATACTAGGCTTTTTTCAATCTGCACACATATGACTCCCTATCATGTATTTCGAAACCAAGTGGCTGCTCCACATATACTTCCTCTTCAACCACACCATTCAAGAAAGCAGTCTTGACATCCATCTGGTGTATTTTCCATTTCATCGCTGCAGCCAGGGAAAGTACTGTTCTGATGGAAGTATACCTGGCTACAGGTGCAAAAGTTTCTTCATAATCTATTCCCTCTTTTTGAGAGAATCCATGAGCTACCAATATTGCTTTGTATTTCTCTACACTGCCATCTGCAGCATGCTTGATTTTGTAGATCCATTTAGAAGTCACAATAGACTTCTCTTTAGGTCTTGGTACAACATCCCAAACATCATTCTTCATTATTGATTGGCATTCCTCAACCATGGCATCCTTCCATTCTTTCTTTTCCACTGCTTCTTCATAACTGGAAGGCTCTTTGTTCATAATGTCACAGAGTAAAGCAACATAGCTAGTATGTGATCTGGTTCTCTTCTTTGCTCTGTGTTCTTCTTCTGGAATGCCAAATCTTTCTGCATCTTGAATGAGCTCTCTAGCCCATGCAGGTTTCCTCTTGTTAGAGTTATCCTCACGGGGTGGATCTACAGGTTCTTCCAGATCTTCAAAGTCACGAACAACTTCTGGAATTGCTTCAGTCATGGTAGTGTCTTGAAATCTGGTTTCCTTAGGTTCTTCATAAACTTCGATATGTGCCTTCCTTGATTTGATGAATGTTGAGTTTTCATCAAATGTTACATCCCTGCTGACATCAATATTCTTGAACCCTGGATAGTATATTCTGTAAGCCTTTGAGCTTTCACTGTAACCCACAAAGATACCCTTCTTTCTTGAAGGATCTAGTTTAGTCCTCTTTTCCTTTGGGACATGAGTGTATACTAGACAACCAAATATTCTGAGATGGCTGACTTCAGGTTTCTTACCAGAAAAGACCTCTTTTGGTGTCTTGTTATCCAATATCTTGTGGGGTGTTCTGTTCTGCACATATACAGTTGTTCTAGCTGCTTCTGCCCATAGATGCATTGGTAGATCCTGGTCATGTAGCATTGCCCTTGCTGCTTCCATGATTGTTCTATTCTTCCTTTCTGCAACTCAATTCTGTTGAGGATTATAAGGAGCAGTCAACTCCCTCTTAATCCCTGAATCACTACAAAGCTTCTTGAAGTCACCTGAGGTGAATTCTCCACCATTGTCGGATCTGAATGTTTTGATCTTCTTGTCGGTTTGATTCTCCATCAAGGTTTTGAATTCCTTGAATTTATCAAACACCTCATCTTTTCTCTTCAAGAAGTATACCCAAGTCTTCCTGGAGAAGTCATCAATAAATGAGACATAGTAAACATACCCACTCAGAGAACTGGATGACATAGGACCACATACATCTGAGTGGATGATTTCTAGGATGTCTTTTTCCTTGCTTTCACTGCTTGGGAAAGCCTTCTTAATGTTCTTACATGTTGGACATCCTTTGCAAACACCTTCATGTTTGGTCTTGATTTCAGGAAGACCCTCTATAGCCTTGCTTGCAATTGGAAGTGCTCTATAGTGCATATGAGCAAGTCTTATGTGCCAAAGTTCACTTGGCTCCATGGATTCATGTACCATGGCATGTTCAGGTTGTCCCTTTAATTTATACAAACCTCCCTCTTGCTCTCCAATCACTACTGCATCATCTATGGCATTTCCCTTTGGCCACATTAGGACTTGGCCATCCACAAATGCAACCCTCATACCTTTTGCATCCAATGTAGAGATGGAGAGTAAGTTCTTCTTGAGCCCAGGTACATAAACGACTTCTTTCATCTTCAAAGATTTTCTAGAATCTAGGTTGTAGGAGGCTTCACCACTTCCTTTGATTGGGTATTGATAATCATCCCCAAGTTTCACCTTATGGGGTGATTCATGTTTAGATAGATTCACAAAAGATTCCTTAAAACCAATCATGTGTTTGGAAGCCCCACTATCAATCAACCAATCATTACAACCATGGGAGATAGTACCTGTGAGAGCAGAAATTAGAACATATTCTTCTTCACTTGATGAGTCATCATAACTATCAATTTCTTCCCTAGCCTTCTTCTTTGGGGGTTCATCATCTTCAGAAGCATGAGCATGATATATTCTTTTATTATTCTTCTTCTTCTTATTGAAGTTGTTGTTGTTGTCTTTCTTCTTCTTGAGACAATCTAAAGCAAAGTGTCCCTTCTCATTGCAATTGAACCATCTGAGATCTTTCTTATCTTTATGTTAATGGTGGTGTGAGAATCTTCTGTTATGAGATGATTCCTTCTTGGACTTGTCTTTCCTGGCATGTGCTGTGAGAGCTTGATCTTCATTTCCCATCTTTTCTTCTCGGGCCACAAGCCTAGCTTCTTCTTGAGAGCATTCTTTCCGCAATTTGTTGAAGGAGATCAAATTCTTCCTTGCACAAATTCCTTGAATAAAGGAATCCTATGACCTGGGTAGGCCATTTAGAGTGGTCATCACCACTTAAATATTCTCCACCATTTCATCCACTGCTTCTAGTTGTTCCTTGATCTGGGAGACCCTTGAAAAATAAGATTGAATGGTTTCTCCATTCTAAAACTTTACTCCTTTCAATTAGTTCCGCAGGGTCATCTTCCGATTTATGTTCTTCCCTTCAAATAGCTTGGTCAAAGAGTCAAACATCTCCTTGGGTGTCTTTAGAGAAGACACATGGGGTATGAGATGGTATTTGATAGAATCAACAATGATTCTCTTTGCCTTGACCAAGTTTTTCGTATGCAATACCTTAGCCTCTTCATCCTCTGGGATAGGGATGTCTTCTTTTACATATGAGTCCAACTCATTCTCTTCCAGGATTAACCCAATCCTATACTTCCAAGCTCGGAAGTTATCAACTCCTTCAAGCTTATCCTCAAGCTTGGTGTGGTGAGACATCTTAAAGAGTACTTCAAATGGAAATAGAAAAGATTTAGGTCTTACCACTTGAAATTTTGAAAACTGGATCTTGTCCTCGATTAGGGTTTGTCGAAAAAACCCTAAAAATTCAAAATATGAATTTCAATTTTCTGAAAGGACAGAAAGATGCGCCTTGACGAGCTAATCAGCCTAGTGTATTCAGAATTTGAGATCAGCAAAGCTTTACCCTTCATATTTGCCTTTTTGTCTTCCCGGGTTAACTAGGGAGAGCCCTGAATTAGGGTTTGCGTTTCCTGGAGATCTACCCAGCCAAAAATCTCGATCCAAAGCTCTAAACTTTGATTTTTGCAAGGAGCTTCTAGCTATGTCTTCAGATTTCAGAAATTCCTATTTTTGTGGAAACCCTAATTTTTAGGGCCAAATCTGAAAATGCTCAGAATTGAATTATAATTGGATAGATAGATTCTCCTTGATGAGTAGAGTCAATATACTATAATGCGTTTCCAAAATCTATGGAGAGAAACCCAATAAACAAGAAACTCAAGTTTTCGTCACTGCAAAAAGTCTTCTTCTCAAGTTAGCTCTGATACCATGTTAAATTTTGAGCATTAATTCACAATACTCTAGGATCTTCATTGAGAGAATAACATATACAGTATATCAATGCATAACAATCACAATAAGCATGACAAGCATCACAAGAATCAAAAGCATGAGAGACAAGAGACACAGAGTTTCCGTGGGGAAAACCCTAAGGTGAAACACCCCACAACTTCCTCAGAGATAGAGAGAGCAATGACTCAACCAAAGTACAACCAAAATACACTTGAGATAGTCTCCTAGAAGCAGATGATCCTCCTCCTCACTAGTGCGCCACTTTTTGAGTGAGAGAGAGATGACCTTCCGAATGATCTAAATACAGATCTCATGATCTCTATTTATACTAACCGGTTTGCCCAGTGACCTTATGGGGCTGACTTGTCTAGCTAGGTACATCCACAATATAATATATATTTCAGGGCCGACCCCACACATGGTGGTCTAATAACCCATTGGAAAGTACACACACTTGCGACACTTGTCAATCCACATGACAACACACCCTTATAGAGGAATAACACATCTCTAATAAGGGTACAATAAATATATATGAAATACATTTCAAAGTTACATATACATCAACAACATATAGGTGGAACCAGACTGTATTATAGACTGGAGGGAAATTATGCTTCGGAATCGCACCATAGGGTAGGTAAAGGTGCAATGGAAGCACCTTAGCCCTGATGAAGCTACTTGGGAACTGGAAAGTAATATGTGGGCAGCATATCTAGTTTTGTTCCATGAGGAAGTTGATCATGAATAAGCAACATCGAGGACGATGTTGAGCTTAAGAGGGGATGTTTGTAACACGCCCTTTAAGCTGGAAAACATTTTGTGTTTAGAAGCATTATGATAACTTTTATTGTAAAGTTTATATTGGACAGGTGTCCAAGGATGACTGTAATTTGCACAATATATTATTATTTAATAAATAAAATAGGAGACAAACACCTAAGAGGACTGTTGAAAGAGTGGTTACTCATCAACTAGAAGGAATGGAATCTAGGGTAGAAGGAAATGGACAAGTGGCAGCATCATGATGAAACTAACTAGCTGTTGGTATGGGACAACTCCCTTGAAATGTGGTCATAGTGCCCTAAAAGATGGGACTAGAGCTTGAGGCTCATTTATTCCAAACTGACCACTAAAAGACCTAGTCAGTCTATATAATAGCCATCAAATATTGATCTGAGGTTCATCACTTTTCCTGATGAGGAAATTTACCTTGGGGTTTTGCTGTGTTTTCACCCAAGAGATTTGATGAGGGGATATGTTGTTGTTGATCATGTTGTTAGTCTGCCAAACTCTTATTGAGTTCAGGAGGTTGATGTTGAGTGGATAAGGAATTTTTCAGGAGTTTGATACCCAGTGGAGAAGGTATTTTTGAGTGCCTTGCTTCTACACAGATTCCACCCACTTACTGGATCAGTAATCAGGCTCAGGGGTTCATTAGAAGTCAGCAGTTGAGCCGCTTCTTTTGGAGTAGGTTGGGAGGAACAGGTTTCCTTGGGTGTTTGTCG
Organism: Larix kaempferi; assembly: GCA_027924585.1. Classification (NCBI taxonomy): domain Eukaryota; kingdom Viridiplantae; phylum Streptophyta; class Pinopsida; order Pinales; family Pinaceae; genus Larix; species Larix kaempferi. The sequence continues at coordinate 6,314,079 of BSBM01000049.1, read as the reverse complement.
ACCCTATAATATTTTACAGGTTCTATTATCTTATCTACTTTTATTTTTTCTGTTCTGTTATCTATTTTAACTTTTACTGTTAAGTTCTTTATTTCAGTTTCCTCAATAAATTATTAATTATGTATCATTCGAATTATTGAATAAAATGATCTCTGCATTTTTCCCCATGCAAAAAGGAACAGCATCGTACTCTAGTATAGAGATAGATTAAAATAGATAGGTACGATTAGCCAGATAGCCAAGTGATAGAAAAGATGCAAATGATGTGTTTCTCTAAATTACTATTTATTGTTAATTTTCTAAGTTGACCTATATCAATGTTTTTCAATATTTTCTAAATTAGACAAGTATCTCCAGAAATTACAGTAATGTTTCTGTATTTGTCTAAACAACAGATTGTTAGAAATAAATAAATTTCCTTCTGAAAATTAAATGAAGATATTTTCTATTCCGTACAGTTACAGAGTAGATTCCATTTAAAAGCATAATTATATTAAATTCTTTTAATAATAATACATAGAAATAAATACAAACTATTTATGTACTGATCATCGACTCACACAATTTTATCTATGTTTTAAGAATAATTATATTCCTTTAACAGAGTCAAGCTATAGATTTTCATCACAAACAGTTTTGCATTTCTAAGCTTTTACATTTCCCTATTGGAGTAGGAAATCGAATTTGTTATCAGCATATTCATTAACAGTAGACAAACCAAGCATTTGCACAATAATCATTTCTGTAAGTCTTATAGTTAAATTCCACAGATTCATTTTCAGGGTTTTACACTTGATTGCAAAATAAATCGAGATAGAAACAACAGACATCAAATCTTTTTACCAAGACCTCAACTAAAGCATTGTTAAGCTTTATTTTCCAAAACAAAGACTAAACCCTAACACTAGAATTACTTTCCTATTTTCTTTAAGATGCAGCAACAACATTATAAACATAACGAAGCATATACAGGTCGTAAGCCTTATCAACAATTTTATTTATCCATTCTTCTATAAAATAAATAGTAGTATTATCATAAAAACATTCACTCATCGATCGATAACTAAGTTAAAAACAGAGGTTGACAAAACATTGCTTATTCTCATATCATCGATGAGTTACAATTCGTGTTTGCAGGCCAAGCCCTAAATCAACGAAAGGACACAACTATAACTTCATAGTTTGAACTGGTGTCATGTTACAAATCAGCACTAAATTGTTACACCATGAAGCTAGCATGTGAACCAAGCTTACTGTGCCAACCACGTTGGACTTTTAATAAACTAGTTAGCTGAGTGCATTCAATGCAGAAGTTACGGTTACACTTTCCAACCTGTAATGTGAACATTCACCTCACAACATTCAATACACATTACATTGCATTGGTAAAGTCGAAAGTATATAACCCTATCAAGGCATTAAGTTAGCAAATATATGCGCTAAGGTTTGCATGTAGGTACATATCACTTGTTTGCATATATTTCAGATAATATATAGTTGCATATATTTTATCTATCGTATAGAGTTGCAACATTTGCATATTATCAAATAGGTAGTATAGCACCCCATTGTATTCATATTGTCACACCACTATATAATGTATATCGTTTGCACATAATTCATATTGTTTGCACATAGATAATAGGGTTTGCATGTAACTCATATCATTGCAAATTAATCAATAAGATTCTAAGGGTGTAGCATAAAATAGAAATCATAATGTGCATATAGTAACACAATGCACACAACTCACATTTACACAAATGTGTTAGTTGTTAAAATAGCAACAAACTCTATTTGCAAGGGTTCATTCACAATCCTACAAACACTTTAAACAAACCTTAGAGTTACACTTGTGAACGGATTTTAGACATAAACATACATACTTTTAATATAGTGTGTAGGAGAAATAATTCAAACAAACACCCTTATCACAGGACATAGGCCCTAAACGAGTTGACAAACAATCATACTTAGAATCACCATGATTTCCACAGAGGTAGAAAGTAAGGCTTTTACATACAGATGACATGAATGGAAAAAAAAGTATATCTGGGTACAACACTACGATACGAACAATATAGATCTTCTTTGATAAACTGTTGATTACTTGTGGCAACTTTAATCTCGTACCTGTCAATCTGTCACAAGTACGAACTGACATGCTTTAGCACGAATGCTAAGTAAGCCTCGGGGTGTCCAAAGGACCCCTTCATCAACCAAACAAATGTACACTAGCCAAACAATGGTATCAACATTCGTAAACAATGACAGAAGAGATGTATAAAAGAACAACTAAATATGGATAACGTCAAGACCTAATTACAAATCTGTTGTTGCAAACCCTTATTTAATAAAACAGCATGGCATTTAATACAGCAAGATAACATTCCATGCATTGTCCTATTTCCGCATTTATCAAATAGCATTTATTGTCACGTAGAAAAGTTTTAAATCTTTGTGATTTTTTCGAGATGTTACACACCTTCCAACATGGTCCATATATGTTTCTTACTAACCTGGAGTACTTAGAAATGGCCACTTGAATAGAAATGGCCCAAAAAAAGCCACTACAACTGATACCACAACAACGACCTGGCTGTAACGTTCTCCAAATTCATCAAGACATATCTCTAATTTTGGTTTGTCAAGTTGTGCTTCTTTAGTTAAATGCATAATATTGTACAATGTTGAATCCTTCCATGTCTCGGGTGCCTGAAAAATAAAATATCAAAACGTGGACACTTTAGAGTATCTCTGCAAAAATGTGGAGAAAATATACTCGAGAAATAATAAAATATACTGTAAATTAGAAACTCATAAACTGATAAAAAAATTCTTATGGAGACAATACATTTTCCAATAACATAGGCAAACTTGTTAATTTTAATTCATGGTAACAACTCTCCAGTCTGCACTCAAATATCTTCCTTGACAGATGAAACTTAAAACATTAGAAAACATCAACCAAATTTTTTGATTTCCAAAAACTAAAAGCATGGGAGTATAGATGAAGAGTGTAGACACTGCATATATGAATCTTGGATCTATCCAACATGTGACAGACTATAAATATCAAAAGTAAGAATTCTATAATCACAAACCAGCAACCATCAATTATATAACATCAAGCTACTTTCCTCTCTTTCACCTCAAAATAATGATTATAATGATAGATGAAACACCCATAGAAGGTAAGGTGTCTACTTGGATGAGTGATCTCAAGGAAACTCATTTTAACCTACCTAGAACTTGAAACATTTTATGTTTGTGGAAAAACATTACTTTATAAGTTATTGTAAACTTTTAAGTAATTGACCAAGGATGATCAAGCATGACTGTAATTGAATATTTTTGTTATTTAATAATTAAAATAGGAGACACCTATCGAAAGAATATTGTTGAAGAGTGTTCACTAACCTACTAGGAGGAATGAACTGGTGTGGAAGGAAAATTGACAAGTGACAGCATATGCACTCACTTTCTAGCTGTTGCACGAGGCAACTTCCCTAAAAATGTGTTCATGTTCCTCAAGGAATTGGAACTGAGCAGGTGGCTCATTAAATGAATAAACTGACCCAAAGACCTAGGCAACCTATACATCCATCGAAAGAGTAGGAGGCTCACTAGTTAATTTTTATTCCTTGTGGATGGCTCAATACTGAAAAGTGAAGCATGCACAAGAGGATTCGATGAGGGGAAAGGTAAAGTGAGTTGCTAGTGTAAGGATTGCAAGTTATTCTGTTGAGTTGTAGAGAGGGTTGCTATGCAAGTATTTATGATTGTTGAGATACCAAGAGACTTTTGCATGCTTCTACACAGTGTCTTCGTCCTGGTGGTTCAGTGAATAGGATCGGGGGTCCTGAAGCAAGTAATCTTGGCTGCTTCTAGGAGACAGTTGGGAGGAATGGTCTTCTTTGGGTGTTTGTCCACCTCAACAGTTAAACAGGTTCTACATTGTTCTGGTTTATTTATTTCTAAATTGTTCTATATATTTTTAAAAGTTTTTTATTCATAAGTTATTAGTATTTTTATCCTTCCTAGATGGTTAATTAGCTGTTAAAATCATTAGAATGTTGAACTAGTAATTTTATTGGGTACAAATGGCTGAATGATTAGGTAGAAGATTGAAATATTAATCCTCTATGTATTTTTCCTTTCACCGAAGTGATGTACTCTAGTACAGATAGTTTTGTTTAAAGAGATAGATTAGAATGATTCCAATATTGTGAAAAGAATGTTGTTCTTTACAATGTATTATAAACAGTTATATACATGCTACTAGAATCTCACTTTTTTTCAATAAATGATATATGCTAAGTAAGATTTCAGTAACCAATAGCTGTAGATTATATAAATAATAATCACCCTTTAAATAGTATTTTATTATAGAACTGTATTATGTATATAATATATACATGTAATATTTACTATTGCTATATCAATTCTTTTAAATACAAACCCTAGATTTAAACCAATGCTGAAGGAATTTAAACAAATAGAGTTTTGAACATATAAATGATTTCATATAAACTGATTTATGATCACTATCATCAACATGGCGAGAATGCTTAAAGAAACTGATTAACTTATTGCGTAATCGAAATTGTAATTACAAGTAGGGCTTTGCCAAAATAATAACAAATATTGTATTCACATAAACAATCTGAATGATTCACATAAGCTTACAAATCTTATAACATATTTATCTACTGAAAACAATTTACGCCTATATTTATACAACCAAACCAGGATTAGATGTATTATATTATTTAAACCAAAAACAATGAAAACTCGGTACTCTAACCAAACACGATCTTCATCTTTAACCAGTTTCGATTAATCAAGTTAAACAAGCAAATAATAAACTATAGTATCACTACTCCTATCCATGCCTCACGAGTTTTAAAAAAAGGTATAAACCCTAATGCTGGAAACGTTAAATAAATAGAATTAAATTACAATCGAATACTTTACCGAGATACATTATCAACTTCAATGCAAAGCCATTGGCATCATAATCTTTTTATTTTACAGAGTATATTTATTCACAACTACGACGTAGCGCTGGAATTGTAAACCACTAATATATATTCACCATTTAATATCTAAACATAATAACCTAAATAACACAGTCGAGATACGGTAGAATGAAATCTTTACAGTCATAGGTCGAGGGTTCGAGACTTGCGAGGACTCATCCTCTGACTGCATATTTATAACCATTTAAAACAAGAACATGTTAAGTATGGACTACGGTTGGATTTCCATCTCAAGCTTTATAATAAACTAAACCAAGTAGCAGATCCATCGTAGTATTATTAGGTATAAAACCCTCTATCCATTATCATAACACTTATGCATTTCGCATCCAGGGCTTTGAAATAAGGTCGAAACCCTTAGTTTACAACTTAACAAATCTAATATCTTTCACACAGAGCCTTCATTGGCGTAAATATTTTCATCACTAAAAATAAGAATTGCATTTAGGGCCTTACCCAAAACTATGATTACAATCTCATCATAAAAATCCAAAATTACAAATAGAGTCATAAACCCTTATAAATTCTGGAGATTACATAGGGAATCGATCAAATCTTGTAACCATACTTCCACATTTGGGGCATTGCCTAGTTCTTTAAAAGAAACATAAAAATAAAACTCTGCTAAATGAGAAATAAACATATTGATACGCCGAGACATTGATTTCAGTTATATGTTTCTAGATAGAAATAAAACGCTTGGGCAAGAAAACAACTTTTTGTATATTCATGCCAGAATCAATTTAGTACAGCAATGGTGTTCCAAAGTTTTCCAAAACAGAGGCGAAACTCTTAAAAACAACCAACATAGATGGAAATAATATTTATAACATTGTACAAGTCAAGAATGGGGCCACCTCTTCACATTTCTTGCTCAACAAAAACATAAACATATACCAAAACCAAGATAACTCTTACAACAATGCTCAGTATGGTTCCAGATAGGCCCGGGGCTTATCGAGACCGCTTAAACCCTGGAGCCTTCTATCTTCTTGCCTCTAAAGCTTTTAACACAACCAAGGAATCCATGGTAGCACTAGAAAACTGAAAGCTTGCACAAAACACCCAACACGTTAGAAATGTTCCAGTTTGAAATCTAATTTGAAATGCATATCAGTGGCAGTAATATTCTTACCTTGGATCCAGTCATACTATTCTGAAGCTTTCCTCCATCAACTACGAATCCAAACACCATCCTGCGTAGGGTTTCACTCTCATCCATGAGAGTCGAGAGCTCGACTCTCTCACAAACAATTGATTAAATGAAATTTCCATCTTTGTCGAGCGATAGGGAAGGTTAGGGTTAGCCACAATGTGAAATCCCAAAACCCCAAACCTTCATGTGGCTACTAAATGAGTTATAGTTGTGTTCCATTAAACGTAAATTAGAAAACCCTCTCCTCTGTAGTGCTGAGACTATCATAAAACTCTTTCTTTTCACTTTCAAAGTGGCAACTAGGAGTACCCATTCTATCCTTTAGTCGAATGATAAATTTTTATAATGATGTTTTAAAAACACATAGCTAGGGTAACTTGGAACCCTAGCAAGTCCTTTATCCACAACCTTTAAATTTGCAGTTAGGGTCCTTACCCAGAAAACAAGAACATGAGTTTATAGCATGCATTAGCTTGCAAAAGCTAAGTAATCCCAAGACCTATATGAAAGAACACAAGTCATCAAAAAGAATATTTTAAGCTTAACGATAAGAGATAAACAATGTCCTTAAGATGCATAATGTTATTATCTGACAAACTGAATGTCAACACAAATACAGTAAGAAATTAACTATCATTTAATCCATGATAAAAGAACGTAAGAAATGACAGATGACAAATTAATTATCAATGATGACACAAGTGATCAACTAATACATTCATTACAGTAAAACAGACCTATATTCATATTCAATGCTTTTAGGACACTTTAAATAAACGTCGATTTTGTGTTGGCTTAAATTGACCCAAAGGTTTCCAATTAGACCCAGGTTCTTTGCAGTTCTCCCTTTGACCAACAAAACCCCTTCGTACTAGCCCTTTTGGCAACAACCTGCGAGTAGGTTGAGGTCTCACCCGAGGTGTATCTTATGGGGTATTGCGGAATCAGGTTTCCACAGTAAATGATGAGTTGTTTATTTGAACAAGCTACGTAGTGCAGGATAGAAGGAGTGCGTGGCGGGGCAAAGTGATGCGGTGCGCATCAGGATCTATGCTACGAGCAGTACTATGTGGTGGAGGCAACACTGCGGGCTGCACTAAGAGTTTCTTACTACTGCGAATCCTCTACTGGAACTGCGAATCACCCACAATTATCCTCTACTTGGAAAATCTTGGAAACGTTAAGGCACTGAAATGAATATCACTCTTCCAGTCATTCAGGCACTTACTAGTTATCTTTCTAGCATTCGTCAAGAACTTGGATTATTACAACATGAACTGAAATGATAAACATGATTAACTTTGTTGCGTTCCTTCACTGTGTGTAAGAAATTAATTATACTTAAATGACTGATTCACGGCCTTAGCATAGAATTGAAATGTTCCCCATTCATCTGCTTCCGTGGAACCTAGCATATCATTCCCAAACTTCTCCTATTGGTAAATGCATATCAAATTTCTCATATTACAGCATGCATGGAAACATTCAAGCTTTCATTCTATAGGAAATATAGACAGTCATTCATTCATAAACATCATCACATAACACAGGATTTAACGTGGTTCACTTCCTCGGATGGAAAACTACGTCCACAAGAATGGTTGGTAATATATTTCTTTCAAAAGGGATGGGGAAACTATTCTTAGTCTGTGCACTCAGCTACTGACTCTCCTTTCTCTCGGCTAGGTCTCTGTGCACACAGCTACAGAGCCTTTAAAATATTCTCAGCTCAGAGAGATTCTTCAATACAAAAAGGTTATCTCCTTAATTTCTTAGCAACAACAAAAGAATATCAATAATACAGAAAGAGAATATGCCACACAGAGAGAGAACCCCCATCCCATATAAAATGTCTTCTTAAATAGATCATGCCTGAAGGTCATGTATGTACAATTCTGAAGACCTAAAACCCAAAACCTTAAGGGTTTCCAAAACTGCACCGGTTTTCCAAACTGGCTCGCTGGCTCCTGGTAGCATCTGCTTGATCATGGTAGATCTCCACGTCCTCATTCTGTCGCTATCGGCCTTCCTATCGCATGCATGCCTACAGGATGCTTCTGCCAAACCATTTCTCTCTAACGGTTTTACCTTCTAAGCTTGCCAAACGTCGCTTTCCTTAAAAGCCCATGCGTGGCTGCCTTCCTGTTTTGCCTGCATCCGCCGCTCAGCAATCCTGCAGTATCTTTCCAAAAATGGCTTCTACCGATCGAGCCGGTAGCTACACTTGATACTTGTCCAACACACCGCTTTGTTGTTTCCACGTGGCCTCCTAATTCCGCAACATTGCTTCTGTGCAATAATAGTCTTTGCATCATGACCAAAAGTTCGACGATGCGCGCAACTCCGCAACCTCATCAAAAGTTGGATGCTGCACTCAACTTCGTAGCATCCTCAATACTTAGCCAAAATTGTGTTTCTGAGCTGTGCTCAGCTCAGCTTTCCCTGCTTGCCTCAAAAAGGTGCTTCCAAAACTTTAACTCAACCTAGGCCCAACATGCCCTTAACACTTACATGTGGCTCATCCCCGAGCCAATGATTGTTTTAGCTGTCTGACTCTACGCCATGACCAGTGGGATGAACTTGGCGGCAAACTCTTCATATGTACTGCACAACTGCACCAATGCTTCTCTTGAATCCTCCTCAACCTGTTTAATTGTCTCAAGAAGTGTTGGAGTTATCTCTTGTCCAATTTGATCTTGTACCTGCTCCTGGTTATCGTGCATTTCTACTAACTTATCTTCAATCTGCCGAGATACCGCCATGGCATTCTCCTGGAGCTGCTGCTACTGATTATCCATCTCAGTTTCTTTTTGTCATAATTCCTGTACTTCTTTCTTTAAGCTGGATATCTCCTTATATCTCAACAGCCTTTCTCTAGGTGGCAAAGCTTTCACCTCTGCATTCAACTCGTCCAGCACGATCTATTTTTCTTGTACCGTGGTCTTGACCTGCAGCAACCCTTGATCGTCTTCAAGGGTTGCAATTGCGTATGAAACCTTATCCAGGAGATATTGGCACTTAGCCATCTCACTTGTGATTCTTTTCGAGGCGACGCTCACTATTTTCTCTCTAACCTGTCGTCCAGTTAACGGTGCCTGCTTATTCAGCTTATCCTTCAATGTGGCAATGTCAGCCTCATAATAAATATCTTTATCCTGCATCTCCGACTACAAGGATCTCACCTTATCTCTGATCCTCAGGACTGTGTCTACAGGATCATCCTAGATTTCTATGTCTTTAATATCCTTTGCCACATTGGATATGGTGGTCTCCAAATTCTGTCCGCAGTCTTGCTCATTGTGTAGCTGTACTTTTGCCTTTTGTTGAATTTGTCTATTTGCTGCAGTGAGTTCTACTTGTAACTTCATCACTTCAACCGTTCGTTCATGCATCTCCTCCACGATCTGGGTGTGGATGAAGTGCAATCCTGGTAATGGGATTTTAGCTAAGTCGAGCTCTACCCTCTTGACTCCCTTTGTGTCCAAGGCCACTTGCTCTGCTATTGACAACATAACAACCAATGGGTCCACATGGACAATCCTAGTCTTCGACGACAGCGTTATTGCTAGTTGTTGGCTTACTTGCTGCAAGGTTCCTACTGACCTCCTTTCGGCCCCTGCTTCCTACGACAAAACAAGGCTTTTTTGGAAATCGTCCATTTTCTTCATTAGGCCTTACATTGTGAACCTCACTTGGTGCAGGTCATCCTGGATGACCTTGTCCTTCTTTTCTTTAACTACCATAAGCTCCTTCATCTGATCTGATACTATTTCGGCTATCATCTTGTAGTCATCATCATTAAGGACTGCCTCCGATTGAATCTTTGTAGCCTTCACTTTTTTCCTCGACTTTGGCTTCTACGAAGTCTCGTCTTCTTTTCTCTTCCCTGTTTCTTCAATAATTGGGCATGAGAGTGGGATCGGCTCATCTTCTGCTGAATCTGTCTCCACGTCCATGACCTCTACATAGAATTCTGTTGGCCAATCTTTCATGAGGTCCTCATTATCCTACTCATACATGATGTACTTTTCTAGGAACCACTCTGGTTTCCTCGTTTGTGCTTTCAGTGATATGAATATACATTTCATATCCGCCTCAAAGTCGATGATGTGGATATACATTGTCATGACCTGCTTTGTAATACGGGGTGTCTTCGTGATTACGTCGTGCAGTTGAATATAATATTTGTAAAATATTTCTTTTGTTGCATGCTGGCGCTCTGCATTTGTGTTTTCCCAGAGGTTGACGAACTTAAACCCTCTAGGATCCTTGCTATCCATAACGATGCCCGCAAAATCTTGCAGCTCCTTCCATCCACACAAAGCAATGAGAACGATGAGCTAGGTGAAATGGAATTGGCCACCATTCACCTGGGTGTCATTGAGTTCTTCAAGGAACTCATTCAACATAAACTGACACCAATTGAAGCTGTGGCCTTCAGCCGCTGTGGCACCAAGGAGTATTGCGCCCGCAGGCACCTCCGAAGGTCTAGCTGTTTTGAGCATCTTGCCTGCAAGCAACTGCATTACAAATCTTGTTGCTTGGTCCTCTATATCCTCTGTCAGGAATCCTCTTTTCGCCTTCACCACCGAGTGGGTCTTATTCATCTTCTCAACAACCTCTTTTTCTTTGCTCTTCCCCTGGAAGAATTGCTTCGGATCCTTACCGCGCTTGCTTAGCCCGGTGATGCGGTGGATCAAATCAATGTTAATGTCAATGTTTATGTCTAGCCATAGATAACCTTGATGGATTCACGCCATGAGTGTGCGAACCACGATATTCAGTTCTGGAGAGCGGTCAAAATGTGGCAATCTCAGCAAGTTCAGTAGCCCTAACTAAACGACAGGTGCTAACCAACTGTTAGCTACCAAGTTTAGGGTTCCCTTGGCGTCCTTTTTCCAGCACATATACTAGTTTGGTTGAAAATCCGGGTATTTGGGAACATCTGGCTCATCTTTATTCATTCCCAAGAGGTCATAATCCTCCCATTTACAATCTGCTATCTTTCCCAGCAGATTCTTACCAATGTTTACATGCTTTGACATAGGTGACAATGGGATGTCGTATCTTGCATTCTTGAGCAATTTAAACATAGGCGCATTCAGTGCCCACGAGGAGATATATTCAGGTGTCATCTTTAAAGGTTATGTCTAAAAGGCTAGTGCTTTATGTGCCAAGGATCCCAATTTTATGATGTTGGATCGAGGTGCAGTTACAACTTTTCCCTTATCTTTTGGTTTTTCCTACATCGTGGGATTAATTCTCGGTGATATATGGGATCCTTCACCTTGTTCTATGGCGACCTTCTTAACTGGGGTTTTCATTAACTGTTGAATCCCTCCTTACTGAAAGAAGCTCAGTGCTTCTTAAAGGGTCAATTCTTCTTCTCTAAAGGAAGGTTCGAACATTCATAAATGGGGTAGCGGCTAAGGCAAACAGAATACATATGGCTACTAGCTCAGAGAGGTTAATCGCAGAAAATTCTAAGTGCTTGGTAACGCCCGCGAGTCTCCCAACAGTGTTATTTATAAGCACGGCAGACCCTCTCCCACACCCTTCAACCGCTAGATAAGCATTTAATGTGGTGTCTGTTGGCGAATTTGAGTGGATCCTTCGATCTTTTCTGTCGTCAACATGCTCATAACGACTATCTTTGCTTTAAATGCTGAAGCGGTTGTTGCAGCGGTCATCTAATGGCTATTTTTCTGAAAAGCCATGCAACGGCTATTTTTCTCTAGCTGCTGCACCGAACTGCGTGGCAAGCCATCTGCAACCCTGCACGGCTACTTCGCAATGCCAAAAATTTCCAACTACGTGGCTACTTCACAGTGCCAAAAATTTCCAACTGCGCAGCTACTTCGCAGTGCCAAAAATTTCCAACTATGCGGCTTCCACTCTACATATATATTTTTCTTCTTCTTTTTCTCTCTCTCTTTTTTTTTTTTTTTCCCTTCCGCACAGCTTCAACAGTGCTGCGCGGTACATAGATCATTCTTTTTATCATACCTTCTTCCTTTTATCATACATGTACAGACTCCTTTACATTTCTAGTGTCCACTTTCAACTGTACTTGACACTTAGAATTTGTTTCCTTTGTTCGTTATTCAGAGTTCTGCGAAGCAGTGCTATCATGGTATAGCTTTAGCCTGCTTCCATTTATTAGGGTTGGCAAGGTATCACCAGCTAAATTTGCTAACTGGAGTGCACCAGTGTTAGTAACATGTATCACAGTATATGGGCCAAGCCAATGCACTTAAATTTACCAGGGAATTTCATGAATTTGCTATCATACAAGAGGACTACATTACCTACCTAAAAACACTTGTTCTTTATATGGCGATCATGCCATGCTTTCTCGTGGTCCTTTTGAGCTTGCTGGTGGAAGCCTGCAATGAAGTGATCTTCCTCTAAGCCCAGTAAGTGTAGTAATATTTCTTCCAGAGCTTCGCAGTCTGCCATCCCTGTAAATGCAGCGATTCTCAAACTAGGAACAATGAATTTAATAGGCATTATAGCCTCCTACCCATAAACCAACCGAAAGGGTGTCTGTCCTGTCAATTTCTTGCATGTGGTTCTATATGCCCATAACACAGATGAGACGCGTAGGTCCCAATCGTCTCTATTTACATTGCACACCTTAGTGAGTGCGTTCTCCAATATTTTATTGAAATCCTCTATAGTACCATTCGCCTGTGGATGATATGGAGTACTGCACTGATGATGAATGTGGAATTCCTCTGTAAGTGCATCAATCGTCTTGTTCAAAAAGTGATTACCTTGGTCACTCATCAAAATCTTCGGACAGCCAAATATGGTGAGTATTTCTTCAAAAATAAACTACACAGTAGTACTGGCGCTGCAATCCTTAACTGGTTTTGCTTCTTCCCATCTGGTGAGGTAATCTGTAGCAATAATAATATACCTTGCACCCATTCTTTTTCCTGGTGGGTTTATAGGGCCCACAGAGTCTATTGCCCATTTTTCAAATGGCTACAGTGTTAACTGTGGATTCAATGGCATCTCATCTCGGTGTGATGGTTTTCCTATCCTCTGACAGACATCACAATTCCTGCAATGTTCTTTGGCATCTTTATGGAGCACAAGCCACCATATCCTTGTGCGTAAGCTACAGAAGCTATTGTCTGAGTTTGTGATCTCCCATTGGATGCTACTGGTATCTTTTTTTATAACCAAAGTTGTGTGAATCTATCCGAGAACCCAGTGTTTCAGGACAGGTTGAAACACATAGAGGTCAAATATCACTATATCAGGGATATGGTGCAGAGAGGAGCTATGAAGCTCCTATACGTTGCGACGGATGAGCAGATTGCAGATGTCTTGATGAAGCCACTAGCCAAGGTGAAGTTCGAGTACTTCAGGGAGAGGCTTGGCGTTCTTCATATCGACGACACTTCGAGGAAGAAGTGATGAAGACATTTGCTGAAGCCATTCCAAGCATGCTGGAAGGAGGATCCTTCACATGGCTGTGGATGTAAGCACTGGATGATGAGCATTAGGATGATGTTCTGGTTTCTGCTTTGTATGCATCATGGTGGATGCTAGATATGATCAGTTGGATCATTTATTTGTATATGTATGTATGCATTATGTTGGATGATGTATATGATCAGTAGGATCATTTGTATGTATTTTGTATATGCATCATGCTGGATGCTTGGACCATGTATCTATATATGTATCAGGTGGATACATTGTATGATCAGGTGGATCATGTATGGTGATATGTATCATGTATTTGTATTTGTATCAGGTGGATACACTGTATGATCAGGTGGATCATGTATGATGATATGTATCAGGTAGATACTTGGTACGCATCAGGTAGATGCATTGTATGATCAGGATGATCATGGATGACGAGCTTTAGGATGTTGCTCTAGATGACATGCAACAGGATGTTGCAGTGATGATGATCAAGATGATCATGTGTACATCAGGATGATGTATGGTGAGTATCAGGTTGATACTCTATGACCATGGATCAGGTTGTGTAGTGTGATATCCCTCTCTTTTTGTATCCTATTGTTTTGTAAAAATGTCATAATTTGTAAGTGGCCCTTACATGTATTATAAGAGAACATTAGGAGTAATTGTGATTGATATAAGGTTTATTATTATGTATATAGATGCATATATGGTAAGAGTTATCAAATAAATTTTATAATCTAGTATGAAGCATGAAGGAGAGATAGCCTAATGTAAAATGGAAAAGTTACATTTCCAAAGCACCCAACAGTACGATATTCCGCATACACCACTCAGAATTTAGAGCTGCCATTCACTCCACTTGAATGTAGTAGAGTTACCACACGTAGTTCTTAGAGGATTTAATAGAGTTATGGTGAGAGGATTCGAGCGAAGTGCACTCTCTATTTTCGATAGTGGAAATAAAGAACTTGAAGAATTTTAAGGAAACTGCCTCCTTAGTGGAGAACCTTCTGCCAAATAACACTGCCATCTGCTCTACGAAGGGAACACACCACGCCAGTTGTCCACAAGTAGAGCCACGAATTCTCTATCACCACCAAACTCCAAAACGCTTCTTAAGGAAGCTGAGTGGGAATAAGTGAGGGCACTAACTACCCATCGATCTGTTGAAGTTTTCCGTGTCATATTAAATGTTGGGGAGTGGACGGACTCTCCAAGAGAGAGTGTTGTCATTAAAATTTAATGTGAGAAGGTGGACGGACTCCTCGAGAGGAAAGTGATGCCGAGATCTTTGCAGTATGTTAAGGTAATTTCGGGGTCTTCATTAAGGGGGGGATCCTCTCGTATTCGATACATGACCGATCCTAACTATTTATCATCCCTGCGAGTGAGGATTGGGGGAATCTGCTACTGCGTTGAGGTTTTTACCAGTGTAATTCAACTGCAAAAGAAAAATCGGATCCCCAAATGTGGTGCACGATCCAGCTGCTGTACTTTTCGATTTCCGCCGTGATGGAGTATGGGGATGATTCCACAGGAAGATTGGAGTTCTAATACGTGTTGCGCGTCATATCTAATATAATCCTACATTTGATAAAATGGGATTTGCGTTACCAGTTACGCATTTAATTCAACAGCGGTGATGGAAAGGTGCCGGTAGGACGCATGGCACCCAAGGGGTAAGTAACTTGTTTCACCTTTCTGAAATTTCATTTGCAGAACCTGATCTCTATAGTATTATGACACCTCTGTATATGTTTTGTTATCAATTTTAGAGATGTGAATACTTGCAGTAATTGTAGTAGTACAACACTTGGCTTACGAGATTGTAGCTTGTCTCTGTTCAAATCTTAGTGTTACCGCATCTTCCTTTCGTGGATCACTTTGATCTCCCTTTTGGGTGATGAGCCTTGCATACATCTGTTGAGGTAGAAATCCCTGCAGACAGAGTGCCTTAGCACGCCTGTAGCGTCTCATACTTATAGCTGTATTTTCTAGTCATTGACCGAGCGAGCGCCTTTAATATACCTACAGTAATCCATAAATAAATCGGTGTGTTTCTTGTAACTGACATAATGCCTTTAGTATACCTGTAGCGATTTTCATCCAGATCTCTACATTCTAGGTCGCAGCATTAGTTAATCTGTAGTGAAATTCTTTGGTTAGTAAGATATATAAAATGATGAGTTACGGCAATGCACAAAAAATTATGGAATGCGATTTCGGTAGCTCGGCGAAGGTAGCAGTGAAAAAAATTTGGTGATACCTTTTCCACTGGCTTCTCGTAGTGTATTCTGATTGCTGAGTATGATGACTCGGGGTGAAGTTACACTGGGCAGGTTTCGATCTCATTCTTGGAAAATGTTTTTATTGCATGTCCTCTGTGGAGAGGTAATCCATGCAGATTTCCTTATTTTCCTGTACATTCTTGGTAGATGGATGCATCATAGATCCCTGTAAGTTTAATATAGTTGTACCTTTCCATTGTGGATCTCTGTATTAGTGAAATCCATTGATAGGATTTTAGTGGGTTGTTTTCCTTAATGCCCCACTGCGAGGATGGAAGCGTTTTCAACACTACCAGATGTCATCAATATTTGTGAATGTCGATCTCTGCAATAAGAGATGGCCCAGGTTATTCTTCATCTTCCGTATTTTGATTTTTGACAGCTGCAACCAAGGACCAGCAAGGGACGGCTATCGCAGGCCCGATCCCAAAGAGATTACGAACTTGATTCCTATTTCGTGTGTATCTTGAATATAAATAGATCCTGATGCAGGGTGCGCCTCTATACGAGAAACCCCAGGATTGAAGGATGGAAGTGATCTTTGCACCTTATGGATCGACAGAGTCAGTACTATCACTCACATCGCATCTCATGCATTGTTTGATCTATGCGTGTTTGTCAGACAGAGTAGAGCTGTGTGTATTCTTTTACTGTTGGTTGGATGATGAGCCCTTGTGATATTTATATTATATATGCAGGTTATACAAATATGTTAGCCAGGGCATAGCCCATTACGTAACGGGATAATTCCGTAATGTACATATAGTATTGATAGTAAACTGTAAGCTAGGACGTGGCCTTGGTTTTGTAAACTCTTAATAGAGGGTAAATCTTCATTTAAAGGTGAGACGGGTCTCAGGTTAACCTAACAGAGAAGGGAGGCTTGCGTTATTTAAATATTCCATAACTTAAGTTCAGTGGAATATATATATATATATATATATATATATCCCCTTTTATCTTAACTTAAGCGCTTTTGGCTGAAAGGGTCAAACTCTTCTTTTACTAGATACAACGAGAACAGGTTGGGCGAACCCTCCTTAGTGAAGATCGACCCCCTCCCCTTCTCTCAACACTTTAAATGTTGTGTATACATTTTTCTAGGTAGAATATGTTGCATAAGTTTTTATTCTTTGTGGTAAGATTAGACTCGAGCTCAAGCTCTGAATCGAGAATGCATGCTTTATAAATATATATAAATATATCTCGGGCTATGTTTTGTTTTGGAGTTCGTAATGATTTCTGTCTTTGTGGTAAGATTAGATTCGAGCTCAAGCTCTGAATCGAGAATGCTTGCTTTATAAAGATATATAAATATATCTTGGGCTGTGTTTTGTTCTGGAGTTCGTGATGATTCTTGTAGGTATAAACGTTAGTTAGTTAGTTATGACTACATATTTATATGTATAGAATATGTGGACTAAGTAGAAGTACTAATCATTTTCATATATTTAAAGGTGGATGCATAGATTCTTTGTGAGGAAACTTCGGTAGGTTTCGATTGAGTAATTGTTATATTGTTGATTTATATATGTATTTGTGTTTACATGCTCATCTTAACACTTATCTAGAAGTATGTTATAAACCTTAGGGTTGGATAAAGTATGTCTAGGAAATGCAGTCAAAATATTCAAATAGAGTGAAATAAGAGTATAGTTCATTTAAAAATGAAAGTACATCTTTTGAGTATTTTAGTGAAAACCAACTATAGGATGGTAAAGTAAAAATGCTATGCTGGTTGCATTTTTGGGATCTTTGGTGGTGCTCTCTAGAAGAGCGGCTTGAGAAAGCGGAAAGTAAGATGACAACAAGTGCGTTGTACGTTGTAATCCTTTATTTTTATGAATGAAATGACCTGCCATTTGTGGACGTAGCCCAATAGGGGTGAACCACCTGAAATTGTTCTCGTCTTATGTACATGTGTGAAATTGTTGTTGATAAATTTATTATGGGAATTTCTTGATGTCATGAGATTAAATGTATGGTTGAAAGGAGACCCAAGGAGTTGCAATGGTAATACTCAATAACATAAGCAAATTGACTTGTATAAGAATGTCAAGTGTATGCACAAGAATTAATTACGTGTTGGTTGTTCCTTATAATGTTTTATTGCGAAGATCTTTAAGTGAAGAAATTTTTTAACTTTCACCAAAATACTAACATGCAAATCTTGGAGATGTCACATGTAGATGAGCATATAATTTGGCCATGGGAGATTTGCAGATAGTCTTTCGAGGTTTTGCCTATGGCATATAATTTGGCCTTGGGATATGTGGCAAATGCTCTTTCAAGGTTTTTCTATGGGAGGACATATAATTTGGCCCTGGGAGATCTGCAGATAGTCTTTCGAGGTTTTGCCTATGGCATATAATTTGGCCCTGGGATATCTGGCAGATGATCTTTCGAGGTTTTGTCCTATGGCATATAATATGTCCCTGGGAGATCCGATAAGTTGAGTTGTGTGCTCATAATAAGTCTTGGGATTCTCTTGCGAGGTTTTTCCATGACCACATATAATCTGTCCCTGGGAGATCCTATAGGTAGAGCTGTGTGCTTGTAACAGCCTGGGATGTTCTTGCGAGGTTTTGTGGTGACCACATATAATCTATCCCTGGGAGAACCTATAGGTAGAGCTGTGTGCTTGCAACATCTTGGGATGCTCTTGCGAGGTTTTGTGGTGAGGTCACATATAATATGGCCCTGAAAGATCCTATAGGTAGAGTCGTGTGCTCGTAACATCTTGGGATGCTCTTTCAAGGTTTTTCGATGCACGTAATAAGTCCTAAGGATTCCACAGTATGGCCAGTGATGACAAAGACCTGCAGGTGGTGGGCCTACATCCAGTATGAAAAACGAATAGATCTGTAGAACTTCCTATGATGAGTAGAGTCAGATATTGGTTGAGATAGCAGTAGCAGTGACGATGATGATGACGATGCATAAATGACGATGATCCCGAGAAGAAGACTTGTCTAACAGATCTGTGTCTAGAAATACATTCCTAGTTAAGAGGTAGTGTTGATGTATATGTAACTTCGGAATGCATTTCCTCTATGTATTTCATATATATTTATTGTACCCTTATTAGACATGTGTTATTCCTCTATAAGGAAGTGTTGTCATGTGGATTGACAAGTGTCGCAAGTGTGTGTACTTGTCAATGGGTTATTAGACCACCATGTGTGGGGTCGGCCCTGAAATATATATTATATTGTGGATGTATCTAGATAGACAAGTCGGTCCCATAGTGTAACTGGGAAAACATGTTATGTATAAATAGAGATCGAGAGATCTCTATTTGGATCATTCGGAAAGTCACACTCCTCTCACTCAAAAAGTGGCACACTAGTGAGGAGGATCATCTGCTACTAGGAGACTATCTCAGTGTATTTTGGTTGTACTTTGGTTGAGCCATTGCTCTCTCTATCTCTGAGGAAGTTGTGGGGTTTTTCACCTTAGGGTTTTCCCCACGAAAACTCTGTGTCTCTTGTCTCTCATGCTTTCGATTCTTGTGATGCTTGTCACGCTTATTGTGATTGTTATGCATTGATATACTGTACATGTTATTCTCTCAGTGAAGATCCTAGAGTATTGTGAATTAATGCTCAAAATTTAATAACCGGGACTATCATAAAACTCTTTCTTTTCAGTTTCGAAGTTGCAACTAGGAGTACCCCTTTTATCCTTTAGTCGAATGATAAATTTTTATAATGATGCTTTAAAAACACATAGCTAGGGTAACTTGGAACCCTAGCAAGTCCTTAATCCACAACCTTTAACTTTGCAGTTAGGGTCCTTACCTAGAAAACAAGAACATGAGTTTATAGCATGCATTAGCTTGCAAAAGCTAAGTAAGCCCAAGACCTATATGAAAGAACACCCGTCATCAAAAATAATATTTTAAGCTTAACGACAATAATAACGACAAGAGATAGACAATGTCCTCAAGACACATAATGTTATTATCCGACAAACTGAATGTCAACACAAATACAGTAAGAAATTAACTGTCATTTAATCCATGATAAAAGAACGTAAGAAATGACAGACGACAAATTAATTATCGATGTCAACACAAGTGATCAACTAATACATTCATTACAGTAAAAGAGACCTATATTCATATTCAATGCTTTTAGGACACTTTAAATAAACGTCGATTTTGTAATTAAACAAGTATCGTCAATAAGTACAAGCGACAGTTAAGCAGTTAAGCTAACAAGAAGTAATTCTTAAAGCATAAGTTTAGATTTTATGGAAATATATACTATATACAAAAAAAATTATTTTTATGGATTTTTGGAGTTGTTACACTCATCCTATGCTTGTCTCAAGTAGACAAATGGAAAAAGAAGATAAACTAACATATAATGAGGATAAGGAAAGACTAACTTAATTGTCCTAAACTCGCACATTGGATATACTAATCAGGCTGCCTCATATCACACAAGGTCTCGTTGAAGCTTCATTATCGATAAGGAAAAGGGCTGATGCACAATCATGGACTCCTTTAAAGACACTTTAGATGCCACATAATACTGAAAAAACATGGAACCTCTGACTTTAGGTGACAATTAGGGGTACTTCTATAACGGATTTGAAGATAAAGTAAAAAGAAAAAAGATAGGTAATTGAATCAGCTTTCATAATATATAACATTTACCTATAAAAAATTTGTGTAAATGATTATAAAATTAGTTTCCGTTAAATTGGGTTTTCAAATTTTCAGCACATCATAACATATATGTTTGTGCGGGTGCAACACTTATTGAGGTAAATGATGTCCATTTTGAATAAAATCTTGCAGACATATAAAGCACATATGGGCCTAGTGCAACACTATTTTTTCAAAAAATTTCATGAATTATTTTTTTTATTATTAATTATTGAAGTCAGAAAACCTTGAAATTAAAACGTTATGTGTGGGTGCAACACGTTAGGGGAAAAATTTAATGAACTCATTGTTTTCTATATATGAGATTGTAGAGCTCAGTCTCCTCTAGTGCACCATATAGTTTTCTTGGGAAATGGTGAAGGCAATAAAAAGTTATATAAAAACGAATCAATGTATGTATTTTCGAACACTGACGTGTGTCATTCAGAAAATTAATAATAAATAAATAAAACATACATTTTTATGAAAAAATTACATATTCAGAATCATCAAATCGTACTCTACAATATTCTATATTTTCATAAAAAAATATTGAGTTTTCCATAGCAAAACACGCCATTGAAACTGAGCATATTGATAGAGTTCAAAAATACAAGCAATGGCCCTGGTTTTTTTGTTCTAGCCAATAGGTTCGGTAGTCCAAAGCTATTTCCGAACATCATCCCAAGCCTTGTTCCCGCCGAGTTTTTAAATTTTAAATTAATGCATATGTGTTATAACAGATATGTGGTTTAGACTTGTTCATATCGCATATGCGTTATAACGCATATGCGATATAACGGATATGTGTTTTGGTTTAGTACAAAAGAGTAAATAGAGAATAAAGATTATTAGATAAAAGAGTGGCATAAAGATTATTCTTTTGAAATGTAAGATAGCATCCCATCATGGTTAATATAACATTGTTTAACATGACAAATGGGTTCGGAAACAATACATCTCTATTTTCAACTAAGTTATATTTGATATATTAGGTAGTATGGGGTAGTATGGTATAAAGTATAAACTCGCATCAAAGTGAATGGGACATCTAAGAAGCCTAATGGTGGATTGTTATTGATAAAGTAATTGGGATATCGTGGTGAGTATAATTTCGTTTTCAATCCATTTTCAAAGGTTAGGGATTTCATCCTCACCATTTTAATAATTTTCCTTGTATCCTATCCTAGGTATGAGATCTAATAGGCACCGAAGAAAAATCAATTCAAATATATCTCTAGAATCCCATCTTCACTATTGTGTAGTCTCCTAGTATAGAACTTCACCTTACTACACTAAGATAGTTGAAGTTTGTGGCTTCGACCTATAGTTCACTATGCATCTATTGATTGATGTTATTGATGAGAACCAACATATCTTTGCACTTATTTTGTTAATCATACTTTCTTTGATATTAGTGTAGTTAAATGACTTCAAGTAGGGTTTTTTATTTAATGACAAATTTATTATATAACTTAATAATGCTCTACTTGAGTTGATGATGATTATGGTTGTTATTAACGTCCATTGAGACCAATTTTGATCTATCAAACCTTTAAAAAGGTAAGGAGTCACTTGGTTTTCTTTAGAATTATATTTCTGTGCTTGAAACTTTTAAGAGAAACATTCATAAATCACCATAGTTTTGATGAGTTAAAATGTTAGGAAGGTTGGTATTGTAACAAATATTTTGAATTTGGGATGAAATGTGGGTGTACACATGATATTTTAATGTGATTTGTTTCTATATGATCTTTAATAGTTTAATCACATTACACTATTGATTCAAAAACAACAAATCATTTAACTAAAAAAATTTCAACAAATAATTTAACTAAAAATCTTGATGATTTATCCTCTCACTCACTCCATACCTCACTTTCTCCCCCTACCTCCTCTCTCCACCCCCTTCTCTCTCCCCCCATAGTTCCTTCTCTCTTCTCCACCCCTTTTCTCTCACACACATCCACACACCCTCTAAAACAATTCCTTTGTTTCCCCTCCCTCCCACCAAAAATATTTCTCTCTTCCCCCCTCCCTCCCTCCATCCATCCATCCATGTGTTCCATCCTATCACTCACTCCATCCCTCACTTTATCCCCCTACCTCCTCTCTCCACCTTCAAGCCTTCATCCCTCCTTCATATCTACATATATCTCTCCCTCTCTCTCTCTCTCTCTCTCTCTCTCTCTCTCTCGCTCACACACACACACACACACAATCCCTCATCTCTATCCCTCGGTGTAACCAACCTTGACCATCCTTCATTTCCCTAAATCCCTACTCTCTGTAACATACCCTTTAAGCTGAAAAACATTTTGTCTTAAGAAACATTATGATAACTTTTATTGTAAAGTTTATGTTGGACAGGTGTCCAAGGATGATTGTAATTTGCACAATATATTATTATTTAATAAATAAAATAGGAGACAAACACCTAAGAGGACTGTTGAAAGAGTGGTTACTGATCCACTAGGTGGAATGGAATCTGGGGTAGAAGGAAATGGACAAGTGGCAGCATCATGATGCAACTAACTAGCTATTGGTATGAGAAAACTCCCTTGAAATGTGGTCATAGTGCCCTGAAAGATGGGACTGGAGCTTGAGGCTCATTTATTCCAAATTGACCACTAAAAGACCTAGGCAGTCTATATAATAGCCATCAAATATTGAACTAAGCTTGATCACTTTTCCTGACGAGGAAATTTACCTTGGGGTTTTGCTGTGTTTGCACCCAAGAGATTTGATGTGGGGATATGCTATGTTGTTGATCATGTTGTGAGTCTTCCAAACTCTTATTGAGTTTAGGAGGTTGATGCTGAGTGGAAAAGGAATTTTATTTCAGGAGGTTGATACCGAGTGGAGAAGGTATTTTTGAGTGCCTTGCTTCTACACAGATTCCACCCACTTGCTGGATCAGTAATCAGGCTTGGGGGTTCACTAGATGTCAGCAGTTGAGCTGCTTCTTCTGAAGCAGGTTGGGAGGAACAGGCCTCCTTGGGTGTTTGTCGGCCCTATCGTCAGTTACAGGTTCTATTGTCTTATCTATTTTATTTTTAAGTTCTATCATCTATTTTTGCATATTACAGTTTCGTTGGTTGTTCTAACTTTCACTGTTTATTTTATAAGTTTATTTCAGTTGTCCTGTTTAATTTTATAATTCTGTATAAATTGAAATGATTGAATAAAGTAGTTTCTGTATTTTTCCCCATGCAAAAAGGAACAACATCGTACTCCAGTACAGAAACAGATTAAGATAGATAAGATATGATAGGCAAACTACCATGGTGATGGAAGTACCATTTTATATGTTCTGTTAAATTATCTACTGATATTAATTAGTATTATCTACTGCATTTTACTCACAATACTATTCTTATTTCCATTCTTTTCATCAGAACAGTAAATTTATTTCATAGAAATAACAGAGTTTATATTAAATAAAGAAATCATTTCTGCTCTTTACATTTTTGTTTTCCAAATGTCTATTATCAAAGAATACTGTTTGCATAGTTATCGAATTCATAAATGTTTGAGAGAGTTGCAATAAAAATCTATGCTTAGTTATGCAATTGTTATAGTCACTGTACAAAACCCTAAACTCTAATTTTGGATGACAAACACATCTCATCCTTGTTCTTTTTCACACACATCACAACACATTTATTAAACTGTAAATTATTCCTGTAAATTGATTTAGATCATATTCAGATATCCATTCTAAAGACTTTCTTTATTTTTACTAACAATAGACAAACCAAGCATACTTTTTCCAAATCATTACTGTAGGTCGCATAGATAGATTTCAAATATCATCCTCAAAGTTTAAGACATTGCAATGTGTGTAGGAACAGAGTTAAACAAAGTCACCACACTAGTGGATGCCAAAAACGTAACAACGAGCATCCTCATTCTCCTATACATTAGGCATAGCCAAACCAAAACCTCTGACAAGTTTTCAAATCAACAACACAAACGTCTCATACAAATAGATGGATGAAGCATTAGGCCGAAGCCGTCACATTTTTAACACTTAACTATTGATTTAATAACAGTAGTAGTGTCTATCATCATACACACATTGCATACGATTTCTTTTCTATCTTAAAATTCGTAAGCTTACAGTCCAGAAAGAAGCACGATAGCACAGGTATGATTAAAACCTAGTTACACAAACATTACCATTTTTTACACAGAGGCTGTTCTAAACACGATTTATTTCTATTTCATAAACAAACAAGTTACAGATTTTGATCACGGGCCAAGCCCCAAAAACTACAAACATAAAAACTGTCACGGCCACAGAGTTTGCAAAAAGATCACTTATATTATCATCTTGATAGAGTCTAAAACCCTATTAACGAAGGAACATTGCCCAAGTTCAAAACCAAAAACCCTGTACATATATCAACTATTACATCGACTCTACAAACTAAGAAACAACCCAGGGTTTTCAACCACGATTTCCAGAACACGTGATACAATTGTTGCCACGAATCTGCCAGGAGGACCTACGAGGGTTTGCCACCGGGGCTTACCAAGTTAATATGTGTGCTCTCCATTGCCATCAATCCATCTTTGAGAATACAGAACAATGACATTACCTGCCACAAGAATTGCGAGAAGTTAGCAATAATATCATTTGAATGTTGACAAAATGAAGAAACATATTACATAACTAAGAAACGAGATAACTTACCCTGTTTTCAATAGTCGATTGGAATGCTTTTGGCTTCCAAATCCTTCATCCAATGTAGCAAAGTTTCCTTGAAACTAAACCACAACCAAAGTCGGAGTCAAACCTCACCACTAACCTATTTTGTCACTAGACGAAAGCCACAGGGCTTCAATGCTACTCATACAGCAAAACCCAAGCACTTATACAGTATTTTCACAAAAAAATTACAGAGATTGGAGGCACAGTGCCATCCACAACCACCCAAGGTCGAGCCCTATAAACCAGTGGCCTGTCGGCCTCTTCTCCCAAATGAAAATCACATAATGAATGCACGAAGGAAAAATAACGCTAAGGCAAGATTGACTAGGGTTTTACACATCTCATCTACCGAGACAATGAGATCAACGAGCGAGATTGATGCAAGAAGTTATGATAGTACTAGGGAAGAGATACGATCAAAATACTAATAGATGACTTCATTAAATTTGCAGAACAGTCGGATGCCATATCACCCAAAGCTGAGCTCACAGCTCAGTGATATATCACCATTCCTTACTACAAATATCACATGGAGCCACACACGTAAGAGCCAGTGTAGCAATCACTAACACCACATAGGATCGAATTTAATGCTAAGATCTCACGGAGAGTTTGGCCAGAGTCTCGACTGCATCAACATTTATTTCATATTAGAATTCAAGTTATGGTGACAGCAAAGCTCTCGGGATAGTAATATTTCCATACAACTGTATACAACCACGATATAAGTTAACAACCATAGGATAGAGGCATATCAATACCATAAAACAACGATGCATGCTTCTCTTCATAAGGTAATATCATGACTTTTCATTCACGCTAGGAGCATTAACTTTGTTCTAAAGTTTACATAGCACATATATGTATTGCACACCTGAACCATAGGGTTTACATATAATCAATTCCACATTGATATTCGTATAGTTTCCATAGGTTATCAAACATTGGAATCAATATATTTATTATATCAACCATGTATTATAAAACAATACAATGCCATAGTATAGTATGAGTTATCACAAGGTTTAACATTTAACTTATGCATTTAAATACACACGCATTACAATTATAATAGCTATGTCACTTACATAAGGTTATTGTAAGGAGAATCTAACCATACACTATATAGAAAGCTAGGGTATGACACCAACCCTATAGAACGTATGCTATTATGTCCAACAACATCTTGATCCACAAGTTGACACAATACAAACATCATCACTATAGCAATCCAAGACTTATTACATTGCAGCCGTCATTTCCATGAGAGTCATTTATTTCTATTGATGACATTATCTTTCATAAGATCAAACTTGTTACAATTTTAGACGGATAAACTAAGCCGTATTGTCACTAATCATTCCAACAGTTGCAACAAGTTTAGTGTATAACATTGCTAGCGACACATACAAATATTACCATAAAGACGATACAAGTGACGAAGTTAAACTGAAGATACATACCATCGACATCTTCATGCACAACAGATTATACAACTATCTTAAACATAGAGACGAATACAATGCAGATTATACAACTATCTTGCAAAAACTGGAATTACTCTATAACCTTACCTCCAGATCTGTGAAAGAAGAATACAATGCTTTAGCTTTCAATGCTAAGTAAACCCAAGGGAACCTGGTAGGAACCCCTTCAGAAATATGCAAACAAATTCATCAGTATTGTTACCAGATCTTTACACATAACGAAATAAACATTGTTCTGTCATGTCTTACTTACAACCAAGTGCATTTTCATGTCTAAATTAAATACGACAATTTTGTGAAGTAGTTATCATCTATTAGTCATTAATTATCATTCCGCAGACAACATTATCATAAAATAGGCTATAGCATTTTTTTTTTAATTTGCAATTTTTGGGATGTTACATGTGGTATTAGAGTGCAAGTTCAAACTCTAGGCCTGATTGGGGCTCATGCGTGTAAATAGAGAAATAAATCAGAAAGTTTATGTTACTAACTTTTGTAATTTAATTTCATTTTTGCACAGAACAAATTGACTTTTAATTGCAGGTATGGAAATACCAGAGGAATCAACATAGGACAAATCTCCTCGTAATGAACGTATTAATCATAATACCACTGAAGGAATTTATGTTGAGTTAAACAACTAGTCTTCTGAAATTTTATGCACTGTACAGGATTTAAAATTTGAGTTAAAAGCTATTAAAGAAGAAAATGAACGGATTCTTAAGGTACAAGAAGAGTTACAACATAATTTAAAGGGAAACTGTCATAGTGATGAAAGAGGAAGAAAATCAGAATTTAAGGCTAATTCTGAAATAATGTCCCACCAACATAAGCATAAGAAAACAAGAAATGATAAAAGGAATAGTTACTCATCCTCTAAATTTGATTCAAGTAATGAGGACATAAATTATGATAGCAGTAACAGTGAATGCTGCTCTAAAAACAGAAAACATAAGCATCATGAACAGATTACTGGGGAATTTAAAAAGATTAAGCCACCTACTTTTAATGGTGAAAGTGAGAAGGGTGAGACAGCAGAAGCTTGGCTGTCTGGATTGAAAAAGTACTTTAATATTTATGATTACTCTTCTCAACTGAAAGCCAAGATGGATGTTTACAATCTGACCGGAAAGGCAGATATCTGGTGGCAGGATCTTAAAAGAATCAAAAGCATAAAAGAAAAAGAAGTAACTTGGACTATGTTTAAAAGTTTGTTTAAAAATAAGTTTTTGTCGAAACAGTACTTTGAAGATAAGTCAAAAGAGTTTTACGATTTAAAGTTGGGTACAATGAACATGAAAGAACTGTGCAACAAGTTCCTTAGCTTGCTGAGGTATGTGCCCTACATGGTTGAGGAAAATCCTAAAGTGCAAATGTTTCTCAGTTGTTTACCTTTTAATATAAAAGATGCTATTGATTATGATAATCCTTCCACTTTGGAAGAGGCCATGGGGAAGGCAAATTTTTGTTTTGACCAAAGCAAAAAAAGAGAAGGAACAACTGGCTGGAAGAATAGTAAGACTAATTAGTATGATTATAAAAATAAGAATTTTAATCAGAATGCTGGAGGTTTTAAGAAAAAAATTAATAATAGAAATTTTCCTAATAATTATCGGAATAATACATCTCAGAACTCTACTGCTGCAAGAAATGTACCTAATAATAATAATCACAGCAATAACAATAATAATAACAATAGGTATGCTGAACAGAAAGGACACATAAAGTGCTATTAATGTGGCAGACCACATAAGAGAGCAGATTGCCCACGCAACAAGAGGATAGCCAACAACATACATACTATGCCAGCAGAACTTACAGTTGGAGATATCGCAAGAGAAATGCCCAGGATAAATGCAACATTGGAGAACCGTCAAGCAGACCATCAAACATCCATGGTTGAAATTAAAGGTATGATACAAAATGAGTCTATTTCTATTTTAATAGATCCAGGTGCAAATCTAAGTTATATTTCACCTACTTTAGTAAACCGTTGCAAGTTAAAAAAAGAGAAATTTGACAATGCATGGTTAGTTTAGCTTGCAACAACTACTAAAAGAAAGGTTACAGATTATGTCCAGAATTGTGAAGTATTTTTAAATCAGCTGAAAACGCAAGTTAATCTGAATGTTTTACCCTTAGGGTCATATGATTTGTTGATAGGCATGGATTGGCTTGAACAACATAGAGTTATACTAAATTGTTATGATAAATCTTTTACATGTATAAATAATGAAGGAAATTCAGAAACAGTAAAAGGAATTCATAGGGAGATTTCAGTATGGCAGATTTCTGCCTTACAAGTAAAGAGAGCTGCCAGAAAAGGTTGTAAATTGTTTGTTGTTAATGTTGTTAATAATGAGGATACATCTAAAGAAGACAAGTTAAAACTAGAGGATATTCCCATCCTTAGGGACTTTTCTTATGTATTCCTGGAATAAATTCTAGTATTACCTCCGAAAAGAGAACTTGATTTCACCATTGAGTTAGTACCTGGTGCGGTAGCAAACTCAAAGGCCCCCTATAGGATGAATATTCTGGATTTAAATGAGTTAAAATCTCAGCTGAAAAAATTAATAGATAAAAACTACATAAGGCCCAGTGTGTCCCCTTGGGGAGCACCAGTAATATTTGTTAAAAAGAAGGACAGTACCATGCATTTGTGCATTGACTACCATCAGCTTAATAAAATGACAATTAAGAACCGGTATCCCTTACCCTGTATAGATGATCTATTTGATCAAGTACACTGAGCAGAGATATTCACTAAAATTGACTTAAGGTCGGGTTATCATCAAGTCCGGATAAAAGAGGAGGACATATTCAAAATTGTATTTAGAACGCGTTATGGACACTACAAGTTCGTAGTTATGCCTTTTGGGCTAACCAACACACCGGCAGTGTTCATGTGTTTAATGAACAACGTTCTGCATAAATATTTGGATATGTTTGTAGTGGTATTCATTGATGACATCTTGGTTTACTCAAAAACTAAAGAAGAGCATGACGAGCATTTAAAAATAATTTTACAAGTACTTAGAGATCATCAGCTTTATGCTAAGTTCAGTAAGTGTGATTTCTATAAAGATAAAATTCAGTATTTGGGTCATATAATTTCAAAAGATGGTATTTCTGTTGATCCTGATAAGATAAACGCAATAAATGAATGGCTTGTCCCTAAAGATGTAACTAATGTATGGCCATTCATGGGAATAACGGGGTATTATAGAAAGTTTATTGAAGGATTCTCTAGAATTGCTAATCCCATCACTTCTTTGCAGAAGAAATGGAAGAAATTCATATGGGATCAAAAGTGTCAAGACAGTTTTAATAAGTTAAAAGAATTATTAACTACTGCACCCACCTTAAAAATTGCAGATCCTAATAAGAATTTCGTCATATGCACGGATGCATGCAATGAAGGACTTGGAGAGTTCTTAAGTCAAGAAGGTCATGTAATTTATTTTGAGTCAAGGAAGTTAAAAATACATGAAAAAAATTATGCAACGTATGATATTGAGTTGGCATCCATGATACATGCTTTGAAAATGTGGCGCCACTACTTAATCAGAAGAAAATTCATTTTAATGACTGATAATAAGGGTTTAAAGTATTTATTGGATCAAACAAATCTTAACGCAAGGCAAGCTAGGTGGTTAGCTTTCCTTAGCGAGTACAATTTTGAGATCCATCACATTAATGGAAAGGAAAATAAGGTTGCTGATGCATTGAGCAGAAATGCTAGATTGAGTTTTGTGGCAGCAATCAGTACTTTTAAAATTGATCTCGAAAATCAAATCGAAAAGGGAATTAAGCAAGATGAAAATTACCAAAAATTACATGATAAAGTGGCTGAAAATTCATCTAAAAATGTTATAACAGATTTGAGTATTAATGAAAAAGGCTTCTTAACTTACAAAAACAGAATTTATGTGCCCAATTTTTCGAAAGGTTAAGTTGTTGATTTTACATGAAGTTCACAAGAGTCCTTATTCAGGGCATCATGGTTATCAAAAAATGATAACTATGTTAAGAAAGGAGTACTTTTGGGCCAACATGAAGAGAGAAGTTGCTGAATATATAGCTAGGTGCTTTGACTGTCACACTATTAAAGCCGAACATCAACATCCAGTTGGGCTATTGCAGCCCTTACCAATTCCAGAATGGAAATGGGAAATTATAAGCATTGAATTTATTACAGGTTTGCCTAAAAATCAGAAGCAGAATGACTCAATTATGGTTGTTGTTGATAAACTTAGCAAAGCTACTCATTTTATTCCTGTTAAAACTACTTTCAAGGCTTCTAACATTGTAGATATTTTCACGAAGCAAATTTTTCACTTGCATAGAATTCCAAAGGTAATTATTTTAGAATGAAACTCTAAATTCACTGGTAACTTTTGGATCGCAAAGAAAGAGAATTTCAGGTAGGAGACCATGTTTTTATAAAGGTAAAGCCCAAGAAAATTTCTTTGAAGCTTGGAAGCTTTGCTAAATTAGCACCGAGGTATTGTGGACCATTCAAAATCCTATCAAGGATAGGAGCTATTACATATCAGTTGGCATTGCCATACAATTTAAAAATTCACAATGTTTTTCACGCTTTTGTTTTAAAGAAGTATGTGCACGATGCTACTCATGTGTTGAATTGGAATGACATACAGCTGGAACCTGAAGAAGATTTTCAGGTGGAACTGGATTGTATTCTAGACCGGAGGGAAATTATGCTTCAGAATCTCACCATAGGGCAGGTAAAGGTGCAATGGAAGCACCTTAGCCCTGATGAAGCTACTTGGGAGCTGGAAAGTAATGTGAAGGCAGCATATCCAGTTCTGTTCCATGAGAAACTTGATGATTAATAACCAACATCGAGGATGATGTTGAGCTTAAGAAGGGGTGTTTGTAACATACCCTTTAAGCTGGAAAACATTTGGTGTGAAGAAACATTATGATAACTTTTATTGTAAAGCTTATGTTGGATAGGTGTCCAAGGATGACTGTAATTTGCACAATATGTTATTATTTAATAAATAAAATAGAAGACAAACACCTAAGAGGACTGTTGAAAGAGTGGTTACTGATCCACTAGGTGGAATGGAATCTGGGGTAGAAGGCAATGGACAAGTGGCAACATCATGATGCAACTAACTAGCTGTTGGTATGGGACAACTCCATTGAAATGTGGTCATAGTGCCCTAAAAGATGGGACTGGAGCTTGAGGCTCATTTATTCCAAACTGACCACTAAAAGACCTAGGCAGTCTATATAATAGCCATCAAATATTGAACTGAGGTTCATCACTTTTCCCGACGAGGAAATTTACCTTGGGGTTTTGCTGTGTTTGCACCCAAGAGATTTGATGAGGGCATATGCTATGTTGTTGATCATGTTGTGAGTCTTCCAAAATCTTATTGAGTTCAGGAGGTTGATGATGAGTGGAGAAGGCATTTTATTTCAGGAGGTTGATACCAAGTGGAGAAGGTATTTTTGAGTGCCTTGCTTCTACACAGATTCCACCCACTTACTAGATCAGTAATCAAGCTCGGGGGTTAACTAGAAGTCAGCAAATGAGCTGCGTCTTCTGAAGCAGGTTGGGAGGAACAAGCCTCCTTGGGTGTTTGTCGGCCCTATCGTCAGTTACAGGTTCTATTGTATTATCTATTTTATTTTTAAGTTCTGTCATCTATTTTTGCATATTACAGTTCAGTTGTTTGTTCTAACTTTCACTGTTTATTTTATAATTTTATTTCAGTTGTCCTATTTAATTTTATGATTCTGTATAAATTGAAATGATTGAATAAAATAGTTTCTGTATTTTTCCCCATGCAAAAAGGAACAACATCGTACTCCAGTATAGAAACAGATTAAGATAGATAAGATATGATAGGCAAACTGCCATGGTGATGGAAGTTTATCTACTGCATTTTACTGACATTACTATTCTTATTTCCATTCTTTTCATCAAAACAGTAAATTTATTTCATAGAAATAACAGATTCTATATTAAATAAAGAAATCATTTTTGCTCTTTATATTTTTGTTTTCCAAATGTCTATTATCAAAGAATAGTGTTTGTATAGTTATCGAATTCATAAATGTTTGAGATAGTTGCAATAAAAATCTATGCTTAGTTATGGAATTGTTATAGTCACTG
Source organism: Larix kaempferi (assembly GCA_027924585.1). Classification (NCBI taxonomy): domain Eukaryota; kingdom Viridiplantae; phylum Streptophyta; class Pinopsida; order Pinales; family Pinaceae; genus Larix; species Larix kaempferi. The sequence continues at coordinate 6,281,129 of BSBM01000049.1, read as the reverse complement.
TACAAAACCCTAAAATCTAATTTTGGATGACAAACACATCTCATCCTTGTTCTTTTTCACACACATCACAACACATTTATTAAACTGTAAATTATTCATGTAAATTGGTTTAGATCATATTTAGATATCCATTCTAAATACTTTCTTTAATTTTACTAACAATAGACAAACCAAGCATATTTTATCCAAATCATTACTGTAGGTCACATAGATAGATTTCAAATATCATCCTAAAAGTTTAAGACATTACAATGTTTGTAGGAACAGAGTTAAACAAAGTCACCACACTAGTGGATGCCAAAAATGTAACAACGAGCATCCTCATTCTCCTATACATTAGGCATAGCCAAACCCTAACCTCTGACAAATTTTCAAATCAAAAGCACAAACGTTTCATACAAATCGATGGATGAGGCATTAGGCCGAAGCCATCACCTTTTTACCACTTAACTATTGATTTAATAACAGTAGCAGTGTCTATCATCATACACACATTGCATACGATTTCCTTTCTATCTTTTAAACATTCGTAAGCTTACAGTCTAGAAAGAAGCATGATATCACAGGGACGATTAAAACCCAGTTACACAAACATTACCATTTTTTACACAAAGGCTGTTCTAAACACAATTTATTTCTATTTCATAAACCAACAAGTTACAGATTTTGATCACGACCAAGCCCCAAAAACTACAAACATAAAAACAGTCACGGCCATAGAGTTTGCAAAAAGATCCCTTATATTATCATCTTGAGAGAGTCTGAAACCCTATTAACGAAGGAACGTTGCCCAAGTTCAAAACCAAAAACCGTGTACATATATCAACTATTACATCGACTCTACAAACTAAGAAACAACCTAGGGTTTTCAACCATGATTTCCAGAACAAGTGATACAATTGTTGCCACGAATCTTCCAGGAGGACCTGCGAGGGTTTGCCACCAAGGCTTACCAAGTCAATATGCGTACTCTCCATTGCCATCAATCCAGCTTTGAGAATACAGAACAATGGCATTACCCGCCGCAAGAATTGCGAGGAGTTAGCAACAATATCATTTGAATGTTGAAAAAACAAAGAAACATATTACATAACTAAGAAACAAGATAACTTACCTTGCTTTCAATAGTCGATTGGAATGCTTTTGGCTTCCAAATCCTTCATCCAATGTAGCGAATTTGCCATGCAACTAAGCCACAACCAAAATCAGAGTCAAACCTCACCACTAACCTATTTTGTCGCTAGACGAAAGCCACAGGGCTTCAATGCCACTCATACAACAAAACTCAAGCACTTATATAGTATTTTCACAACAAAATTACATAGATTGGAGGCACAGTGCCATCCACAACCTCCCAGGGTCGAGTCCTGTAAACCAGCGTCCTATCGTCCTCTTCTCCCAAACGAAAATCAAATAATGAATGCACGAAGGCAAAATAATGCTAAGGAAATATTAACTAGGTTTTTACACAGCTCATCTACTGAGACAATGAGATCAATGATCGAGATTGAGCCAGAAAGTTATGATAGTACCAAGGTAGAGATATGATCAAAATAATAATCAATGACTTCGTTAAATTTGCAGAACAGTCGGATGCCATATCACCCAGAGCTGAGCTCACAGCTCGGTGATATATCACCATTCCTTACCACAAATATCACATGGAGCTAGACACATAAGAGCCTGCGTAGAAATCACTAACACCACATAGGATCGAATTTAATGCTGAGATCTCACAAAGAGTTCTACCAGAGTCTCGACTGCATCAACATTTATTTCATATCAGAATTCGATTTATGGTGACAACGAAGTTATCGAGATAGTAATATTGCCATACAACTGTATACAACCACGATATAAGTTAACAACCATAGGATAGAGGCATATCAATACCATAAAACAACGATGCATGGTTCTATTCGTAAGTTAATATCACGACTTTTCATTCACGCTAGGAGCATTAACTTTGTTCTAAAGTTTACATAGCACATATATGTATTGCACACCTAAACCATAGGGTTTACATATAATCAATTCCACATTTATATTCTTATAGTTTCCATAGGTTATCAAACATTGGAATCGATATATTTATTATATCAACCATGTATTATAAAACAATACAATGCCATAGTATAGTATGAATTATCACAAGGTTTAACATTTAACTTATGCATTTAAATACACATGCATTACAATTATAATAGCTATGTCACTTACATAAGGTTATTGTAAGGATAATCTAACTGTACACTATATAGAAAGGTAGGGTATGACACCAACCCTATAGAACGTATGCTATTATGTCCAATAGCATCTTGATTCACAAGTTGACACAATACAAACATCATCACTATAGCATTCCAAGACTTATTACATTGCAGTTGTCATTTCCAGGAGAGTCATTTATTTCTATTGATGACATTATCTTTCATAAGATCAAACTTGTTACAATTTCAGATGAATAAACTAAGTCGTATTGTCCCTAATCCTTCCAATAGTTGCAATGAGTTTAGCGTATAGCATTGCTAGCGACACATATGAATATTACCATAAAGATGATACAAGTGACGAAGTTAAACGGAATATACATACCATCGACATCTTCATGCACAACAGACTATACAACTATCTTAAACATAGAGACGACAAGTTGAAGCTTACAACTTGTCTTGCAAAAACTGGAATTACTCTATAACCTTACCTGCAGATCTGCGAAAGAAGAATCCAATGCTTTAGCTTTCAAAGCTAAGTAAACCCAAGGGCACCCGGTAGGAACCCCTTCAGAAATATGCAAACAAATTCATCAGTATTGTTACCAGATCTTTACACATAACGAAATAAACATTGTTCTGTCACATCTTACTTATAACCAAGTGCATTTTCATGTTTAAATTAAATACAACAATTTTGTGAAGTAGTTATCATCTCTTAATCATTAATTATCATTCCACCCACAGCATTATCATAAAATAGCCTATATCAATTTTTATTTTTTTTTGCGATTTTCGAGATGTTACACTCTCTCATTGTTACTATCCCACTCTCTCACCGTCTAACCATCCCTCCATCCATCATTTTCTCTCTCTCTCTCTCTCTCTCTCTCTCTCTGACTCTCCCCCTCTCACTCTTTAACCACCCCCATTTGTCTCTCTCATTCACTCACTCTATACCTCTATCTATACCACCACTCCATCCATCCCTCTCCTCCCTCTGACTCCTTAATGGTCCCTCTCCTCCATCCATCCATTATGCTATATATTTCTTGCACCCAATCATCCCTCCCTTTTATATATCACCCTCTTCTCTCCCACTTATATTTATTCCCCTATATCTCCCTCCCTCCCTCTTGCTTATATTTATTCCCCTCCCACCAATCCCTTCCCTTTATATTTCTCCTCCCTTTAGTTCCCCCTCATATCAATGTCCAGAGACAAATCCCTCCCTTCCCTTTATATTTCTCCTCCCTTCATCCCCCATATATCTCTCACCTACCCATCCCTCCCTCCCATGAGTCCCTCTACAACTTCCTCTCCCTCCTTTGATTCCCTCCACACCTCTTTTAGCTTTTAATCAATGTAATGTTGGGGCATGAGCCACCCCATAGATCGTTTGAATGGAATCTTGGGAGTCTAAATTGTATTATAAGGGGATAAGGGTGACATTATAGGGTTTTGGATGGTAGGGATGGGTCTCTAGACATTGACCATAGTCATGGAAGAAAAGATTGTCCAATGAGTCTCTAAATCAACACGCATGCACTATAGATGGAATATTTGGCCTTTCGTGGGATATGGGTGTCATTATGAGGTTTTATGCACTAAGGATGGGTCTCGAGGTCTTAACCATGGTAATGGGACAAAAGTGTAACAGAAACAAGTCTTAAACCACTACACATGCCCTTTAAAGGGGATATTTAGCCTTAATATGGGATATATGTGCCATTAGACTATTTTATGCATTGAAGATTGTTCTCGAGGTGTTGACCATGGTCATATAGGAACCATTACGAATATTTCCAGACAAAATATAGTTCTGAAGACACTGTACCATGGTCCAAGGGTAAATCCAATCTTCTAGGCTTTAAATGATGTTTTCATGGTTCATGGTTAAATGAGGTTTCAATAGTTGATATGCACTAAATCGCATATGCGATATAACACATATGCGATTTAGTGATCACATTTTTAACAAACTGGCCATTTGTAAAAAGCGTAAAAAGCATATAGTTCATATCGCATATGTGATATAATGAATATGCGTTAAAACGGAGATGCGTTATATCGCATATGCAATATTTGTTTAATACATAAAATATTGTTCAACATTTTATGGTTGGAAATTTAAAAATTGGTAAGATTCACCAAGTTTTCTACACTTTAAGAAAATTATGGAGTCCTGGAGTGTGCTTAATCCACTTATAGTGTGAACTATAGTTTTTAATTGTTGTATTTAGGCTTCAAGGTGTGTGATCCACCTATATGTGTTCACAACTATGTGGTATAGGTGGGTGGAGAATGGGTGTCAAGAGTAGAAGGAAGTGAAAGTTTTGTATGAAAAATACAATGACTAGGCTGTATAATATCATCATACTATAACCATGAAAAAAACCCTTCAACACAAGGGTATACATGATATGAAAGCATAAGCCCAAATACTTATATTTTCATGTGTTATTCATGTGTTGCAATAGAATAGCGATCCACCTTAATCTAGAAAAAAAATGAATGAAAATTTGAAGTGATACGCCATAATATATTTGTTTATTAGAAGACAATGGTTGTATTATTGGACCCAACCTAGTTGGTAAGGTGAATCCTGTGGGGTAGTAGGAAGTGGTAAGTGATTAAAAAATTTCTAAGAGATGAGGTTCTTTTGGATTCCATTTCTAAGGACTAGAGTGGCTACTTGGTATTTGATTTAATAGTTGTGAGTAAAATTGAGTGCTAGAGTTGAGTGGGACTACGAATGTATCATCAATAGTAAGGATGGGTTAGTTGTAGTATGATTGTAAGGATAAACAAGTTTAGGAGGTGAAGAAGGTTTAGGAGAGGAAGGGGCTATGAAAAGTCACTTGTTTGTTCATTAGAAATTAAACTTCTAGATTGGGCTTGTCACTATAAGAAACAACATTCACATCATCATATAGTAAGAAATCTAGAGCCTTCCTTTCTATACCGAACACATTACATTCATTATTTGCAATGCCAACTCTTCTCCAACAAACACAAAGTGTAACATCCCAAAAAAATCATGAAAATTTAAAACTTTTCTACGTGACATTTATTGCTTATTTAATGAATGCGGAAATCGAACAATGCATAAAATGTTATCTTGCTGTATTAAATGCCCTGCTAGTTTATTAAGTAAGGATTTGCGACAAACATATTTATGCTTAAGTTTTGATGTTATCCAATAATTAGTTGTGCTGCTACACATCTCTTCTGTCGTTGTTTATAAATGTTGATTCTACTTTTTGACTAATGTACTTTTGTTTGATTGATGAAGGGGTCTTTTGGATGCCCCGAGGCTTGCTTAGCATTCGTGCTAAAGCATGTGATTTGTACTTGTGACAGCTTACAGCTAAGGGTTTGAGGTTTCGACAAGTAAATAAACAGTTTTACTGTGAATCTCTTTTGTCATTAATCGAAGAGATAAAATTGTGGACATTCCTCCGGTGAGAATCTTTGTAAACCGTAAGCTTGTAATTAAAATCATAAGAAGGTCTAGGAGGATTGAATCTCAGCTCTAAAATCAGATTTATGTTTTATTTCCAGCCATGTTGAAATGTATGTAATTGTCTATCACTCCTATAACTGTTTGCTTAACTGGCCTAGGGTCTAAACTCATACCAAGATAATTTGATTTATTCTCTTGTCTTTGATTTCACTATACCTTAACATGTAAATGTAAACAATCTTCTTTGATTATTACACAACCCATTTATGTGGTATTGGGACATGATGAAACAATTATAAAATATATATATAACATACTATTTGTCGGGCGTATGTGCAATAATGATTGCCCTATTGTTATTATACTATCCTAGTGAACTTTACCAACCTATGATGCCTTGCAACAAAGCGACATTTACAAACTATATTAATAGTTTTGTAAACATGTCTTGCTATGTAAACTTTGGAATGATTTATCATATTTTGTGTGCACTTAATCGTGATGCTAAGTGACACTTATACAACCTTGTGAAAGTCTTATCAACCCGTAAATTTATGTTGCAAGGGTGATATAACATATCCCTACCATATCTACATTGTTTTAAATGTGAATGTTGTAATGGTTTACAGGTTGGCGGATGTGTTTATTTTCTTAAACATTAAATGCTTGCAACTACTTATAGATAGTGGAAATCCATCGTGGGTGGCTTAATGTGCTTAGATCACATGAATGTGTCATAGTGTAACAATAGAGTGTTGAGTTGTAACTCGTTGATGAATAGGCTCCATTATGGCGGTGATAGTGATGGCTCATTAAATGTGATAGCCGGTTGGTGATTTCGTAAATCTCACCAATAATCTACACCGTTGATCTTGGCAGGGATTTCAATGCTGTGGTCAAACCCTACCTTGTTGTATTTGATGAGTTTATTGTGTTTGTTTCCATTGGGTTGTGGTAGTTCTTCGTGGCCGACAGGCTGAGGGTTTGTAGTCTAAATGTTTTGGCCTAAGGAGGCATTGTTCCTGAGTCTTGAACTCATGACCTTTGAAGTTTAAGGAGTCGAGCTCTCTTCTGTTCGGGTATGGTGGTGAAGGTCTCATTTGACAGTCTATAGAGTTTTGTATCGGGATGGTTTGATACCCTGACATGTTGAGGGTTTGTTTCTTCTACAATTTGGTTTGAAAGGTAATGGCCCAGGGCCTTGCCATCATTGCTATATCTCCTGGCATTGTGCTACTGTGTTGAAAGGTGAAAGGGTTTGTAATGGCTTTGGCTATACCAGCCATTGACAAAGTAAGGTTTTCAATGCAGTTGAAATATCAGAGCGTTCATTGCTGCTACGGCTATTGTTTAAAAGGTAATGTGATCAATTTCCTACCCTATAATATTTATATGAGGTGCTAACAGTTAAATGAAATTTTGATGCTAAAGATTTTTAGTCTAGATACTGTTTTAACCACCTTGTAATTTTATTGCAGGTGTAACTATACAATGGCTCCTCAAATCTGGCATTGAAGGTTGGAATAGCTTATACCAACCAGTAAGCCTCAGCATCATCTTGAGTCTCTATGTAGATGAGATGGCTCACGATTTAAAATTCTGTTTGTTGTGTTTAAAACTCAGAGAGTTTTGTACATAGGGTTTGAGATCTTTTTAGAAGAATGGGGAGGATATGCCTCGACCCATAATGCAACTGCCATTTTTGGTTTTGAACGCAACAGTTTTATATACAGGGATTTTACCCTCAGACTTGAATAATGTATTACATGGTGTTTCATGACTACTATTGTCATTTTTCTTTTGTATAAGGTTAAAATTATAATGTAAGTGTTTAAAGTCTGTAAATGATATGTGTGTTTGCTACAGGCTTAGATAATTTATATCTAGGTATGGCTTACGGCCTACATGAAGTTTTGTTTATGTTATAAATATGATCCTGCATTTAAGGTTTGATAAACTAGAAGTTATAGTTGTGTCTCTTCATCGATTTAGGGCTTGGCCTATAAACACGAGTTGTAACTCGTCAATGATATGGGAATAAGCAATGTTTTGTCAACCCTTGTGTTTATCTTGGTTATCGATCGATGAGTGAATGTTTTTGTGAAACGATAATACAACTATTTGTTTAATAGAACAATGGATAAATGAAATTGTTGATAAGGCTTACGGCCTGTATGTGCTTCATTTTTGTTTATAATGATGTTGTTGCATCTTAAAGAGAATAGGGAAGTAATTTCTAGTGTTAGGGTTTAGTATTTGTTTTGGAATATAAAGCTTAACAACGCTTTAGTTCAGGTCTCAGCAATAAGCTTGTGTTCATTATTTTATTTGGAATCTCCTACAGTCGTTTTGATTATTCAATCTTAACTAATCAATCTACAGGCATGTTTATGGTATAAGTATTTGGTCTTGGCAAAAGAGTTGATGTCTGTTATTTCTATTTCGATTTATTTTGCAATCAAAAGTATTATCTAAACCCTGAAAATGAATCTGTGGAATTTAACTATTGGACTTACAGAAATGATTACTGTACAAGTGCTTGGTTTGTCTACTGTTAAAGAATATGCTGATAACAAATTCGATTTCCTACTCTAGCAGGGAAATGTAAAAACTTAGAAATGCAAAATTGTTTGTGATGGAAATCTATAACTCAACTCTGTTAAAGGAATATAATTACTCTTAAACATAGATAAAATTGTGTGAGAGTCGATGGTGAGTACATAAATAATGTGTATTTATTCTATGCATTATTATTAAAAGAAATTGATATAAATAAGCTATCTAATGGAATCTACTCTGTAACTGTAGCGAATAGGAAATATTTTCATTTAATTTTCGAAAGGAAATTTATGTATTTCTAAACAAACTGCTATTTAAGCAAATAGAGAAACATTACTATAATTTCTGGAGATACTTGTCTACATCAGAAAATACTGAAAACACTGATATAGGTAGACTTAGAAAATTAACAGTAAACAGTAATTTAAAGAAACATATCATTTGCATCTTTTCTATCACTTGGCTATCTTGCCGATCATACCTATCTATTTTAATCTATCTTTGTACTAGAGTACAATGTTGTTCCTTTTTGCATGGGAAAAAATGTAGAAATCATTTTATTCAATCATTCGAATGATACAAAATTAATAATTTATTCAGGAAAATGAAATAAAGAACTTACCAGTAAAAGTTTAAATAGATGATAGAACTTAAAAATAAAAGTAGATAAGACAATAGAACCTGTAAAAGATGATAGGGCCGACAAACACCCAAGGAGGCCTGTTCCTCCCAACCTGCTTTAGAAGAAGCAGCTCAACTACTGACTTCTAATGAACCCCCGAGCCTGCTTACTGATCCAATAAGTGGGTGGAATCTGTGTGGAAGCAAGGCACTCCAAAATACCTTCTCCAATTAGTATCAACCTCCTGAAACAAAATTCCTTGTCCACTCAGCATCAAACTCCTGAACTCAATAAGATTTTGGCAGACTCACAACATGATCAACAACAACATATCCCCTCATCAAATCTCTTGGGTGCAAACACAGCAAAACCCCAAGGTAAGTTTCCTCGTCAGGAAAAGTGATGAACCTCAGTTCATAATTTGATGGCTATTATATAGACTGCCTAGGTCTTTTAGTGCTCAGTTTAGAATAAATGAGCCTCAAGCTACAGTCCCATCTTTCAGGGCACTATGACCACATTTCAAGGGAGTTGTCCCATACCAATAACTAGTTAGTTGTTGTTCGGATATCCACATCATCTTTTTCAGGATCTTGCATGAAATTAGGGTTTGCATGCAAATTCTAGGGTTTGCATGCACTTTGCATGCATTCGAGTCACCAGGTTGATGCCTCCAGCACCTTATCCACCTTATTCTAGCACTCGGGAGCTTCTTACATTAGAGTTTCAGCCCTCCTAGTCTGGAAGGCGCACACTTCTCACCTGCTGCCAGAGAAGGGCGCACTTCTTCACCTACCACTGTAGTTGCACTTCAGTTACACTCAGTTAGCTCTGATTCTCCCTGATTTGAGGCTAGTTTCATTCTTGACTGACTGTTTCACTCCATTGGACCTCCAGATTGTCTAGATGACTTGTTCTGACTTTAGTTAGCCTCCCGTGCGCCCTCCACTGAGCCCACTTCCCTATATCAATGCTACACACTTAAGTTACACATGTTACACTCAGTTAGACTCAGATTGACACCTCGATGGTTGGTTCTTGTGCATTGATGACCACCACTGATTGATGATGAGGACTCCTAGTTGGAGACAAGCTACTCCATTCAGTGATTCGAATGACCTCCTTAGGCAATTCGAATTGCTCAGTCATTGTTACTGTATTGTATTGTAATTATTCACCCTCATTGGGATATTGAGCACTGATGCATGCTTTGCACAGTTTTACACCATTTTTTTGAGTTTCATCTATTGTGATTGATTTACTTGTTCATTAGATCTGTTGTGACTAATTTTACATGGTATCAGAGCCATTGTAGGGACAAGATCTCTTTTCTACAGGTGTTTCTACAAGAAGATTTGAGTGAATTTGCTCAAAAATTACAAAAAGTTTTGGCATGAAAGATCTCAAGGGCATTCGCTCTTGTGCATGCAAAGCTTGAAAATACTTCCAATACCACTCCAGAAGCTTGAGTTTCCACATAAATCCTGGATCTGATACATTGGACCCATTCAAAATTGTTTGATCTCCAATCCCAGGTGTGATGCAACTCTAAAAGGGTGGATTGTTTGACCTCATTGTTCTTGGTTTTATTGTGATTTGCAGGTTATTGTCTCCATCAATTGCATTCGCTACTCTGCCCTTGCAAGCTTCTCTACATCAGTGTGCACTCGCTCCTAGCAATGGAATACTCTTCTTCAAAGCATATCCTCACCCCATTCAATTATTTTGATTGGAAAGATGATATGGAGATCATATTGCATTCAAAAGGTTACTACCGAGTCACTCTTGGTCTTGAATTGGAGCCAAACACCTTGTCAGATAGAACCAAACACTACAACAAGCTTGATGAAGCTTATGGTCTTCTTTGTCTCTCCATCTCCAAAGATCTTCACTTCCATCTCAGTGGATTGAAGACTCCAAAAGCTATATGGGAGCAACTTGAAACACTATTTGGAAAGCAGGACGAGCTTAGGGATTTTCAATTAGAGAATGAATTGATTGCCCTTAGTCCTGATAATTTCGAGACCATTAATGAATTCTTCACAAAATTCAAGAACTTGAACATGCAGTTGAAGAATAGTGGAGTTATCAAAGAGGATAAGCAATTGATCCTCTCCATTCTCAGCAAGCTTGGTAAAGATTATTCGATATTTGTCTCTACTTTCAATTTCGATCGGCTAACTACCCCGAATTGGAAGATGCCTACCTTGAATGCCTTCATTGAGTCCATCACAAAAGAGCATGCTAAGTTGATTCAAATGGGGTCCATAAGCTCCAAAGATTGATCCCTATATGTTCAAGGACCCAAGATCTTGAATGGTAAAGGAAAGAAAAAGAAGGAGAAGCCCAAATTCGAACCTCACAAGCAAAGAGAGAAAGGCAAACAAACGGATGCACCATCCAGTTCCAAGTTCGAGCAAAAGGGCAAAGAAGGTAACCAAAAATCTAAATGTACTTATTGCAACCATGGATTTCATCCTGAAAGTTCATGTATGAAGAAGACTATAGATCAAATTTCCCTCCTTGGAAAAGAACAACATAACTCTTCCTGACGGTGCAAGGAAGAAGGATAGGAATGATGATCATGAAAGAGGACAAGCACTCATGGCAACTGTTTCGAAGCCCACTACTCTCTTGATAGATTTGGGTGCATCGAATCATATCGCTGCAAATATTGATTCTCTTTCTTCATTTGATCCAAATAGCTCCATCCCCATCCATTTTGGAGATGACTCAAAAATTTCTTCAAAGGGAAAAGGTACGATTCATGTAGATCATGGAAGCTTTCATAATGTTCTCTATGTGCCTTCCTTGCCTTCAAATCTTATTTCTGTGCATAAAATGACACACACTGGTGAACCGAAGCAAGTTACATTCAGCCCTAATACAGTTGAAATTTTTGATATCAAAAGTGGAAGACTTGTTGCATTTGGAAAGGTGAACCACACTGCAAAATGCTATGAGTTTTCACACTTTATTCCGCTTGCAAAGCCCACTGCTCTTCGCACACATGGTAATGAGGTTAGTAGGCTTTAGCATGAAATATTTGGACATCTTAATTATAATTATTTTCTGCTACTATCAAATAATTCCACGGTAGATGGTCTTCCAATACTCCATTCCTTGAAGGGAATATGCACTGGTTGCATTATTGGGAAGCACCCCGAGCACAGATTCGGCCACGGCAAAGCTAGCAAAGCTTCTATAGTTTTGGGGTTGATACATTCTGATATCAGTGTTCTGCTGCCCCATACATCATTAAATGGTTCAAGGTATGTTTTGACATTTATTGATGATTTTTCCCGCTTTACATGGATATTTTTTCTCAAAAACAAGTCAGAAGTGCTTGGAAAATTCAAGGATTTTAAGGCTTCTATTGAGACCGCCATTGAGAGAAAGATCAAAGCTCTTAGATCTGATAATGGTGGAGAATATATCAAGGATGAGTTTCTGCAACTTTGTGCCCAAAGCGGAATTCAGATCCAACATACAGTTCCCTACACACCCTAGCAAAACGGTGTAGCGGAAAGGAAAAATCGGTCACTAAAAGAGATGGCTACATGCATGATTGAATCAAAAGGTTTGGCTGCAAATCTTTGGGCTGAAGTAATCAATGTTGCTGCGTACATACAGAACCATGTTCCACATTCATCCGTGAAAGGTATGACTCATTTCGAAGAATTCTTTGGTCACAAACTGGATGTGTCAAATTTGAGAGTTTTTGGCTCTACTGCATGGGCTAGAATTCCTTCCAAGAAGAGACGAGCTTTGGATCCACAAAGTATTGAGTGCATATTGATAGGGTATGGGGAAGAATCAAAGGCATATAAACTCATGGATATCAGATCTAAAAAGATATTCATAGAGCGCAGTGTGCAATTTGAAGAACCGCTTCAAGAATTGCAACTAGTCGAGGAAGAGACTGTCGTTTCACCGCCTTCACCAGAAGAAGATCCGTGCAGCGATAATGAAGGTATGAGTTCTGATATTTCTGATATTTTAGCAGCACATGATGATCATGACATATCAGGTTCAGAATTTGACCATTATGATCCTCCTCAGTTACCAAAGTGGGCCCAAAACACTCTTCAATCTGCTGGTTCGAACCTTGGAAATCCTGCTGATACGAGACGAACAAGAGCAGACTTTCAAAGAGCAAGTATGGCTCTTCCTATTGATGATCCATTACTTCCTGAGATTTGTTATTTTATGGCTGGTTTACATCCCACATCATACTATTCTTCCCATTGATGTAATGCCCCATATTTCGACTAGACAGGTTTATCCGTGAAACATATTACACCTTATTTTCTTATTATATGTTGGATTCAGCTAGGATAAGTAAACAATACTTATGACATGATAGACCTGATTATATGTTGCTACCATGTTTATGTTTTTACTATGTTATGATTTCATTATGACTAGGATGCAATGATATTATGATGTTACTATGTTCATGCAGTTATTAAGTTATGATTATCATGAGATTCATTGCTTTTATGATGACAATATATGTTTTAGCGTTTTAATTGATGAAATGTGAAATATATGGTGTTGTACGTGGATGCCATTTTATGATGAAATTGATAGAACTGTTATATTCCATGCATACATGTGATGCGATAAAATTGTGACATGAAGTAAAATGATGTTGATGATATGGATCAATTGGTGATCGAATGGAAATGCTGGTTATAAAATGTATATTTTGCGGAATACTAACCTACAGGACACAAGGGCTATGGAATAGCGAGATACTTGATCTGATACATGGGATAAGAACTTTTCCATGCAGTAAAACTTAGCAACCAAAATTGATGATACGATGACACAAACCGATAATCTCGATAGCAGCAAAGTATGAGTCGATAAGGGCGTAGGCCCAGTATGTTGAGAGGGATGGATGTGTTTCCCACCCTAGGTTTCCATGATACCCGAGGTCGTGGGAGGGCCGTGCTGAGACACGCTCCCCATGTTGTTGTGATGACGATGGTCGGATGCCTGCTAGGGGAGGATAGGTCCGCTATTCAGCCGACGCTATCGCTCTCAGGTTCTATGTGGTCAGGTCGGTGGGTCCGACATCCACTTTTGTACTAGCAGAGGAAGGATAGGGAGGATGGAGGACGTAGGTTACGATGGGAGGATATGTTAGTTAGTACTGTTGAGGGTTGTATATTCCTTGATCTTTAGTTAGTGGGAGTAGATACCCTTCCTGTACTTGATTGATTAAACTAATGTAAACATAAAGACAATGATGTTAAATCGTAAAGGGTTAACTGTTAAATAACCGAGGATGTTAAAGTAATTATACTATATGTTATGCTTGCTCTTCTGCATGGGGGTGGATACTATTATTAGTTAGCAGGTATGCATAGGCGGAATGGGGTTTGTTTATAGTACATATCCGACATGTGCATACACTGGCCATGCATGCACACCTTGTACGTGTACAATATTACTGGTGTATAACATACTTGTCATACTTGAATAGTAGTATAAATGACATAGATAACTCAGTTAAGGATACATCAATCAACTTAGGTAATGAATGGTTAGGTTGTTAATGTGTAAATAAGTGAATTAGTAATTATATGAAAACATTGTAATAATAAATTAAGACAAGTGTCGTCAGTTAACATTGTCATAGGAGAACTGTTGTGAATAGGGTAATGATAGTGTCTAATTAATTAGTAAAATTGTTTAAGCCCTCACAAGTGCTTTGTTTATAAGAACAAGGATGCTATATTGATGATAGGGTACTCATGTGATAAACAAATAATTAAGAATACTATGATTAATTCACCTTTTATTATTGTTAAATGGTGATTTAATTATTATTATTAATTAATAAATGGTGATTTAATTATTATTATTAATTAATAAATGGTGATTTAATTATTATTATTACTTAATTAATAATATTCCAGCAACATTTATATCCCTATCGTAACAATTGCAATATAAGTAAGATTTAAAATATTGATTTATAAATTAATATTGTGTGATTATTTCCATTTCAAAAGTTAGCCATAATAGGATAATCATTCTTGAACGGATGTGATGTGAAGGAATAGGTATTAAATATTATTATTTATTCAGTATGAGTCTTAAAGTTTAAGTTACATGATAAGTTATCTTGTCGGATTGGTAAAACCATTAAGACATGCCTTGTCCCAAACTGAAAAGTCAAACTAGAACATATATTATTGTATTATTTTATTCGAAAAACATTAAGTGCAAATATGGTGAATAAATGGAGAATTATTAAAATAGATCTCGAATAGAGAACCCGTAGGTAATACCTCCTACCATAATAAATACTTACCATCGAATAATTAAAGTACAATAAATTTACTGTAAGTGCATTAATTGTCGGTGCATTAAGTGAAGAAATATATTATTATATTGTAAACTTGTATAAATGTTAAAGTCAGGGGATTTAATGATTTAAGGGCTCGAGAGAGGGAATTTGGGGCGGTGGAGTAAGCCTCAAGTCTTCTCGAGGAAGGAAAGGTATTTAGGGAAGGGTGAAGGGAGAAGAAGGGAGGTTTTTCTTTGGGGGGAGAACTGTGATTTTGGAGGTGAAGCTGAGGAAGGGGTAAACTCCAACTCCAAGGAGGAGGTGGAAAAATCATAGGGAAAACTGCACCTATGGAAATATAGTAAGGAATGATGCTCTCGGGATTATCGGTTTGTGGGCTCGGGGGCTAGGAAACCCGTCGGTTTCCTAGGGCCAGCATGATAAGAGCTGGTCGGTAGGGTGGTTCATTCAATCGGTTGCTAAGCTTTAAAGACAAAAATCTGGAAGGAAATCTACAGCAAGCTATGAGACAAATCTACAAACTTCAAACTTCTGGCAACAGGTATTTTCCTTGTCAATTATTAGTTTATTATGCTGAAAAATACTCTTATACTCTTATGCTGAAATATGTACATGAAATAAAATCCTAACATGTCACGTTATTTTTACATCTGTAAGTATGTTAATGACTAGAAACGAGAAAGTGCTTATACTAAGGTTAGGAAATTTTCATTTGAATAGCGATCAATTTATCAGAAATGTATACGAAATTTCATTTGAACAACATAAAATTTCATTGGAAATTTTCTGAACTAGATTAGGGTAAGATTAATACATAGAAAATGACTTAGGGCTCTCTTGGAAAACCGGAGCATTACACTTGGTATCAGAGCGCTAGCTCGAACACTTTGACCTTATTGGGCCTTTCACATCTTCACACCTAAAATACCTGAAATTTCATCATGTTTCTGTCACTACTCTGGGTAAATTGAATAGTCTCTACAGCATCCCTATTACCTTTACCTAGCTTTACCTGCTAGAAAGAAATTGGATCTACACTAGAAAATTCAATTAGTTACCTAGATTCGAGCTCTTGCCGAACTTAGCAAAAACAAAAAAAAAAAATTACGTGCAAAACACACACAGAGAAAGTTACGCAAATCCTTCTTTCCAATAGTTGTAAGCACCAGGAAACTAACTACCTGCACGCATAGAAAACCAAGATATAATTAGTTTTTTTTTTGGTATATAATGCATATAAACAAAAAGAGTTCTAACACAATATATATATATATATATATCCTGGAAATTGTAGGTATCTAGTTTTTGCAAAAGAGAAAAAGAAAATTACTTTAGTACATTTTCTGCCAAACAAAAGGGAGAGCCTTGTAAACAGTGTTACAACATAGGCATATTATTGAAATGGCCTATTTTTTTTTGTTTTGTTTTGCTTTTGTTTTCTTTTACAAACAAAATTGCCGTCACTAAATTTTACAGGGTAAAAAAGGGCAAAAGGTAGAATTGAAAAGAGTATGCATTTACAGGATTTATGCATTTCACTCTCTTCTTCAAATAATTAGTTTAAAAAAAAAAAAAATTAAAGGAAAAGTAAAAATTGTGCAAATAATAGAAAAGGGTGAAACCCTAGCGCAGCTCTGAAATCTAATTCTTAAGTTTATGACAGGTCCCGAACCTACCAGATTCTGACAATTGAATTTAGACATAGCTTAATTATACTCTCAGCCAAAATTCATACAAAATACCCAGATATTAAATATTGCACTACAAGATATGCAACCTCGAGATGGTATAATAAAAAAAAAAAAACATAAATAAATAAATTATTATAATAAAAATGCAATCAATCTCTAAACTATGTCTAAAAGCTCTGTAGTTTGATATGTTGACTCATACAAGATAACAAGGCGAAATGCACAAAATATATTAACTTCCAAAGATGGCTAAAACTGATTGACATAAGTGTAAGGGGTTGATATATGCATGCTTAAATAACACAGAAGGGAGCAACATAGACAATTCTGATCAAAGTCGCATTTGCTATTGAACAAAAAAAAAATATAGAATTCCTTGCTATATATATAAGAAAAATTGATTATTTTATAAAATGCAAGAATTCTTCTGTTGGAAACACTTGGTGCTGGTACAATGCCACTGGTACAAGTGATCGATATCATTTCATCTCAAATTATGCATCTCAGTCATTCGCTCTACTGGTTTATATCATACATATAGGTCTGCTAATTAATTTTCCAGAGAAGCTAATGTACAAGCTTGGTTTTAGGGAAACCAAGCATAAAATAACCATAACAGAAAAGAAAAAAAAAACTATTTGAAGCTAATGTACAAATTTGAACAGGATAAAAAAAAATATATATATATATATATATATATAAATCCAGCTTACCTTCAATCCAGCTAACCTGGCATAATTCACAGCTACAACAAGATCACTGTCTGTGGCAAGTAAAACTTTATCACCTTCATCTTCCTCCAAACAGACTCTGAGGACTGATGAAGCTTTGGCTCCCATGATATTCTTCTCTGTTTCCAAATCGTCAAACATTAACTCAGATTCTCTAATTAAGTACCTTTATAAAGTCGAGTCGAGATTTTTTTTACATCGACCAAGTGTTGAGACGAGCCGGGATTTTTTTTTTACATCGACCAAGTATTGAGACGAGCAGGCAAATCTACCAAGCTTCTCTAATTCCTGCAGAGTTGTGTGCTTCCTCTATCCCTTGTTTCCCTTTATCATTTTCTATCAAAGGAATCCCTTCCTGACGTTCCCATGTTCTTGTCTCAGGGTTCTGAAATTCATCAATATTCTTCCAATGTCCATTTTCGAACAATATATCCACTGACTGTGACAATTGCAGAGATTCCTAATGACCCCCCGGCTTTGATATCTAATTCTTGGCTTCGCTCTCTTGGTTTCTAGGCTTCCCCCCCCCTTGTTTTTGCGGTTGAATCACAATCGCTTGTAAGTCACCGGCCTGAATAGCACTACAGGATATCTCATCACTGGTAATCTGTTTCTCTTCTTGCAGAGCATGTAATGTGTCCTCTACATTAATCCTATCCTCATATCCAACTGGCATTTGAGATTTAAAGAGGAAACTGTCATCTGTCCACATGGATACTTTTGTGGGAGATCGTTCTCTATCATTTCAATCATTGCGTCTTTTGGCTCAACAGAGAAAATCTTTTGCAAATATTTCATTTCTCTCCTGAACTGCTTCATGGTGCTCATATTCTTCCATTTCTTTGACATGCCCAGACCCTGTTTGTATCTGCAAATTCAATTTTTGGTGTCCTTGAATAACAATGAACTCATTGTACGTATCTCTCTGTTGCTCCTCTTCATGCAAGCCACATGTTGATCCTCGAAGTCGTTGACTCTCAATTTCTTACATCTCTGCTTTTGTAGCACAGCTTTGCAACCCACTTTCAAGTTTTGAAGATTTCTCTTGGAATGTGTTCAGCTGTTTCTCCATCAGCTGTATATTCTCATCCTTTTCAACAATAATGTTCTCAAGCATGGTTACGAGACTGATTTGTGCCAACGTTTCAGTAAGGAGAGCCTGATTTTCCAGTTCCATCTCCAAAAGCATGCTCTCTGATCCTTGGAGGCATGCCATTGTAGAACTGTATTTTTCAAGCGTTCTCTGACCTTCATCTTCCAGTGCAAAGCGTGCGCTTACATTCATCTTTCATTCTTCCTGCGATTGGACTATTTCTTGCTGAAGGTTTGATAATTTCTTAATCCCAGTAAAAGCGTCCTCCTCGATGGATTCCTTTTCAGAGCACAAAACAAACATATCCTTTTGAAGTTGTTCTAAATGTGCAGTCTCTCCCAATACATCATTTAGAAAGAAAGAAATAGGTAAATAGGTAGGTTAATATTTCATGAAGCTACTCCGTACATGGAACCTGCGTGTGGAAGACGCCAATTGAATGTAAGGGTCGTAAAAGTAAAGGCTATTATGCACAATTCAAGACATTAACCGTTTTCAGAAATAATCTACACTGAGATCGCTATTATGATTTAAATTTTTTTTTTCACCATTTTAAAATTGGAAGGCAAAATGCTTTCTAGAAAAAAATTAAATAATACGTGGAGATCTTAAAAAGCTCAATCAAATACATCCTCTATATTTGCATTTGTGGAGTTCGAAACCCAAACACGTGCAGTCTCTCCCAATACATCATTTAGAAGCTTTTTGTTTTCTTCTTGCAGATATGAGCTCTGTCAAACTTTCTGTACCAGAGTTAAACCCATGAACCCGCCCTTTTCGATCCTCTAATTTAAAGCCAAAAGAATTTCCTAGGCCAAGAGATGGATAGCCAGCTTTTGCCGTTTTTTTTGTCTCGGAAGCCATCCTTGCAGATGCATCACTGTGAGAGTCACCGTAATCCTCCGCTGGCTCTAATGCCAGAGCTGAATCCCAAAACTTCTGCATCATTGAACTTCCCACTACTCCAGAACTTCCCACAGTGGCCACTGCTGCATTGGTAATTTGTAACACATCTATGCAGGCCACAACAAATCCATCTCTGTCAACGACTGGCAGGTGTAATAATTTCCCATCATGCATAATGTGCAAACGTTAAAGATTGAAATAGAGAAATCGCAGCAGCTCAAAGAAGAATAATTCGGGCTTAGGCAGTGCGTCAGTTTTCAAGAGTCACAGTTTGTCCTCAATAAAAGTAGGTGTTGGATTGTTTCGAAAAACATCCCATGCACTTGCCTTACACCGAAGCAACAGAATAAAAACAAATATTAAAACCACAAATGCGAACATATTTAGGGCACTAGAGAGTACAAAACAGATAGCGTTCACAAAGAACAACATAAAAACCAGAAAGCGAAGAAACAACCAGATACATATACATAATACACCCCAAACTCTCATGGAGCAAAAGAAGTACCTTGTGCATCAGTTTTAAAAAGCTCAAATTTTTACACATCAATAAATTTCAGGGATAGTTACATTTCATCATTTCATCGCAGCAGCTCAAAGAAGAATCGGTAGATGCACTTGAACATATGAAACACCTTGAAGAACAAACATTCAAATGGTGAGGAGAGAAAGAAGCACTTCTGAAAAAAAAAATTGCAGAAAGTACTCACCATATGAGTCACTCACAGAAACACGTTGATTTGTTGGAAGCAGAAGAAAAGACCCGAGACATAAATTGGAGGAGGAAACAAATAATGTGCAAACGTTAGAGATTGAAAAGCTGCAAACAGGACTTACATCGGTCCAGGCGGTCCAGCCCTAGCGATGAAATAAAACTGAATAGAAATCCTGCGGGCCCTGAAGGGAGTTCACTGAGTGCAGAGCCAGCAGGAGAAAAAAGAGAGTTCACGCGCGCGCGAGGTAGGTGGAGACTTGATATAAAGAAATTGCTTTCAGCTGGGGCACCCCACCGTAGTCCACCTGGTAGCATGCACACCGGCGCGTGGCAAGCATGCAGGAGACCCTCACGTGGGCGCCCTTGAACCATAGGCTGCCCTGGAGGTGAAGGGATGGGGATCCGGCGGCAAGTCAGGAAGGCATGGGAAATAAGGGCTGGGAGCCGCGTGGAGAGAGAAGGTCGAGTGGGTGGCCTCGAGGCTTGCAGCTTGGTGGAGCAGCCGGCTAGGGTTGGTGCTGGGTGGAGGTGGAGCTAGGAGGGAGTGGCGAGAAGGAGGAGAGGTTAAGGAAAGGCTGGCGCGTGGCTGAAGGAAGGTGGATTGACTAGGGTTAGAGTAGGTTAGGTCAATATCGTGTAATTTTTAAAAATAAAAACATTAGTTTTTAAACCCTAATTTTAAAAATTTTAAAATAAATATATATCAAATAATAATATTGGAAAATTTAAAAATGTAGCTTTAATAGGGTGCATTATAATGATAGTTGATCGAGTATGCATTTATAGAATTAATACAAAACTAGGTGAATATTAGTTCATAGTAGAAAGAAGATCTTGGTTTTGAAAAGATACAATCCTATGATTCGGGATTGATATGTTAAAATTAAAATTACCTTCACCTTAGTAAGGACTAGGTTACTCTATTTTGGAATCCACTCGGGTTATAAAGATTTAATTAAAACCCGTCAAGACCCTTTGTCGTTAAAAGGAAATATCCTATTATTAAATGGAAATTTTAATTAATAGAATGAAGTATGGCTCTAACCAGACTAGTTCACGGTAACCTTGGGGTAACCTTGTCTCTTAAGCTCGATTATTTCACGGTAAATAGAAGATAAACTAGTTCATTGATCACTATATACATGAATATTTTGTACTATACTTTAAAATTACTTGAGAAGATTCTACCCAATGATGATTAAGTTATAATTAAATATTGAGGTTGCAAATGGTAAGTAAATTAAATAGTTTTGCACATAACTTTTAAAAGGCATGATCTCTATTGTATTGCATACTAAACTTTTACATGACGAACCATTGTGAAAGGGATTTGTATGTTATTAGACCTAAGAACACAATTGATGGTTATAGTATTATGAAATAATGATCGAACTATCAAAGTGACTAACACATAGAATTGGTGGAATGAGTGTAGTTATTGATCTATTGTATAATTGTATAATAGCGAACTATGCTTAATAAACTAGAAGTGAGGATTTCGGGATAGTAAACATCTTAGTTTCTCAATGCTATTTAATTTTAATTGCTAAGAAATGCGTGAACTTTAATTTGTTTAATTTGTTGAGATATGATTGTGGATAGTGCATAAATTAAATAATAGTGTCCACAACCTTACGCGCATATAAACTTGTGGTTAGGCTAAATATTAACCTCGAGAAGATAGTCATATATCATTTTTATGCTCACCCAAGGGGATATTTTCTATATGTTAAACCAGAAACAATTGATGGTCGTAAATTAAAATAGTTGCAAAATCCACATGGTCAACATGTGGCGGTTCACTTTGGTGTTGGACTTCCATGAGGGCTTAGTTAAGAGGGAGATCTTGAAGGAGCTAGAGTGATAATCAAATTGAAGAAATAACTTAAATCAATATAGGTTCTAATCGAGAATATAAGAATTTGGCAAATGGTTAGATGAGAACCTTGTATTAGATGGTAAATTCATCATAACACTTAGGAAGAGTAAATATTAATAGAAAATGTATTAACCATAACTAATAAAAGACATATGGATAGGGGAGGATGTCTCCAATTTCGTAGTGACTCCTATTTTATATCGTAATAACCTTGGGTGCAAATGAGAGCAATGTAAAAATAATTAACAAAATACCCTCTAAGCATGATAAAGTAATTCTATAGAAATCATGACCATATTAAAATTATTTGATGCAATGACGAAGTTCCCGAAGGTTAGGTGTGTGTAACACCCTATATTTTGACTAGTCATGCTTTTTAGTTAGACCTACTGTACTTTATTTGCTTAGTTTATGTTGGAATCAGCTAGACTGAGTAAACTATATTTTGGTACATTAGACTTGATTATATGTTGATGCTATGGTGATAATGTTACTATGCTACATTGGTACTATGATTAGGATGTTAATATGTTACTATTCTCATAATGTTATTATGATAGGCAGTTATGATGTTGTTGTTATCATGAGATTCATTTTTTTTTTCCATGCTCGCAATGTATGTTTAATTGTCGTCCTTGAGGAAATATGGTATATACATGATGTGGAGCATGGATACCTATATATCTAAGGGGTAGAAATTGAGGAAATAGTATATATATATATATAATGAGGGGTACATGTTAGTATACATAAGTTGTTGCGTGGAGTTCATATATGTTCTAAATGTAGTAAGAAGATATACTAAATATATGTAGTGATAATCACAATGAATGACAACATGTAGCTACCAAATTAATGTGAAGATTTTGTCTATTTCAATATTGCACTAAACTTGGTTGGAAGAAAGAGAAAGATAGCATCAATTAATAACCTATAACCGACCCAAGGAAAACAAAGAAACATAAAACAATATAAGATTATTAGAAATTTGCATCATTGAGATAAATATTAACATTAAACTAGAAGAAAATGTGAAAACTATAGTAGCTTGGACCAAATGAAGGTCCAGTAGGACAATTATAGCCCAGGGTCTGCTACCTGGGAGGACGCAGAGACCATGCGTCGAGATTTTCCCTCACTATTTTGACCATAACTTCGGGACGAAGTTTCCCGAAGGGTGGGTGTATGTAATGCCCCATATTTCAACTAGACAGGTTTATCCGTGAAACATATTACACCTTATTTTCTTATTATATGTTGGATTCAGCTAGGATAAGTAAACAATACTTATGACATGATAGACCTGATTATATGTTGCTACCATGTTTATGTTTTTACTATGTTATGATTTCATTATGACTAGGATGCAATGATATTATGATGTTACTATGTTCATGCAGTTATTAAGTTATGATTATCATGAGATTCATTGCTTTTATGATGACAATATATGTTTTAGCGTTTTAATTGATGAAATGTGAAATATATGGTGTTGTACGTGGATGCCATTTTATGATGAAATTGATAGAACTGTTATATTCCATGCATACATGTGATGCGATAAAATTGTGACATGAAGTAAAATGATGTTGATGATATGGATCAATTGGTGATCGAATGGAAATGCTGGTTATAAAATGTATATTTTGCGGAATACTAACCTACAGGACACAAGGGCTATGGAATAGCGAGATACTTGATCTGATACATGGGATAAGAACTTTTCCATGCAGTAAAACTTAGCAACCAAAATTGATGATACGATGACACAAACCGATAATCTCGATAGCAGCAAAGTATGAGTCGATAAGGGCGTAGGCCCAGTATGTTGAGAGGGATGGATGTGTTTCCCACCCTAGGTTTCCATGATACCCGAGGTCGTGGGAGGGCCGTGCTGAGACACGCTCCCCATGTTGTTGTGATGACGATGGTCGGATTCCTGCTAGGGGAGGATAGGTCCGCTATTCAGCCGACGCTATCGCTCTCAGGTTCTATGTGGTCAGGTCGGTGGGTCCGACATCCACTTTTGTACTAGCAGAGGAAGGATAGGGAGGATGGAGGACGTAGGTTACGATGGGAGGATATGTTAGTTAGTACTGTTGAGGGTTGTATATTCCTTGATCTTTAGTTAGTGGGAGTAGATACCCTTCCTGTACTTGATTGATTAAACTAATGTAAACATAAAGACAATGATGTTAAATCGTAAAGGGTTAACTGTTAAATAACCGAGGATGTTAAAGTAATTATACTATATGTTATGCTTGCTCTTCTGCATGGGGGTGGATACTATTATTAGTTAGCAGGTATGCATAGGCGGAATGGGGTTTGTTTATAGTACATATCCGACATGTGCATACACTGGCCATGCATGCACACCTTGTACGTGTACAATATTACTGGTGTATAACATACTTGTCATACTTGAATAGTAGTATAAATGACATAGATAACTCAGTTAAGGATACATCAATCAACTTAGGTAATGAATGGTTAGGTTGTTAATGTGTAAATAAGTGAATTAGTAATTATATGAAAACATTGTAATAATAAATTAAGACAAGTGTCGTCAGTTAACATTGTCATAGGAGAACTGTTGTGAATAGGGTAATGATAGTGTCTAATTAATTAGTAAAATTGTTTAAGCCCTCACAAGTGCTTTGTTTATAAGAACAAGGATGCTATATTGATGATAGGGTACTCATGTGATAAACAAATAATTAAGAATACTATGATTAATTCACCTTTTATTATTGTTAAATGGTGATTTAATTATTATTATTAATTAATAAATGGTGATTTAATTATTATTATTAATTAATAAATGGTGATTTAATTATTATTATTACTTAATTAATAATATTCCAGCAACATTTATATCCCTATCGTAACAATTGCAATATAAGTAAGATTTAAAATATTGATTTATAAATTAATATTGTGTGATTATTTCCATTTCAAAAGTTAGCCATAATAGGATAATCATTCTTGAACGGATGTGATGTGAAGGAATAGGTATTAAATATTATTATTTATTCAGTATGAGTCTTAAAGTTTAAGTTACATGATAAGTTATCTTGTCGGATTGGTAAAACCATTAAGACATGCCTTGTCCCAAACTGAAAAGTCAAACTAGAACATATATTATTGTATTATTTTATTCGAAAAACATTAAGTGCAAATATGGTGAATAAATGGAGAATTATTAAAATAGATCTCGAATAGAGAACCCGTAGGTAATACCTCCTACCATAATAAATACTTACCATCGAATAATTAAAGTACAATAAATTTACTGTAAGTGCATTAATTGTCGGTGCATTAAGTGAAGAAATATATTATTATATTGTAAACTTGTATAAATGTTAAAGTCAGGGGATTTAATGATTTAAGGGCTCGAGAGAGGGAATTTGGGGCGGTGGAGTAAGCCTCAAGTCTTCTCGAGGAAGGAAAGGTATTTAGGGAAGGGTGAAGGGAGAAGAAGGGAGGTTTTTCTTTGGGGGGAGAACTGTGATTTTGGAGGTGAAGCTGAGGAAGGGGTAAACTCCAACTCCAAGGAGGAGGTGGAAAAATCATAGGGAAAACTGCACCTATGGAAATATAGTAAGGAATGATGCTCTCGGGATTATCGGTTTGTGGGCTCGGGGGCTAGGAAACCCGTCGGTTTCCTAGGGCCAGCATGATAAGAGCTGGTCGGTAGGGTGGTTCATTCAATCGGTTGCTAAGCTTTAAAGACAAAAATCTGGAAGGAAATCTACAGCAAGCTATGAGACAAATCTACAAACTTCAAACTTCTGGCAACAGGTATTTTCCTTGTCAATTATTAGTTTATTATGCTGAAAAATACTCTTATACTCTTATGCTGAAATATGTACATGAAATAAAATCCTAACATGTCACGTTATTTTTACATCTGTAAGTATGTTAATGACTAGAAACGAGAAAGTGCTTATACTAAGGTTAGGAAATTTTCATTTGAATAGCGATCAATTTATCAGAAATGTATACGAAATTTCATTTGAACAACATAAAATTTCATTGGAAATTTTCTGAACTAGATTAGGGTAAGATTAATACATAGAAAATGACTTAGGGCTCTCTTGGAAAACCGGAGCATTACAATTGAGATCCGAGATGGCAAAGTGCCATGGATGAAGAGTACAGTTCTCTTCAAAAGAACAACACATGGGAGCTAGTTTCTCTTCCAACTGGAAGAAAATTAGTGAAGTGTAAATGGGTCTACTACATGAAAGTTGTTGCTGATGGCTCTATCAGTAAATACAAAGCAAGGTTGGTGGAAAAAGGTTTCTCCCAAGTCCAAGGAGTGGACTACACTGAGACCTTTGCACCGGTTGCAAAGATGGATTCCATCTGCCTTGTTTTGCCTATTTCCGCATCCAAGCACTGGGAAGTGCACCACATGGATGTGAAGAGTGCATTTATACATGGAGAACTTGCTAAAGAGGTATATATGCAGCAACCAGAGGGATACACATCAGATCCATCATTAGTTTGCAGATTGAAGAAATCTTTGTATGGGTTAAAACAGGCCCCAAGAGCTTGGTACGCAAAGATGGACTCCTTCCTTCTTTCTCAGAATTTCCAAAGATGCAAATATGATCCAAATGTGTATCTTCAATGAGTTAAAGATAATTTGTTGGTTATTTTAATTTATGTTGATGATATTCTCATTACTGGTAGCACTCTTACTTCAATAAACAAGCTAAAAACTGCCTTAAATCTAGCTTTTGACATGAGCGATTTGGGCTTGCTGAGTCACTTTTTGGGCTTGGAGATAGCTCAAAATTTTGATGGGATAACTATATCTCAGCAAAAATATGCTTCCGAACTGTTATTGAAGTTTAATATGGCTGAATGTAACGCATCCCCATTCCCATTCCTCTCAGGAATCAGTCTTGAGGAGGGAGATTCTACACCGCTTGCAGATTGCAGTATGTATCGACAGTTGACTGGTTCACTACTTTATTGGACACACTCAAGGCCTGATATTTCATATGTCGTGAGTGCCGTGTCAAGGTATATGCAGCAGCCCCATGAGCTTCATTGGCGAGCAGCCAAGCGGATCTTGCAGTATGTGCAAAGTACGAAACATTTTGGCATACATTATGCTGTAGATTCTGAGCTTGATTTCATTGGTTTTACTGATTTAGATTGGGCAGGTGATAGCATTAATCGGAAGTCCAATTCTGGTTATGTTTTCATGATTGGTCATGGTGCTATTTGCTGGTCCAGCAAAAAGAAGGTAGCCATTGCACTTTCTTCAGCAGAGGCAGAGTATCGAGGGGCAGTCAATGCCTACATTCAGGCAGTTTGGTTGCAGGGTATTCTTTCCGAGTTTGGTTTTGGTGGCACTACTTCGACTGTCCTATTTTGTGACAATCAAAGTGCTATCAAGATCTCCACAGATCCAGTTCAGCGGCAGAGGACCAAACACATTGAGATTCATATGCACTACATTCGACAGTTGGTGCATGATCGCACCATCATTCTGCAATATTGCCCTACTGATGAGCAAATTGCAAACATCTTCACCAAGAGATTCACTGAGAAGAATTTCTCTTACCTCCGTTCACTATTGGGGGTTAGTTCCATCATGGTGGAGACAGATTGATCCATTATTATGCTTTATCTTGAGGGAGGGATTTCTTCCCACTGGGTTTTCCCTCTTTCCTCACTTAGTTTATTTTCAACATTTTTTGGATTATTGTATTGGGGTGACCTTTGGTCTTAGTTACCAGGGCCCCACATTATTTTTTGTACATCATAGTCTAGCTTAAGGGGGGGTGTTCGGATATCCACATCATCTTTTTTAGGATCTTGCATGCAATTAGGGTTTGCATGCAAATTCTAGGGTTTGCATGCACTTTGCATGCATCCCAGTCACCAGGTTGATGCCTCCAGCACCTTAACCACCTTATTCTAGCACCCGAGAGCTTCTTACATCAGAGTTTCAACCCTCCTAGTCTGGAAGGCACCCACTTCTCACCTACTGCCAGAGAAGGGTGCACTTCTTCACCTACCACGACAATTCCACTTCAGTTACACTCAGTTAGCTCCGATTCTCCCTTATTTGAGGCTAGTTTCACTCCCGACTGACTGTTTCACTCCGTTGGACCTCCAGATCAACTAGATGACTTGTTCTGACTTCAGTTAGCCTCCCATGCACCCTCCACTGAGCCCACTTCCCTATATCAGTGCTACACACTTCAGTTACACATGTTACACTCAGTTAGACTCAGATTGACACCTGGATGACTGGTTCTTGTGCATTAATGACCACCACTGATTGATGATGAGGACTCCTAGTTGGAGTCAAGCTACTCCATTCAGTGATTCGAATGACCTCCTTAGGCAATTCGAAATGCTCATTCATTGTTACTATATTGTATTGTAATTATTCACCCTCATTGGGATATTGAGCACTGATGCATGCTTTGCACAATTTTACACCATTTTTCTGAGTTTCATCTATTGTGATTGATTTACTTGTTCATTAGATCTGTTGTGACTAATTTTATAGTTGCATCATGATGCTACCATTTGTCCATTGCCTTCTACCCCAGATTCCATTCCACCTAGTGGATCAGTAACCACTCTTTCAACAGTCCGCTTAGGTGTTTGTCTCCTATTTTATTTATTAAATAATAATATATTGTGCAAATTACAATCATCCTTGGACACCTATCCAATATAAACTTTCCAATAAAATTTATCATAATGTTTCTAAACACAAAATGTTTTCCAGCTTAAAGGGTATGTTACACAAAGCCAGAAACCTAAAAACATATTCAAGCATATATATTTGCAAGGCATATAATACACATGTCTCCATCCCATATCAAGTCAACCATATATAGGTAAATTTGAACGTTGCTTTATATTATAAATGTACATGTATAATGTTTTCAAAAATGGCATGCCATGGCCATAATACAAAATTGTGGATCATACTATACATCTGTGTGTACATACAAACAAAACAGTACATGTATGTATTCCCCCTATACATGGATTCTATATGTACACCCCCTATACATGATTTCTATTTATGCCCCTTTTCACTGCCAATGTCAGTGGCTAATGAGAAGTCTGTATTTCTTTTGTGGCTGCTCGATGGCCTTCCCCAACGATCCGCAAGAGGACGCATTCTCAATATCAAAGACTGCACACAAACCAAAGTTTGTATGTTAGTTTACCAAGCTATAAAAATAAATACAACTCTATGTACATTTGTTCAAATTCCAAGCAAATATAACATTTTTACTTGCCACGCATGTGTAAGTCCTTGGCACTGAAACTGCATGTACTTGGGTGGGGGGGCATGCAGGGTCATCAGTGGCCCCAATTGGGTGCTCTTCAGGCACCACTAGCTCAGTAAATGCCTGCATAAAGTAACATACATGTCAATGTCAGCAAATACAAAGAAAACAAGACATATATACTACATGGACGGACAATGACTCTTTCAAAGAAAGCGAGACATACATGTACCTGGGGGGGGGGGGGCAGAGGTGGGTCAGCAACAACCTCGGTTGGGTGATCTTCAGGCACCATTGCATCACTATATGCCTGCATAAAGTAACATATGGACCAATGTCAGGAAATAAAAAGAAAATGAGACTATATATAATATGTATGGACGTACAATGACCTTTTCAAAGAAAGAGAGACATGTACACACGTACCTAGGGGGGGGGAGAAGTGGGTCACCAACAATGTCGATTTGGTTCTCTTCAAGCACCACTGCATCACTAGATGCCTACATAAAGTAACATATGGACCAATGTCAGCAAATACAAAGAAAATGAGACTGTATATATACTATGTATGGACGTACAATGACCTTTTTAAAGAAAGGGCTCGACGTACACGTACCTGCGGGGTGGGGGGGGGGGAGAGGTGGGTCACCAACAATGTCGATTGGGTGTTCTTCAAGCACCATTGCATCACTAGATGCCTGCATAAGGTAACATATATATGTCAATGTCAGCAAATACAAATATCTAACAAGACTACATATATATACTGCATGGATGGACAATGGCTTTTTCAAAGAAAGTGAGACATATACACGTACCTGGGGGGGAGGAAGAGGGTCACCGGTGGGTGGAATACTAAACAATGGCCTTAATAGATGGTCAAACAAAACCTGACCATAACTGTGCTACGTAAAAAAACATAAAGATATAATTAGAAAATTTCTTTAAATAATTAAACGCATACATGTTTCAAATCATTAAAAGCATATAATTAAAAGCATGTAATGAAAAGAATACCTGAGTCTGGGAATCTTCCTCTACATGGGAGGGACTAACCTGGGATTCCACAAACTCATCGTTCCCACCCTGCATAAAACATATTGTATCAAGTTTAAGACGTATTGAATGTTGCAATATCTAAATTATAAATATGAAAATTATTCGATGACAAATTAAAAATAAAATTCTTACAGCTAATGGTGAAGCACCAAAATCATATGCAGCATTAACCGCTGCATCAATGACATCAGCATCAATGGCCGGATTACGTGAATCTGGGGTGTCATTGGACACCAGCTGTATATTTGTTCACGTAAATTGTCAGATAATTATTTAAATAGAAATAAATTATGAAACAATTGAAAACTGTGATATAAAACAAAATATATATACTATGTAAAGAATGAATGTTACTTACATATTGGAGTAATCTATCACCCCAAAACTCTAAAGCAAGCCCGCAACATATGCTTCGACACGATGTGCAAGGGTGTGGAATAACCAGATGCTCTGAAGACTCTGCATCACTGGTGCGATGTGTAGCTCTGGTTTGGTCTCGGGACCTAAAAGGTGGATCTTGACTATGAGATGGTCCAACCCCAGATGGGCCATCCTCGGAAGTGCCAACCCCTTGGCCTACATTGCCTTGGATGGAAGTCCCATATTGAAGCAATGTATCAGCCAAATCTAATAAGGACTCCTGCGTATCATCAAGAACTGGACCTACTAGAGGATATAACCGAGGGGGGTTTGGTGTGCGTGGAGGGCGTCGCACACGGTTAGGATCAGTCCTATCCCCTTCCCTATCTTGGGGCATCCCATGACCTACACCATGGAACTCTAAAATGTCAAAATAGTTCACATGTTTCCCCAAGATAAATTCTGCATACAGCTTCCTAAGGAAATAAAATGGGATGTCTATATTCCCATGAGGGTCTTCATCAAAGACCATGTACCAGCAATCCATCAATTGGATTTAATATTTGGTTCCATGCACCAATATATGGAAATGTGTGGTCGACTGGTGGGTGGAACCAATCCGGTGCTAGGGTCCTGGAATAAGGAAAACAGTTGGTCTTTGGTTATCTTTAATTTTTTGACATCTTTGTAGCTCAACCCAGTGGAATAGTATTACCTCTGGGAATCTCTATACGAGATAATGTTGTATAGTGATCCCTAGGCACTTGCAATTGTATTTGTTATGGAGTCTGATGCCTTAGCTAAAGATTGTCTTAAGTGGTCCCCCCCCCTAAAGAGTGAGCTAAGGAGCCTCAATGAACCCAAACGTGCCAGAATCTCATAATTACGGTCGTGTTCCTCCTCCATGTGTGGGTTTGTGTCTGGATTTTGGTTTGGGTTTCGGTTTGTGTCTGGATTTTGGTTGGGGTTGGGGTTTGTGTCTGGGTTTGTGCTCTCTGTTAAGAACAAAACAGTTCAATTTCAAAATTTAATTAATCAATTTCATTGTTTGCTTTTTAATACATGTAACAAATTTTATTAAATTGGTTTTAAAAAAAACAAAAACTAGTAAATTAACAAACACAATAACGAAAAATTCAAAAGGAATTAACAAACTAGTAAATCTTGCCACCAACCTTCCATTTTATCTGAATTGTGAAGTGGCTTTCCTCCTCCTCTCAAACGCAAATTGACAGGTGCATTTTTTCGCCTTCCTGATATCGCCGGTCCTTCACTGTGTAGATTGGGAAAATGAGGCCACGGGCACTGTGTTATATATATATATATATATATATATATATATATATATATATATATATATATATATATATATATATATATATATATATATTTGCATTACAAATCGCACATGCGATATATCGCAAGTGCGTTTTGTAACTCTATTAATGAAAATGCGTTTTTTAATCCTAAATATATATGAATTTGAAAATGAGGCCACGGGCACTGTGTTTTATTTTTTTATTTTTTTTGCATTGCAAATCGCACTTGCGATATATCGCAAGTGCATTATTTAATTCTATTAATCTTAAATATATATGAATGAAAATGAGGCCGCGGCCGCTCTATTAAATATATTTTTTTTGTTTTTTTTTTGCATTATAAATCACACTTGCGATATATTGCAAGTGCATTTTTTAACTCTATTAATCCTTTAAGATATATATGAATGAAAATGAAGCAGCGGTCACTCTATTTTATATATATATTTTTTGCATTACAAATCGCACTTGCGATATATCGCAAGTGTGATATATCGAAAGTAAGATATATCGCACTTGCGATATATCGCAGCTGCATTTTTTAACTCTATTAATCCTTTTTATATGAATGAATAAATGATTGGGGATTTCCTTGGACCAAGGACGAGGGAGACAAGGGCACATTGAATTCTATAAATCCTTAATTAGTATGTCGAAATCCCATCATTTGGACCTTCATTTTTGCCAATGTATAGGGATTTTCACCCCTTTCTCCTTGACTAGGGAGGGACAATTACAACTTTGTCACTCCTTGGAAGCCTACTAGGGAGTGATAATTACAACATTTTCACTCTATGTCTTGCCTTAGGGGAGCGATAATCATATTTGCACCATTTGAGCCTGGACATCAAGTGAGGCCCTGCATAGCCACCTAGGGATTTCTTTTGCTTGCGATTACAACACTCAACCACTTCAGCTAACCCTCTGGGATTTTGTGTCACAATTTCTCCTTTTCTATTAATGGTATTTAGATTATATAAATTTATGGAGCCCCTTTTATCTTCCAATGGTTTAGCAAGCAATCAACATCCTCATATAAAATTATACTAGATATAGAGTAATTCGAGGAATGCTCTTCTCCTTCATGTTAATTATCATATACTTGTGTAGAATACATAATTAATCAAAATAAAGTTTCATCAAAGAAAATAACTCAAAATACTTAGGATATGTATTATAAATTAGTAATGTTCATTATAAGTATTGATTACAAAACATCATTACCAAAATGTGTTATTTTATCTCCATGGAGTTTATTTGTAATTGAATTACCATATTTGTAGTCATCAAATATATTTTCATAAAGAGATCACGTGAGTAATGAGATAAATATAGAGAATAGTTTTTTTCAAATGTCTAATTTTATATCTTTGTAGGATAGGCAAATAGGTTTGAAGGGAGAAAAGGTAATGGTAGAAGAGAGGAAGTGGGTTGCTTATTTTTATGATCTATAATAAGAGATATTAGCCTCCATTTTAATAACTTTAGTTGAAATAGTGGGTGCATGGATGGGTGACATGGTGTGGTTGGATAAGCAACGAGGGAGTTATATGGAGAAGGGTATGATAGAATACATCAAAGGAAGAAAAAAAATTAGAGGAGAAGATATCGAAACAAGAAATCAATTTAGTGCACAAATTGTACATGTGACATTAGTTGTAGAAGAGATCCACGGTGCTTTATACAAAAGGATAACATCTCAAATAAGAACAGATATAAGACAAGAAAATTAATGTTTCAAATCATCTCTAGTATTCACATCTAGAGAAAAAACAAAGTTTGTGTATGGTCCCCTCTCTCATAAATCAATTGAATCTCTCAAACTATGCCTTTGCAAGTAAAATTATATGCATAGACACAAAAAAATTAGTACAATAAATGAAACTCTAATCATTCAAACCAAATGGAGAAAAAAACAAAAACACAAATGATGGTGAAATAAGAAGACCATATGAATCGAACCCTAGTTCGACTACAACTTTGAAATATGGAAGAGATATGGAGGGATACAATCCTTCTAGAGGAATGAGAGGAATTGGGAGTACATACACCATTAAAAATCATGATTCTTAGACTGTATTTCGATCATTGTGAAAGAAAATAAAATTTAAGATGATCCACATGTTCCAAATCGCACTTTCGTTATAACGCAAGTGGGATATATCGCACTTGCAATTTGTAACTATTAAAAAACGCAAGTCCGATATATCGCATATGCGATTTGGGCTAACTAAGCTTAGCCTCGGTTTTCGGCTCAGGTTTGTCTGAACCTAGCCACAATAGCGCATATGCATTATGGATTTCTGTTTCGGATGTGTGTTTTTTATTTCTATAGTGGCACTAAAAAGTGGAACCAACTTTGTGCGAGCGCCCAAAAATCAATATAATTCTCATAAACTAGCACACTGGCTATGCTAAAGAGATTGCCCCAATTGAGAGAAGTTATCATTGAAGTTTCATTGACATTTGTCAAATGATTCTACATCAGTCATCGTCACAGGAAACATGCATACCGTAAAGGAATTCTGATAGTATATGCATCTTATGTGAAAAATAGTCTTATCTACCACTGTTTATATGCCGATGACTATTGTTTAAGGGATGCTTGGGGACTGAGGCATGCCCAGAATTGGAAAAGGTTGTTGTTTGTCACTTTTTTAGTGTTGTAATATGACCAAATGGTTTACCCATTGACTTTCTTTTTTAATAAAACCATTAATTATTTATGGATCTTTGAGATAGGTTCCAACCTCATCAAACCTCATTTGAGGGAAATAGGATTTCACATCCATCCAAAATTCACCAGACTTAACAGTTTTCAGCACTCCAACAAACAAAACTGCACCGAACCAAAGAGAATTCCACTAAACCATCAAAATATCCGACCTGTCACTTGTTCAAAATAGCAGGGACGTCAACAAATATAGGAATTTGAGGAAAACTGATGTTTTCCATCATGACCAAATACAGACAGAACCACTGAAAACCTGCTAAACATAGCACAATCTTGTACCATCCCATTGGAAACACTGATCTCTTAAATTCAAACTCTATAATGTAACTGAAACCTTGGAATTGAAATCTAACAGCTCTGGTGTAAAGGATCATGGCCATAGACTCGACTAAGAACATGTTCATGAATTGTCGATGCCCAACAACGAGGATGGACTAAGGAGAATTCCAACATTCTCCAAGGGTAAATTCAATGTTAACAATCATTTCCTATTTTGTAAACGTTATATGCTAGTTTAAGCTCGAACTTTTAATTGTTGAGTGCATATTACAACTATTTGGTAATGAATATGATACTTTGTTCATTTCATGGTTGATGTTATATGTTGCATTTGTTGATGACAATTGTTATATGTTGGAACTTGAAGGTTGGTGAATAAACATGAATAAGTCTAAGTGACTTGGGCAATTGTGGTCCATGGCCAAATTTGGGGACATTACAAATTACCTAAACCCCACTCCACTGTAACTTTGGAATCACCAACAACCTGTAATGAAAGTATATTATTGTTAAGGGAAATATATAAAATCCCCTAAAGGTCCATTAATTCGGATCTAGTATTGAAGCCCTCATAACAACCCATCCATATAAGGTAATTTTGTGAACTACAAATTTTGATACACATTCATGCTCCACTAATGCCATTTTGTGCAATTCTATCAAAGAATCTAATAGGGGCATGTTCATCTAAAATTGGAAAGGAGAAGTGCTTTCTTTGACTATCCATGGCACATATTGAAATTCTCTCTAAGCACCAAGAATTTTTTAAACAACCAAGTTAGTATTTAGATTTTTGTCTTAAAAAATTAAGTTGTTCATGTGCCTCCAAATACCCCATATTAGAAAAAGGGGAAGTTGTTTATCTCCTCTGTTGTTAACAGTCCAAACAAGAAACCAATCTTGAAATGATAGATTTGTCCAACGAAATGGAAAATAAAGACCTTTTGTGACGTCCTTCCACCGCAATTGAGTAAAACTACAAGAAACAAAAAAGTGGTCAACAATTTCCTCTTTTTCAACACACAAACAACAACAATTTCGGACCAACTATCCCTCTTTTAATGAGATTGTACCATGTCATAATTTTATTCTTCATAGCTAACCAAAAAAATAATTTTATTTTTAATGGAACCCACCACTTCCAAAGTTGTTGTACCCACCATTTATGATCGGTAGCCACAAAATAAATAAAATTGCTTCATAAGTTAGCTTAAGAGAAACTTTACGAGATAGTATCTCGAGAGAGTTTATCTTCTTCTTCTGAAACCCTAAACCCGGAGTGGATCACACCTGATATGTAATTTGACCATTCACAACCATATTCGTCTTGCAAACCAAGGTCATGAGCCATCTTTGGCAGGTGTCAATTTATAAAAAACAATAAAACACAAATAATACACTGAACCAAGAGAAAGCTTATAGAACTCATCACCTCCAACCATTGGTTCTTTTTTCATTCTAATTTGAATCCCATTTCCCACACTCCATGCCATCCATCTATCAAGATAGAAAATGCATTCAACTAAACCTTTCCAAGCTCTTTGAAAGCTTTTGATAGATAGGCAAAACTAATATTTTTAATTTTTTCAAATATAAGTTTTTTTTAATTTAATAAACAAATTAAATATGAGTTTTTTAAATTTAATATAGTTAGTTAGACTATAATAGATTAAGGTAATTTTTTTAAATATAATTATTTAAATTTAATATAGTTAGTTATTAACTGTGATGGATTACCAAGAAGGCACTACCATCTCTTAAATGTGGGGAATCTTTGACCTCTAAAAAATAAAAAATAAAATATTTTAATATAATTAAGTAGACTCTAGTCGGCTCACCGTCTGAATTGACTTATGTTTAAATATATAATAACTAATGATCTAAATGGAATATGAGTTCATCTAAATCTGCGCAGCATGTACGCTGTTGGGGATACCTAGCTAGCAGCAGAACTCAAGATCCTGTCTTGGCTTTCACTATTTTGTAGGTTTTCTATCTGGATTGTTTTTCGTGTCTGGATAAGCATGGAGAGTGCCACCGATGTAGAAATTGATACAAAAGTTGGGGAAATAATCCAGAAAATACAGGTCGATCTGGAAAAGCTAGAGAAATCAATCTTCTATAGAGAATTTGTAAAACAAATCTAGACTCCAAAAATAGTGAAAAATGATACAAAGGGTGATAGGAACAGATCCAAATCATTCACAAATGCAATCGGTTCTCTATGCAATTGGAGTGATGGAACCTAATGACCAGTACCGTTACATAGAGTCTCATCACATGCAGTTCTGTTTGGCCGTTTTATTAAGGAGAAATTTTGAATGGGTGCATGACGTCGTGGTGTACGATCCAGTGTTGTCACCAATGGAGCAAAAAGCTTTAAATGCCTTCGACTGCACTTGTCTGTCTGTTAACGAAAATTGTAGACGGACAGTTGATAGGCCAACTCTTTTTTTCATGCCTCATTGTGTTATTTCCCTGTATGACAATGTATTGGAGGCAAACTGGATGCCTGCCAATTTGAATAAGATTGTTATATGAGGTAACGAGTTCCACCATTACAAGAAACCAAGAAAGTCTTCAGCATATCTTAAAGCCAAAAAAATTCCAGCCATTCTCAAGAGTGATCATATGCTGTATGAAATGCCCCTACCAACAACTTATATTGACACTGAATGTGTTTCTCTTCAGTGGGATGGCTCACCTCCACCTTATACAGAACGCCTTCTTTCAATTGATGAAGTGTATTATAGGCCTTCAGTCGTTCAGGTTGGCATTTCTTTGACTGGGATGGTTCATTACACTTTTTCAATACTGAGGATTATGCAGGAATAGACAATACATTTGAGGAATGTAACATAACCTTTAAGCTGGAAAACATTTTGTGTTAAGAAACATTATGATAACTTTTATTGTAAAGCTTATGTTGGACAGGTGTCCAACGACGACTGTAATTTGCACAATATATTATTATTTAATAAATAAAATAGGAGACAAACACCTAAGAGGACTCTTGAAAGAGTGGTTACTGATCCACTATGTGGAATGGAATCTGGGGTAGAAGGCAATGGACAAGTGGCAGCATCATGATGCAACTAACTTGTTGTTGGTATGGGACAACTCCCTTGAAATGTGGTCATAGTGCCCTGAAAGATGGGATTGGAGCATGAGGCTCATTTATTCCAAACTGACCACTAAAATACCTAGGCAATCTATTAATAGCCATCAAATATTGAACTGAGGTTCATCATTTTTACTGACCTGGAAATTTACCTTGGGGTTTTGCTGTGTTTGCACCCAAGGGATTTAATGAGGGGATATGCTGTTGTTGATCATGTTGTGAGTTTTCCAAACTCTTATTGAGTTCAAGAGGTTTATGCTGAGTGGAGAAGGCATTTTTCAGGAGGTTGATACCGAGTGGAGAAGGTATTTTTGAGTGCATTGCTTCTACACAGATTCCACCAACTTACTGGATCAGTAATCAGGCTCGAGGGTTCATTAGAAGTTACCAATTGAGCTGCTTCTTCTGGAGTAGGTTGGGAGGAACATGCCTCCTTGGGTGTTTGTCGGCCTATCATTTTTTACAAGTTCTATTGTCTTAACTATTTTTATTTACAAGATCTGTTATCTATTCCTGCGTATTTTAAAGTTCTATCATCTACTAAGTTTTTACTGTTTACTTCATAAAGTTCATTTTAGTTATTCTGAATGTTTTAATGATTATGTATAAATTGAAATGATTGAATAAATGATCTCTACATTTTTCCCCAAGCAAAAAGGAACAACATCGTACTCTAGTACAGAGATAGATTAAAATAGATAAGTCTCATAGGCAAATAGCCAAGTGAATGAGAATATTAATTTATTATAAATTTCTCAAAGTTTCTACTTTCTGTTTAATGCATGCATATACATTACTGTACCCCCATTATTAATTATTTTATTAGCTAATTGTTTTTCCTAATTTACGTATATGTTTCTTTAATTATAAATATTTATGTTTTCAAAAGAATTAGAGTTATGTACTAACAATAAATATTTGATCTATATTCAGTAGTTATATTGCTCATGTTTATATTAGGAAATTTATAGATTTACAATAGAGTAATATTTCTTTTATATATAACAACAATTTCCAATTATTACATGCATAATTCATACATTGTTTTATACTATAACTACACAGTGAAAATCAAGGCATTTGTTATTCGTACCAAAACCCTAACAGAGTTATCATTCACTAGCCTATAATAAATATTAAACCCTTATTCAAAGAAATCAAGAAGAGATCACGATATCCAAATCTAGAGAGACACACGACACAACCTTACGGTTTCATAGTTATTACATGCAGAAGAAACGTTACCAAAAGACTTCCATTACATTTCTCACAACTATAACTTCTATTTCATTAAACCCTAAACGCGGGATCAAGTTTACAAAATAAACAAAACTTCATGCAGGCCGTAAGCCATACATAGATATAAATTATCTAGCTTGTAGCAAACAGACACATCATTTTTACAGACTTCAAACACTTACATTTTAACTTTAGCCATATACAAAAGAAAAACGATAACAGTAGTCGTGAAACACCATTTATTACATTATTCAAGTTTGAGGGTAAAATCCCTGTTTATAAAACCGTTGCATTCATAACCAAACACAACAGTTGTCTTATGGGTTGAGGCATATCCTCCCCATACTTCTAAAAAAGTTTACAACCCTATTGAAACTCTATGAATTCAAACACAATGCACAGGGCATCACACAGTCGGCCATTATCTCATCTACATAGAGTTTTCAAAGCTACCGGTGAGGCTTACTGGTTGGTATAGCTATTCCAACATTCAATGCCCAGAATTTAAGGATGCCATTGCACAATGCACCTGTAAGACATTATGAACGTGGTTAAAACAGTAACCAAGAAGGAGAGATTACAATATTGAAAATTGAATAATTGTCACTACCATCGTATGCACATTACAGGGAAGGGAATCAACACACATTACCTTTCAAACGATAGTTGTAGCAACAATGAACGCTGTGACATTTCAACTGCATTGAAAACCCTACTTCGTCAATGGCTGGTATAGCTAAAGCCAACACAAAAACTTTTCACTATTTCAACATGGTAGCACAATGCTAGGAAGATAGCAACTATGGCGAGGCCCTGGGCCTTTCCTTTCAAACCAAATCTTAAAAGAAACAAACCCTCAACACGTCGGGGTATCGAACCACAAAGATACAAAAAATATAAGACTGTCAAACGAGAACTTCACCACCATACCAGAACAGAAGAGAGCTCCGCTCTATAAACTTCAAGGTTACGAGTTCAAGACTCAGGAACAACGGCTCCACAGGCCAAAAAATTAAGACTACAAACCCTCAGCCTGTCGGCCACGAAGAACTACCACAACCAAATGACAACAAACACAATAAACTCATAGAATACAGCAAGGTAGGGTTTAACCACAGCATTGAAATCCCTATTAAGATCAACGGTGTAGATCATTGGTGAGATTTATGAAGTCACCAACCAGCTATCACATTTAATGAGCCATCACTATCACAGCCACGATGGAGCCTGATCATCAACGTTTAAATCCTCATCGAGTTACAACTTAGCACTCCATTGTTACACTAAGACACATTCACGTGAACTAAGCACATTAAGCCACCCACAATGGATTTCCACTATCCATAGTAGCTACAAGCATTCAATGCTTAAGAAATAAACACATCCGCCAACCTGTAAACCATTACAACATTCACATTAAATAACGTAGATATGGTATGGATATGTTATATCACCCTTGTAACATGAAGTTAAGGGTTGAATAGAGTTGTCACAAGGTTGTATAAGTGTCACTTAGGGTTACGAATAAGTGCACACAACACATAATAAATTATTCCAAAGTTTACATAGCAAGACATGTTTACAAAACTATTGATCACTATTGCACATATGCCCAACATATAATATGTTATATATATATAGTTTATAATTGTTTTATCATGTCCCAACACCATATAAATGGGTTGTATAATAATCAAGAAGATAATTTACACATACATGTTAATGTATAGTGAAATAAAATACATGATGATAAATCAAATTATCATAACCATGGTAGGAGTATAGACCCTAGGCCAGTTAGCAAAACAGTTACATGAGAGATAGATAATTACATACAGTTCAACATGAATGGAAATAAAACATAAATCTGAGTATAGAGCTGAGATACAATCCTTCTAGACCTTCTTATGATTTAATTACAAGTTTATAGTTTACAAAGATTCTCACCGGAAGAATGTCCACATTTTTATCTCTTCAATTAATGACAAAAGAGATTCACAGTAAAATTGTTTATTCACTTGTCAAAACCTCAAACCCTTACCTCTAAGCTGTCACAAGTACAAATCACATGCTTTAGCAAGAATGCTAAGTAAGCCCTGAGGCGTCCGAAGGACCCCTTCATCAATCAAACAAAAGTACATTAGTCAAACAGATGTTACATTATCCATAAACCACAACAATAGAAAATGTAGCAGCACAACTAAATTTAGAATAATATCAAGACATAAGTTGAAATCTGTTTGTTGCGAATTCTTACTTAATAAGCTAGCGTGGTATTTATTACAGCAGGATAACTTTTGATGCTTTGCTCTATTCCGCACATATTAAATAGCATTTATTGTCACGTAGAAAAATTTTAAATTTTTGCGATTTTTCTGGGATGTTACATGTGGTATCAGAGCGCAATTTCAAACTCTAGGCCTGAATGAGGCTCATGCGCGCAAACAGAAAAATAAATCAGAAAGTTGATGTCACTAACTTTTGTATTTTAATTTTATTTTTGCACATAATAGATTGACCTTTAATTGCAGGTTTGGAAATACCAGAGGAATCAGTAGAAGACAGATCTCCTCGTAATGAACGTATTAATCATAATAACACTGCAGGAATTTATGTTGAGTTAAACAATCAGTCTTCTGAAATTTTACGCAGTGTACAGGATTTAAAATCTAAGTTAAAAGTTGTTAAAGAAGAAAATGAATGGATCCTAAAGGCACATGAAGATTTGCAACAAAATTTAAAAGGAAACTGTCACAGTGATGAAAGGGGTAGAAAATCAGAATTAAGGGTTGATTCTGAAATAATGTCCCACCAACATAAGCATAAGAAAACAAGAAATGATAAAAGGAACAGTTACTCCTCTTCTAAGTCTGATTCAAGTAATGATGATGTAAATTATGACAGCAGTAATAGTGAGTGCTACTCTAAAAAGAGAAAACATAAGCATCATGAACAGATTACCGGTGAATTTAAAAAGATTAAACCACCTACTTTTAATGGTGAAAGTGAAAAAGGTGAGACAGCAGAAGCTTGGTTGTCTGGAATGAAAAAGTACTTATTAGTTATGACTACTCTTCTCAATTGAAAGACAAGATGGCTATTTATAATCTGACCGAAAAGGCAGATATATGGTGGCAGGATCTTAAAAGAATCAAGAGCATAAAACAAAAAGAAGTAACTTGGACTATGTTTAAAAGTTTGTTTAAAGAGAGGTTTTTGTCAGAACAATACTTTGAAGATAAATCGAAGGATTTTTACAATTTAAAGTTGGGTACAATGAACATGAAAGAACTATGCAGCATGTTCCTTAGCTTGCTGAGGTACGTACCCTACATGGTTGAGGAAAAGCCTAAATTGCAAAGGTTCCTTAGTTGTTTACCGTTTAATATAAAGATCGTATTGAGTATGATAATCCTTCCACTTTGGAAGA
Organism: Larix kaempferi; assembly: GCA_027924585.1. Classification (NCBI taxonomy): domain Eukaryota; kingdom Viridiplantae; phylum Streptophyta; class Pinopsida; order Pinales; family Pinaceae; genus Larix; species Larix kaempferi. The sequence continues at coordinate 6,238,111 of BSBM01000049.1, read as the reverse complement.
AGCCATGAGGAAGAAAAATTTTTGTATTGAGCAAAATAGAAAAAGAGAAGGAACAACTGGTTGGAAGAACAGTAAGACTAATCAGTATGACTATAAAAAGAAGAATTTTAATCAGAATGTTGGAGGTTTTAAGAAAAATTTTAATAACATAAATTTTCCTAATAATTATCATAATAATACATCTCAAAACTCTATTGCTGCAAGAAATGTACCTAATAATCACAATAATAATAATAATAATAACAACAGGTATGTTGACCAGAAAGGACCCATAAAGTGCTATGAATGTGGCGGACCACACAAGAGAGCAGATTTCCCATGCAACAAGAGGACAGCCAACAACATACATACTATGCAAGCAGAACCTACAGTTGGAGATATCACAAGAGAAATGCCCAGGATAAATGCAGCATTGGAGAACCATCAAGCGGACCATCAAACATCCATGTTCGAAATTGAAGCTATGATACAAAACGAATCTATTTCTATTTTAATAGATCTAGGTGTAAATTTAAGTTATATTTCACCTACTTTAGTAAACCATTGCAAGCTAAAAACAAAGAAATTTAATAATGCATGGTTAGTTCAGCTTGCAACATGAACTAAAAGAAAGGTTACAGATTATGTTCAGAATTGTGAAGTATTCTTAAGTCAGCTGAAAACACAAATTAATCTGAATGTTTTACGCTTAGGTTGATATGATCTGTTAATTGGCATGGATTGGCTTGAACAACATAGAGTTATATTGAATTGTTATGATAAATCTTTTAAGTGTGTAAATAATGAAGGTAATTAAGAAAAAGTAAAAGGAATTCATAGGTAGATTTCAGTAAGGCATATTTCTGCCTTACAAGTGAGGAGACCTTCTAGAAAAGGTTCTAAATTGTTTGCTGTTAATGTTGTTAATGATGAGCATACATCTAAAGAATACAAGTTAAAACTAGAGGATATTCCCATCCTTAGGGACTTTTCTAATGTATTCCTAGAAGAAATTCCGAGATTACCTCCGAAAAGAGAACTTGATTTCACCATTGAGTTAGTACCCATTGCGGTACCAAAATCAAAGGCCCCCTATAATATGAATATTCCGGACTTAAACGAGTTAAAATATCAGCTGAATTAATAGATAAAAATTACATAAGGCCCAGTGTGTCCCCTTGGGAAGCGCCAGTAATATTTGTTAAAAAGAAGAACGGTACCATGCATTTGTGCATTGACTACCATCAACTTAATAAAATGACATTTAAGAACCGGTATCCCTTACCTCGCATAGATGATCTATTTGATCAAGTACGTGGAGCAGGGATATTCACAAAAATTGATCTAAGGTCGGGTTATCATCAAGTCCGGATAAAAGACGAGGACATATTCAAAACTGCATTGAGAACGTGTTATGGACACTACGAATTCGTAATTATGCCTTTTGGGCTAACCAACGCGCCGGTAGTGTTCATGTGTTTAATGAACAACGTTCTGCATAAATATTTGGATAAGTTCATAGTGGTATTCATTGATGATATCCTGATTTACTCAAAAATTAAACAAGTGCATGAGGAACATTTAAAAATCATTTTACAAGTACTTAGAGATCATCAGCTTTACGCTAAGTTCAGTAAGTGTGATTTCTATAAAGATAAAATTCAGTATTTGGGACATATAATTTCAAAAGATGGTATTTCTGTTGATCCTGATAAGATAAAAGCAATAAATGAATGGCCTGTCCCTAAAGATGTAACTGATGTATGGTCATTCATGGGAATAACGGGTTATTATAGAAAGTTTATTAAAGGGTTCTCTAGAATTGCTAATCCCATCACTTCTTTGCAGAAGAAAGGGAAGAAATTCATATGGGATCAAAAGTGTCAAGACAACTTTAATAAGTTAAAAGAATTGTTAACCACTGCACCCATCTTAAAATTTGCAGATCCTAATAAGGATTTCATCATATGCACGGATGCATGCAATGAAGGACTTGGAGGGGTCTTACATCAAGAAGGTCATGCAATTGCTTTAGAGTCAAGGAAGTTAGAAATACATGAAAAGAGTTATGCTACTTATGATCTTGAGTTGCCATCCATGATACATGCTTTAAAAATGTGGCACCATCACTTGATCGGAAGAAAATTCATCTTAATGACTGATAATAAGGGCTTAAAGTATCTTTTGGATCAAACAAATCTTAACGCAAGGCAAGCTAGGTGGTTAGCTTTCCTTAGCGAGTACAATTTTGAGATCCATCACATCAATGGAAAGGAAAATAAGGTTGCTGATGCATTGAGCAAAAATGCTAGATTGAGTTTTGTGGCAACAATCAGTATTTTTAAAACTGATCTGGAAATTCAAGTCGAAGAAGGAATTAAGGAAGATGAAAATTACCAAAAATTACATTATAAAGTGGCTAAAAATTCATCTGAAAATGTTATAACAAATTACAATATTAATGAAAAAGGCTTCTTAACTTACAAAAATAGAATTTATGTGCCTAATTTTTTGAAGGTTAAGTTGTTGATTTTAGATGAAGTTCACAAGAGTCCTTATTCAGGACATCGTGGTTATCAGAAAATGATAACTATGTTAAGAAAGGAGTATTTTTGGCCTAGCATGAAGAGTGAAGTTGCTGAATATATAGCTAGATGCTTTGACTGTCAGACTATTAAAGCTGAACATAAACATCCAGCTGGGCTATTGCAGCCCTTATCAATTCCAGAATGGAAATGGGAAATCATAAGCATTGACTTTATTACAGGTTTCCCTAAAAGTCAGAAGCAGAATGACTCAATTATGGTTGTTGTTGATAAACTTAGCAAAGCTGCTCATTTTATTCCTGTTAAAACTAATTTCAAGGCTTCTAACATTGCAGATATTTTCACAAAGCAAATTTTCTGCTTGCATAGAATTCCAAAGGTAATTATTTCAAACTGAGACTCTAAGTTCACTGGTAACTTTGGGACATCACTGTTTAAAGGATTAAATACTAAGTTAAATTTCAACACTTCTTTCCACCCACAAACTGATGGTCAAACAGGAAGAGTAAATCAGATTTTGGAAAATATGTTAAGATTATATGTTACAGATCAGCCATCTAAATGGGAAGATTATTTGCACTTAGCAGAATTTGCATACAATAATAATTATAAAGCATCTGCTAAGTTGAGTCCATTTGAAATTTTGTATTTAAGAAAATGTTGTACTCCAATTTCATGGGATAATCCTATAGACAGATTGAAGTTAGGACCAGATTTATTGAAACAAATGGAGCTAACCGTGAATCAAGTTCAAGGTAACTTAAAAGTTGCCCAAGATCGGTAGAAAAGCTATGTTGATTTAAAACGCACAGAAAGAGAATTTCAGGTAGGAGACCATGTTTTCATAAAGGTAAATCCCAAGAAAAGTTCTTTGAAGCTTGGGAGTTGTGGTAAATTAGCACCAAGGTATTGTGGACCATTCGAAATCCCATCAAGGATAGGAGCTATTGCATATCAAATGGCATTACCATACAATTTAAAAATCCACAATGTTTTTCACGTTTCTATTTTAAAGAAGTATGTGTACGATGCTACTCATGTGCTGAATTGGAATGACATACAGGTGGAACCCGAAGGATATTTTTAGGTGGAACTGGACTGTATTCTAGACCGGATGGAAATCATTCTTCGGAATCGCACCATAGGGCAGGTAAAGGTGCAATGGAAGCACCTTAGCCCTGATGAAGCTACTTGGGATCTAGAAAGTAATATGCGAGCAGCATATCAGGTTTTGTTCCATGAGGAACTTGATGATGAATAAGCAACATCGAGGACGATGTTGAGCTTAAGAGGGGGTGTTTGTAACATACCCTTTAAGCTGGAAAACATTTTGTGTTAAGAAACATTATGATAAATTTTATTGTAAAGTTTATGTTGGACAGGTGTCCAAGGATGATTGTAATTTGCACAATATATTATTATTTAATAAATAAAATAGGAGACAAACACCTAAGAGGACCATTGAAAGAGTGGTTACTGATCCACTAGGTGGAATGGAATCTGGGGTAGAAGGAAATGGACAAGTGGCAGCATCATGATACAACTAACTAGCTGTTGGTATGGGACAACTCCTTTGAAATGTGGTCATAGTGCCCTAAAAGATGGGATTGGAGCTTGAGGCTCATTTATTCCAAACTGACCACAAAAAGACCTAGCCAGTCTATATAATAGCCATCAAATATTGAATTGAGGTTCATCACTTTTCGTGAAGAGGAAATTTACCTTAGGGTTTTGTTGTGTTTGCACCCAAGAGATTTGATGAGGGGATATGTTGTTGTTGATCATGTTGTGAGTCTGCCAAACTCTTATTGAGTTCACGAGGTTGATGCTAAGTGGAGAATGCATTTTTCAGGAGGTTGATACCGAGTGGAGAAGGTATTTTTGAGTGCCTTGCTTCTACACAGATTCCACCCACTTACTGGATCAGTAATCAGGCTCGGGGGTACATTAGAAGTCAGTAGTTGAGCTGCTTCTTCTGGAGCAGGTTGGGAGGAACATGCCTCCTTGGGTATTTGTTGGCCTATCATTTTTTACAGGTTCTATTGTGTTACCTGTTTTTATTTACAAGATCTGTTATCTATTCCTGTGTATTTTAAAGTTCTGTCATCTACTAAGTTTTTACTGCTTACTTCATAAAGTTCATTTCAATTATTCTGAATGTTTTAATGATTCTCTCTAAATTGAAATGATTGAATAAATGATCTCTTCATTTTTCCCCATGCAAAAAGGAACAACATCGTACTCTAGTACAGAGATAGATTAAAATAGATAAGTCTGATACGAAAATAGCCAAGTGAATGAGAATATTAATTTATTATAAATTTCTCAAAGTTTCTACTTTTTGTTTAATGCCTGCATATACATTACAGTACCCTCTTTATTAATTATTGTATTAGCTAATTGTTTTTCCTAATTTACATATATGTTTCTTTAATTATAAATATTTATGTTTTCAAAAGAATTAGAGTTCTGTACTAACAGAAAATATTTTATCTATATTCAGTAGCTATAATGCTGATGTTTATATTAGGAAATTTGTATATTTCTTTTTTAGATAACAACAATTTCCAATTATTACATGCATAATTCATACATTGTTTTATACTATAACTACATAGTGAAAATCAAGGCATTTGTTATTCCTGCCAAAACCCTAACAGAGTTATCATTCACTAGCCTATAGTAAACATTAAACCCTTATTCATAGAAATCAAGAAGAGATCACGATATCCAAATCTAGAGAGACACACGACACAGCCGTATGGTTTCATAGTTATTACATGCAGAAGAAACGTTACCAAAAGACTTCCATTAAATTTCTCACAACTATAACTTCTATTTCAGTAAACCCTAAACGCGGGATCAGGTTTACAAAATAAACAAAACTTCATAGAGGACGTAAGCCATACATAGATATAAATTATCTAGCTTGTAGCAAACATACACATCGTTTTTACAGAATTCAAACACTTACATTTTAACTTTAGCCATATACAAAAGAAAAATGATAATAGTAGTTGTGAAACACCATTTATTACATTTTTCAAGTTCGAGGGTAAAATCCATGTTTAGAAAACTGTTGCATTCATAACCAAACATGGCAGTTGTCTTATGGGTCAAGGCATATCCTCCCCATACTTCTAAAAAATTTTACAACCCTATCGAAACTCTATGAATTCAAACACAACACACAAGGCATCACACAGTCGGCCATTATCTCATCTACACAAAGTTTTCAAAACTATCGCCAAGACTTACCAGTTGGTATAGCTATTCCAACGTTCAACGCCCATAATTTAAGGATGCCATTGCATAATGCACCTGTAAGACATTATGAACGTGGTTAAAATAGTAACTAAGAAGGAGAGATTACAATATTGAAAATTGAATAATTGTCACTACCATCGTATGCACATCATAGGGAAAGGAATCAATACACATTACCATTCAAACTATAGCCGTAGTAGCAATGAATGTTGTGACATTTCAACTGCATTGAAAACCCTACTTCATCAATGGCTGGTATAGCCAAAGCCAACACAAAAACTTTTCACTATTTCAACATGGTAGCACAGTGCCAGGAAGATAGCAACGATGGCAAGGCCCTAGGCCTTTCCTTTCAAACCAAATCTTAAAAGAAACAAACCCTCAACACGTCAAGGTATCGAACCACATAGATACAAAAACTATAAGACTGTCAAACGAGAACTTCACCACCATACCAGAACAAAAGAGAGCTCAGCTCTATAAACTTGAAGGTTACGAGTTCAAGACTCAGGAACAATGCCTCCACTAGCCAAAACATTAAGACTACAAACTCTTAGCCTGTCATCCATGAATAACTACCACAGCCAAATGACAACAAACACAATAAACTCATCGAATACCGCAAGGTACAGTTTAACCACAGCATTGAAATCCGTGCCAAGATCAACGGTGTAGATCATTGCTGAGATTTACGAAGTCACCAACCGGCTATCACATTTAATGAGCCATCACTACCATAGCCATGATGGATCCTGATCATCAACGTTTAAATCCTCATCGAGTTATAACTCAGCACTTTGTTGTTACACTAAGACACATTCACGTGAACTAAGCACATTAAGCCACCCATGATGGATTTCCACTATTCATAGTAGCTGCAAGCATTCAATGCTTAAGAAATAAACACATCTGCCAACGTGTAAACCATTACAACATTCACATTAAATAATGTAGATATGGTATATCACCCTTGTAACATTAAGTTAAGGGTTGGATAGAGTTGTCACAAGGTTGTATAAGTGTCACATAGGGTTACGAATAAGTGCACACAACACATAATAAATTATTCCAAAGTTTACATAGCAAGACATGTTTACAAAACTATTGATCACTATTGCACATACGCCCAACATATAATATGTTATATATATATAGTTTATAATTGTTTCATCATGTCCCAACACCATATAAATGGGTTGTATAATAATCAAGAAGATTGTTTACACATACATGTTAAGGTATAGTGAAATAAAAGACATGATGATAAATCAAATTATCATAACCATGGTAGGAGTAAAGACCCTAGGCCAGTTAGCAAAACAATTACATGAGAGATAGATAATTACATACAGTTCAACATGAATGGAAATAAAACATAAATCTAAGTATAGAGCTGAGATACAATCCTTCTAGACCTTCTTATGATTTAATTACAAGTTTACAATTTACAAAGATTCTCACGAGAAGAATGTCCACAGTTTTATCTCTTCAATTAATGACAAAAGAGATTCACAGTAAAACTATTTATTCACTTGTCGAAACCTCAAACCCTTACCTGTAAGCTGTCACAAGTACAAATCACATGCTTTAGCACGAATGCTAAGTAAGCCTTGGGGCATCCGAAGGACCCGTTTATCAATCAAACAAAAGTACATTAGTCAAATAGATGTTACATTATCCGTAAACCACAACAGTAGAAAATGTAGCACCACAACTAAATTTGGAATAATATCAAGACATAAGTTGAAATCTGTTTGTTGCAAATTCTTACTTAATAAGTTAGCATGGTATTTATCACAGCAGGATAACTTTGGATGCTTTGTTCTATTCCGCACATATTAAATAGCATTTATTGTCACATAGAAAATTTTTAAATTTTTGCAATTTTTCCAGGATGATACAAGGAAGTACTTAAGGAAATACAGATCCCTCGGGAAACTTTGTCAGACATGCACACAACAGAATGTGTAGAAACAAACAAAAGAGTGATAGATGAAATGGCGGATGAAGTTATTAAGAAAATATAGGCTGCTCGAGAAAAGTTAGAGAATTCTTCATTTTACAGACAATTCATGGAGCACCCAGAAAATAGTCACTCGAATAAAAAATGCGAGAGACACAGACCCAAACTGTGCTTCACAGTTTCAAGTAGTTCTCCATGGCATTGGACTGAAGGAGCCTTATGAAGGGGAGACTAATGTGGAGCCGAATCACATGCAGCTAGCTTTCGCCATTTTGTTGAGAGAGAAATTTGAATGGGTGAATGATATCGTTCTGTACTATCCTGCAACTATCTCTAGAATTGAGGAAAAAGCTATGAACGCCCTCAATTGTACTTGTCTGCGTCGTGATCGATATGGAAGATGGTCAGTGGACAGACCCATGCTCTTTTTCATGCCTCGTTGCCACCCTTTAGTCCATGAACATTTATTACATTCAAATTGGACACCCTCGTAGCTGAATACAATCATTATATTAGGGAAGAGCGTTAAACAATTTCCTCACGATCTTAGTTGTATGCAAATTAAATCCATCTTGAACAGTGAACATATTTTGCATGAAATGCCGCTGCCAGAAACAATTAAAACACCATGCACTCATACTTCGCAAGATGGGTCGACTCAAACCAATGAAGATCTGTCAATTGATCCTGATCCAGTGTATATGAAAGCGTTTGTTCATTTAAGCTGGGATTTCTTTGCCTGTCATCAACCGTTACATGATCTCGTCCGTCCGTCTTTACTAGGAGACCTCATCCATCATCTACCGTTACATAATTATCTGGGTGACAGTGTAACAGTTTGTTTTACAGTTATTTAACTTGTGGTCAATATTCAGGCTAAGTGTTTATTAAATAATAAGTTATGTATCATGAAACCACTTATCTATGCATCAATGCATCAGCTAAGGGTTATCCATGTATTAGCTACCAGTCATCCATGTATCAACTACCATTTATTTTTTATAATTGTTTATTTAGAATTTTGAACTACTGCCAAAAAAATCAATCTCAACCTTACACATGTTTCCTCCTACAATCTAAAAAAAGCATAAATGCTAGTACACTTTCAAAACTAGACTTTATATTTTTATTTTTTCAAAACAATTGACATATTGGTAAAATCAATATTGTGAAATAAGATCTTATGTCTATAATCACTTGAATAACATTATTATAAAGGTTTGTTGTTCTTCTAGACGTTGTAGGTTATCAATTCTTAGTGTCCAAAATAAATTCTTAATTGAGATTTAGGTTATATGATGTTAATTGATATTTTTATTGAGATTTAGCTTATATGATGTTAATTGATAATTGTTGTTTATTATGTATTATTGTTTTATATCTTTAATGTAAAATACTCTTAAAATTTTATTTTTTGATTTATTGTATATTTTGTCATTAGTATATGATAATGGATAATTGCAGTTTATCAAATTTTTTATTTTAATTTTAATACAAATCTTTTAAAAAGTGTTTTTTTATATGTTAATCTGATGTATATAAGAAGAGCAAAATTATTTTTATAAAAGTGTTTATACTATTATTGTACATTTGATTACATAAACATAATTGAACATATTGTACATTTGATTATATTTAAACATGATTGAACATTTAATTGTTGATGAAGAAAGCTTGATTTTTAAAGTGTTTTCCAATTTTAGAAACAGTGAGGATGACCAAAATGAGTGGTAATCCATGGCCATCTTGTTTATTATTATATATTAAATAAAATATAATTAACAAAATTAACAAAGTAAAATCAATTATATGTTAAATAAAATATAAATAATAAAATTAACAAATTAAATTTATTATATATATGTGTGAGAATTTAATAATATTTTATTTAATTCCATTTTACCCATTATCTTGACCTTCATAAAAGGGAAGTCAAAGAAGGATGCATGATGCAACATGGATATCCTTATCAAAACTTTAACTCAGTAAGCAATGCAAAGAGTAAAATGGTACAAAGGATAGGGGAGATAAGAGACTTTTAGTATTCAAATAAAGCATACATACATAAGTTTTGGTTTCAATAGGAGAGTGAAAATAAAGATCAAACATATAGAAATAAATATGTATGTGTGCACCATATAATTGTTTTTACAATATAAATAAAAAGACTTTTGTAATTTAAAATTGTGATGCGTGTCTAATTTCTTTGGCTATGAATATGTAGACTAAATATAATAATCTCATTGAGAACAAACATAACAAAATCAAGATGGAAAAATTAGTGTGCTTTTGTTTATGTAGTACAAACCACTAGATTTTCCACTTGAAGATCGAAGATCAAACTAAAGAAACTAACTAATGCAACATACATAGACAATACCACATCTTCTCTTGAGCTTCATAAGTATCTTGCACATACAAATTTTCCTCTCTAATCCATAGTCAATAACCCTAGTAGAGGAATCTCCTTTTCATAAAATTGGTTATCGGTGGCTAGAATACCACAAGGAGGTGAAAACCCCACAAAGAGGGAATATTTCATGGTTTGATGCTTGTTCATAGTGCCTGATACCTATATGGTTCATTTTCCTATGTTAATAACACATTTTCTTACATTCTCTCAGTATTTCATTTACTTTGTAATTAAAAATGAAAATAAAATTTGTAAATGTAGTGAAATATTTATAGTCCTTGTTGAATTATTCTCACACATTTGTATCTCAAGTATAGTATTTGGAATTTGAGTAGTTAGGGTATTTGCAAGGCCAAAATCCAAGGTGTAAAAGCATAAACTTGAAGTTTGTGAATGAATAAAATGCCTTTGCCTCTCTTTTGATTTCGTTTGTGTAATATCGATGGTTGTGGATTCCACGGAAATGTACATAGGGTTTGTCAATGTAATGGACACTCGAGAGATTGGTCAGTATATGTAATAATTGTGTAGATTTGTTGTTGTGGTTACTTTTTTTGAGTGTTTTATTATTTATCTTTGTATTATTGTTTCCAGTTGAGTTGGAAAGTATGATTGTTTTATATTTAATAACCAAATTGGATTCATTTACAACATTACCTAAAAAATCCATTATATCCTTGTGATATTGTATGAGGTTGGCCTCAATACATTAAGGGAACTATTTTCATAACTTCACTACTTCAAAATGTCCATAACTTCACTACTTCAAAATGTCCACAATTGGCAGCATAAACATATATGGGAAGGAGTAATAAAGCACTAGATATTCATTCATAAGATAATGTCCCATCCATATGTTTTATGATATCATCTTTTTATATTATTTTAAGCGGAATTTGTGTATCCATCCAAGAAAATATTGGTCAAGAAAAGACCATATCCCCAAAGTAGTTAGGCATGCAAGCAAATTTAAAAAACTATTAGATAGTAAAGGCATAGCCATATGTTTTCTTGGTGCCAATATGGATAAAATTCATAATATAATGTCACTGCGAATATTTTTTTTAATGGCTCCCAATCATGATTTTGGAATAGATATACTTGATTGTTCCATTGCTTTGTTTGTTATTGAATGAAAGTCTTTTCAAATTCATAAATTCACCACACTCCATAATCAACAAGAGCAATTGCCCTTGCTTCAAAAGAATAACATCTTTTAACATTTCAACAATCCAGCCATATTTAGTCATTGTATTACCATAGGCATTGATTGCTTGAGGTGAAACATATGTAGCACCTTGTAATAGTTGACTCTTTCATAGGACTCTAAGATCACCAATAATAATAACATGAATATCTCTTGTAACATGAACATTGTTTTGCACACTTCGACATAGTGTTGAAATTATTCCATCATTCACATGTTCATGACCATATATAGATGGACATATTTAATGTAATATTTTGCAAAAGATATTTGACTAGTGTGTTGTTATAAAATTCACTTTATATTCCATGTCCTCTAAAGTGAACAAATGTACGTCAAGTGAAGAAGAATGTTTCAAACTAGAAATTGTAGCATCTCGTAAGTATTTAGTTAGATATTAATATTTTTTGTCCATAGTAGAAACAAATTCAATATTTAGTTAAAAGAAACCCTATCATTTGTATTTTTCTTCCCCTCCTCGAAATTCATATTGTTGTTTCTATGATGGGGCATATGATGGAGATATTGTTATTCTTTCAAGGGTGGCATAGTATCTTTCACTCGTGAGTTAGGTAGAGCCTCCATGTATTTTCCTTGAGGAAATCATGTATCGATTTGGAATAAAAAAAAATATTTCTAGTTATGCCCTTTGAAATATTTTTCATTAGGTAGAGCCTCCATGTATTTTCCTTGAGGAAATCATGTATCGATTTGGAATAAAAAAAAATATTTCTAGTTATGCCCTTTGAAATATTTTTCATCATAGTTATAACAAGTGTTAAGGAATTAACGTTCATCCATGACATCTGGGGTCAAATATTCAATTTGTAAGGGTGGTGTGGCATAATTATTAGAAGTAGTAGCCATGGGATACCTCATAAAAATGGGAAAGGAAGTGCATATAGGTTGGGAAGTGTAACCTACCTAGTACTTGAAACATTTTATGTTTGTGAAAAAACATTGCTTTAATTGTTATTATAAAGTTTTGTATTAAATGACCAAGGATGGACAAGGATGACTGTAAATGAATAATATTATTATTTAATAAATTAAAATAGGAGACACTCACCTAAAGAGACTGTTGAAGAGTGTTCACTGACCCACTAGGAGGAATGGAATCTGGTGTAGATGGCAATGGAAAAGTGGCAACCTCTGAACTCAATTACTAGTTGTTGTTATGGGGCAACTACCCTAAAATTGTGGTCATGTTTCCCAAGGATGGTGGAACTGAGCTGATGGCTCATTGAATGCAAACTGACCACTGAAGATCTAGGCAATCTTTATATAGCCATCGAATTTGAGAAAGAGCAAGTACATATTCTCTGACGAGGCAACTTTCCTTGTGGTGTTAGAACTGAGCCCACAAGAGATTTGATGAGGGGATGCTTAGTATTGAGTTGCAGAGTAAGACTATCTTATTCTTGCTGAGTGCAGAGGTAGAGGTATGTCTACAATTCTACATGATTGCTGAAGTACATATGAGTGGTTTGTATGCAAGTCTTCTTGATTGTTGAAGTACAACCTAATTGTCTTGCTTCTACAGAGTTCTTCTTCCTGGTGGTTCAATGAATAGGATCAGGGGTCCAAAATCAAGTGATCTTGAGAAGGTTTGGAGGAACTGTCCGCTTTGGGTGTTTGTCCACCCTATCAAGTTATCAGGTTCTACTTTGTTTATGTTATTTGCTTTTAAACTGCTAATCTATTTCTACAACTATATGCAAATGTTATCATAAGTTTTTTAGATGTATCTAGAGATAATAGAGTCAGGGATTGATAAATTATCGAATGAATGATCAGATTTGAGAATATAGAATGATTTAATATAAATGTCTTCGTGTAGTTTTCCTTTCACCCTAAGGTGATGTACTCTAGTACAGGAAGGGTTTAATTAACATAGATGAAATGATTTGTAAATAGTATTGTTCATTGTTCAAAACATAATAGATTTTTATACACATAATGCTATTATCTTAAACGTGAAATTTCATAATTCAAACATCTTTCTATTCAAATAGAAATGTCAGAAACCTAGCTAAAGATTCCATATTCTCTTATCATAGAATTTTTATTTTACAGTATTCATACTTATTGTTAGCACTTAAAATGTGCTAAGCTTTTAAGAAGGTTTTTTATGAAGGAAAAGGATTGCAGGATCAGGACAATTCTTAAAAAGAAGCCAAATTCCCAGGGCGCACCCCTAGGGTAAATGATCAGAGCTAAATATGGTGGATTTGGTAAAAAGAGAAAGAATATTCAAAGATCGAGTTTTCCATGGTGATTGGGGGGAACCAAAGGTAGGCTAATACGCGGGAAGAAGATAAAAGTGTGTGAGGATGACACAAATTAAACGGCTTCGAAAAGCTATGGCCCTGAGTTTTTGCGCAAAGATTAAATGGAAATGTCACATGCGCAGAGAGGGTGTTAACCCGTGGGAAAATTCCTGAAGAAATCAACAGCGTAGATCGGTGGAGACAAAGATCTATTGTAAAAAGGGGATGGCATTGATCTAACGTGCGTAGGAAAGGGCCGCATCCCAAATCACCGCAATTGGATTAAGGGTCATGCTCTATGCGATGGTGTAGATCTAACAGAGACAGATCAACGGCCCATAATAGCGGCGATGATTTTAATCACTGGCATGTTAAGCACACCCAAAATCACCGTGGTTGGTAAAGATGCGTCATCCTACGGTCAAGTTTGGTGCTATGTGCCACTAAATTGGAAGCCGCGGAGACTGAGATATACTATCCCAACCCAATCACGAGTATTTGCAGGTGAAAAGCATCTCCTCTGCAAATCAATGATGGCCACATGGGATGAGCCACCTTAGTGCCATTAGATGTCTTTTCTGTATGATCTGAAAAGCACGGTCAAGTGTGTCTTGCATCAGTCCTATCCTGAGTCATCATAATAAATCATTTGGAAGGTATAAGTCAGAGAATCATAGCAGAATGAGTCACATGGGGATGCCTTCATTATCAGTCGTTATAAACTGAATTTCCAGGCTCGTAACTCACGTCCAATTCTGAAAGGGTGGCGAGTTTGTCTATTTGGATATTTTGCAGTCAATATCAAAAACATGGAGAGAGTCGAGGGAGCCAAGATAATAAGTGCACCAGAGCTTGTATTGTCTGAGATAGAGGAGGTTCCTATTCCTCTACCGCCTGTGGTTTTCGACCATGCAGAAGACAGATTTGTCGGTGAAGTAGAAGATCCCAAGAAGCGATAGGAATGTTGGAATTTTCAGCAGCAAGAGGGAGGGGAAGAAGCCCATGAAGAGGACGAGCAGAAAATCCCTCAGGAGGAGGACATTATCAAGGACTTAATACTCCGCACTGAAGAGACGCCCCCTGCTCCCCCACCGAAAGAAACACAAACAAAGGCTTCCTTCGACGTGGGTGATTTTTTGGATTGGTATGATCAAGTGAAAATCCAGGAACGACATTCTTACATTATCTTCATCTCACCACCCAACAAGTCATTTTTTGGCTACATAACTATACTCCCTATCTCTAATTTTGGGAAGACTTAGAGGGTCTGCAAAACCATTTTTGGAAAGCCATCATGGCCGTGGTGGGCCTGTTATTTGTGATTATTCATTTCTACAGTGTGTTGCCATGAGGAGTAAAAACACACCCAGTAGGCAGCAATTCAATCTTAGATATTGCTAATGTTCGAGGTTAAGAGCTCAAAGGTATAAGCTAAGTAATTAGCGAGGAATGGAAGCAGTAAGTTGGAGCTGTTAGCTTTCTGGTTTTTTTTTGTTAAAGTAGTTGGTTATATAGTAAATAGGCCAGTGAATGTAAAAATCAGTTAGGCCTATACCGCCTGTGTCTATTTTGAAGTTGTAACGGCGAATATGCCTTGATTAGCTTTTGATTAGGTGTCCAGTAAATTGCAACTGTTTTCTGTTCAGGAAAGAGTCGAGCCTATAGCTCAAAGGGAATCTATAAATTCATTGTAATTAAAGGTAGAAAGGTTGAAAATATTATTGAAAAAACTTTTGGAATTTTGAGAATCAGTCTGTAAGATATTTTGAGCTTGTTTAGTAAAGTTTGCAGAGTCGAGCCTACGTTTTTCAGGGATTCTTGTGTAATTGGTCTGGTATTCTGTCTTTCTTTTTCCTCTGTTAATTTGTGTTTCTTTCATCGTTATTCCATGACTGTAATATTTCCTTGTACTTGGTGCAATGTAGTAGTGAAGTGGAATTAGTAGAAATTATGCTCTGCTTAGTCTCATTCCAAGTGTTTCACCATTATTCTTTGCTAAAGTTGGTGTAGGATTCATCATCGTATGCCTTACATCAATGGATTGTTCTTTTCTCTTCTGTTTCACCAATTAAAATATCTTTGAGTACTAGCTTCTTACTACCTCGCCCCTGTGTGAATGCATTTGTAGAGCCTTTGTGAATAACCTTTCAGGTTTGTTTAAATGTGACTCCATTGCCCAAATAGAGATTCATATGTTTCAACCAAACGACGTTTAAATCATTTGTGTTCCAGCAGAAATATGATCTTATGTATGTTGTAATTGAATATCTTGAATGAATAATACTGGTGTACGTTTTCATTGTTGATGCCTTTGATTATCCCAGTTTTTCATGAGTTTATAGAGAGATCCCTCTCTGTTTGTGTTGGGTCAGAAGCACAAGGTACAGATTGGTTAGTGGTTACCCCGAATTGCCTTCTCCACAACCTTGGGGGTTAATTTGGGTGTTAACACTTATCAAACTAGATAAATGACATCACTTTTAAGCTATTATTTATAGACGGATCTCACAAATATAAATAGAGTATTTATACTGATGAAATATACAATATTAAAAATAAAACTCTTATCATTTTAATATATAGAAACTCTTATAGGATATCATAGAAAAATGAAAGTTAAACATTCATGTTATTTTTTCTAGATAAGCCCTACAGGATTTAAATTCTTTTAAATAAATAGAAAGTATCATATAAAAGAACCAAACAACACAAAATTCTAATCACCATACTGAAATCACTCAGAAGCTACTCGATATACCCATGCAGGGTTGGCATGCTTTATTATTTCATAGTCTAATAACAACACAATTTCAAGAAACAGAAAGGGTTAAAAACTCTTTTAAGTAATATATGCGAACTTTACCAATGCCAATCTATGGAAAAGGTTAAGACATGTAGGCGATCATCAAGATGTTATAAATAACTTACATTAACATCATCAACCAAGTCAGGGTCGAAACCCTGTAGACTTAAACCGGTATCATATCTATATACAGTCGTATGGCTTAGTGTAAGCAAATTATGCCATTATTTGTGATCATGAAACAAGGGTTCGAGACGTGCCAAGGCTCACCCTGTATTTTGTAAATTATTATGCAACACAAATAATGTAATCTCGGGTTTGAGACCTGTAATGGATTCACCCTGAGTTCTTAATGTGAAACTGTTTCAAATAAAAACCTAGGTTATTTAATTGAATACAGTCTATCCCGAATAACTAAAATTAATTCAAAAACAAAATCAACTCTCTAAATAGTTTTGAAATACTGATAAAATGCATCTAGGGCTAAGTTCGATGACATATTTTAGATGCATCACTATTCTACTTCTTTTAAAAAGGATAAATAATAGGACATTGCATTAAAAGGCCACGGGTTTGAGTCTCGTGAGAGAGAACTCACCCGACCAACTTAAATACACATAATAAATTTATAAAAACTTTGACAAGGTTTAGGTTTTATACCCTATAGCAGAACTAATAACATTTCAAACATAGATTCAACATACAAAAATGAATGCAAGGTGAAGCTAGGGCTTGGCCCGAAACAAGTTACAAATCCATAAAGATCATTAAAACAATAAACATTACTTGCATTACGAACATCGAATCTCACACGATTTTATCTATGTTTTAAGAATAATTATATTCCTTTAACAGAGTCGAGTTATAGATTTTCATCACAAACAGTTTTGCATTTCTAAGTTTTTACACTTCCCTATTGAAGTAGGAAATCGAATTTGTTATCAGCATATTAATTAACAGTAGACAAACCAAGCATTTGCACAGTAATCATTTCTGTAAGTCTTATAGTTAAATTCCACGGATTCATTTTCAGGGTTTTAGACTTGATTGCAAAATAAATCGAGATAGAAACAGCAGACATCAACTCTTTTTACCAAGACCTCAACTAAAGCATTGTTAAGCTTTATTTTCCAAAACAAAGACTAAACCCTGACACTAGAATTACTTTCCTATTTTCTTTAAGACGCAACAACAACATTATAAACATAACGAAGCATATACAGGCCATAAGGCTTATCAACAATTTTATTTATCCATTCTTCTATAAAACAAATAGTAGTATTATCATAAAAACATTCACTCATTGATCGATAACTAAGTTAAAAATAGAGGTTGACAAAACATTGCTTATTCTCATATCATCGACGAGTTACAATTCGTGTTTGCAGGCCAAGCCCTAAATCGACGAAAGGACACAACTATAACTTCATACGGGACGTAAGCCATACCTAGATACAAATTATCTAGCCTATAGCAAACAGACACATTGTTTTTACAGCCTTTAAACACTTACATTTTAACCTTAGCCATATAAAAAATAAACAGGATAACAGTAGTCATGAAACACCATGAAATACATTATTCAAATCTGATGGTAAAATCCCTGTTGATTAAGTTGTTGCATTCAAAATCAAACATGGTATTTGCCTCATGGGTCAAGGAATATCCTCCCCATTCTTCTAAAAAGATATCAAAACCCTTTGTACATAATTCTTTGGGTTATAAAACACAACAGATAGAACACTAAACAGTCGGCCATCTCATCTACACAGGGTCTCAAGACATTGTCGAGGCTTACCGGTTGGGTATAGCTGTAGCCAACCTATGACACCAAACTATAGCATAACCAATGAATTGTTAACCCTACAACAACCACATCAAGGTTGTGGTTAAAACCATCATATTATCGAAGAATGGAGACTCAAATTTAATAAACATTTAAAGAACGAATGTGAAAGCTATAGGAGGAGTTCGAACACATTACCATGTTATTGAAAGTCGTAGCAGCATTAAATGCCAAGCCTGGTGTAGCTGCAACCAAACCATTGTATCAACAAATGTCAGTGAAGTTTGAGCCAACACTTATTTGATATAGTGAAATAGCGCCGAGAGAGGTAGTGAGGTCCTCTGGCCATTCATTACAAACCCAGTATCAAACTAAACAAACCCTCAAGCAAGTCAAGTATCGAATCCACCTAAAAGACAAATTCTAAGACTGATAACAACAATTATCAACACTGTGTAAACTAGAAGAATCTCGGCTCTATTAAAACCCATAGGTTACAAGTTCAAGACTTAGGGACTACACCTCCATAGGCAGAACAACCTAACTAAAATCCCTTAGCCTGTCGGCCACGAAGAGCTTCCACCTCCAAGAACAAAAGACACAATAACTCATCGTATGTAGCAAGGGTAGGGTTTAACCAATGCATTGAAACCCTCACTAGATCGATGGTGGAGATCTATGGTGAGGTTTACGAAACTTACAAACTGTCCATCACATTAATTGAGCCATCACTACAAAAAAACCATGAAGGAGCCAGTGCGGCAGCGTTTGAACTAGTGTCATGTTACAACTCAGCACTAAATTGGTACACCATGAAGCTAGCACGTGAACTAAGCTTACTGTGCCAACCATGTTGGACTTCCACTAAACTAGTTAGTTGAGTTCATTCAATGCAAAAGTTACGGTTACACTTGCCAACCTGTAACGCGAACATTCACCTCACAACATTCAATACACATTACATTGAATTGGTAAAGTCGAAAGTATATAACCCTGTCAAGGCATTAAGTTAGCAAATATATGCGCTAAGGTTTGGATGTAGGTACATATCACTTGTTTTCATATATTTCACATAATACATAGTTGAAAATATTTCATCTATTGTATAGAGTTGCAACATTTGCATATTATCAAATAGGTAGTATAGCACCCCATTGCATTCATATTGTCACACCACTATATAATGTATATCATTTGCACATAATTCATATTGTTTGCACATAGATAATAGGGTTTGCATGTAACTCATATCATTGCAAATTAATCAATAAGATTCTAAGGGTGTAGCATAAAATAGAAATCATAATGTGCATATAATAACACAATGCACACAACTCACATTTACACAAATGTGTTAGTTGTTAAAATAGCAACAAACTCTATTTGCAAGGGTTCATTAACAATCCTACAAACACTTTAAACAGACCTTAGAGTTGCACTTGTGAACGGATTTTAGACATAAACATACATACTTTTAATATAGTGTGTAAGAGAAATAATTCAGACAAACACCCTTATCATAGGACATAGACCCTAAACAAGTTGACAAACAGTCGTACTTACAATCTCCACAATTTGCCACAGAGGTAGAAGGTAAGGCTTTTACATACAGATGACATGAACGAAAAACAAAGTAGATCTGGGTACAACACTGCGATACGAATAATATAGATCTTCTTTGATAAACTATTGATTAATTGTCGCAACGTTAATCTCTTACCTGTCAATCTGTCACAAGTACAAACTCACATGTTTTAGCACGAATGTTAAGTAAGCCTCGGGGTGTCCAAAGGACCTATTCATCAACCAAACAAATCTACATTAGTCAAATAGTGGTATCAACGTTCGTAAACAACGACAGAAGAGATGTATAGCAGAAGAACTAAATATGGATAACATCAAGACCTAAGTAGAAATATATTGTTGCAAACCCTTAATTAATAAAACAACATGGCATTTAATACAGCAAGATAACATTTCATGCATTGTCCTATTTCTGCATTTATCAAATAGCATTTACTGTCACGTAGAAAAGTTTTAAATCTTTGTGATTTTTCCGGGATGTTAGATGTCGTATCAGAATGCAAGTTCAAACTCTAGGCCTGAATGAGGCTCATGCGCGCAAACAGAAAAATAAATCAGAAAGTCTATGTTACTAAATTTTGTAATCAAATTTCATTTTTGCACAGAATAGATTGAGTTTTAATTGTAGGTATCGAAATACAAGAGGAATCAGCAGAGGACAGATCTCCTCGTAATGAACGTAATAATCATAATAACACTGAAGGAATTGATGTTGAGTTAAACAACTAGTCTTTTGAAATTTTACGCACTGTACAGTATTTAAAATCTGAGTTAAAAGCTGTTAAAGAAGAAAATGAATGGATCCTAAAGGCACAGGAAGAGTTACAAGAAAATTTGAAAGGAAACTGTCACAGTGATGAAAGAGGCAGAAAATCAGAATTTAGAGCTGATTCTGAAATAATGTCCCACCAACATAAGCATAAGAAAACAAGAAACGATAAAAGGAACAGTTACTCATCTTCTAAGTCTGATTCAAGCAATGATGATGTAAATTATGACAGCAGTAACAGTGAGTGCTACTCTAAAAAGAGAAAACATAAGCATCATGAACAGATTATCGGTGAATTTAAAAAGATTAAGCCACCTACTTTTAATGGTGAAAGTGAGAAGGGTGAGACAGCAGAAGCTTGGCTGTCTGGAATGAAAAAGTACTTTAATATTTATGACTACTCTTCTCAACTGAAAGCCAAGATGGCTATTTACAATCTAACCAGAAAGGCAGATATCTGGTGGCAGGATCTTAAAAGAATCAAGAGCATAAAAGAAAAAGAACTTGGACTATGTTTAAAAGTTTTTTTAAAAAGAAGTTCTTGTCTGAAGAGAATTTTCAGGATAAATTGAAGGAGTTTTACAATTTAAAGTTGGGTACTATGAACATGAAGGAACTGTGCAGCAAGTTCCTTAGCTTGCTGAGGTATGTACCCTACATGGTTGAGGAAAATCCTAAAGTGTGAAGGTTTCTTAGTTTTTTACCATTTAATATAAAAGATCGTATTGAGTATGATAATCCTTCCACTTTGGAAGAGGCCATGAGGAAGGCAAATTTTTGTTTTGACCAACACAGAAAAAGAGAAGGAAAAACTAGCTGGAAGAACAGTAAGACTAATCAGTATGACTATAAAAAGAATAATTTTAATCAAAATGCTGGAGGTTTTAAGAAAACTTTTAATAACAGAAATTTTCCTAATAATTATTGGAATAATACATCTCAAAACACTACTGCTCCAAGAAATGTACCTAATAATCACAGCAATAATAATAATAATAACAGTAACAATAGGTATGCTGAACAGAAATGACCCATAAAGTGCTATGAATGTGGCGGACCACACAAGAGAGAAGATTGCCGATGCAACAAGAGGACAACTAACAACATACATACTATGCAAGCAGAACCTACAGTTGGAGATATCGCAAGAGAAATGCCCAGAATAAATGCAGCATTGGAGAACCGTCAAGAAGACCATCAAACATCCATGGTTGAAATTGAAGGTATGATACAAAACGAGTCTATTTCTATTTTGATAGATCCTGGTGCAAATTTAAGTTATATTTCACCTACTTTAGTAAACTGTTGCAAGCTAAAAATAGAGAAATTTAATGATGCATGGTTAGTTCAGCTTGCAATAGGAACTAAAAGAAAGGTTACAGATTATGTTCAGAATTGTGAAGTATTTTTAAATCAGTTGAAAACGCAACTTAATTTGAATGTTTTACCCTCAGGATCAGATGATTTGTTTATAGGCATGGATTGGCTTGAACAGCATAGAGTTATATTGAATTGTTATGATAAATATTTTACTTGTATAAATAATGAAGGTAATTCAGAAACAGTAAAAGGAATTCATAGGCAGATTTTAGTAAGGTAGATTTCTGCCTTACAAGTGAAGAGAGCTGCTAAAAAAGGTTGTAAATTGTTTGATGTTAATGTTGTTAATGACGAATGTACATCTAAATAAGACAAGTTAAAACTAGAGGATATTTCCATCCTTAGGGACTTTTCTGATGTATTTCTGGAAGAAATTCTAGGATTACCTCAGAAAAGAGAACTTGACTTCACCATTGAGTTAGTACCCGGTGCGGTGCCAAACTCAAAGGCCCCCTATAGGATGAATATTCTGGAGTTAAATGAGTTAAAGTCTCAGGTGAAAGAATTAATAGATAAAAACTACATACGGCCCAGTGTGTCCACTTGGGGTGGACTAGTAATATTTGTTAAAAAGAAGAACGGTACCATGCGTTTGTGTATTGACTACCGTCAACTTAATGAAATGACAATTAAGAACTGGTATCCCTTACTCCGCATAAATGATCTATTTGATCAAGTACGTGGAGCATAGATATTCACTAAAATTGATCTAAGGTCGGGTTATCATCAAGTCCAGATAAAATACGAGGACATATTCAAAACTGCATTCAGAACACGTTATGGACACTACGTGTTCGTAGTTATGCCTTTTGGGCTAACCAACACACTAGCAGTGTTCATGTGTTTAATGAACAAGGTTCTGCATAAATATTTGGATAAGTTCGTAGTGGTATTCATTGATGATATCCTGATTTACTCAAAAACTAAAGAAGAGCATGACGAACATCTAAAAATCATTGTACAAGCACTTAGGGATCACCAGCTTTACGCTAAGTTCAGTAAGTGTGATTTCTATAAAGATAAAATTCAGTATTTGGGTCATTTAATTTCAAAAGATGGTATTTCTATTGATCCTGATAAAATTAAAGCAATTAATGAATGGCCTATCCGTAAAGATGTAACTGATGTACGGTCATTCATGGGAATAACGGGGTATGATAGAAAGTTTATTGAAGGGTTCTCTAGAATTGCTAATCCCATCACTTCTTTGCATAAGAAAGGGAAGAAATTCATATGGGATCAAAAGTGTCAAGACAGCTTTAATAAGTTAAAAGAATTGTTAACCACTCCACCCATCTTAAAAATTGCAGATCCTAATAAGGATTTCGTTGTATGCACGGATGCATGCAACGAAGGACTTGGAGGGGTCCTAAGTCAAGAATGTCATGCAATTGCTTTTTAGTCAAGGAAGTTAAAAATACATGAAAAGAATTATGCAACGTATGATCTTGAGTTGGAAGCCGTGATACATGCTTTGAAAATGTGGCGCCATCACTTGATCGGAAGAAAATTTATCTTAATGACTGATAATAAGGGCCTAAAGTATCTTTTAGATCAAACAAATCTTAACGCAAGGCAAGCTAGGTGGTTATCTTTCCTTAGCGAGTACGATTTTGAGATCCATCACATTAATGGAAAGGAAAATAAGGTTGCTAATGCATTGAGCAAAAATACTAGATTAAGTTTTGTGGCAACAATCAGTACTTTTAAAACTGATCTGGAAAATCAGATCGAAGAAGGAATTAAGCAAGACGAAAACTACCAAAAATTACACGATAAAGTGGCTGAAAATTCATTTGAAAGTGTTATAACAGATTACAGTATTAATGAAAAAGGCTTCTTAACTTACAAAAACAGAATTTATGTGCCTAATTTTTCGAAGGTTAAGTTGTTGATTTTAGATGAAGTTCACAAGAGTCCTTATTCAGGACATCGTGGTTATCAGAAAATGATAACTATGTTAAGAAAGGAGTATTTTTGGCCTAACATGAAGAGTGAAGTTGTTGAATATATAGCTAGATGCTTTGACTGTCAAACTATTAAAGCTGAAAATCAACATCCAGCTGGGCTATTGCAGCCCTTACCAATTCCAGAATGGAAATGGGAAATCATAAGCATTGACTTTATTACGGGTTTACCTAAAAATCAGAAGCAGAATGACTCAATTATGGTTGCTGTTGATAAACTTAGCAAAGCTGCTCATTTTATTCCTGTTAAAACTACTTTCAAGGCTTCTAACATTGCAGATATTTTCATGAAGCAAATTTTTCACTTGCATGGAATTCCAAAGGTAATTATTTCAGACCGCGACTCTAAGTTCACTGGTAACTTTTGGACAACATTGTTTAAAGGATTAAATACTAAGCTAAATTTCAACACTTCTTTCCACCCATAAACTGATGGTCAAACAGAAAGAGTAAATTAGATTTTTGAAAATATGTTAAGCTTATATATTAAATATCAGCCATCTAAATGGGAGGATTACTTGCACTTAGCAGAATTTGCCTACAACAATAATTATCAAGCATCTTCTAAGTTAAGTCCATTTGAAATTTTGTATGGAAGAAAATGTTGTACTCCAATTTCGTGGGCTAATCTTGTAGATAGATTGATGTTAGGACCAGATCTATTGAAAGAAATGGAGCTAAATGTGAGACAGGTTCAAGGTAACTTAAAAATTTACCAAGATCGGCAGAAAAGCTATGTTGATTTGAAACCCACAGAAAGAGAATTTCAGGTAGGAGACCATGTTTTCATAAAGGTAAAGCCCAAGAAAAGTTCTTTGAAGCTTGGGAGTTGTGCTAAATTAGCACCAAAGTATTGTGGACAATTCAAAATCCTATCAAGGATAGGAGTTGTTGCATATCAATTGGCATTGCCATACAATTTAAAAAAAAAATCACGTTTCTGTTTTAAAAAAGTATGTGCATGATGCTACTCATGTGCTGAATTGGAATGACATATGTTAAATTTTGAGCATTAATTCACAATACTCTAGGATCTTCATTGAGAGAATAACATATACAGTATATCAATGCATAACAATCACAATAAGCATGACAAGCACCACAAGAATCAAAAGCATGAGAGACAAGAGACACAGAGTTTCTATGGGGAAAACCCTAACGTGAAAAACCTGACAACTTCCTCAAAGACAGAGAGAGCAATGGCTCAACCAAAGTAAAACCAAAATACACTTGAGATAGCCTCCTAGAAGTAAATGATCCTCCTACTCACTAGTGCGCCACTTTCTGAATGACAGAGAGATGACCTTTCGAATGATCTAAATAGAGATCTCCTGATCTCTATTTATACTAACCTGTTTTCCCAGTGACCTTATGGGGCTGACTTGTCTAGCTAGGTACATCCACAGTATAATATATATTTTAGGGCCAACCCCACACATGGTGGTCTAATAATCCATCGACAAGTACACACCCTTGCGACACTTGCCAATCCACATGACGACACACCCTTATAAAGGAATAGCACATCTCTAATAAGGGTACAATAAATATATATGGAAATACATTTCGAAGTTACATATACATCAACACTCCCTCTTAACTAGGAAGGTATTTCTCGACACAAATCTGCTAGACAAGTCTTCTTCTCGGGATCATCGTCATCATCATCGTCACTGCTGCTGCTATCTCAACCAATCTCTGACTCTACTCATCATAGGAAGTTCTACAGAGCCAGTCCTTTTTCATACTGGATGTAGGCCCACCACCTACAGGTCTTCATCATCATTGGCCATACTGTGGAAATCTCAGGACTTATTACGTGCGTCACAAAACCTTAAAAGAGTGTCTTAACTAGCAAGAACCCTAAAGAGCATCTGAGCCCTTTTTCATCCTGTCCAGATCTCTAGGACTTATTACATGTGACCCCACCACAAAACCTTGAAAGAGAAACCCAGGACTGATTACGAGCACAAGGCTCAACCTATCAGATCTCCCAGGGCACAAATTACATGTGGTCACCACAAAACCTCGAAAGAGCATCCTAGGACTGATTACGAGCACATGGCTCAACCTATCGGATCTCCCAAGGCACAAATTACATGTGGTCATGGAAAAACCTTGAAAGAGCATCCCAGGACTGATTACGAGCACACGGCTCAATCTATCGGATCTCCCAGGGCACAAATTACATGCCATAGGACAAAACCTCGAAAGAGCATCTGCCAGATATCCCAGGGCATAAATTACATGCGATAGGAAAAACCTCGAAAGACTATCTGTAGATCTCCCAGGGCACAAATTATATGTCCTCCCAAGAAAAACCTCGAAAGAGCATTTGCCAGATATCCCAGGGTGCAAATTACATGCCGTAGGCAAAACCTCAAAAGACTATCTGCAAATCTCCCAGGGCATAGATTACATGCTTATCTGTACAACTTGTTCCACGGCCACAGAGTATCAACCTGATACTCACCACACATCATCTTGATGTACACATGATCATCCTGATCATCATCACTGCAATAGCCTGCTGCATGTCATGTGGAGCAGCATCCTCAATCTCATCATCCATGATCATCCTGATCATACAATGCATCTACCTGATGCATACCAAGTATCTACCTGATACATATCATCATACATGATCCACCTGATCATACAGTGTATCCACCTGATACAAATACAAATACATGATACATATCACCATACATGATCCACCTAATCATACAATGTATCCACCTTATACATATACAGATACATGGTCCAAGCATCCAACATGATGCTTATACAAAATACATACACATGATCCAACCGATCATATCCATCATCCAACATGATGCGTACATACATATAAATGATCCAACTGATCATATCCAGCATCCAACATGATGTGTACATATACATATAAATGATCCAACTGATCATATCCAGCATCCAACATGATGCATAAAAATGATCCAACTGATCATACAAAGCAGAAACTAGAACATCATCCTGATGTGCATCATCCAGTGCTTACATCCACAGCCATGTGAAGGATCCTCCTTCCAACATCCTTGGAATGGCTTCAGCAAATGTGTCCATCACTTCTTCCTTGAAGTGTCATCAACCCGAAGAACACCAAGCCTCTCCCTGAAGTACTCGAACTTCACCCTGGCTAGTGGCTTCGTCAGCACATCTGCAATCTGCTCATCTGTCGCAACGTACAGGAGCTTCATAGCTCCTCTCTGCACCATATCCCTGATATAGTGATATTTTATCTCTATGTGTTTTGACCTGTCATGAAACACTGGGTTCTCAGACAGCTTCACACAGCTCCAGTTATCATAGAAGATACCAGTAGCATCCAACGGGAGATCAAATAATTCAGACAGTAGCTTCTGTAGCCATATTGCCTCACAACTAACTGAACAGGCTGCAACATACTCTTCCTCAACTGTACTCAGTGCTAAACAGGACTGCTTCCTACTAAACCAAGAGATCACACCTGATCCCATACTGAAGTAGCACCCAGATGTGCTCTTCCTATCTGTAGCACTGCTAGCCCAATCTGAATCAACATAACCCTGCAGGTTAAACTTTTGATTCGCCTCATACTTGAGCCCATAGCCTACTGCACCCTTCAGGTACCTCAGAACATGCTTTACAACAACCAAATGAACACTCCTCGAATCTGTCAGGAACTGACTCAATGTGTTCACTGCAAAGCAAATATATGGTCGTGTGTTTATCAGGTACATCAAGGACCCAATCATCTGACGATACATAGAGACATCAACCGGCTCAGATGAAGCATCACATAGAAGCTTCAGATTCGATGCCATAGGTGTGACCATGGCCTTGCAATCCATCATCCCTAATCTCTTCAGGATATCTACTGTGTACTTCCCTTGACCAAGGAAGATCCCACATGTACTCTACCACACCTCCATACCTAGGAAATAATGCATCATTCCCAAATATTTCATATTGAACTCGACAGCAAGCTTTCTCTTAGTATCTACAATCAATCTGTCATCTCCTATTACAAATAAGTCATCCACATACAGGGGTAGAATCACAGGATTCCCTTCCTCAACCTTGTAATAAAGGTTGGAATCCGCTTTACTCTTGGTAAAGCCCAAACTAGATAGGAGACTGTCCATCCTACCATACCAAGTTCTGGGAGCTTGTTTCAATCCATACTAGGCTTTTTTCAATCTGCACACATATGACTCCCTATCATGTATTTCGAAACCAAGTGGCTGCTCCACATATACTTCCTCTTCAACCACACCATTCAAGAAAGCAGTCTTGACATCCATCTGGTGTATTTTCCATTTCATCGCTGCAGCCAGGGAAAGTACTGTTCTGATGGAAGTATACCTGGCTACAGGTGCAAAAGTTTCTTCATAATCTATTCCCTCTTTTTGAGAGAATCCATGAGCTACCAATATTGCTTTGTATTTCTCTACACTGCCATCTGCAGCATGCTTGATTTTGTAGATCCATTTAGAAGTCACAATAGACTTCTCTTTAGGTCTTGGTACAACATCCCAAACATCATTCTTCATTATTGATTGGCATTCCTCAACCATGGCATCCTTCCATTCTTTCTTTTCCACTGCTTCTTCATAACTGGAAGGCTCTTTGTTCATAATGTCACAGAGTAAAGCAACATAGCTAGTATGTGATCTGGTTCTCTTCTTTGCTCTGTGTTCTTCTTCTGGAATGCCAAATCTTTCTGCATCTTGAATGAGCTCTCTAGCCCATGCAGGTTTCCTCTTGTTAGAGTTATCCTCACGGGGTGGATCTACAGGTTCTTCCAGATCTTCAAAGTCACGAACAACTTCTGGAATTGCTTCAGTCATGGTAGTGTCTTGAAATCTGGTTTCCTTAGGTTCTTCATAAACTTCGATATGTGCCTTCCTTGATTTGATGAATGTTGAGTTTTCATCAAATGTTACATCCCTGCTGACATCAATATTCTTGAACCCTGGATAGTATATTCTGTAAGCCTTTGAGCTTTCACTGTAACCCACAAAGATACCCTTCTTTCTTGAAGGATCTAGTTTAGTCCTCTTTTCCTTTGGGACATGAGTGTATACTAGACAACCAAATATTCTGAGATGGCTGACTTCAGGTTTCTTACCAGAAAAGACCTCTTTTGGTGTCTTGTTATCCAATATCTTGTGGGGTGTTCTGTTCTGCACATATACAGTTGTTCTAGCTGCTTCTGCCCATAGATGCATTGGTAGATCCTGGTCATGTAGCATTGCCCTTGTTGCTTCCATGATTGTTCTATTCTTCCTTTCTGCAACTCAATTCTGTTGAGGATTATAAGGAGCAGTCAACTCCCTCTTAATCCCTGAATCACTACAAAGCTTCTTGAAGTCACCTGAGGTGAATTCTCCACCATTGTCGGATCTGAATGTTTTGATCTTCTTGTCGGTTTGATTCTCCATCAAGGTTTTGAATTCCTTGAATTTATCAAACACCTCATCTTTGCTCTTCAAGAAGTATACCCAAGTCTTCCTGGAGAAGTCATCAATAAATGAGACATAGTAAACATACCCACTCAGAGAACTGGATGACATAGGACCACATACATCTGAGTGGATGATTTCTAGGATGTCTTTTTCCTTGCTTTCACTGCTTGGGAAAGCCTTCTTAATGTTCTTACATGTTGGACATCCTTTGCAAACACCTTCATGTTTGGTCTTGATTTCAGGAAGACCCTCTATAGCCTTGCTTGCAATTGGAAGTGCTCTATAGTGCATATGAGCAAGTCTTATGTGCCAAAGTTCACTTGGCTCCATGGATTCATGTACCATGGCATGTTCAGGTTGTCCCTTTAATTTATACAAACCTCCCTCTTGCTCTCCAATCACTACTGCATCATCTATGGCATTTCCCTTTGGCCACATTAGGACTTGGCCATCCACAAATGCAACCCTCATACCTTTTGCATCCAATGTAGAGATGGAGAGTAAGTTCTTCTTGAGCCCAGGTACATAAACGACTTCTTTCATCTTCAAAGATTTTCTAGAATCTAGGTTGTAGGAGGCTTCACCACTTCCTTTGATTGGGTATTGATAATCATCCCCAAGTTTCACCTTATGGGGTGATTCATGTTTAGATAGATTCACAAAAGATTCCTTAAAACCAATCATGTGTTTGGAAGCCCCACTATCAATCAACCAATCATTACAACCATGGGAGATAGTACCTGTGAGAGCAGAAATTAGAACATATTCTTCTTCACTTGATGAGTCATCATAACTATCAATTTCTTCCCTAGCCTTCTTCTTTGGGGGTTCATCATCTTCGGAAGCATGAGCATGATATATTCTTTTATTATTCTTCTTCTTCTTATTGAAGTTGTTGTTGTTGTCTTTCTTCTTCTTGAGACAATCTAAAGCAAAGTGTCCCTTCTCATTGCAATTGAACCATCTGAGATCTTTCTTATCTTTATGTTAATGGTGGTGTGAGAATCTTCTGTTATGAGATGATTCCTTCTTGGACTTGTCTTTCCTGGCATGTGCTGTGAGAGCTTGATCTTCATTTCCCATCTTTTCTTCTCGGGCCACAAGCCTAGCTTCTTCTTGAGAGCATTCTTTCCGCAATTTGTTGAAGGAGATCAAATTCTTCCTTGCACAAATTCCTTGAATAAAGGAATCCTATGACCTGGGTAGGCCATTTAGAGTGGTCATCACCACTTAAATATTCTCCACCATTTCATCCACTGCTTCTAGTTGTTCCTTGATCTGGGAGACCCTTGAAAAATAAGATTGAATGGTTTCTCCATTCTAAAACTTTACTTCTTTCAATTAGTTCCGCAGGGTCATCTTCCGATTTATGTTCTTCCCTTCAAATAGCTTGGTCAAAGAGTCAAACATCTCCTTGGGTGTCTTTAGAGAAGACACATGGGGTATGAGATGGTATTTGATAGAATCAACAATGATTCTGTAACATCTCCATGAATATGTTCGTATTATTTTGAGTAAATAAAAATATTAGGTTCTCTAGCCATTATCCAAATCACACTTTAAGATCTCAATTATTTATAATGCACTTTCTTTATCAAGGAATGAAACATAATGACCTAACATACCCAATAATTTCGTGGTTTAGTATTTGAATGATTATCACAATATTTGATAATCTAAATGATTTTAAAAACGGAAGTTAGATTCTAAAATGATCAAATTTCTAACTACATTTGTATCACTGAAATGACCACACTTGAACTTCATACAAGGTATACATCCATGTGTTCGTCACCATACAACATTGCCGCAACCCAACATGATTACTGTCTAAAACATTATATAACAATGCACATGTTCATAAGAATTACACAAATAAATAACAAAAAAAAACAAAGGAACCATAGAACACCCACATGATCATAAATGCATAATGTAAGAGTCATTTAAAATCATACACAAAGAATCATACACAAGACCATGCATAAGAGACCACATGTAAGGTGGTTCACCCAACTTGGGCTACGTCCACGAGGAAGGTTGTAAATTATTTATTCACCCAAGTAGAGAATTTACATTTTTACAACCCCTTGGTTGTATTATTCACCTTCCACATTCTGGAGCTTCTACCAGAATTTCTAGAGTATCGAGCAATGCTACCTTCAGCACACAGGAGGCACTATCGCTTTCGACATAAGCATTTGCATCTTCTCTCATTAACCAGCAGAGAAATACGATTTCATTTCAATAACTCTAACAGACATTGTATAAATATTACAGTATCGAACTCTCTGCGAAAGAGAAGATGTTAGTGCCAAATGCACTCATATAAAAGTAAAGATCGCAAACTGGAACATACAGGGGTCCCTTCCAAAGCATACACATTATCACAAGGATGACTTTATTCTACAGAAACTATAGAATTCGCTTAAATCAAATAACCATCATGCAGGGATTTTTAACCCGATAAAAGCTTGATTTCATTTTTCCAAGCCTATCCTTTTACTGCGATTTCCAAATCATCATGAAAATGTATAAACAGATCGTTGTAATTTCCAACCACATACAAAGCATAAGCCGAGGGTACTGCAATTTCAATCCAGTACATTATATATGTAGATCCCTGCGACCTACAGAGATAATTTAAGAGGATCTCTGCGATTTCATTACTACAACGTATAAGCAGACCTTTTTGAGATGCAAATACCACACACAAGATTTTACAAGGATTACTGCGACCTGGAGCTATCCTACGATTTATATACCGATCTCTTGTGGTGGCAATACCTTCCACGAAAATACAACAGTACTACCGCTATCTTGATCTATCCTAAGTCGTCTACACAGTTCTCTCGGCGATGTCAATCAACACTCACAAAACAAACAAGAATTCCTGCAATTTCCAATCAAGATGCAAAGCACAGTTTTCTTTCAGTAATAGGGCAATGACAGAGATATATATATATATATACCGCAGACCATAACATTTACCCCAAATCCTTAAACGTTTGCAGGTAAAAAAAAACAGGAAGAGAATATTTTTTAGATGAACAACTAAGATTCTAGCTCATCTTCAATTCACGCTATGACGCAGCATATAAACACCAGTAGTAACATAAATTTTTGCAAGTTCTAAGGAAAACAACACATAAATCCTACCCGAAGAAACGACGATAGAATCTCAATATTATCCTATAGATTTGGGATTTCTTTGGCATGAGTCTAAAGATCTGTAGAACGCCACTTCCCAAAATTAAGCCAGGCATTTAAGATATATAAATATCGACCGCGATTTAAACTTAAAGGTCTTTGCCAAAGTCGGCATACAAAGAGGGTTTTTCCACTTGCCTTGGGTTCGAGGAAGAACTGACGTTTTTTGACGATTAAATAGAATAATACAATATCACCATAAATAAAATAAAAACAGATCTACCACTTCATTGTGAACTGGACTAATACCGAGAATTTTAACCTAGCAAGGAAATGAATTATCACTAGAACAGCTTTACGCTTTTACTCAGTTTTCTTAGTCATTTATAAATGCATCCTTCCGAGTGTAGAAGATACTTTACCTCCACCCTAGAGATGATATCCAGATTTGGTCAGAAATATACATACTTTCCTTCGAGCGTGCAGGGATAATCTACAGGTTGCATTTGCTTCACTCACCGGGTTCCTCCATTCGCCATTAGCCGGATATACCTTTTCCCGAGCTGCCCATCAAAACCTTTCCAACAACTGTCCTACAGCAAGCTCACTTTTCCCCGAACCTCCAACTATTACGATTTCCACCCCTATGCTGACAAACCGAGATCATAGAAATTTCGCCTGAGGTCAATCGTCTCAACATCTAAGACAGGGATCTACGATTGCCCTCATACAAACAGAGAGCTAAGTCGTTTAATATTGTTTGGGCATTCGAATTAGATATCCCCCTCCGTGAGTCCAAATCAATACATATAAATATAAATAGCCGTCCCCCTCAATTGCATTAGCTGCTAAATTTTATATTCTCGATCCAATAGAACTCCGCTCTGTTCAACGCCCAGTTGTCCATCACTCTAGTGCCGAGGTCTCAATCACTCCCGTGCCGAGATCTCAATCACGATCCCATAACTCTCATGCCGAGATCTCCATAACGATCCCATAACTCTCGTGCCGAGATCTCCATAACAGCCATCTCCATAACTCTAGTGCAGCTATCTCCATAACTCGAGTGCCGAGTTTTGAATAACAGCCATCTCCATAACTCTAGTGCGGCTATCTCCATAACTCGAGTGTTGAGATCTCAATCACTGCCATCTCCATAACTCTAGTGCGGCTATCTCCATAACTCGAGTGTTGAGATCTCAATAACTGCCATCTCCATAACTCTAGTGCGGCTATCTCCATAACTCGAGTGTCGAGATCTCAATAACTCCCGCCACATGGAGTCCCAGAACGAAGGTTAGGTGAAGGTGCAACGGTGGCAACCATCAAGAGCCTCCACGGCGTCTTCACAACTACTCCATTCCGGTGGTGGGGAGTTAATGAAATGACTCAACAATCACCTACGTCTTCTATGGTTCGCCTCCGCTGTATAGTATACCTTCTAAATATTATTTCACATAACAATATACTTCTCTAATCCGCTTTCATACGTGGGGTGTTTTTATACTCTTTTGTTTTGTTATAAAGGAGGATTATATTCTTTTACAAAATGGAAACCCTCAACGATCTATATATATATTTACTATAATTGGTGTTTTCCTGATCACTTCAACATGTGAAGTTCCTATAGTAATACTTAGTGATTCACTTGCTCATCGTTATTTAGTTGTTCCCTTATAAGTTACGACTTATAACAACCTAAGAACAGAAATAACGATACGTTCAAGATCCACTGGTGGGGCTTTGGCCTTGCTCCTCACCAGGGCCTCATACATAGTTCAATATACATTTCCAATTCTAATAGGGATACAAGGAGGGATATTACATCCTCCTCCCCTTTAAAAATAACACCGTCCTCGGTGTTCATACTTTTTAGTAGTTCGCTTGCTTCGTCATCTCTATTTTTACCCTTTCTGGCCTTTCAAGAATTTCTCGCAAGTCGTTATGGATCACACCTGAGTTTTCGACTACAACAACGGTTTCAAGGAAAATGAAAAATAATAATAAAACTTTATCATCAACTTCATAACCAAACTCAGAAACATAAATCATGAGTTCTTTATTGCACATATCACTTGCAATATTTAGAATAGATCTAGCGCTCCATGATTGTATACTGTTTGACAAAATCAACAAACAGCATTCACTTGATCCAGGAAATTCTTGCCTAACACCTTAGTGCTCACACAACAATCCTTTCTCTCATGCCTTGCCTAACACCTTAGTGCTCACACAGCAAACATTTCTTTTATGTCTTGCCTAACACCTTAGTGCTCACACAGCAAACATTTCTTTTATGTCTTGCCTAACACCTTAGTGCTCACGCAGCAAACATTTCTTTCATGTTTTGCCTAACACCTTAGTGCTCACACAGCAAACATTTCTTTTATGTCTTGCCTAACACCTTAGTGCTCACGCAGCAAACATTTCTTTCATGCATACTAAGCAGCGTCCTGCCTCCCACATATACATTTTTTATAGCTTGCCTAGGTCTTACAGCCAGCCGATTCTCCGAGAATCCTAGTGGCTGTTCAATCCCTGATTTTAGGGAGTATTTTAATGCCATTATGACACTCTTTACACAATTCCCCTCAAGCCTTCTTGCTTGAGTCCCGGAATTTATTTCCCCACAAGCCTCCTCGCTTGAGTCTGGGAAAATCTCTTACGGATTTATCAATGATTTAGTCATATTACCCTTTTACAACCATACGATTTCTCTGACCCATTTGGGTCTACTTCTTTATTCAACAATAATTATCAAAATTAAAAGAAATAAATAACAGTTTTGATGAGGATCCTAAATCCTCAGCCCCTCATTTTTCACATGCATAATATTTATGCTCTTGTCTTTCCACAAGCTCCACAGAATTTTGACCATCTTCCAAGCTCACCTGTTAGCAACACTTTATATAACAAAATTCAATATTGTAAGTAAGAAATTCATCCTTCATACTACAATATCCGTACTTGATCATCTGTAATAAGCATTCTTTTCTTCTAAGCAATCTAGATTAATACATAATTCCTTGAACACAACATAACATTCTTCCTATAATAATCCATGGATATTATGCTTACTTTACCTCGGATGTTAGGTTTTACCTTTTCAAACACCATTCCTATTTTAGTCATATAAGTCTTCTTTGTATATACTATCATCATACAACCCATTATCTTCAAACATACTTTCATAAAGATAAACACATACATTCATGAGGGTGGCCACATATATCTTTATAGTATGATTCTCATATGCGAAGGTGCAAAATTAACACATATTAGTAATACACTCAACATCTCATGGAATTCATATACAATAGGAAAAGAAAAGACGTAGGTTGTCAAGGTATCTATGCATATAAGGTATTCTTCTATCTTATAAGTTTCCATCATATAGCCTTTATAACAACCACTCAAAGTATCCCAACATCCATAGTAGAGATCACTGGAATATAAAATTATACCATATGCATTATATATACAAAACAAAGTGGGTTATAACAAAAGAAGATTTTGTCGTTTATCCAGTAACAGATAGGTTAATCTTCTATTCGAATGTCCTCTAAACCTTACTAATATATAAGCAAAACTTAATTGCGACTCGTGCTTACCTTAGACTTAATGAAAATCCCAAATCAGCATGCCTCTTTTGTTATTTGACTGTACTAACATTTTATAAAACCTTCTCTACTCAATGTTCTTTACAATGCTTGTTCTATATCAAATAAGCATATCCCTAATCACCTTAAATTAACAAAGTTTATATGGGCTAACAAAAGTACCCAAATATAACATTCACTGTAACTATGTCGAAATCAAAATACGTGAACCTCCACATTACATGAATCTCCACAAATGTCCATCTTTGGTCAAATGATGGTAACAAAGCTCATCAAGCATTTTTAATAAGTCTTTGTTCTCCTAGTATCACATGATTGATGTCTTATGATTGTCATTTACCTTTATTTGCTACACAATCATTCATAAATCATGGACGATATCCTAAGTTTGACTTTTATGGTAAAAATTTAAAACAAAGCTCATTTCTTTTTAAAGCATAAATAGTTCATGTAGATTTCTATCTAATCCCTCCCCTAGGTAATTCAGTAGAAGGTAGAATCCAGTTTAGTCATGATACTCATTTATGCTACTTGACCTATTATATCAAGCCCTTTATACTTAGGATGATTTATAGGACAACACTAGAATCACCCAAATGCGTCTATACTACGCCTCCTCGTTAAAGTATTAGGAGAATTTCTTAAATCCCCTATATGATTTTTACATCATGTGTAACACAATTGTGACTAAAGAAAGTAGTTAAGGAAGGCAACTTTCTCTTTGAAGCATGTTTGCATCTTAAGGTGATTAAGTTTATGGGTTGAGACCTAGACTTTTGTTTTTGCAGGTAAGATAGGATGACCAACAACACCATCAAGACACACTTTAATCATTTACTCGAGATTAGCATTGAATTTTTAGAAGACTAGCCTATATATATGGAAAATCGAAGAGCCATCATACTACAATCAAACAGAATGACGAATTTGTAATAATGAAAGATCATTCAACATATACTCTCACAATTAAACATCATCATCAAAGCACATTTCACCTATGATTAGTATTGAACAATTAGAAGATTAGTATGGAGAATTAGAAATACCAGTGACCCTTAAACAAGGCTTTGCAAAACAAGTTCGTGTCTATCCTTCATGACCGAATACATGCAAATCATCATACTCAAATACACACAAATACCATTAGAATGTTCAATTTAAACCAATTAAAGTGAATTCCCTTAATTCATAACTATACCTTTAATATTTCAACATGAGAATGACTTTTTCTATACATTTGTTCCACCATGCAAGACTAATACAATGTCATACAATCCAATAAACTTTCTATGTCATACAATCCAATAAACTTTCTCTTTTTCAGCATGCACCCTAGTGCAAAATACAAGACAAAAAACGAAGTATAATTTCTATACTTACAGTTTAACCCAACGAGTAATGGAATCCCATATTTTGAAATCGGATAATGTACTCTCGTCCATCTGTTCCCGGCATTCAAAACAACAATCTGTTTGTTAGTTTCAAAAACCTACATACTTCTTTACCTTATGTTGAGCCCCTATTGGCCCGAGTGCTGAAACCTCAGCTCTGATACCATATGTAACATCTCCATGAATATGTTCGTATTATTTTGAGTAAATAAAAATATTAGGTTCTCTAGCCATTATCCAAATCACACTTTAAGATCTCAATTATTTATAATGCACTTTCTTTATCAAGGAATGAAACATAATGACCTAACATACCCAATAATTTCGTGGTTTAGTATTTGAATGATTATCACAATATTTGATAATCTAAATGATTTTAAAAACGGAAGTTAGATTCTAAAATGATCAAATTTCTAACTACATTTGTATCACTGAAATGACCACACTTGAACTTCATACAAGGTATACATCCATGTGTTCGTCACCATACAACATTGCCGCAACCCAACATGATTACTGTCTAAAACATTATATAACAATGCACATGTTCATAAGAATTACACAAATAAATAACAAAAAAAAACAAAGGAACCATAGAACACCCACATGATCATAAATGCATAATGTAAGAGTCATTTAAAATCATACACAAAGAATCATACACAAGACCATGCATAAGAGACCACATGTAAGGTGGTTCACCCAACTTGGGCTACGTCCACGAGGAAGGTTGTAAATTATTTATTCACCCAAGTAGAGAATTTACATTTTTACAACCCCTTGGTTGTATTATTCACCTTCCACATTCTGGAGCTTCTACCAGAATTTCTAGAGTATCGAGCAATGCTACCTTCAGCACACAGGAGGCACTATCGCTTTCGACATAAGCATTTGCATCTTCTCTCATTAACCAGCAGAGAAATACGATTTCATTTCAATAACTCTAACAGACATTGTATAAATATTACAGTATCGAACTCTCTGCGAAAGAGAAGATGTTAGTGCCAAATGCACTCATATAAAAGTAAAGATCGCAAACTGGAACATACAGGGGTCCCTTCCAAAGCATACACATTATCACAAGGATGACTTTATTCTACAGAAACTATAGAATTCGCTTAAATCAAATAACCATCATGCAGGGATTTTTAACCCGATAAAAGCTTGATTTCATTTTTCCAAGCCTATCCTTTTACTGCGATTTCCAAATCATCATGAAAATGTATAAACAGATCGTTGTAATTTCCAACCACATACAAAGCATAAGCCGAGGGTACTGCAATTTCAATCCAGTACATTATATATGTAGATCCCTGCGACCTACAGAGATAATTTAAGAGGATCTCTGCGATTTCATTACTACAACGTATAAGCAGACCTTTTTGAGATGCAAATACCACACACAAGATTTTACAAGGATTACTGCGACCTGGAGCTATCCTACAATTTATATACCGATCTCTTGTGGTGGCAATACCTTCCACGAAAATACAACAGTACTACCGCTATCTTGATCTATCCTAAGTCGTCTACACAGTTCTCTCGGCGATGTCAATCAACACTCACAAAACAAACAAGAATTCCTGCAATTTCCAATCAAGATGCAAAGCACAGTTTTCTTTCAGTAATAGGGCAATGACAGAGATATATGTATATATATATACCGCAGACCATAACATTTACCCCAAATCCTTAAACGTTTGCAGGTAAAAAAAAACAGGAAGAGAATATTTTTTAGATGAACAACTAAGATTCTAGCTCATCTTCAATTCACGCTATGACGCAGCATATAAACACCAGTAGTAACATAAATTTTTGCAAGTTCTAAGGAAAACAACACATAAATCCTACCCGAAGAAACGACGATAGAATCTCAATATTATCCTATAGATTTGGGATTTCTTTGGCATGAGTCTAAAGATCTGTAGAACTCCACTTCCCAAAATTAAGCCAGGCATTTAAGATATATAAATATCGACCGCGATTTAAACTTAAAGGTCTTTGCCAAAGTCGGCATACAAAGAGGGTTTTTCCACTTGCCTTGGGTTCGAGGAAGAACTGACGTTTTTTGACGATTAAATAGAATAATACAATATCACCATAAATAAAATAAAAACAGATCTACAACTTCATTGTGAACTGGACTAATACCGAGAATTTTAACCTAGCAAGGAAATGAATTATCACTAGAACAGCTTTACGCTTTTACTCAGTTTTCTTAGTCATTTATAAATGCATCCTTCCGAGTGTAGAAGATACTTTACCTCCACCCTAGAGATGATATCCAGATTTGGTCAGAAATATACATACTTTCCTTCGAGCGTGCAGGGATAATCTA
This sequence comes from Larix kaempferi, assembly GCA_027924585.1. Lineage (NCBI taxonomy): Eukaryota > Viridiplantae > Streptophyta > Pinopsida > Pinales > Pinaceae > Larix > Larix kaempferi. Next base: position 6,198,210 of record BSBM01000049.1, on the reverse strand, counting down.
CAGGTTGCATTTGCTTCACTCACCGGGTTCCTCCATTCGCCATTAGCCGGATATACCTTTTCCCGAGCTGCCCATCAAAACCTTTCCAACAACTGTCCTACAGCAAGCTCACTTTTCCCCGAACCTCCAACTATTACGATTTCCACCCCTATGCTGACAAACCGAGATCATAGAAATTTCGCCTGAGGTCAATCGTCTCAACATCTAAGACAGGGATCTACGATTGCCCTCATACAAACAGAGAGCTAAGTCGTTTAATATTGTTTGGGCATTCGAATTAGATATCCCCCTCCGTGAGTCCAAATCAATACATATAAATATAAATAGCCGTCCCCCTCAATTGCATTAGCTGCTAAATTTTATATTCTCGATCCAATAGAACTCCGCTCTGTTCAACGCCCAGTTGTCCATCACTCTAGTGCCGAGGTCTCAATCACTCCCGTGCCGAGATCTCAATCACGATCCCATAACTCTCATGCCGAGATCTCCATAACGATCCCATAACTCTCGTGCCGAGATCTCCATAACAGCCATCTCCATAACTCTAGTGCAGCTATCTCCATAACTCGAGTGCCGAGTTTTGAATAACAGCCATCTCCATAACTCTAGTGCGGCTATCTCCATAACTCGAGTGCTGAGATCTCAATCACTGCCATCTCCATAACTCTAGTGCGGCTATCTCCATAACTCGAGTGTTGAGATCTCAATAACTGCCATCTCCATAACTCTAGTGCGGCTATCTCCATAACTCGAGTGTCGAGATCTCAATAACTCCCGCCACATGGAGTCCCAGAACGAAGGTTAGGTGAAGGTGCAACGGTGGCAACCATCAAGAGCCTCCACGGCGTCTTCACAACTACTCCATTCCGGTGGTGGGGAGTTAATGAAATGACTCAACAATCACCTACGTCTTCTATGGTTCGCCTCCGCTGTATAGTATACCTTCTAAATATTATTTCACATAACAATATACTTCTCTAATCCGCTTTCATACGTGGGGTGTTTTTATACTCTTTTGTTTTGTTATAAAGGAGGATTATATTCTTTTACAAAATGGAAACCCTCAACGATCTATATATATATTTACTATAATTGGTGTTTTCCTGATCACTTCAACATGTGAAGTTCCTATAGTAATACTTAGTGATTCACTTGCTCATCGTTATTTAGTTGTTCCCTTATAAGTTACGACTTATAACAACCTAAGAACAGAAATAACGATACGTTCAAGATCCACTGGTGGGGCTTTGGCCTTGCTCCTCACCAGGGCCTCATACATAGTTCAATATACATTTCCAATTCTAATAGGGATACAAGGAGGGATATTACAGATTCTCTTTGCCTTGACCAAGTTTTTCGTATGCAATACCTTAGCCTCTTCATCCTCTGGGATAGGGATGTCTTCTTTTACATATGAGTCCAACTCATTCTCTTCCAGGATTAACCCAATCCTATACTTCCAAGCTCGGAAGTTATCAACTCCTTCAAGCTTATCCTCAAGCTTGGTGTGGTGAGACATCTTAAAGAGTACTTCAAATGGAAATAGAAAAGATTTAGGTCTTACCACTTGAAATTTTGAAAACTGGATCTTGTCCTCGATTAGGGTTTGTCGAAAAAACCCTAAAAATTCAAAATATGAATTTCAATTTTCTGAAAGGACAGAAAGATGCGCCTTGACGAGCTGATCAGCCTAGTGTATTCAGAATTTGAGATCAGCAAAGCTTTACCCTTCATATTTGCCTTTTTGTCTTCCCGGGTTAACTAGGGAGAGCCCTGAATTAGGGTTTGCGTTTCCTGGAGATCTACCCAGCCAAAAATCTCGATCCAAAGCTCTAAACTTTGATTTTTGCAAGGAGCTTCTAGCTATGTCTTCAGATTTCAGAAATTCCTATTTTTGTGGAAACCCTAATTTTTAGGGCCAAATCTGAAAATGCTCAGAATTGAATTATAATTGGATAGATAGATTCTCCTTGATGAGTAGAGTCAATATACTATAATGCGTTTCCAAAATCTATGGAGAGAAACCCAATAAACAAGAAACTCAAGTTTTCGTCACTACAAAAAGTCTTCTTCTCAAGTTAGCTCTGATACCATGTTAAATTTTGAGCATTAATTCACAATACTCTAGGATATTCATTGAGAGAATAACATATACAGTATATCAATGCATAACAATCACAATAAGCATGACAAGCATCACAAGAATCAAAAGCATGAGAGACAAGAGACACAGAGTTTCCGTGGGGAAAACCCTAAGGTGAAACACCCCACAACTTCCTCAGAGATAGAGAGAGCAATGGCTCAACCAAAGTACAACCAAAATACACTTGAGATAGTCTCCTAGAAGCAGATGATCCTCCTCCTCACTAGTGCGCCACTTTTTGAGTGAGAGAGAGATGACCTTCCGAATGATCTAAATACAGATCTCATGATCTCTATTTATACTAACCGGTTTGCCCAGTGACCTTATGGGGCTGACTTGTCTAGCTAGGTACATCCACAATATAATATATATTTCAGGGCCGACCCCACACATGGTGGTCTAATAACCCATTGGCAAGTACACACACTTGCGACACTTGTCAATCCACATGACAACACACCCTTATAGAGGAATAACACATCTCTAATAAGGGTACAATAAATATATATGAAATACATAGATGAAATACATTTCGAAGTTACATATACATCAACAACATATAGGTGGAACCAGACTGTATTATAGACTGGAGGGAAATTATGCTTCGGAATCGCACCATAGGGTAGGTAAAGGTGCAATGGAAGCACCTTAGCCCTGATGAAGCTACTTGGGAACTGGAAAGTAATATGTGGGCAGCATATCTAGTTTTGTTCCATGAGGAAGTTGATCATGAATAAGCAACATCGAGGACGATGTTGAGCTTAAGAGGGGATGTTTGTAACACGCCCTTTAAGCTGGAAAACATTTTGTGTTTAGAAGCATTATGATAACTTTTATTGTAAAGTTTATATTGGACAGGTGTCCAAGGATGACTGTAATTTGCACAATATATTATTATTTAATAAATAAAATAGGAGACAAACACCTAAGAGGACTGTTGAAAGAGTGGTTACTCATCAACTAGAAGGAATGGAATCTAGGGTAGAAGGAAATGGACAAGTGGCAGCATCATGATGAAACTAACTAGCTGTTGGTATGGGACAACTCCCTTGAAATGTGGTCATAGTGCCCTAAAAGATGGGACTAGAGCTTGAGGCTCATTTATTCCAAACTGACCACTAAAAGACCTAGTCAGTCTATATAATAGCCATCAAATATTGATCTGAGGTTCATCACTTTTCCTGATGAGGAAATTTACCTTGGGGTTTTGCTGTGTTTTCACCCAAGAGATTTGATGAGGGGATATGTTGTTGTTGATCATGTTGTTAGTCTGCTAAACTCTTATTGAGTTCAGGAGGTTGATGTTGAGTGGATAAGGAATTTTTCAGGAGTTTGATACCCAGTGGAGAAGGTATTTTTGAGTGCCTTGCTTCTACACAGATTCCACCCACTTACTGGATCAGTAATCAGGCTCAGGGGTTCATTAGAAGTCAGCAGTTGAGCCGCTTCTTTTGGAGTAGGTTGGGAGGAACAGGTTTCCTTGGGTGTTTGTCGACCCTATAATCTTTTACAGGTTCTATTATCTTATCTACTTTTATTTTTTCTGTTCTGTTATCTATTTTAACTTTTACTGTTAAGTTCTTTATTTCAGTTTCCTCAATAAATTATTAATTATGTATCATTCGAATTATTGAATAAAATGATCTCTGCATTTTTCCCCATGCAAAAAGGAACAGCATCGTACTCTAGTATAGAGATAGATTAAAATAGATAGGTACGATTAGCCAGATAGCCAAGTGATAGAAAAGATGCAAATGATGTGTTTCTCTAAATTACTATTTATTGTTAATTTTCTAAGTTGACCTATATCAATGTTTTTCAATATTTTCTAAATTAGACAAGTATCTCCAGAAATTACAGTAATGTTTCTGTATTTGTCTAAACAACAGATTGTTAGAAATAAATAAATTTCCTTCTGAAAATTAAATGAAGATATTTTCTATTCCGTACAGTTACAGAGTAGATTCCATTTAAAAGCATAATTATATTAAATTCTTTTAATAATAATACATAGAAATAAATACAAACTATTTATGTACTGATCATCGACTCACACAATTTTATCTATGTTTTAAGAATAATTATATTCCTTTAACAGAGTCAAGCTATAGATTTTCATCACAAACAGTTTTGCATTTCTAAGCTTTTACATTTCCCTATTGGAGTAGGAAATCGAATTTGTTATCAGCATATTCATTAACAGTAGACAAACCAAGCATTTGCACAATAATCATTTCTGTAAGTCTTATAGTTAAATTCCACAGATTCATTTTCAGGGTTTTACACTTGATTGCAAAATAAATCGAGATAGAAACAACAGACATCAAATCTTTTTACCAAGACCTCAACTAAAGCATTGTAAAGCTTTATTTTCCAAAACAAAGACTAAACCCTAACACTAGAATTACTTTCCTATTTTCTTTAAGATGCAGCAACAACATTATAAACATAACGAAGCATATACAGGTCGTAAGCCTTATCAACAATTTTATTTATCCATTCTTCTATAAAATAAATAGTAGTATTATCATAAAAAAATTCACTCATCGATCGATAACTAAGTTAAAAACAGAGGTTGACAAAACATTGCTTATTCTCATATCATCGATGAGTTACAATTCGTGTTTGCAGGCCAAGCCCTAAATCAACGAAAGGACACAACTATAACTTCATAGTTTGAACTGGTGTCATGTTACAAATCAGCACTAAATTGTTACACCATGAAGCTAGCATGTGAACCAAGCTTACTGTGCCAACCACGTTGGACTTTTAATAAACTAGTTAGCTGAGTGCATTCAATGCAGAAGTTACGGTTACACTTTCCAACCTGTAATGTGAACATTCACCTCACAACATTCAATACACATTACATTGCATTGGTAAAGTCGAAAGTATATAACCCTATCAAGGCATTAAGTTAGCAAATATATGCGCTAAGGTTTGCATGTAGGTACATATCACTTGTTTGCATATATTTCAGATAATATATAGTTGCATATATTTTATCTATCGTATAGAGTTGCAACATTTGCATATTATCAAATAGGTAGTATAGCACCCCATTGTATTCATATTGTCACACCACTATATAATGTATATCGTTTGCACATAATTCATATTGTTTGCACATAGATAATAGGGTTTGCATGTAACTCATATCATTGCAAATTAATCAATAAGATTCTAAGGGTGTAGCATAAAATAGAAATCATAATGTGCATATAGTAACACAATGCACACAACTCACATTTACACAAATGTGTTAGTTGTTAAAATAGCAACAAACTCTATTTGCAAGGGTTCATTCACAATCCTACAAACACTTTAAACAGACCTTAGAGTTACACTTGTGAACGGATTTTAGACATAAACATACATACTTTTAATATAGTGTGTAGGAGAAATAATTCAAACAAACACCCTTATCACAGGACATAGGCCCTAAACGAGTTGACAAACAATCATACTTAGAATCACCATGATTTCCACAGAGGTAGAAAGTAAGGCTTTTACATACAGATGACATGAATGGAAAAAAAAGTATATCTGGGTACAACACTACGATACGAACAATATAGATCTTCTTTGATAAACTGTTGATTACTTGTCGCAACTTTAATCTCGTACCTGTCAATCTGTCACAAGTACGAACTGACATGCTTTAGCACGAATGCTAAGTAAGCCTCGGGGTGTCCAAAGGACCCCTTCATCAACCAAACAAATGTACACTAGCCAAACAATGGTATCAACATTCGTAAACAATGACAGAAGAGATGTATAAAAGAACAACTAAATATGGATAACGTCAAGACCTAATTACAAATCTGTTGTTGCAAACCCTTATTTAATAAAACAGCATGGCATTTAATACAGCAAGATAACATTCCATGCATTGTCCTATTTCCGCATTTATCAAATAGCATTTATTGTCATGTAGAAAAGTTTTAAATCTTTGTGATTTTTTCGAGATGTTACACACCTTCCAACATGGTCCATATATGTTTCTTACTAACCTGGAGTACTTAGAAATGGCCACTTGAATACAAATGGCCCAAAAAAAGCCACTACAACTGATACCACAACAACGACCTGGCTGTAACGTTCTCCAAATTCATCAAGACATATCTCTAATTTTGGTTTGTCAAGTTGTGCTTCTTTAGTTAAATGCATAATATTGTACAATGTTGAATCCTTCCATGTCTCGGGTGCCTGAAAAATAAAATATCAAAACGTGGACACTTTAGAGTATCTCTGCAAAAATGTGGAGAAAATATACTCGAGAAATAATAAAATATACTGTAAATTAGAAACTGATAAACTGATAAAAAAATTCTTATGGAGACAATACATTTTCCAATAACATAGGCAAACTTGTTAATTTTAATTCATGGTAACAACTCTCGAGTCTGCACTCAAATATCTTCCTTGACAGATGAAACTTAAAACATTAGAAAACATCAACCAAATTTTTTGATTTCCAAAAACTAAAAGCATGGGAGTATAGATGAAGAGTGTAGACACTGCATATATGAATCTTGGATCTATCCAACATGTGACAGACTATAAATATCAAAAGTAAGAATTCTATAATCACAAACCAGCAACCATCAATTATATAACATCAAGCTACTTTCCTCTCTTTCACCTCAAAATAATGATTACAATGATAGATGAAACACCCATAGAAGGTAAGGTGTCTACTTGGATGAGTGATCTCAAGGAAACTCATTTTAACCTACCTAGAACTTGAAACATTTTATGTTTGTGGAAAAACATTACTTTATAAGTTATTGTAAACTTTTAAGTAATTGACCAAGGATGATCAAGCATGACTGTAATTGAATATTTTTGTTATTTAATAATTAAAATAGGAGACACCTATCGAAAGAATATTGTTGAAGAGTGTTCACTAACCTACTAGGAGGAATGAACTGGTGTGGAAGGAAAATTGACAAGTGACAGCATATGCACTCACTTTCTAGCTGTTGCACGAGGCAACTTCCCTAAAAATGTGTTCATGTTCCTCAAGGAATTGGAACTGAGCAGGTGGCTCATTAAATGAATAAACTGACCCAAAGACCTAGGCAACCTATACATCCATCGAAAGAGTAGGAGGCTCACTAGTTAATTTTTATTCCTTGTGGATGGCTCAATACTGAAAAGTGAAGCATGCACAAGAGGATTCGATGAGGGGAAAGGTAAAGTGAGTTGCTAGTGTAAGGATTGCAAGTTATTCTGTTGAGTTGTAGAGAGGGTTGCTATGCAAGTATTTATGATTGTTGAGATACCAAGAGACTTTTGCATGCTTCTACACAGTGTCTTCGTCCTGGTGGTTCAGTGAATAGGATCGGGGGTCCTGAAGCAAGTAATCTTTCTAGGAGACAGTTGGGAGGAATGGTCTTCTTTGGGTGTTTGTCCACCTCAACAGTTAAACAGGTTCTACATTGTTCTGGTTTATTTATTTCTAAATTGTTCTATATATTTTTAAAAGTTTTTTATTCATAAGTTATTAGTATTTTTATCCTTCCTAGATGGTTAATTAGCTGTTAAAATCATTAGAATGTTGAACTAGTAATTTTATTGGGTACAAATGGCTGAATGATTAGGTAGAAGATTGAAATATTAATCCTCTATGTATTTTTCCTTTCACCGAAGTGATGTACTCTAGTACAGATAGTTTTGTTTAAAGAGATAGATTAGAATGATTCCAATATTGTGAAAAGAATGTTGTTCTTTACAATGTATTATAAACAGTTATATACATGCTACTAGAATCTCACTTTTTTTCAATAAATGATATATGCTAAGTAAGATTTCAGTAACCAATAGCTGTAGATTATATAAATAATAATCACCCTTTAAATAGTATTTTATTATAGAACTGTATTATGTATATAATATATACATGTAATATTTACTATTGCTATATCAATTCTTTTAAATACAAACCCTAGATTTAAACCAATGCTGAAGGAATTTAAACAAATAGAGTTTTGAACATATAAATGATTTCATATAAACTGATTTATGATCACTATCATCAACATGGCGAGAATGCTTAAAGAAACTGATTAACTTATTGCGTAATCGAAATTGTAATTACAAGTAGGGCTTTGCCAAAATAATAACAAATATTGTATTCACATAAACAATCTGAATGATTCACATAAGCTTACAAATCTTATAACATATTTATCTACTGAAAACAATTTACGCCTATATTTATACAACCAAACCAGGATTAGATGTATTATATTATTTAAACCAAAAACAATGAAAACTCGGTACTCTAACCAAACACGATCTTCATCTTTAACCAGTTTCGATTAATCAAGTTAAACAAGCAAATAATAAACTATAGTATCACTACTCCTATCCATGCCTCACGAGTTTTAAAAAAAGGTATAAACCCTAATGCTGGAAACGTTAAATAAATAGAATTAAATTACAATCGAATACTTTACCGAGATACATTATCAACTTCAATGCAAAGCCATTGGCATCATAATCTTTTTATTTTACAGAGTATATTTATTCACAACTACGACGTAGCGCTGGAATTGTAAACCACTAATATATATTCACCATTTAATATCTAAACATAATAACCTAAATAACACAGTCGAGATACGGTAGAATGAAATCTTTACAGTCATAGGTCGAGGGTTCGAGACTTGCGAGGACTCATCCTCTGACTGCATATTTATAACCATTTAAAACAAGAACATGTTAAGTATGGACTACGGTTGGATTTCCATCTCAAGCTTTATAATAAACTAAACCAAGTAGCAGATCCATCGTAGTATTATTAGGTATAAAACCCTCTATCCATTATCATAACACTTATGCATTTCGCATCCAGGGCTTTGAAATAAGGTCGAAACCCTTAGTTTACAACTTAACAAATCTAATATCTTTCACACAGAGCCTTCATTGGCGTAAATATTTTCATCACTAAAAATAAGAATTGCATTTAGGGCCTTACCCAAAACTATGATTACAATCTCATCATAAAAATCCAAAATTACAAATAGAGTCATAAACCCTTATAAATTCTGGAGATTACATAGGGAATCGATCAAATCTTGTAACCATACTTCCACATTTGGGGCATTGCCTAGTTCTTTAAAAGAAACATAAAAATAAAACTCTGCTAAATGAGAAATAAACATATTGATACGCCGAGACATTGATTTCAGTTATATGTTTCTAGATAGAAATAAAACGCTTGGGCAAGAAAACAACTTTTTGTATATTCATGCCAGAATCAATTTAGTACAGCAATGGTGTTCCAAAGTTTTCCAAAACAGAGGCGAAACTCTTAAAAACAACCAACATAGATGGAAATAATATTTATAACATTGTACAAGTCAAGAATGGGGCCACCTCTTCACATTTCTTGCTCAACAAAAACATAAACATATACCAAAACCAAGATAAATCTTACAACAATGCTCAGTATGGTTCCAGATAGGCCTGGGGCTTATCGAGACCGCTTAAACCCTGGAGCCTTCTATCTTCTTGCCTCTAAAGCTTTTAACACAACCAAGGAATCCATGGTAGCACTAGAAAACTGAAAGCTTGCACAAAACACCCAACACGTTAGAAATGTTCCAGTTTGAAATCTAATTTGAAATGCATATCAGTGGCAGTAATATTCTTACCTTGGATCCAGTCATACTATTCTGAAGCTTTCCTCCATCAACTACGAATCCAAACACCATCCTGCGTAGGGTTTCACTCTCATCCATGAGAGTCGAGAGCTTGACTCTCTCACAAACAATTGATTAAATGAAATTTCCATCTTTGTCGAGCGATAGGGAAGGTTAGGGTTAGCCACAATGTGAAATCCCAAAACCCCAAACCTTCATGTGGCTACTAAATGAGTTATAGTTGTGTTCCATTAAACGTAAATTAGAAAACCCTCTCCTCTGTAGTGCTGAGACTATCATAAAACTCTTTCTTTTCACTTTCAAAGTGGCAACTAGGAGTACCCATTTTATCCTTTAGTCGAATGATAAATTTTTATAATGATGTTTTAAAAACACATAGCTAGGGTAACTTGGAACCCTAGCAAGTCCTTTATCCACAACCTTTAAATTTGCAGTTAGGGTCCTTACCCAGAAAACAAGAACATGAGTTTATAGCAATGTTATCGGAACCGGACCGGTCATCGAACCGGCGAAGCCCAAAATGTGAACCGGACCGGAAACCGGACCGGAACCCGGACCGGAACCGGCAAAAAACCGGGTAAAAAACCGGCCGACTAAAAAATACATAAAATATTCATATTTTGTAAAAAAAACCTGATGAAGACTGTTCATATGAACTGTCAGTACTAGAAGATCTGGGTACAGCATGTTGCCTGGGTGAGGTTGCTCTCTGTTGAGATCTAAATGAGTGGGAAGGTCTTGGATCTCCCTGAGATCTCGTGGATCTAGAAGCTAATATGGAACTGCTCTCTGCCTGCCTCTTGGTGCCTCTGTCTCTGTCTAATGAGCATAATATATATAATATCAAATAAACAAATAATAAATATAAATGAAGGGACACATTCTAACTAAGGGACAGGACCTAATGAAGAACGTGACCTATCAACCATGGTGACCAGTCAGTGCATATAACTATACCATCCTATGACATCGTATTTCTATCATCCATTCATTCATACTTATTATCTATATTACTATTCTATATGGATTTCTATTGTCTGTCCTTTTGTTGGATATTTGTTAGTAAATGAACTATTGTTCATTTAATTGGTATTGAAGCTTTGTTTCTAATCCAGCCTTTGGCCAAACTCTTTTTCAGACCCTGTCATCCAGCCTGTTACCCCCTCCCCAATTTTGCATGGGTATCCACCTGTGACTTTTACCACAATTTCAGCTGGGGGTTACACCTTGATGGAGATTTGGATGGCTAAGGGTCTTGACGCTAGATTGTGGCATATGATTTTTCATGATGGTTGATATTGATTATGCTTTCACATGGCTGATTAATAATGAAGACAGTGCATTTTACCTTCATGTCACTTGATCATTAATGAAGCACTTATGATGGTGCACTAGGCTTGTTTGCATGATTTGTGATCCTAGTGTTTTGGGCTTACATATTGAAGACATGTGCCATCTAATTTTGTAGAGAGCTCTTGCTCATTAAGCATAGTAATTAGTATATTGACATGGATGGCTTATGATGATTCTCAGCCAGCTATAAATGCATTTGGAGAGCTGTTCTCATTTCTAAATCTCTTGTATATGCACAATGACAAACAGCATAGTGATTATTCCCTTTGAGATCTGTTAGCAGTGGCATAAAACCAATGTTCCACGGAGTTTCCGGGACGGGGGAGCTATCCAAAATTAGATGGCACATTCAGCAGGGTACGGACCGGCCGGTTCCGTACGGAACCGGTCAAAACCGGCCGGTTCAGCCGGTTTTGACCGGTTCCGTACGGAACCGGCCGGTTTTCTGGCCGGTTTGGAAAATTTTCCGGTTTTCAAATTTTTTTGCCTGGACCAGACCGGCCAAGCCTGTGAACCGGTCTGACCGGCCGGTTTTGCCGGTTCCGATCCGGTTCCGATAACATTGGTTTATAGCATGCATTAGCTTGCAAAAGCTAAGTAATCCCAAGACCTATATGAAAGAACACCAGTCATCAAAAAGAATATTTTAAGCTTAACGATAAGAGATAAACAATGTCCTTAAGATGCATAATGTTATTATCTGACAAACTGAATGTCAACACAAATACAGTAAGAAATTAACTATCATTTAATCCATGATAAAAGAACGTAAGAAATGACAGATGACAAATTAATTATCAATGATGACACAAGTGATCAACTAATACATTCATTACAGTAAAACAGACCTATATTCATATTCAATGCTTTTAGGACACTTTAAATAAACGTCGATTTTGTGTTGGCTTAAATTGACCCAAAGGTTTCCAATTAGACCCAGGTTCTTTGCAGTTCTCCCTTTGACCAACAAAACCCCTTCGTACTAGCCCTTTTGGCAACAACCTGCGAGTAGGTTGAGGTCTCACCCGAGGTGTATCTTATGGGGTATTGCGGAATCAGGTTTCCATAGTAAATGATGAGTTGTTTATTTGAACAAGCTACGTAGTGCAGGATAGAAGGAGTGCGTGGCGGGGCAAAGTGATGCGGTGCGCATCACGATCTATGCTACGAGCAGTACTATGTGGTGGAGGCAACACTGCGGGCTGCACTAAGGGTTTCTTACTACTGCGAATCCTCTACTGGAACTGCGAATCACCCACAATTATCCTCTACTTGGAAAATCTTGGAAACGTTAAGGCACTGAAATGAATATCACTCTTCCAGTCATTCAGGCACTTACTAGTTATCTTTCTAGCATTCCTCAAGAACTTGGATTATTACAACATGAACTGAAATGATAAACATGATTAACTTTGTTGCGTTCCTTCACTGTGTGTAAGAAATTAATTATACTTAAATGACTGATTCACGGCCTTAGCATAGAATTGAAATGTTCCCCATTCATCTGCTTCCGTGGAACCTAGCATATCATTCCCAAACTTCTCCTATTGGTAAATGCATATCAAATTTCTCATATTACAGCATGCATGGAAACATTCAAGCTTTCATTCTATAGGAAATATAGACAATCATTCATTCATAAACATCATCACATAACACAGGATTTAACGTGGTTCACTTCCTCGGATGGAAAACTACGTCCACAAGAATGGTTGGTAATATATTTCTTTCAAAAGGGATGGGGAAACTATTCTTAGTCTGTGCACTCAGCTACTGACTCTCCTTTCTCTCGGCTAGGTCTCTGTGCACACAGCTACAGAGCCTTTAAAATATTCTCAGCTCAGAGAGATTCTTCAATACAAAAAGGTTATCTCCTTAATTTCTTAGCAACAACAAAAGAATATCAATAATATAGAAAGAGAATATGCCACACAGAGAGAGAACCCCCATCCCATATAAAATGTCTTCTTAAATAGATCATGCCTGAAGGTCATGTATGTACAATTCTGAAGACCTAAAACCCAAAACCTTAAGGGTTTCCAAAACTGCACCGGTTTTCCAAACTGGCTCGCTGGCTCCTGGTAGCATCTGCTTGATCATGGTAGATCTCCACGTCCTCATTCTGTCGCTATCGGCCTTCCTATCGCATGCATGCCTACAGGATGCTTCTGCCAAACCATTTCTCTCTAACGGTTTTACCTTCTAAGCTTGCCAAACGTCGCTTTCCTTAAAAGCCCATGCGTGGCTGCCTTCCTGTTTTGCCTGCATCCGCCGCTCAGCAATCCTGCAGTATCTTTCCAAAAATGGCTTCTACCGATCGAGCCGGTAGCTACACTTGATACTTGTCCAACACACCGCTTTGTTGTTTCCACGTGGCCTCCTAATTCCGCAACATTGCTTCTGTGCAATAATAGTCTTTGCATCATGACCAAAAGTTCGACGATGCGCGCAACTCCGCAACCTCATCAAAAGTTGGATGCTGCAATCAACTTCATAGCATCCTCAATACTTAGCCAAAATTGTGTTTCTGAGCTGTGCTCAGCTCAGCTTTCCCTGCTTGCCTCAAAAAGGTGCTTCCAAAACTTTAACTCAACCTAGGCCCAACATGCCCTTAACACTTACATGTGGCTCATCCCCGAGCCAATGATTGTTTTAGCTGTCTGACTCTACGCCATGACCAGTGGGATGAACTTGGCGGCAAACTCTTCATATGTATTGCACAACTGCACCAATGCTTCTCTTGAATCCTCCTCAACCTGTTTAATTGTCTCAAGCAGTGTTGGAGTTATCTCTTGTCCAATTTGATCTTGTACCTGCTCCTGGTTATCGTGCATTTCTACTAACTTATCTTCAATCTGCCGCGATACCGCCATGGCATTCTCCTGGAGCTGCTGCTACTGATTATCCATCTCAGTTTCTTTTTGTCATAATTCCTGTACTTCTTTCTTTAAGCTGGATATCTCCTTATATCTCAACAGCCTTTCTCTAGGTGGCAGAGCTTTCACCTCTGCATTCAACTCGTCCAGCACGATCTATTTTTCTTGTACCGTGGTCTTGACCTGCAGCAACCCTTGATCGTCTTCAAGGGTTGCAATTGCGTATGAAACCTTATCCAGGAGAGATTGGCACTTAGCCATCTCACTTGTGATTCTTTTCGAGGCGACGCTCACTATTTTCTCTCTAACCTGTCGTCCAGTTAACGGTGCCTGCTTATTCAGCTTATCCTTCAATGTGGCAATGTCAGCCTCATAATAAATATCTTTATCCTGCATCTCCGACTACAAGGATCTCACCTTATCTCTGATCCTCAGGACTGTGTCTACAGGATCATCCTGGATTTCTATGTCTTTAATATCCTTTGCCACATTGGATATGGTGGTCTCCAAATTCTGTCCGCAGTCTTGCTCATTGTGTAGCTGTACTTTTGCCTTTTGTTGAATTTGTCTATTTGCTGCAGTGAGTTCTACTTGTAACTTCATCACTTCAACCGTTCGTTCATGCATCTCCTCCACGATCTGGGTGTGGATGAAGTGCAATCCTGGTAATGGGATTTTAGCTAAGTCGAGCTCTACCCTCTTGACTCCCGTTGTGTCCAAGGCCACTTGCTCTGCTATTGACAACATAACAACCAATGGGTCCACATGGACAATCCTAGTCTTCGACGACAGCGTTATTGCTAGTTGTTGGCTTACTTGCTGCAAGGTTCCTACTGACCTCCTTTCGGCCCCTGCTTCCTACGACAAAACAAGGCTTTTTTGGAAATCGTCCATTTTCTTCATTAGGCCTTACATTGTGAACCTCACTTGGTGCAGGTCATCCTGGATGACCTTGTCCTTCTTTTCTTTAACTACCATAAGCTCCTTCATCTGATCTGATACTATTTCGGCTATCATCTTGTAGTCATCATCATTAAGGACTGCCTCCGATTGAATCTTTGTAGCCTTCACTTTTTTCCTCGACTTTGGCTTCTACGAAGTCTCATCTTCTTTTCTCTTCCCTGTTTCTTCAATAATTGGGCATGAGAGTGGGATCGGCTCATCTTCTGCTGAATCTGTCTCCACGTCCATGACCTCTACATAGAATTCTGTTGGCCAATCTTTCATGAGGTCCTCATTATCCTACTCATACATGATGTACTTTTCTAGGAACCACTCTGGTTTCCTCGTTTGTGCTTTCAGCGATATGAATATACATTTCATATCCGCCTCAAAGTCGATGATGTGGATATACATTGTCATGACCTGCTTTGTAATACGGGGTGTCTTCGTGATTACGTCGTGCAGTTGAATATAATATTTGTAAAATATTTCTTTTGTTGCATGCTGGTGCTCTGCATTTGTGTTTTCCCAGAGGTTGACGAACTTAAACCCTCTAGGATCCTTGCTATCCATAACGATGCCCGCAAAATCTTGCAGCTCCTTCCATCCACACAAAGCAATGAGGACGATGAGCTAGGTGAAATGGAATTGGCCACCATTCACCTGGGTGTCATTGAGTTCTTCAAGGAACTCATTCAACATAAACTGACACCAATTGAAGCTGTGGCCTTCAGCCGCTGTGGCACCAAGGAGTATTGCGCCCGCAGGCACCTCCGAAGGTCTAGCTGTTTTGAGCATCTTGCCTGCAAGCAACTGCATTACAAATCTTGTTGCTTGGTCCTCTATATCCTCTGTCGGGAATCCTCTTTTCGCCTTCACCACCGAGTGGGTCTTATTCATCTTCTCAACAACCTCTTTTTCTTTGCTCTTCCCCTGGAAGAATTGCTTCGGATCCTTACCGCGCTTGCTTAGCCCGGTGATGCGGTGGATCAAATCAATGTTAATGTCAATGTTTCTGTCTAGCCATAGATAACCTTGATGGATTCACGCCATGAGTGTGCGAACCACGATATTCAGTTCTGGAGAGCGGTCAAAATGTGGCAATCTCAGCAAGTTCAGTAGCCCTAACTAAACGACAGGTGCTAACCAACTGTTAGCTACCAAGTTTAGGGTTCCCTTGGCGTCCTTTTTCCAGCACATATACTAGTTTGGTTGAAAATCCGGGTATTTGGGAACATCTGGCTCATCTTTATTCATTCCCAAGAGGTCATAATCCTCCCATTTACAATCTGCTATCTTTCCCAGCAGATTCTTACCAATGTTTACATGCTTTGACATAGGTGACAATGGGATGTCGTATCTTGCATTCTTGAGCAATTTAAACATAGGCGCATTCAGTGTCCACGAGGAGATATATTCAGGTGTCATCTTTAAAGGTTATGTCTAAAAGGCTAGTGCTTTATGTGCCAAGGATCCCAATTTTATGATGTTGGATCGAGGTGCAGTTACAACTTTTCCCTTATCTTTTGGTTTTTCCTACATCGTGGGATTAATTCTCGGTGATATATGGGATCCTTCACCTTGTTCTATGGCGACCTTCTTAACTGGGGTTTTCATTAACTGTTGAATCCCTCCTTACTGAAAGAAGCTCAGTGCTTCTTAAAGGGTCAATTCTTCTTCTCTAAAGGAAGGTTCGAACATTCATAAATGGGGTAGCGGCTAAGGCAAACAGAATACAGATGGCTACTAGCTCAGAGAGGTTAATCGCAGAAAATTCTAAGTGCTTGGTAACGCCCGCGAGTCTCCCAACAGTGTTATTTATAAGCACGGCAGACCCTCTCCCACACCCTTCAACCGCTAGATAAGCATTTAATGTGGTGTCTGTTGGCGAATTTGAGTGGATCCTTCGATCTTTTCTGTCGTCAACATGCTCATAACGACTATCTTTGCTTTAAATGCTGAAGCGGTTGTTGCAGCGGTCATCTAATGGCTATTTTTCTGAAAAGCCATGCAACGGCTATTTTTCTCTAGCTGCTGCACCGAACTGCGTGGCAAGCCATCTGCAACCCTGCGCGGCTACTTCGCAATGCCAAAAATTTCCAACTACGTGGCTACTTCACAGTGCCAAAAATTTCCAACTGCGCAGCTACTTCGCAGTGCCAAAAATTTCCGACTATGCGGCTTCCACTCTACATATATATTTTTCTTCTTCTTTTTCTCTCTCTCTTTTTTTATTTTTTTTCCCTTCCGCACAGCTTCAACAGTGCTGCGCGGTACATAGATCATTCTTTTTATCATACCTTCTTCCTTTTATCATACATGTACAGACTCCTTTACATTTCTAGTGTCCACTTTCAACTGTACTTGACACTTAGAATTTGTTTCCTTTGTTCGTTATTCAGAGTTCTGCGAAGCATTGCTATCATGGTATAGCTTTAGCCTGCTTCCATTTATTAGGGTTGGCAAGGTATCACCAGCTAAATTTGCTAACTGGAGTGCACCAGTGTTAGTAACATGTATCACAGTATATGGGCCAAGCCAATGCACTTAAATTTACCAGGGAATTTCATGAATTTGCTATCATACAAGAGGACTACATTACCTACCTAAAAACACTTGTTCTTTATATGGCGATCATGCCATGCTTTCTCGTGGTCCTTTTGAGCTTGCTGGTGGAAGCCTGCGATGAAGTGATCTTCCTCTAAGCCCAGTAAGTGTAGTAATATTTCTTCCAGAGCTTCGCAGTCTGCCATCCCTGTAAATGCAGCGATTCTCAAACTAGGAACAATGAATTTAATAGGCATTATAGCCTCCTACCCATAAACCAACCGAAAGGGTGTCTATCCTGTCAATTTCTTGCATGTGGTTCTATATGCCCATAACACAGATGAGACGCGTAGGTCCCAATCGTCTCTATTTACATTGCACACCTTAGTGAGTGCGTTCTCCAATATTTTATTGAAAGCCTCTATAGTACCATTCGCCTGTGGATGATATGGAGTACTGCACTGATGATGAATGTGGAATTCCTCTGTAAGTGCATCAATCGTCTTGTTCAAAAAGTGATTACCTTGGTCACTCATCAAAATCTTCGGACAGCCAAATATGGTGAGTATTTCTTCAAAAATAAACTACACAGTAGTACTAGCGCTGCAATCCTTAACTGGTTTTGCTTCTTCCCATATGGTGAGGTAATCTGTAGCAATAATAATATACCTTGCACCCATTCTTTTTCCTGGTGGGTTTATAGGGCCCACAGAGTCTATTGCCCATTTTTCAAATGGATACAGTGTTAACTGTGGATTCAATGGCATCTCATCTCGGTGTGATGGTTTTCCTATCCTCTGACAGACATCACAATTCCTACAATATTCTTTGGCATCTTTATGGAGCACAAGCCACCATATCCTTGTGCGTAATATCTTCTGCACAGTAGCCCTTCCTGCATAGTGACCTCTTGCGATTCCTAAGTGTGCATTGGCCAGAATAAATGGATTCTCATGATCAAGTACGCACTTGCGCAGGACTTCATCCGGCCCAAGTTTGTATAACTGGCCTGCAATTATAGTGAAGTCCACAGCACGCACCACTAACTGTTTTTTCTACTGGACTGAGAATTCCTAGGGTGCTAGCCCTGTTGTTAGGAAGTCAATGATATCCTTGTAATAATCATCAGCAACCTGTATACTAAATAACTATGCATCATGCAGACTGTCTTCAATATTCGTCGGCTCCTCTCCTGACTCAATCTTTGACAGATGATCAGGTCCCAAGTTCAATCTACCTGGCTTGACAATAATTTCAAAGTCATATTCCTGGAACAGCAATAGCCATCGGCATATGCATCCCCCTAACACTGGCTTGTTGACTAAATATTTCAACGTAGAGTGGTCAGTAAACATAAGGAAGTGCGATCCCAACAAATAGTGTCTAAATTTCTGTAGGGCATATACCATCACAAGGCCTTCCCTCTCAGTCGTAGTATAGTTCTTTTCTGCTGTTGAAAGCTTTCTACTAGAAAATGCAATAGGGTGGTCAATACCTCCCTCTCCTGGCTGAGCTAACATGATCCCTAGGGCAATAAATGATGCATCAACATGGACATGGAATGGCTTTGTCCAGTTTGGAAAGACTAGAATTGGCGCAGTGACCATCTTTTCTTTTAATGTGTCAAAACCCTGTTCGCATTCTGCGTTCCAAATGAATGGCGTGTCTTTCTTCAGCAGCTTTTCCATTGCTACGGTTATCTGTGCATAACCCTTTATAAATTTCCTGTAATATCCAGTATGGCCTAATGTAGATCGCAACATCTTGACTGAATTTGGTGTTGGTAAGTTTGCAATAACTGCAATCTTCGTAGGGTCTACCATCAATCCTTGCTTACAGACAATGTGGCCAAGTAAAATTCCATAAGGCACACAGAAAATACACTTTTTCAAATTCAAGGATATTTAATGTTGTCAACACTTCTCGAGCATCATGTGGAGATTTGCGCAATGATTTTTCAATAGACCAAATACAATCCAATCATCAAAATACGCTTCTAAAAACTTGTGCATAAAATCTTTAAATGTTGCAATGACGACTCTAAAGAATATGGCAGGTGCGTTCTTCAGCCCAAAAGGCATGACGGTGTACTGGAATGACCCTCATTCTGTAGCAAATGTCGTCTTATGCCTATCCGCAGGATCAATCCTGATCTGATGATAACCAGAGAAACCATCAATGAAAGAATATGCCTCATTTCCTCCAACGTTATCAAGCACTTCGTCTGTGAATGGAGTAGGAAATGGTTCATGCATGGAAGCATCATTCAGCTTTCTGAGATCCACACAAATCCTGATCTTGCCTTTTGCATTCTTGTCTTGAACAACCATGGGGCTAATCCATTCGGATTCTTCAACTGGTTCAATGATTCCTGCTTCTAGCATCTTATCTAGCTCTGCGCAGACTTTTTCCTTATAGTGCGGATTCAATCTGTATGGCCTATGCTTGACAGGCTTAGCACCTGGCTTTAAAGGTATTTTCATAACCCCTAGGTCTCCCAAAATTCCTTTCATTTCTATAAATTTATTGGAAATAGTTCCTGATACTCATGTAAGGTATCTGCGATCTCTGCAATAGTCTGATCATCCCAATAATCTCCTATTGATGCGAACTTCGGCTCTTTGTCTGTGCCAATGTTCACTTTTTGTGTTTTTACTGGTCTAGTCATATCTAGGATTTCCAACGGAGGTCCTTCTACCTCACGCACACCTTCTGATTCTGGTATATCTATGTTGTGTGGGTCATCCTCATCGTCTTCATTTGTATCATTGGTATCTTTAGCTAAGTTGCAACACTCGATCAGGTGCTCTTCATGTTCCTTCCATTCTGACTGTAGGTGCGCAGGAATGCACTCTGTCCCAAAAAACTCCTACAATGTTATGTTTTGATGATGACAGTCGTCCTGGAATATGCACTTCTTGATTAGCTGTAATGCTTCATGGATTAATGGATTCTCATCTTCAAAACTGAAGTCCTTCTGGAAGATCGCAGTGAGCATCTCCCAATCAGTGAGTTCACTATGCAACTCCAGGTTGAGGTACCATTTCTCTGGGATACCCGCATCCAATGTATGTACAAATAAATGTACCCATTCTGTAAGTGGTCTTTCCACCCATGCCTTTGAATAGATTTCAATGTGCTGACTAGGGTCTGTCTGTCCATTATACTTTGCAAAGGGTAAAATAACCTTTTTGGCGAATTGAATCTGCATCTTAGTTCTGCATTGATCCCAAGTGGTCAATGTTTTCTTATGTGCATTCCACCATCTGGTAGGTGTATCGTGCAATGCTATATCTAAAGCTGGTAGTCTATGCTCATCTGGTATAGATGCAGCATATTCCCTTATGAAACTATAAGCATTAGCAGAACCATCATATGTGGGAATAGGACTCACCTCTTTTCTGATCCAGCGTAGTGATATTGTAACCTGCGCACATCTCCTTGCTGATACTTCATGCATGCGGCTTTGCCAATTCTCCAATCCTGTATCCAAGTCAGAGATACAAGAAGTGTCACATCGCCAGCTGAGCGTACCGTCCGCAGTAGGATTAATGTAGTCTTCCTTGTTCGCAATCAGCTAGTATAGTTGGTCTAAATCTTGAGCTTGGGATTCCTCCTGAATCGGCTCACTATATCTATCACCATCTTTAGGATCCAATGGTGCGATGACCCGAAGATGCTTCCCTTCAAAGATCATCTTCTTTGTTTTCAATTTTATGATAGCTAAGTTATCCATAGCCCAATCAATTCCCAATATTGATGGAAAAGGTTGACTATCATCCACAATTTCAATAACCTCAAAGTCTGCATGACTCTGTACTCCGTCAATGTCAACTACTACATTAGCTAAGCGGCCAAAAGGTATGACCTTCTCCTGATTAGCCATTCGTAACTGGATAGGTGACCAGAGCAACTTTGGTCGACCCATCTGCTGCCATGTCTGCTTATTCAAGACATTCACTTCTGATCCTAGATCAAGGATGACTTCATCCATTTCAAAATCTCATATCTGAGCAGTAAGCCTCATCTCTCGGCCTGTTCTTTTGTGCTTCCTTATATGATGTACAACGCTATCTGGAGTCTCTGTTGCAATCTGAGGTTCATACTGGCTGATAAGCTTCTAGAGCTCTACTATGGCTTTTTTGCTTTTTAGTAACTTCATGCAACTTCACAAGAACTGCGCAACAGAAGTACGAACATCTGTCGCAGTACTTGTTTTGTCATATGGAGTCGGCATGTCTTCAATATGCGGTGTTTCACTACGCAGTGGGATCCTTGATGACTTATCTACTGGTTCTCTAAAGGTATCCCGCGTGTTAATGAAGACCTCCTTGTTCTTCTGTAGGTTAAGAGGGGGTGCTTTTCCTGGAGGTTTCCTTATCCATATTGTTTCAAGGGGATCCTTCTTCATATGTGCCTCCCCTGATGTTGAAGCTTCCGCTCTATCGCGGCCTATCTCAGTGCCATTGCACGTGACCATGTTAATGCTCAGATCCACTGGTCTATTCTCTATTGCGATCCATTGGAAGTTTGGATTCGGAGCCTCTGTTCGTCTTCTCTTCTGCATTTTCACCTCTAATACTCGGCAATCTTCAATGACATGCTCAAATGATTTACAATAGTTGCACGTAGTGCATAGGTTAACATAATCTCTAGACACGTGCCCGGGTTGGCCACAGTTATAACAAATGACTTGGCCATGGCCTCTTCCTTGTGCCAGACCAGCATTTCTTCCTCTGTCGCGGTATCCACCACCATGACCTATGTATCCTCCCTGGTCATACTGTGCATTTTCTTGTTTTGGATCGGTATCTTCTTATACGTGGTACAAGCTAGCGCCTTGCATTGAGTCCATATCCCTTTTTCTTTCATTCATTAATTCATATGCGCGGCAGTTGGATTCATCATGTCCAACTGATTTACAGAAATTGCAGTATAAATTCTTAGGAGTTTTCACATATTTCTGGATTAGGTAACAGTCATCAGGTCTATGTCCTGTGGTTCTACAAATTTCACACCATGGGGCCTGGTTCTAATTTAATGGGTTAGGCACACCACTGTTAATATAGTCGCAGAATAGAGGGAAATGCTCATGGTCATGACCTTCTCCTTTACAACTTGTACACCAGACCTCCTATCTAGGTTCATATCTTTGTTCTTTACCATTTTTCATACTTTGGAGTTCAAGTGTCAGGGTGGTCAGCTGGTTCTGGATCTCAGACATCCCAGAACTAGTATCACCAATTGGCGAAGCTTCCAACTTCATTGCAATTTCCAAGGCCTCTGCCTGGGATAGAACCTTCTGCTGCATCAATGGTAATCTGATATGAGGTAACAGCGCAGCAATGAACCATTCTTTATGCTTTTCTGGTGGTATAACAAAACTTACTTGGTCTAGTAAGGTCTTAAATTTCTCATCAAATTCCCAGACCGTTTCAGTTGGTCTTTGCTTTATTTCCTTCAGCTCAGTTATACACTGAGACTCAGACTTAGGTTTCTTGAACTCTGCCGCCAGCGCAACTTTAATTTCTTCCAGGGTTCTCGACTATATGGTAGAGTATTTCATAAACCAATGTAGCTCTCTACCACTAAAAGTGGTGATGAGCTGTGCTTGTTTCACAGCATCATCTTGGATTTGTCTTACACTCCATATGGCTTCATAAAGGAACCAATGCTGATCAGGGTCTTCTAGGCCAGTTCCTCTGAATATTGGCAGTTTCATATCAGTGTTTTCCATTGTGCTACTAGGTGGTGGGGCGCCGGGATTAGTGCGCGGTTGTTGTAAAGGGATCTGCGCACTAAATACAAATGGGACTATCGGGAGAGATGGTCTAGGATAAGTCTTCTGCGGGGTGGGCTGCGTAGTGGGTGGGTTCTGCGATAAGGGTGGCGCGATTTGTGTAGATGGTGGATTCTCAAGGGTAAATGGTTGTGTAACTTCACTATCAAGATAGCAGGGGATCTCAGTATCTATATGAAGTTTAGGGCCTTCTGGATTCTTATTAATTTTATATCTCTTACCACTTCTAAGAGTATGTGTCTCTTCGTCAGAATCAATATATGTATTGTTTATCATGAAAAACTTCAAGCATATTACTGCATTCTTAGAACACCTTTCTCAGCTAACAACATCTTAATGTATAGACTGATATTGTTCAGAAACTTACCGTGTAATCCTCCGAAAAAATGTCCTTCTACTTGGCTATAGGATTTGAGTGTGTCTACAGCAAATTCTGTTACAAAGCCTTCTAGCATATGATCAACCCAATAATCAACTGCGCGTGACAATGGGCTGTCTAACGCTTTAAGCTGCGCTGTGAGCTCGGGAGTCCGCTCCATAGGAACTCCTCCTTGGAAACAGTTTTTCTTCTTTGCGAGCCGCGAGATCCACGCATGTAGCTCGTTTGGAAATGATGCCCAAAAGATCTCATGAATGTCGTCTAACAAATATCTATCGAACCACTATGTGTCACTTAGATGTGGATGTCTATTTTCTTGTCTGTTAAAATCGCTTATGGTCTTATCCCACCAAGCTTGGATTTCTTTCTTTTCAGGATTCCAATAGTCAGATCCTTCGAGGAACTGATATTCCTCTTCACACATCGTGATTGCAACTCAATGGAACCATTTCAACACATCATGGATTCTAGCGCGGCAATGGAACCATTTCAACTCATCATGGATTCTAGCACGGCAACGGAACCATTTGTTGGCTTAAACTGACCCAAAGGTTTCCAATTAGACCCAGGTTCCTTGCGGTTCTCCCTTTGACCAACAAAACCCCTTTGCACCAACCCTTTCAGCAACAACCTGCGAGCAGGTTGAGGTCTCACCTGAGGTGTATCTTATGGGGTACTGCGAAATCAGGTTTCCACAGTAAATGATGAGTTTTTTTATCTAAACAAGCTGCATAGCATAGGATAGAAGGAGTGTGCGGCAGGGCAAAGTGATGCGGTGTGCAGCAGGATCTATGTTGCGAGTAGTAATCACCACAGCTCATGTAAGTTGTGATTCTGTATCATATCATTTGAGTTATATAAATTCCCATTAGAATTTTATTTTCTTTATTAATCATGGAACTTTTAGAACCTTGGTGTTTTCCTAGTTATCTTATCTCTATAATAAATGCACTGAACTTGCTTTGACAAACTTGTTATTAACATGAGAAAGGAGTTGGAGAGTTGATGGGTGCTGCAGTTCTTGATATTAAACAGATGGAGTTAGTGGCATCTATTGTTTTGCTTGTGTTCATGATCACTGGAGGATTTTACATTCAGGTCTGTTTCAACTATAAATTTATTTTCCTTTTGTTTAATTTGGCACAAGTTCTTCCTTGAATCCATGTTTATAGTATTTGTATTGTTTCAAACTTATTAACCAACTATGCCATGTTTTTGTAATTAACAACAGTACATGCCTGTCTTCATAGTATGCTTGAAATATGTCTCATTTTTCTTCTATGGATTTCACACTTCATGGTGAAAATGCACTACTCTCCCCATCAGATCTATGATTGCACGGGACTAGGTGGTTGTGAAAGCCTTCAAAGCTCGCCCAATTTTGAGACCAAGGGCTTGTATGGTGGTATGCAGGAGGTATGGATATTAATACCAATGGCTTTTGCATACTGCATTATGGCCTATTTCTACTTGAACAAGATCAAGCACATATGAAAACATTCATTTATACTACGGATTTGGTAAATACATTTTTTTGTAGAAGGTCAAAGGATTATATTCAATTGTATAGATGGAAATTTTGATTGGAGTTTTGCACCTAACTAAATAAATTATATTGCTCACCTTAACAGAACTAGCATATTTAGGAAATAAATAGTTTGGCTCCAAAGGAGGGGAATTTGTGTGTCAGCCCATTCCGCCTGATGGATTACTGCTTGATGTAAACTTTTATTGTGGACTAATATTGAAATATAAGATATATCTTTCCATATATATAATACTTTTAATCCTTATTGTTTTTTAATTTATTTCCAGACAAATATAATCTAGTTTGTCAAGGTACTAATAAGCCTCAATACTGAGCATACTTCTAGCAAGTACGATTATCTCATTGTTGACAAAACTAGAGATGCTTCTATCAAGTATAATGATCTCAATGTTACCATTTGTGCTTTCACGGGTAGTCATATTTAACTGCAGGAACCCCGTGTGAAAGTGTAAAACTTCTCAATGTTTCGGGCTGGGTAGTTCAGCCCATCTTCAGGAGATACTCTTCAGTTTCCCAACTTAATCTTTCAATCAGTTTCTTTATTTATAATGTATCTTAGCCTAATATTTGAAATATGTCGGCCCTTAGAAACATTATTAAGATGTCATTGTTTTATTTTTTAATTAGTTAATGATAGGAGCCCACGTCCTGCTGAGTTTCCATCTGTCATCTCGATTGATATTGAGAGGGTGCTTCTCAATTTCAATTGCTTCTCTTACTCGTCTTCTTGTGTAATGGTCAATGTTGGCGATGACTTTGGCGTCGTCCATGAGAATGTGGTGTTTGGAGGTTATGGAGTGTTCTGCTAATGCGAAATTCTTTATCCATCCATGAATGATGTCCGCGCTATGTTCTTTCAATCTTGTTAGTACCGAGCGACCAGTTTCTCCAATGTACACTTTACCGCAGCCACATGGGATCAAGTACACACCTTTATTCTTCTTAGGGTCCGCTTGATCTTTTGCATGGTCTAAGATTCCACGCAACGTGTTCAAAGGAGAGAAGGCAACCCTTATTTGTTTCTTCCTCAGTATGTTGGCTATTTTGTCAGTTGTCCCTTGGATGTAAGGAAGCTTTATTGATTTTATAATCTTGTTTTGATTCTTTGCCTGCCTTGCTTCCTAGGACTTCTTCATGGTTTTGCTGATTAGATTTTCACTGTAGCCATTATTTTTGAAGACCTTGAGAAGGTGTTCTAGTTCAGTATCCAAGTGTGCCAAATCAGAAATTCTCTTGGCTCTAATAGTCAGAGTGTTAATGATGCCAATTTTTTGTGCCGGGTGATGATGAGAGTCAGATCTAATGTACTTATCTGTGTGCGTCTTTTTTCGATATACCTGGTGTGCTAAAGATCCGTCTTCTTTTCTAGATAGAAGGATGTCTAAAAAAGGAAGACTATTGTCTTCTTCGATTTCCATTGTGAATTTGATGTCTTCAGATTGGCTGTTCATGTGTGTTAAGAAATCCCCGAGCTTATCTTTCCCATGGGGCCAAATGAAGTTGGTGTCATCCACATAACGTCGCCATTGTTGCGGTTTTTCTAGAGCGGAGTTGATGGCCTTTTCTTCTAAGTGCTCCATGAAGGTGTTCGCCACAATGGGGGAGAGAGGTGATCCCATTGCTACCCCATTGATTTGCTCATATATGTCCGCATGATAACTAAAGTAGGTGGATCTTAAACACACATCAACCAGATTTGCAGTCTCATTCTCTATGAGTCTTCTTATCACGGCTATAGCCTCTTTTACTGGAACTTTCATGTAGAGTGATACAACGTCGAAGCTGACCAAAAAGTCTGAATCTCTTAATATAGTGGATCTTATGGTGTGAACAAAATGAGAGGAGTCCTTGATAAAGGATTGAGTCTTACCTGCCAGTGGTTTGAGTTTTTCAGTGAGAAGCTTTGCCAATCCATATGAAGGCGAGCCGATTGTGTTTACAATCGGCCTGAGAGGACAACCAACTTTGTGAACCTTCGGTAGCCCGTATATTCGTGGAACCACGGGGTTTTTTGGTGTGATCTTCTTTTTAACGCTGTCATCCAAAGAAGAGTTCTTGATAGCCCTGGTGATCTCCCGTATGATTTTATTGCTGGGATCCTTATCGAATTTCCTGTAGCTCCCGCTCGTGGTCAGATGTTCTATCATTTTTCTGTGATAATCATCTGTGTTCATCACAACCGTTGCATTCCCCTTATCAGCTTTCAAGATCATAATCTCTTTGTTCAGCTTCAGTTTCTTTAGCGCATAATTTTCCTCCCTGCTCAGATTACTTTTAGGTGGTTTGGCACATCTGAGAGATAGTGTGCAGTCCTGCCTGATTTCTTCTGCCTCAGCCTCGAGGAGAAAGACAATCGCGTCCTCTATTCGGCAGATTATATCCTCGTGGGGAATGTTTTGCGGTGCTATAGTGAAGTTCAGACCACGCTGAAGGATGCTTGTGGAAATCGCATCAAGTTGGATGGCTGATAAATTGACAACGTTCTTCATGTCTTCCTTGATCGCACCAGTACTTTGTCTCTTCTGCAAGTTATCGTATTTAGTGCACTGCTTTATGGAAGCTTTTCTGAAAGCCATATTAACCTTGGACAAGAGGCAGGTCGAGATGCTCATCCAGATGTCGGAACGCACAGAGTTAGCCAGTTCGAGGTGAAGACACATACAGTCAAACGATAAAGCATTTAGTTTATTGCGTGGAAGCTCGTATAGCTTTATTTTGGTAGTGAATTAAATCCTATTAAAGTGTTATGAATTTCTAAACATTATATTAGTATTAAAAATTTCAGTTAAAATTTGTTGAACTGTGGTCTAGTTGTATATTGGAATGATTGTGATGACAATTACAATATGGCTAAATACAAGTTATCACTTATAATTGATACACAGAAAGTATGACAGTATGACGTTAAGGAATATTGCATATACACCATTCCTTTTATCTCAAGCATCCTTGTTGCTGATCTCTAAACATGTCCATGAACTAAGTAAGCTTATTGATACATTCTAATTGGTTTATAAGGTGTATGCAGCTTGGAAAGGTTGGAAAGACAGATGAAAGTTTGTGGGTTAACTTTTAATCAAAT
Source organism: Larix kaempferi (assembly GCA_027924585.1). Taxonomy (NCBI): domain Eukaryota; kingdom Viridiplantae; phylum Streptophyta; class Pinopsida; order Pinales; family Pinaceae; genus Larix; species Larix kaempferi. Next base: position 6,169,866 of record BSBM01000049.1, on the reverse strand, counting down.
ACTTTAGATAGGAGATTGCCTCTGAAAATTGCATGGACATCTTTGAGCCGGTGAAGTTATCTTTTGACATATCGCTTGTAGATTAACAAATTGTTGCATTAGTCTTTCATATCCATTGGCATATATTTTTGTTGTTTTCATTGTTTGCTGGGAGGGCCTATAGTTAAGAATTATACACAGCCAATTCTTGAACTGGTTTAGACATCAGGGGATACATTACATTCAGTATTTTCCCATGGCATATGAGAGGTATATTAAATTGTGATGTACTTATCAAGGTTAATGAATTGGAGATTTACTCTTTTGAATAGTTTTAATTGAGGAATTAAAAACTTCAGAGCTTATTATACCAATTTTACTTAATACTGTAAAGATAATGTTGATCAGATGGTATTTTCAGTGTAGGTAGATTCTCAATGCCCATCTTTTGAATTCAATTTATGCACAGTACATAAATTCACGTTGCATTATTTATGCTTCTATTCTCCTTTAAATTTTAGAAAAAAGAAACATTTACTGTTTATTGTTTATGAATCCAAACAAGAAGTTGTTTATCTTTTGTACTTCTATTATTTCTATACTTGTATGGACCAACGAGAATGGATTAGATGCAAAATAAACTGCTTGAAACTTGGGGCTTTGTAATTTTGAAAGGGAATGAGGTTCTTTGGATTGGTCAACGAATAAGTCATAAATTCATGCTTACTCTTGGAATAATGAATAAGTCATAAATTCATACTTACTCTTGGAACTATGAATAAGTCATAAATTCATACATACTCTTACTCAGTTGGAACTATGTTAAATTTAGATTATTACTTGACCTATTCGAAAGAAAATGAAAATCTCATTTAAGCCATTTTGAATGAAGGATATACCATGCATTTTTCGAAAATGAAAATCTCAAATCCATTTTGAATGAAGGATATACCATGCATTTTTTTCTCTTTAGAGATCATGGTTTTCACATCTCTTTGGTCTATTATGATCTTTCTTTTTCTTTTGTTCTTCTTGTTGATGCTTGAAGTTTTTGTCTGAAATATATTACTAATTCCCTTACCTTGACATGGCTATTCAGAGGAGGGAATCATAATATTGGATGCGTTTAGGTTCCAGTTTATTTCAGTGTTTTCCATATACCGAATTCGCTCTTAAAAATGATATATATTTGATTTGTTGGTTAAATCAGAACTTACAAAAATATTAAGCAGCATATATGGCATAGTTGATATCTTTTATAGCAGGTTTGTACAGATTTATATTGAGTGGCATCGGATAGGTTTGAAAGCTTGAAATGGCTAGAAAAATACCTTTTTTGCGGAGGAAGTAGATAATTAGTTCATAAAATGCATGTGTGTCTTTTAAGGTCGCTCAGAATGGAGTGATTATATATATGTGGTTTTGTAAAATTTATTAAAATGAATCAAAATCATTAAAAACAAAATTGTATGGTCAAAGTTTTTATGAATCCAGTGGATGTGTAACTTTTGGCAAAATGCCTATTAAATTTAGGAAAAAATAAAGTTTATCCATTTATTAATTCATTCCCCTAACTATGTAACCTTATTCCTAATAGATTGAGTTGACTAAATGCTACTTTGTTAGGTTCATGATGCTTAATGTTTCTCTGGAATTGACTATATGCTACTTCTACATTGGCTTCACCTAATTTGTAAGACTTAATTCATGCTTTGAATCTCATCTCAAGTGTCGTCTACATGGCTACACTATTTTCCAATAGAGCATTGTGTTTTTGTCATCTCGGGTTAGTTTATATCCATATTGTAAACCATTATTGCCTTGCATTTATGTTTTACAGTTTTTGAGTTCGCAGTCATCTTCCCTGTTTTTCTCATTTCCAAAACAAGATAACGAATCTTTCAATCTTGAAATGGTTTTCCATTATCAATTCTTTTTGGATAAAGTGTTGTTTTCTCTCTTTGATACATGCTCTCATTTTGTCCCATACCATTGATTTTCATTACAAGAGAGAAGGGGATTTGTAAGGCTAGTTGCATCTGGAAGTTGTTAGTCAAGGGTACTAATAAAGTTCCTGGGCGTAAGTTTTAGTTAATGGGGGTTATTTTATGTCTTTCTGAATTTTACTATACTAATCTGTATTTATTCATAGAATTTCTTGTAGGGATTTATATTTAAATTTAAGAACTAAGTAAATAATTTCATTCGATTTCAACTTACTTCAAAGTTTAACTTAGCCTATATAAGGACAATAAGTAAGAAAACCCAACACGTTTTCTTTTAGGTATACCCTGTCCATAGAATTGGACTATGTCGTCTTTGACATATCATTTACTGACATAAATTCCACATTATGCACATTTTCAAATACTATTGCAGGATTCAGTTTTGAGATTCAAAGATTGATCTCTGTTTTTAGGCCACAAGGGGTGTGTCAATAAATTTGAAGTCATCTTCTCCACCAATAATGGAAAATGATATTTGTATCAATTTTTGGGATTCTTTTACATAGAATTGAGCTCTGTTGTATTTGACATACTATTTACTTACATAAATTGTCTTTGAGTTTCACCCCAAATCAAACCTCAAAAGCTTTTCCTAAGATCACATGAGCTATGATGTCATCAAACAAGTACTTACAATTTGAAAGTTGCCACAACCAGTTTTTATTCAAACCACATTTAGTTCTAATAATTGATATTCAAGTGCTTAAACATGGCTTCAAACTATGCTTAGTCCAACCATAATTAGTCCTAATATTTTGCATTTATCCACAATTTTTCCATTTACATTTCTTAACTAAACATTTATATAATCATTGATTCACAATTTTGCAATTTACATTTCTTATCTAAAGGTTTCTAAGAACTACCAATAGAAATGTCGATCCGTAGATGTAGAGTAATAGATGCATCTTACCATGACTACGATGCATTTACTACATAGATGTGGATAGCATTTGGTGTTGGTTGAACATGAGGTGTAGGGTATGGTTTCTAAGTTTAAGTTTCGACAAATCATTAGACAATGCAACCGTTGGGTTTCTGAAACAAAAGTGATTAAGAGCTCACGGGGGTTGCATATAGCGATGAATTCTCAAAACATGGAAGGAGCATAGGCACTAGTCTCATCTTAGGAACAGTAGGAGTGATATTCAATGTCCATTTTTATAGGAGTGATATTCAATGTCCATTTTTATAGGAGTAATATTCAATGTCCATTTTTATCAAGACCATCACTAATATAAACCATCTAATGAAGCAATTTGGAACTCAAAATTTTAATGTTTCTCAAAATTAAGAGAACACTATACATGAACAGCCACCAATGCATGAGAAGCCATTTCAAAAGAGTGTTAGATTCAAGTATCTCCTTCTATAATTCATTCATAATTTTATGATACCTGATGTTCAAGGTTTCTTTCCACTCATTAATACTAGTGTTCACCTCTTAACATAGCCATTATATGTTTTAGAAAGACCAATGACAATAATATGATTTGTTTCAAATAAGTTACAAAGTTGCTAAAGCAAGCCTCAAAATCACCTTTAGTACTTGAGTTTCACACACTGCTTGGATAAGATTTTTATTGAGGTTGTACATTGTATAAGTGGATTTTTCCTTTTCAATCAACTATAGACATAAGTGATCTGCCCAAATACGTGGAGTGTTACTGGAAGCATTCTAAAGATTGGTGATGGGCGTCTATCTTCCTTCCAAAGGGGAAAGACATGGAGCTAAGCAACAGCTGAGTGGTTGGGCTCCCCAAGCCATGCGTGAAGCTAGGGTTTTTGATTGCATTATCGGAGTGGCTGGGCGTGAAGGCCGAGAGGGGGAGACATGGTAAAAAGGGGAAGGAGAGAGGAGTTGCGTTGGAAGGGGAGCCAGGTAGGTGAGTTTGGAGGGGAGCATGCTAACTGGGGCAGCGTGAGCTTTGATGGAGCGTGGGTTGTAAATTATGAGAGCTGGGCAAGCGCTGGAAGGTCTGCGCAGAGGGGGAAATGGGTTGGAGTGAAGGTGGGTGCAGACTATATGGAGAGGAGCGCAGGTGGGGGAGATAGCAGAGCCAAATGGTGGCAGTGCAGGCTGGGATGGCGGCGTGAAGGGAGATGCCGGGAAATGTGGGAGGAGACAGTCGTTACAGGTGCTGCGTGGAAAAAGGGGGGAGGAGAACGTGAGAGCTGAGCGTGATAGGAGGGGAGAAGCGTGAGAGTTGGGAAGGAGGAATAATGGTGGACTGAGTGGAAAACCTACAGACCAGAACAATACGTTGCTGAAATTCACAGAGAAGTTAATTCTTTAATCCGAATACCTACTATGCAAACAAGACATGAATAATCTTCTCAAAACACGCCCACTTTGTATTAGATCACAGGCTCCTTTTATATGCAAAGGATCCGACTTATTTACCTAAATATGCTCTAATACAATTAACACACTTAACTAAGTCTAGGATTACTTATGTTCCCTATGGGTTGTAATGAAGGCTATCTTCGTTGTGGCCTAATTCCTCCCTGTTTAAACCTGGAAGCATCCCTGCTTCCATGAGAAGATGAGGAAAATGACTTTGCATGATCTCACATGTCATCCATTTTGCTTGAGTGGGAGTCTGTCCTTCGCGTGTGAGGAGGTAGGAGGTGTAAGTCCGGTGGCGAGTAGAATGGGTCTTGGTGTCGAGGATAGTATCTCTTGACAAAGGGAGCTGGAAGTCTGGAATATTGTCCACAAGATGGGTAATTGTGACTGGTTGATCCAATAATGGAGGCTCGAATAATTTTAGGTGCTTGACATTGATGACATTGTGGATGCTGAACTGAGGAGTTATGTCCAATCGATAGGCATTTTCCCCAATCTTTTCCAGAATAATGTAGGGGCCATATCGAAGTGGATGAAGTTTATGATGCTATCCTTTGAAGCGTTTCTTGTCCTAATGCAACCAGACTCGGTCTCCCGATTGAAAGGAAGTGGTTGTCCTATGTTTGTCATGTCTAAGATTGGCGCATGCTTGAGCTGCTTTGAGGGCCTCCATGACCTGAGTGTGGCGATCTGCAATTTGCTGAAGAAATTGTTGAGCTGAGTATTCCTCTTTTTGTTGATCATATGTACCATGGGGTTCCAATGTGAGTGGAAGCTTCGCTGGAGAAGCTGGTTGGAATCCTAAGCATACTTCAAAAAGAGAAAACCCGGTAGGCGAATGTGTTGTTCTCATGTAGCTATGTTGGAGAATATGCAAATAATTATCCCATTGTTTGCTATGACCAAAATTAGAATGGAGAGCATGAACCAAGACGCAGTTGACTACCTCTGTTTGGCCGTTTGTTTGAGGATGGAAGGTTGTGGAGTATTTAAGCTGACAACCAAGTAGTGCCCAGAGTGTCTTCCAAAAGGAGCTCAGGAAGCGGGAGTCTCATTCTGAAATGATGTTGCATGGTAGGCCAAAATGGGGCCACACATGTTGGAAATACAATTTTGCTATTTGGGAGGCTGTAGTGGTCTTTGTGCATGCCAGGAAGAGAGCCATTTTGCTAAAACGACATCCGACTACCCAAATTGCATCATGTTTTCATTGGGTAGTGGGTAGTCCACTTAAGAAATCCATAGAGACGGATTCCCATGGCCTAGAAGGTAGCGGGAGAGGTATATATAAGCCATGCTTTCTATTTGACTGTTTTGATTGAGAACATAAGGCGCAGGCTCTTATGAATCTCTCTACTTGAGGTTGAAGAGAAGGCCAATAGAAATGGCGTTGAAGTTGTTGAATGGTCTTCGTGGTACCAAAGTGGCCTCCACATGCAGATGCATGAGCTTCTTTAATGAGCAGCAAGCGATCCTCAGACTGTGGAACACATAGCAAATTTAAGTTGTAGAGCCACCCATCACAGATGGTGTAGTCCAAAAAAGGAGTATGGTTGATGACTGTAGGGTCCTGTAATGCAGCCCATGCTTCTTGAAAGTCTCGATCAGTAGCATACTTATCTTTCCAGGCATCATAGGTAGCACAAAGAACCTCTAGTAGGTGGAGCACTAGAGTGGGTGGTCTACTGAGTAGATCAACCATTTTGTTAGAGGTGCCCTTCTTGTATTTAATAACTAGATGGAATTCCTAAATGTAGGCTGCCCATTTGAGATGCCTTTGTTCCTATATCTTTTATTGGGAATTAATGAAAATCAGCGGATGGTGGTCTGTATGTAGAATAGTCTCCTTTCCAAATAGATAATGGTGCCATTGCTTGAGAGCTTGCACTAGGCTGTAAAATTCCTTGTCATAGGTGCTATAGTTTTTCTTAGCATCTGAAAGTGATTCTAAATGGTAAGCAATAGGATGTCCTCCCTGTTTAAGCACTACACCAATAGCATATTGTGAGGCATCTGACTCAATCTCGAATGGTTGAGATAGGTCTGGTAAATGCAATACGAGAGCTGAACATAAAGCTTCTTTGAGACGAACAAAGTTGCGGGTGGCTTCGTCATTCCAAATAAATGTAGAATTGCAATTGGAGAGCTGATGTAAAGGACGAGCAATCTGAGAGAAATGTAGCACAAACTTACGATACAAATTTATGCCACCTAGGAATCTTTTTAACTGACTCGCCGAAGAAGGTGTGGACCATTGTTTTAATGCTTTGATGCGTGAAGGATCAGGATGAATACCTTATGAGTCTACCAAAAAACATAGGTATGGAACTGAGCGTTGCCCAAAATATGACTTCTTTTCTTTAACCTGCAACTTGTGGTCTCTGAGTATTTCGAGAACTTGCCAAACATGCTGAATATGTGTTTCCCATGACTTACTAAAGATCAGAATATCATCTAAGTATATAATCATAGTACGACCCAAATGCTTCCTGAAATTATCATTAATGAGCCGCATGAAGGTGGTTGGGGCATTTGTCAGGCCAAAGGGCATGACCTTCCACTCAAAGAGACCAAACTTGGTCTTGAATGTTGTTTTCCAAACATCATCTGGGTTCATGCGAACCTGATGATAGCATGTTGTCAAATCCATCTTAGTGAACCATTTAGCACCTTGTAGGGTGTCCAGTAACTCTTCAATCCGGGGTAGGGGTAGTGGTTCTTCACCGTGGCTTTGTTAAGGGCTCAATAATCAGTGACCGGGCACATTTCTGGGGTGTCTTTCTTGGGAATAACAAATGTTGGGGAAGCACAAGGGGAAGAGGATGGTTGAATGTGTCCATAGTTGATTAGTTGTGTCAACTGCTTTTCAATTTCCTTTGTTTCCCGTGGGGCAAGGCGGTATGAAGGTGCATTGGGCAAAGCAGCACCCGGAATGAGGTTAATAGAATGGTCTATGTGTCGAGAGGGGGGAAGTCCACTAGGGGGTTGGAAAACTTCAGCAAATTCTTGTATGAGAGGGGCCATGGAGTGTGGGATGGGATGTGTGGTGTTGTCTAGTTGAATGGGTCAGACCAAACAAAGAGAAATGCATTGGTTGAGATGGACATGAGGGAGTTTTTCCTTTGTTGGCATGGGTTTGGGTGGGGCTGAGGTAAGGATATAAGTGTGGCCATCCTTGGTAATTTTATATTGACGAAATCTGGCTATATAAATAGCATTTCGTTGGTCCTGGTAAGAGATGCCAAGAAGTAGGTCAGCACAATCTAATGGAGATACATCACATAGCACCGAGTCTCTAAATTGTCCAATGGCAAATGTGACCAGGCAACGATGAGAAACTAAGAGACGGGGACCATCCTTTTGGACCCATCCTAGCTGATATGGTTTCGAATGAGGAGTAGTGGGTAGGTGGAGGCGTTGTACTAGCTCTTGTGAAACCAGATTTTTCTTACTGCCATTATCCATGATGAGCAAGGCCAAAGAATCTTTGATTTGGCAGTTATGCGTAAAGAGGGGTAATGTAGATAAGTTGGAATCTTCAGATGTCATTAAGATCAATGAGGGATCTACTTCAGTAGGATTCTCAAGAGGAGCCTCAGCACTGTCCTCTATAGGTTGGGAAGAAATAATTTTGGTAAAGAGAGTTTTTTTGGGTTTGAGATAGTTTAAAGTTCGACAATCTGAAGTGTTGTGGGAATTAGCCTTGTGGAAGGAACACCACGGTGTATTGGCCATTCGATTGGTAGGATGAGTGGAAGACAGGCGAGATGTCGTATTGGGTATGGTATTTTGTGAAGAAGATGGGTTCTGGTTGGGACGGGATTGAAGAGGACGGCCCCGAGGAGCTACCTTTCTTTCTACTGCCAATGCTCTTTGAAAGGCTTTATCCAATGTAGAATTTTCAAATAACTCAACTTCTCTACAAAATGAAAACAATAAACCAGAATTAAATTTAAGGATTAATACCTCTTCTAGGACTGGAATGTGGAATTGAAGTTGAAGCTTGGAGAATAGTTCAATATATGCTTGTACTCCTTGTGTAGGAAATTGACAGAGTTGGTGCCACCGAATCCATAAGGATTGAAGATAACAGGGTGGGTAAAAACGATCTCGCAAAGCTTCACACATGCGAGCCCAAGTGTTGATCGGTTGAGAAGAAGAAGACTTTGTTGAAGCTCCAATTTCTATTACCAAAGTGGCCTTTTCTTGCTCTGTGTCCCACCATGTTTGAGCAAGTCCTTCCAATTGTAATGCTACAATCTGAAGCTTTCTTTCTTCAGTAAGGCCTGTGCAAGTCCCGAAATAGGTGGAAAGGCTGCGTATCCATGACTCCACGTCTTCTCCATTGATTTGTCCCATGAAATTAGGGAGTTGGAACCTAGTATCTAAGTGGAATAAATCTAGATGGGTATGTTGTTGCATTCTCATTAACTCATTGAGAGCAGATGCAAGGTCCTGGACTGGATTAGAGGAATTAGAATCTGAATTGGTGGCCAAAGGATCTTGTCTAGGAGGCCTCTTGAAGAATAATCTAAGCACTGGGCTCAAAACTTGAAGAACAATATATGGACTAGAGGGAGAGATCTGTGTGCATGAATATCTGTGAACCTCCTCTCTATGGTGGAGATCTGTGGGCTCCTATGGATCTGTGAATCCACCATTAACTGCAAAAAAACCCTGAGAAGGGTGTGAGATCTATTTACAAATCATAAACTCAAAAAAAAATGAAAACCTTGCTGCAGCTGGTTCTTTTGGGGATCTATAGGCTCTGATACCAATTGATCTTCCCAAATACGTCGAGTGTTACTGGCAGCATTCTAAATATTGGTGATGGGAATCTATCTTCCTTCCAAAGGGGAAAGACGTGGAGCTAAGCAACAACTGAGTGGTTGGCCTCCCAGAGCCATGCGTGAAGCTAGGGTTTTTTATTGCATTGTTGGAGTGGCTGGGCGTGAAGGCCGAGAGGGGGAGACATGGTAAAAAGGGGTAGGTGAGAGGATTTGCGTTGGAAGGGGATCCAGGTAGGCGAGTTTGGAGGGGAGCGTGCTAACTAGGGCAGTGTGAGATTTAATGGAGCGTGGGTTGTAAATTATGAGAGATGGGCAAGCGCTGGAAGGTCTGCACAGAGGGGGAACTGCATTGGAGTGAAGGTGGGTGCAGACTATACAAGGAGGAGTGTAGGTGGGGGAGATAGTAGATCCAAATGGTTGTAGTGCAGGCTGGGATGGAGGCATGAAGGGAGATGCCAGGAAATGTGGGAGGAGACAGCCATTACAAGTGCTGCGTGGAAAAAGGGGGGAGCAGAACGTGAGAGCTGAGCATGATAGGAGGGGAGAAGCGTGAGAGTTGGGAAGGAGGAATAATGGCGGATTGAGTCAAAAACCTGCAGACCAGAACAATACAGGGATGAAATTCACAGAGAAGTTAATTCTTTAAGCAAAATACCTACTATGCAAACAAGACATGAATAATCTTCTCAAAACACGCCCACTTTGTATTAGATCACAGGCTAATTTTATATGCAAAGGATCTGACTTATTTACCTAAATATGCTCTAATACAATTAACACACTTAACTAAGTCTAGGATTACTTATGTTCCCTATGGGTTGTAATGAAGGCTAGCTTCTTTGTGGCCCAATTCCTCCCTGTTTAAACCTAGAAGCGTCCCTGCTTCCATGAGAAGATGAGGAAAACGACTTTGCATGATCTCAGATGTCATCCATTTTGCTTGAGTGGGAGTCTGTCCTTCGCGTGTGAGGATGTAGGAGGTGTAAGTCCAGTGGCGAGTAGAATGGATCTTGGTGTCGAGGATAGTAGCTCTTGACAAAGGGAGCTAGAAGTCTAGAATATTATCCACAGGATGGGTAATTGTGACTGGTTCATCCAATAATGGAGGCTCGAATAATTTCAGGTGCTTGACATTGATGATATTGTGGATGCTGAACTGAGGAGGTAGGTCCAATCAATAGGCATTTTCCCCAATCTTTTCCAGAATAATGTAGGGGCTATATCGAAGTGGATGAAGTTTATGATGCTATCCTTTTCAGCGTTTCTTGTCCTAATGCAACCAGACTCGGTCTCCCGATTGAAAGGAAGTGGCTGTCCTATGTTTGTCATGTCTGACCTTGGCGCATGCTTGAGCTGCTTTGAGGGCCTCCGTGACCTAAGTGTGGTGATGTGCAATTTGCTAAAGAAATTGTTGAGCTAATTATTGCTCCTTTTGTTGATGATATGTACCATGGGGTTCCAATGTGAGTGGAAGCTCTGCTGGAGAAGCTGGTTGGAATCCTAAGCATACTTCAAAAAGAGAAAACCCAGTAGCTGAATGTGTTGCTCTATTATAGCTATGTTGGAGAATATGCAAATAATTATCCCATTGTTTGCTACAACCAAAATTAGAATGGAGAGCATGAACCAAGACGCAGTTGACTACCTCTGTTTGGCCGTTTGTTTGAGGATGGAAGGTTGTGGAGTATTTAAGCTGACAACCAAGTAGTGCCCAGAGTGTCCTCCAAAAGGAGCTCAGGAAGTGGGAGTCTCAATCTGAAATGATGTTGCTTGGTAGGCCAAAATGGGGCCACACATGTTGGAAATACAATTCCTCTATTTGGGAGGGTGTAGTGGTCTTTGTGCATGCCAAGAAGAGAGCCATTTTGCTAAAACGACATCCGACTACCCAAATTGCATCATGTTTTCATTGGATAGTGGGTAGTCCACTTAAGAAATCCATAGAGACTGATTCCCATGGCCTAGAAGGTAGCGGGAGAGGTATATATAAGCCATGCTTTCTATTTGACTGTTTTGATTGAGAACATAAGGCGTAGGCTCTTATGAATCTCTCTCCTTGAGGTTGAAGAGAAGGCCAGTAGAAATGGCGTTGAAGGTGTTGAATGGTCTTCGTGGTACCAAAGTGGCCTCCACATGCAGATGCATGAGCTTCTTTAATGAGCAGCAAGCGATCCTCAGACTGTGGAACACATAGCAAATTTAAGTTGTAGAGCAACCCATCACGGATGGTGTAGTCCAAAAAAGGAGTCTGGTTGATGATTGTAGGGTCCTGTAATGCATCCCATGCTTCTTGAAAGTCTCGATCAGTAGCATACTTATCTTTCCAGACATCATAGGTAGCACAACGAACCTCTAGTAGGTGGAGCACTAGAGTGGGTGGTCTACTGAGTAGATCAACCATTCTGTTAGAGGTGCCCTTCTTGTATTTAATAACCAAATGGAATTACTGAATGTAGGCTACCCATTTGAGATGCCTTTGTTCCTATATCTTTGATTGGGAATTAATGAAAATCAGCGGATGGTGGTCTGTATGTAGAATAGTCTCCTTTCCCAATAGATAATGGTGTCATTGCTTAAGAGCTTGCACTAGGCTGTAAAATTCCTTGTCATAGGTGCTATAGTTTTTCTTAGCATCTGAAAGTGATTCTAAATGGTAAGCAATAGGATGTCCTCCCTGTTTAAGCACTACACCAATAGCATATTGTGAGGCATCTGACTCAATCTCGCATGGTTGAGATAGGTCTGGCAAATGCAATACGAGAGCTGAACATAAAGCTTCTTTGAGACGAACAAAGTTGTGGGTGGCTTCGTCATTCCAAATAAATGTAGAAGTGCAATTGGAGAGCTGATGTAAAGGACGAGCAATCTGAGAGAAATGTAGCACAAACTTACGATACAAATTTATGCCACCTAGGAATCTTTTTAACTGACTCGCCGAAGAAGGTGTGGACCATTGTTTTAATGCTTTGATGCGTGAAGGATCAGGCTGAATACCTTCTGAGTCTACCAAAAAACGTAGGTATGGAACTGAGCGTTGGCCAAAATACGACTTCTTTTCTTTAACCTGCAACTTATGGTCTTGAAGTATTTCGAGAACTTGCCGAACATGCTGAAGATGTTTCCCATGACTTACTAAAGATCAGAATATCATCTAAGTATATAATAAAAGTACGACCCAAATGCTTCCTGAAAATATCATTAATGAGCCGCATGAAGGTGGCTGGGGCATTTGTCAGGCCAAAGGGCATGACCTTCCACTCAAAGAGACCAAACATGGTCTTGAATGTTGTTTTCCAAACATCATCTGGGTTCATGCGAACCTGATGATAGCATGTTGTCAAATCCATCTTAGTGAACCATTTAGCACCTTGTAGGGTGTCCAGTAACTCTTCCATCCGGGATAGGGGGTAGCGGTTCTTCACCGTGGCTTTGTTAAGGGCTCAATAATCAGTGACCGGGGGCATTTCTGGGGTGTCTTTCTTGGGAATCACAAATGCTGGGTAAGCACAAGGGAAGAGGATGGTTGAATGTGTCCAGAGTTGATTAGTTCTATCAACTGCTTTTCAATTTCCTTTGTTTCCTGTGGGGCAAGATGGTATGAAGGTGCATTGGGCAAAGCAGCACCTGGAATGAAGTTAATAGAATGGTCTATGTGTCGAGAGGGGGGAAGTCCACTAGGGGGTTGGAAAACCTCAACAAATTCTTGTATGAGAGGGGCCATGGAGTGTGGGATGGGATGTGTGGTGTTGTCTAGTTGAATGGGTCAGACCAAACAAAGAGAAATGCATTGGTTGAGATGGACATGAGGGAGTTTTTCCTTTGTCGGCGTGGGTTTGGGTGGGGCTGAGGTAAGGATATAAGTGTGGCCATCCTTGGTAATTTTATATTGACGATATTTGACTATATAAATAGCATTTCGTTGGTCCTGGTAAGGGATGCCAAGAAGTAGGTCAGCACAATCTAATGGAGATACATCACATAGCACCGAGTCTCTAAATTGTCCAATGGAAAATGTGACCAGGAAACGGTGAGAAACTAAGAGACGGGGACCATCCTTTTGGACCCATCCTAGCTGATATGGTTTTGAATGAGGAGTAGTGGGTAGGTAGAGGCGTTGGACTAGCTCTTGTGAAACCATATTTTTCTTACTGCCATTATCCATGATGAGCAAGGCCAAAGAATCTTTGATTTGGCAATTATGCGTAAAGAGGGGTAATGTAGATAAGTTGGAATCTTCAGATGTCATTAAGATCAATGAGGGATCTACTTCAGTAGGAATCTCAAGAGGAACCTCAGCACTGTCCAGTATAGGTTGGGAAGAAATAATTTTGGTAAAGAGAGTTTTTTTGGGTTTGAGATAGTTGAAGCTCCAATTTCTATTACCAAAGTGGCCTTTTCTTGCTCTGTGTCCCACCATGTTTTAGCAAGTCCTTCCAATTGTAATGCTACAATATGAATCTTTCTTTCTCAAGTAAGGCCTGTGCAAGTCCCGAAATAGGTGGAAAGGCTGCGTATCCACGACTCCACGGCTTCTCCATTGATTTGTCCCGCGAACTTAGGGAGTTGGAACCTAGTATCTAAGCGGAATGGATCTGGATGGGTGTATTGTTGCATTCTCAGTAACTCATTGAGAGCATATGCAAGGTCCTTGACTGGATTAGAGGCATTAGAATCTGAATTGGTGGCCAAAGGGTCTTGTCTAGGAGGCCTCTTGAAGAATAATCTAAGCACTGGGCTGAAAAATTGAGGAACAATATATGGACTAGAGGGAGACATCTGTGTGCATGAAGATCTGTGAACCTCCTCTCTGTGGTGGAGATCTGTGGGCTCCTATGGATCTGTGAATCCACCATTAACTGCAAAAAAACCCTGAGAAGGGTGTGAGATCTATTTGCAGATCATAAACTCAAAAAAAAATGAAAACCTTGTTGCAGGTGGTTCTTCTGGGCATCTATAGGCTATGATACCAATTGATCTTCCCAAATACGTCGAGTGTTACTGGCAGCATTCTAAAGATTGGTGATGGGCGTCTATCTTCCTTCCAAAGGGGAAAGACGTGGAGCTAAGCAACAACTGAGTGGTTGGGCTGCCAGAGCCATGCGTGAAGCTAGGGTTTTTGATTGCATTGTTGGAGTGGCTGGGCGTGAAGGCCGAGAGGGGGAGACATGGTAAAAAGGGGCAGGTGAGAGGAGTTGCGTTGGAAGGGGATCCAAGTAGGAGAGTTTGGAGGGGAGCGTGCTAACTGGGGCAGTGTGAGATTTAATGGAGCGTGGGTTGTAAATTATGAGAGCTGGGAAAGCGCTGGAAGGTCCGCACAGAGGGGGAACTGCGTTGGAGTGAAGGTGGGTGCAGACTTTACGGAGAGGAGCATAGGTGGGGGAGATAGCAGAGCCAAATGGTTGTAGTGCAAGCTGGGATGGAGGCATGAAGGGAGATGCCAGGAAATGTGGGAGGAGACAGCCGTTACAAGTGCTGCGTGGAAAAAGGGGGGAGCAGAACGTGAGAGCTGAGCATGATAGGAGGGTAGAAGCGTGAGAGTTGGGAAGGAGGAATAATGGCGGACTGAGTCGAAAACCTGCAGACCGGAACAATACGGGGCTGAAATTCACAGAGAAGTTAATTCTTTAAGCAGAATGCCTACTATGCAAACAAGACAAGAATAATATTCTCAAAACACGCCAACTTTGTATTAGATCGCAGGCTCCTTTTATAGGCAAAGGACCCGACTTATTTACCTAAATATGCTCTAATACAATTAACACACTTAACTAAGTCTAGGATTACTTATGTTCCCTATGGGTTGAAATGAAGGCTAGCTTCTTTGTGGCCCAATAAGCCATCATTAGAATTCTTTAGGGCTTCATTTTGTTAGGACATTGTTAGTTTGAAGTGTAGACATTTCTTATGATGTTGAAAAAAGAGTCCAATGTGAAAAATTGACTTCATCTTGTAGTCAAAGGTTAGTTTCCTGTAAGGAAACAACTTGCTCCATTAGCATTATGAAACTAGGCAATAATTCCTTGCAACAAAGCAGTCTCAACATGATGCTTCACATATAATATCTCCAAGGAAATAAATTCATCATTAGGTTCCTCTAGTACCATACTTGAGAGTTTTTGAAGAGTTATCAAAATCAACCATTGTGTTTTCAACAATCACATTGATGGGGAAAACGAAGATTCTCTAAGTAGGGCACATAGAGTGCAAGAGTCATCGCAAAGAAACACAAATTACTACCCCACTTTTTCTCCTCCTTTCCCCACACCGAAGAAAATTTACCTTTCAAGTATCATTGAAACACAAACTTGGAATACTTAATTGAAAACTATAGTAAGATGTAATGGTCATAAATATACTTAAAATAAACATAAATTAATAATTAATAATAATAATAATAATTAATGAAGTGTCACATCTTGATGATGAAGGGACATGACCTATCATCCATAGCGACATTTCAATGCATATAGAAGTATATTGACCCATTACTCAATTATTATATAATTGTTCTTTATGGATTTTAACATGTTATCCTTCTTATATTCGACATTCAGTACATGAACTATGTTCATATTTATTTAAATATACTTTGTTTGTTTCATTGGTAGTAGAGCCAAATTTATGATCTCCTCCCTTGGACACAAATTTCTTTTTAGACATTGTGTAATAGTTTTCAAAGTTTCTTTGATTGTGGCTTTTGACTATGAATCGACACTTGGCCATTGGCATTTCAAAAAAATCATTGAAGAAAAAAAATCATCTGCCACAAATCTGAAGAAAACTAGAATTGGTGACAAGATCTTAGTCCAAACTATTTTAAAAGCGATTGATGAAGAAGAGAAATTAATAATAGAACTTGTTACAATCCTTAACACAAGGATCAGACAATTGCAAAATTGAGCAATTACTGAGTACCTCATCAAGTGGAAGAACTTGCCAATAGAAGAGGTGACATGGAAAGATGAGTTCTTCATGCGGAAACATCCAATGTAAACCAAGTGCTGAAGACAACACTTGTTTGAAGGGGAGGAGCATGTTAAGCCCTATATATTGTGACATTAATTTTGTATTATAAAATTACTATTGTCTTTATTGGTTGGCTAAGACCTTAATTATAATTTTATGGTCGATTGGTGTACCCTTTGTTTCCTATATATATATATATATATATATATATATGATACATAGTTTGAGGATGATCTTATGATTTTCATTTTTATGTTGACCTTTGCAACTACATTTTTGAACTGATTATTATCATACCCATTCCCTTCAAACACATTGGCTAGGTTCTCCATCTCTTGCTTAATGTGATCCTTATATGAGATTCTAAGGGCCTTGGTTACTAAGGTACTAATTACACTTTGCTTTTAGTTCGAGTCCTTTTCACACTTGACTTGTCACCATATTTTCTTGGAAGAACCCAAAATCATAGCTAGAGAGGATAACTTGGAAAAATGAAAGGTTAGGGAGAAAATTGAAATTAGCATTAACCAAGATTCCCTTAATAGGAATGATGAAATTAAACTTAGTGACTCTTGGAAACCTATCCTTCACTCCCTAAAAATAAACATGCAAACATCTTCTACCCAAATACTTAATAACCTAGTCCCTAAAAGTCTTTGACCCTTAGGATCTTGACTATAAAATATAAAATATAGTAATTAATATTTAGGACTCTATTAAATTTTTTACAATTGAACCATAACTTTAATTAATTTGACTCAATTCTTTGTAATATTAATTAGCCTTGAAAACTCCAGATTATCGACCTATAATTAATTAGCATGATTTAGTAATAATTAATTAAGATACTTAATAATTATTAAATATTCTAATTAATTATTAAGTCTAAGCATACTAATTAATTATAACATCACAAGGTGCCATTAACTTGTCCCATCCTTAATCACTAATATTCTTGATCTAATTATTAAATCCAATCCTTAAATATTAAAATAAACATAATTGTACTAATAAAAATAAAATTATAATTAGGAATAAAGTTATAATTAATAATAAATATAAAAATTAATAATAAATATAAAAATTAATAATATAAATAAAATTACTATAAATAAAGACATTAGTTAACCCTAATCTCCCTAAACTATATCTATATATTATTTTTTCCTAAAGAACCCATAGCCTCATCATTCTTAACCTAGACAACTACATTTCGGGTCGACACCTCATCTCTTCACTGAAGATTCTAGTATTCATCAACATTGGGCATCAATTCAGGCTTTTATTAGAGGATGATCCCATGGTAGGGTTCGAAAGGTTGAGAACTTCTTTCTATTTCACACAACTCCTCCACCTACAAATTTGACACTGTTTATGGCTATCCTCAAACAAGTCAAGTTCTTTTTAATTATATTGCTTTTAGTGGTTATTAACTACTCAACATAGGATGCAAAGTGAAACTCTAAAGATGTTTTTGGATTCAAACTTGTTAAAACTAGCATAGATCCATCTTAAACTTGTATCTATCAAGCACCGAGAGGGATCCAATTTCTTGAGGTGTATTTCTTTTTTTAAATTTAAACTCAAGAAATTTGATCTTTCTTGATTGATAAATCTGGGTTTAAGTTTTAAGTTTTTATTTTATAAATGAACATCTATGTTTTAATTACTTTTCATAATATTTTATTTTATGAACCAACATGGATTTTTTTTTAAATATTTTCCATAATTTTTTATTTTATGAGCCAACATGAATTTTTTTAATTATTTTGTTACTAATGTTATAACATTATATCACCTTAGAGGATCTCTCCCATACTGGGCTGTAGAGCACCTCATTCCACTCGGTGCAATAAGTAAAAAATTAACAAATGTAGTATGCACATTTATTTGTTCTTTCAAATGAAGCAATGCAAGTATTGAAACTATGATAATTTTCAAAAGAAAAAGGAAGAGACCTATTTAAACTTTTAAATATAACACACATTCCTAAAAGATTATCTTTCAAAATCAAACTAACTTAGAAATGCTATTTCTTCAAAAAAATGTTTAAAAGAGGATAATATTTAGGCCATTTTCTTTATTTCTTTTGAAAATTAATGGAATGATAAACAAAGAGGTAATATGTGCTGCTATAAGTGTAATAGGAATCATTTCCCCTCTTATTTATCTAGGAAAAGCATGAGTAATTTATTTTGTCAATTTCAATGTACTTGCATTTTTTACATTCAATTTGACTAGGATGAGAAACTCTTTTGCCTCCGAAAAATCTAACACGTCTAAACATTTCAAATTTATAAAAAGTGTTTAGTCACCTATAGAGCTGGCTCGTGAGTTCTTAAGTTACATGGCATGCCCACTTGAATTTAGTTCCACAGTGCAATATCCCATATTTAGGCACCTAACTAAATAAATGACAATGCAAAATGTATTTGCATTGCGTCTATTAATAAAATAAAACTACACCATAGATGAATAATGAGGAAGGGCCATGTGTGATAAATGACAAAAAGCTCAAGTTAAAAATTTCATATCTCACTCACACACATATACACAAATATATATTATATAATTATGCTTTAATTTTAAGGTTATGACCAAGCCACAACAAATTGGTGTATGCAACCCCTTTTTTGTGGCATGAGGGAACCCTTCCCCCATTTGAATCTTAAAATTACCGAGATGTATATACCCTACCTCTTTTGTTTTGAAAAGAGAGAAAGTATTTCCATTCTTCATTATTGCTCAACCTTTGCTTTCTTTTTCATCTCATTGTTACTTAAGAGCCCCCACACTTGCACTTAGTCATGGTTGCTAGATCCTACATTCTCAATTATGAAAAACAAATATTCATTTGAGTGAATTTATCCACATCAACATAAACATAATAATGAATGAATTATTTAATTCCACAAAAAGTTTTTCAAAATTTTGTTATTTTGAGAACTTATTTAGAAACCTAAATTTATGAATGACCAAAGTTTTGATTTGCATGAAATACAACATTATGATAACTTATTTATAAACCTAAATATATAGAGAGTTGAGGTTGACTTGGTTTATTGTGGTGCATTTACCAAATGACCATAGTGACTTTCACGAATCCCTGAGCACAGTTGTTGTTACGGAGATTTCGCAGTACGTGTGAGGTACAGTATTTCACAATTTCCAATCACAAAACATAATATGTTGTACTTTGGCATCATTGAATGGCATTCATTCTCTCACCAAATACCCATTATCTCGTCTTGCAATATTGAAAGGGATCCCAAAAATATGGTGTGAAGCCCAATGCATAATATCGAGTAGGCAAAGTTTTTGAAGCCAGGTGCTTTAGAATGATTGATACTATGAATGCGAGGGAGTCGTTGTCTTCTCTTTGGCAAGGAAAGTGTCTATGAATACTTCGTAGGTAATTCTTCAATTGTTTAATGTTAGCTTATGCATTTTCAAACATACAAATGAACATTGAACTTGATTTGGTTAAAATGTCAATATAAATTATCTCCTGTAGCAGCTTTAAATATTAATGAATTTTGATATTTTATAGTGCAGCTCTGCCTTAAATAGAAATGAATTTTGATTTTCTATAGTGATAAATATTGAACTTGTTTGCATTGGATCAGTTCGGACTGGGTACTGTTACATTGCCATTTCTTTAAAAATTTTGCTTTACCATCTAGCACTTTTAGTATTAGCTCCCCAATTTAAAGAAATTAATTTGTTCCAACTTCTTAGCAGTTGCTTCAGTGCATGCTCTTTTTTTTGCTTATCTTGTACTTAACGCGGTTGTTGTTCTATGTTGTTCATTGCAAGAGTTTGTGCTATTGTCTATGGTGTAAGAGGCAAATGAGCTCTTTAAGGTATGTAGGTTATAGGATGTCCCAAGAATGATTTTTTTTTTTACATGGAAAAAAGACATTTGCTCTTTCCAAAGTATACATTGCTAAGTACGTTTTCAGCATTGCTGAGTCTAAAGCCTCAATTCTCCTTCTGATCCAAGACACTGGACTCAACTAAACAGTCTGAAAGGGCTAGTCATCCTCAAAAATTTTGCTTTAAAAAGCCAATCCAAAAATCACATCAAATGGGCTATACAGCCCTATTTCAGAGCCTTAAACTTCTTCATTTGAAAAGAAATTTCGAATTGTGCTGAGTTTCAATACAGTATGACTTTCTAGATCGGAGATTCCTTTTCCAGATTCAGTTGTTACCAACAAACACTCCTCTTGAAGAGATAAAAGTTCTTTAGAAAGTCAATCTGCATGCTCATTTAATTCTCTCTGCATGCTCACCTAATTCTCCTTAGACATGGTGGAATGAGACATACTCGAACAGATTTCTTACCTTTCTGAATTTGTCCATGAATGGCTGTAGCAGAAGGTTTTGTAGCGTACTTTTATCCATTTCCCATTAAGAGAATGAATTTTGAGACCCCAGAATTTGAATACTGGAAATACCTTTCCCAGAAGCTATTTTAACGATATACACAGAGCACACAATTCTGCATTGTATTTGATCCCTGAACAAAAATTGCTTTGAATTCAATATGATCATCTGCCATATATAGAACTCCTCTGGATCCACAGATGCCCAGGGATCCTTGGCATGCACCATTAAAGTATCCCCAAGATTTGCTAGATTACATATTTCTGGGTGTACCAGAATTCTATTATACTTTGATTTAAGAGCCTTCCAAATTATGCAAATCTTAGTCACATAGTTTTTAAGTTGTGAATTATGAAGAGTTGTACTATGTGTTGAGTTCTTTACTTGACTTGCTCTGTAGAATTTAATTTGTTAATAAAATGGATGATTGTTCAACTCATGTATATGTGTTCATGATGTATCTTGATGATCGGAAGGAAAATTTTAGGAGTGGGTAATATTGCAATGTTTGGTGATGTTTATTATATAAAATACATTGGTAATATAATAGTTTTTGTTTATGTTCATCTACCACGAAAATTGTAAAAAACACTTGTAAAATCGTTTTCTACAAGGAGTATTGGAGAGAGTTTAAGGTTCACTAAGTTATATTCATACAGTAAAAAGATAGATGGAATACTTTTAAAAATAATATTATTTTATTGATTTCTATACTAATTTAAAAATCGTTAAAAAGTAAAACCATTAATTTTGCATTCCTCTCAACTTGATTGATGGTTTTTTTCTCTAAAATAATTTCTAGTTCTCACTTATTATTTTAGTACTGTACTTACTACTTGTAGTATTTTATATTAGATGTCAGATAATTGATAGTCAAATGATTTAGTTTTTTTTAATAGTAAACTATATATTTCTATGATTTAAATAACAGCTTTAATTATTAATCTGAAATTGAAATATGTGCTAGTTAATATTGATTATCAATCTGAAATTGTAGTATGTTCCGGTTAACATGTATTAGTTAAATTGGAGTTTATAGTTAAGGCTATTTTCATTGGCAAAATCCTTCATAAATCTGACCAGAAAAGTGAAAAATGGTGGTTCAACAAGGCTCGTAGCTTCCTTATGATCTATGGTGACTGTTAAAACAAAAGAAGGGCCTAGAAACAGTTACGACCATTATTGGGACTGAACTTGGCCTGGCGAAGAGGATTCGCTTCCTCCCATGAGAGCTGTCGTCTTGTTTTGTTCATTTGCTGATGACTGTAGCCAGACATTTTCCTTTGCATCAGTCTACCCGACACCTCGTGGGTATACATTTTCCATATGGTCATAGTGAGTGTTTTATTTTTCCATAGTGAGATCAGCGTTATGCCCAACATTCTCAACGGCCTTCTTTGCTTCAGTTGGACATTCTGTCAAATGCCTGGCGTTTCGACAGTCTTCTTTCTGGTGTAGCTGTTGAAATGATGTTGGAGTGTAACGTTGGACTACGTTTTGGTTTCTGTGGAATTTTTTATGCCACGTTTCTCATTATCTTATATAATTATATCATGTGTTTCCTCTCTTCGTTGTTAAATGCCTGCGCACTTTCCCTCGTGGAGTTCTTGTCATTGTAACAGCCAGCTGCGTGGAAGCATTTCTCTTTCTGATCTATGCTAATGAATGATGGTGCCAACAAATTGTTGGTTGTCTGCATTCTCCCTCTTCTACGTCTGTGGTGTAACAACTCTCTCTGATTTTATCATAGACTGCTACCACCAAATCTGTTGCTGAAACAACGTGTTTTTATTATCATTGGCATTTGTTCACTACATTTCGAACGGCCCCTCCCGGTAGTGTGTAATGTCTCTCCAGCCAACGGTTACCATTCAATGTCATGGCGGAGAGGGAGAGTGCTCTTGCCCCTAATGCCTATAATGGTAGATAAAAGACAATTGGCTTTGGATCTTCTCCCACCCTCTGAATGAGAGTAAATAGTGCTTGCCCGTGGGATAATAGATAGTCTCAGAATATAAAGAATCGACTCGATCAACCTAGTAGTGACAGATCTTTCAGCATAAGCTGCCAATCAAGAAGCTGTTGATTCTATTGATCCTGGTTATTCTAGGAAATCAGACTGTCGTTGAGTTACGGCATCGGGGTCTCGGCCCTTTGTACGGCACGCTGGAATCGGATAACATTCACTGTACGGCACAGTGCCATTGGGCCAGTCTCTTTCTGCCATCTGGAACAATGTCATTGGGCCAGTTGCAATGACACTTGGCAAGCTGCTATTGGCCCGTAGCTCCCTACCAATGGCAGTGTGCCAAGTGTCATTGCAGCTGGCCCAATGAAATCGTGCCAGATGGCAAAAGGAGACTGGTCCAATGGACCTGTGCCGTACAGTAAATGTTGTCCGATTTCAGCGTTCCGTACAAAGAATATTCATTTTGACTAGCTAAGTGGGACTTATTGTCACTGTTCATACTCATTTTTCAACAAAATCCAACTGTTTCCTTAATCGGCGAAACTTGAATATTCTGGAACCAAAAGCTTTGAGCATAAGGCGCGCTGCACTGTTCATAGTTATTCTTCACAAGGAGCAACCTGCCGTTGCTACGGCCTACAATTTGGCAAGCTCTCTCAACATTGGTCCATCCTTGTCAGTGGATCGAAGCCCGACGGATTCTTCATGAGGAGCTACCTGCCGTTGCTACGGCCTGCATTGAGCAGGAACGAGATCATAAAGGCGATTGTTAGCGGATTAAAGATATGATATCACATAGAATATCACTCTTAACGCATAAACGATTTGAAATCTAGCAGATTCGATCCTCACATGCCAGAAGTTCCACATATTTCATTGTACTCACCTTTGCTCATTTTTTAACTTGTGGATGTTTGAATATCTTTTAGTTTGGATTTTATGGATTTAATAATTTAACATGTAACCTTTGGAATTATTGATTAGATATGTTCTACACGAAACCATCTTGTTGGAGATTTCTACACGTGTTCTTTTCTTACCATAACAATAATGTATTGTGCATTGTATGAGATCGATATTATATAATGTGTAACCTGTTTGAAGTGCCAGTTGTAGTAGTGTCCTTGTCATTTATACTTTTATGGCTATTACATTTGTTTCAAATGTACCACGAATTTATTTAGAGTTAATAGAGTGGCTAATTGTTTAGTATTATCATTTACAGGTTTGAAACACAAGGACCATAAACAAAACATGGCAGTTAACTCGCTACAAGCTAGTTACAAGCTCAAATTGCTTACCATTGGAAGGGTCTGAAGCTAAGTTTGAGCTTCCTTTTTAAGGCATAACCTTTGGGTAACTCAATATAATAAAGATGAGCAATATCTAGGAGGTGAATTTCCTAATCAAAATCCACGTGTTGGAGAAGGAATGCATACGTGGAGCAAAATCGAAGCATTGATGAGGCTGATAGTGTTCTATGGTTAGTCATTATTCCCATCCTTTGCGTCTTTATCATGACGAGACAATTTAATATTCTGTTGGTTGTGTTTTATGTTTGACTTTTGTTTTTGAGATCTTAATTTTATGAATTGTTTTTTTCTCTTTAGTCCCCTACCATCATAATGATGTGAAGCGAGGTTTTCATTGGTTCTCTTCTGGAGTGTTTGTAGTTTGCAAACCATTGTTGTGCCATGGAGAAGTTTTAGAAAATCAGGAATGCATAAATATTAAATTATTTATAAAACATTTCTTTCGCAAATTTGAAATGTTGTAGATTGGCCACTTGGAATGCATTTGCAAAGGAGGAATTCGGTTCTGATTTCCTACTCCCAATCTCTGTTAAGGTAGCTTGTAGCCCTTCAACTCTTGTCTTGCATGCTTTAAATCTATCTAGAAAATACAAGCCTAACCATGATGTTCTACAGTTTATAGACCTGGAATGCACAGTGCGATATGAATCTACACAGGGTTTCAAATGGAATCCCACGAGAGGCATTAGAAGGGTAGTGAAGAACCAGATAGAACCAAAGAAAATTTTCAATGGAATCACATGGTATGTCACATCTAAAGCAAATTCTGGCTTTAATGGGGCCTTCAGGCACCGATAAAACGACATTACTCAAAATTATTGGAGGAAGAATCGAAGGGAAGTTGACTGGTTCTTTAACATATAACAGGGTTCCTTACAGCAATGCCCTAAAGAGAAGGTCAATACAAGTTTAAATGTTATTTATGTATTGAAATTTCGTAGAAAAGCTTAGATGGTAATTTTAAACAAGCATGGTCAAGAATTGAGCATAAATCCTATGTATGTTTTCTTGTAGTTCAAAGGAATGAAGTGTTTCTTTCAATTCATTGCAAATGCTTTTAGGAAGTGAGAATAAAAAGCAATGTCCTTCTAAGATTACTTCGGTTGACCAATATATTTAAAGGCCATAAACAGAAGTAATCAAAGATCTATTCAAGTCAACTAGAGCATAAATTTAGCAAGTGTTTAGCTATATCACTATACTTTTACTATAATCTGCTAAGGACTAGATCATTGAAGAGTTACAATGATATGCAAGATTAGTCTGATTGAAAACTTGGTTTGCAGGATAGGATTTGTAACACAAGAGGACATACTATACGAAAAGTTAACAGTTTATGAAACACTTCTTTTTGTTGCCAAGTTGAGGCTTCCTAGTAATATGAGCAAACAACAAAAGCTTGCAAAAGTAGAAAGAGCACTTCAAAGTCTTCGCTTGGAAAGGTATCTTCAGTATATTAATCTGTGTAGCTACTAGACATGATAAGATTGGAATGTGAAGGAATCAAATATACCTGCAACATCGACTTTCCATACGCAAATAGAATCTGTATATACATGGGAAGTTGTTCACAACTGAAAACATACGTTGTAGCTTAATGTTTAATTTTTAACATTCACCAGATGCCGAAATGCAATAGTTGGTGGATAGCTTTTGTGTGGTGTCTCTGGAGGGGAGAAGAAGAGGAATTGTATTGCCTGTAAAATACTAGTGGATCCATCCTTTCTATTGTTAGATGAACCCACATCAGGCCTTGATTCATCTACCTAGTTCTTTATTGGGCATGGACAGGGTTGTTTGGTGCTTGTTTTGTGTTTCCCACTGAACGAGAATTGCTGGCGAAGGAGAGAAGTGCCAACATGTATCGCTTAAGTGCATACTATATAAGCATCACATTGTGTGATAGCGTAGAGCAATTTTTTTATGCAACTATTTTCTATTACATACTATATTTTATGGCCAATTTTCATAGGACTTTATCTGTATTTTTCCTCAACTTGCTTGAAGTATATTTAGTAATCACCACAGCTCATGTAAGTTGTGATTCTGTATCATATCATTTGAGTTATATAAATTCCCATTAGAATTTTATTTTCTTTATTAATCATCGAACTTTTAGAACCTTGGTGTTTTCCTAGTTATCTTATCTCTATAATAAATGCACTAAACTTGCTTCGACAAACTTGTTATTAACATGAGAAGGGAGTTGGAGAGTTGATGGGTGTTGCAGTTCTTGATATTAAACAGATGGGGTTAGTGGCATCTATTGTTTTGCGTGTGTTCATGATCACTAGAGGATTTTACATTCAGGTCTGTTTCAACTATAAATTTGTTTTCCTTTTGTTTAATTTGGCACAAGTTCTTCCTTGAATCCTTGTTTATAGTATTTGTATTGTTTCAAACTTTTTAACCAACTATGCCATGTTTTTGTAATTAACAACAGTACATGCCTGTCTTCATAGTATGGTTGAAATATGTCTCATTTGTCTTCTATGGATTTCACGCTTCGTGGTGAAAATGCACTACTCTCCACATCAGATCTATGATTGCACGAGAGTAGGTGGTTGTGAAAGCCTTCAGAGCTCGCCCAATTTTGAGACCAAGGACTTGTATGGTGGTATGCAGGAGGTATGGATATTAATACCAATGGATTTTGCATACCGCATTATGGCCTACTTCTACTTGAACAAGATCAAGCACATATGAAAACATTCATTTATACTACGGATTTGGTAAATACATTTTTTTGTAGAAGGTCAAAGGATTATATTCAATTGTATAGATGGAAATTTTGATTGGAGTTTTGCACCTAACTAAATAAATTATATTACTCACCTTGACAGAACTAGCATATTTAGGAAATAAATAGTTTGGCTCCAAAGGAGGGGAATTTGTGTGTCAGCCCATTCGGCCTGATGGATTACTGCTTGATGTAAACTTTTATTGTGGACTAATATTGAAATATAAGATATATCTTTCCATATATATAATACTTTTGATCCTTATTGTTTTTTAATTTATTTCCAGACAAATACAATCTAGTTTGTCAAGGTACTAATAAGCCTCAATACTGAGCATACTTCTAGCAAGTACGATTATCTCATTGTTGACAAAAATAGGCTTGGAAGCTCGTATAGCTTTATTTTGGTAGTGAATTAAATCCTATTAAAGTGTTATGAATTTCTAAACATTATATTAGTATTAAAAATTTCAGTTAAAATTTGTTGAACTGTGGTCTAGTGGTATCTTGGAATGATTGTGATGACAATTACAATATGGCTAAATACAAGTTATAACTTATAATTGATACACCGAATGTATGACAGTATGACGTTAAGAAATATTGCATATACACCATTCCTTTTATCTCAAGCATCCTTGTTGCTGATCTCTAAACATGTCCATGAACTAAGTAAGCTTATTGAGACATTCTAATCGGTTTATAAGGTGTATGCAGCTTGGAAAGGTTGGAAAGACAGATGAAAGTTTGTGGGTTAACTTTTAATCAAATACTTTAGATAGGAGATTGCCTCTGAAAATTACATGGACATCTTTGAGCCGGTGAAGTTATCTTTCGACTTATCGCTTGTAGATTAACAAATTGTTGCGTTAGTCTTTCATATCCATTGGCATATATTTTTGTTGTTTGCTGGGAGGGCCTATAGTTAAGAATTCTACACAGCCAATTCTTGAACTGGTTTAGACAGCAGGGGATACATTACATTCAGTATTTTCCCATGGCATATGAGAGGTATATTAAATTGTGATGTACTTATCAAGGTTAATGAATTTGCAGATTTACTCTTTTGAATAGTTTTAATTGAGGAATTAAAAACTTCAGAGCTTATTATACCAATTTTACTTAATATTGTAAAGATAATGTTGATCAGATGGTATTTTCAATGTAGGTAGATTCTCAATGCCCATCTTTTGAATTTAGTTAATGCACAGTACATAAATTCACAGTGAATTATTTATGCTTCTATTCTCCTTTAAATTTTAGAAAAAAGAAACATTTATTGTTTATTGTTTATGAATCCATACAAGAATTTGTTTATCTTTTGTACTTCTATTAGTTCTATACTTGTATCGACCAACGAGAATTAATTAGATGCAAAATAAACTGCTTCAAACTTGGGGATTTGTAATTTTGAAAGGGAATGAGGTTCTTTGGATTGGTCAACGAATAAGTCATAAATTCATGCTTACTCTTGGAACTATGAATAAGTCATAAATTCATACTTACTCTTGGAACTATGAATAAGTCATAAATTCATACATACTCTTACTCAGTTGGAACTATGTTAAATTTAGATTATTACTTGACCTATTCGAAAGAAAATAAAAATCTCATTTAAGCCATTTTGAATGAAAGATATACCATGCATTTTCTTCTCTTTAGAGATCATGGTTTTCACATCTCTTTGGTCTATTATGATCTTTCTTTTTCTTTTGTTCTTCTTGTTGATGCTTGAATTTTTTGTCTGAAATATATTACTAATTCCCTTACCTTGACATGGTTGTTCAGAGGAGGGAATCGTAATATTGGATGCGTTTAGGTTCCAGTTTATTTCAGTGTTTTCCATATACCGAATTCGCTCTTAAAAATGACATATATTTGATTTGTTGGTTAAATCAGAACTTATAGAAATATTAAGCAGCATATATGGCATAGTTGATATCTTTTATAGCAGGTTTGTACAGATTTATATTGAGTGGCATCGGATAGGTTTGAAAGCTTGAAATGGCTAGAAAAATACCTTTTTTGCGGAGGAAGTAGATAATTAGTTCATAAAATGCATGTGTGTCTTTTAAGGTCGCTCAGAATGGAGTGTTTATATATATGTGGTTTTGTAAAATTTATTAAAATGAATCAAAATCATTAAAAACAAAATTGTATGGTCAAAGTTTTTATGAATCCAGTGGATGTGTAACTTTTGGCAAAATGCCTATTAAATTTAGGAAAAAATAAAGTTTATCCACTTATTAATTCATTCCCCTAACTATGTAACCTTATTCCTAATAGATTGAGTTGACTAAATGCTACTTTGTTAGGTGCATGATGCTTAATGTTTCTCTGGAATTGACTATATGCTACTTCTACATTGGATTGACCTAATTTGTAAGACTTAATTCATGCTTTGAATCTCATCGCAAGTGTCGTCTACATGGCTACACTATTTTCCAATAGAGCATTGTGTTTTTGTCATCTCGGGTTAGTTTATATCCATATTGTAAACCATTATTGCCTCACAGTTATGTTTTACAGTTTTTGAGTTCGCAGTCATCTTCCCTATTTTTTTCATTTCCAAAACAATATAACGAATCTTTCAATCTTGAAATGGTTTTCCATTATCAATTCTTTTTGGATAAAGTGTTGTTTTCTCTCTTCGATACATGCTCTCATTTTGTACAATACCATTGATTTTCATTAAAAGAGACAAGGGGGTTTGTAAGGCTAGTTGCATCTGGAAGTTGTTAGTCAAGGGTACTAATAAAGTTCCTGGGCGTAAGTTTTAGTTAATGGGGGTTATTTTATGTCTTTCTGAATTTTACTATACTAATCTGTATTTATTCATAGAATTTCTTGTAGGGATTTATATTTAAATTTAAGAACTAAGTAAATAATTTCATTCCATTTCAACTTACTTCAAAGTTTAACTTAGCCTATATAAGGACAATAAGTAAGAAAACCCAACACATTTTCTTTTAGGTATACCCTGTCCATAGAATTGGACTATGTCGTCTTTGACACATCATTTACTGACATAAATTCCACATTATGCACATTTTCAAATACTATTGCAGGATTCAGTTTTGAGATTCAAAGACTGATCTCTGTTTTTAGGCCACAAGAGGTGTGTCAATAAATTTGAAGTCATCTTCTCCACCAATAATGGAAAATGATATTTGTATCAATTTTTGGGATGCTTTTACATAGAATTGAGCTCTGTTGTATTTGACATACTATTTACTTACATAAAGTGTCTTTAAGTTTCACCCCAAATCAAACATCAAAAGCTTTTCCTAAGATCACATGAGCTATGATGTCATCAAACAAGTACTTACAATTTGAAAGTTGCCACAACCAGTTTTTATTCAAACCACATTGAGTTATAATAATTGATATTCAAGTGCTTAAACATTGCTTCAAACTATGCTTAGTCCAACCATAATTAGTCCTAATATTTTGCATTTATCCACAATTTTTCCATTTACATTTCTTAACTAAACGTTTATATAATCATTGATTCACAATTTTGCAATTTACATTTCTTATCTAAAGGTTTCTAAGAACTACCAATAGAAATGTCGATCCGTAGATGTAGAGTAATAGATGCATCTTATCATGACTATGATGCATTTACTACATAGATGTGGATAGCATTTGGTGTTGGTTGAACATGAGCTGTAGGGTATGGTTTCTAAGTTTAAGTTTCGACAAATCATTAGACAATGCCACCGTTGGGTTTCTGAAACAAAAGTGATTAAGAGCTCACGGGGCTTGCATATAGCGATGAATTCTCAAAACATGGAAGGAGCATAGGCACTAGTCTCATCTTAGGAACAGTAGGAGTGATATTCAATGTCCATTTTTATAGGAGTGATATTCAATGTCTATTTTTATCAAGACCATCACTGATATAAACCATCTAATGAAGCAATTTGGAACTCTGAATTTTAATGTTTCTCAAAATTAAGAGAAAACTATACATGAACAGCCACCAATGCATGAGAAGCCATTTCAAAAGAGTGTTAGATTCAAGTATCTCATTCTATAATTCATTCATGATTTTATGATACCTGATGTTCAAGGTCTCTTTCCACTCATTAATACTAGTGTTCACCTCTTAACATAGCCATTATATGTTTTAGAAAGACCAATGACAATAATATGATTTGTTTCAAATAAGTTTCAAAGTTGCTAAACCAAGCCTCAAAATCACCTTTAGTACTTGAGTTTCACACACTGCTTGGATAAGATTTTTATTGAGGTTGTACATTGTATAAGTGGATTTTTCCTTTTCAATCAACTATAGACATAAGTGATCTGCCCAAATACGTGGAGTGTTACTGGCAGCATTCTAAAGATTGGTGATGTGCATCTATCTTCCTTCCAAATGGGAAAGACGTGGAGCTAAGCAACAGCTGAGTGGTTGGGATCCCCAAGCCATGCGTGAAGCTAGGGTTTTTGATTGCATTGTTGGAGTGGTTGGGCATGAAGGCCGAGAGGGGGAGACGTGGTAAAAAGGGGAAGGCGAGAGGAGTTGCTTTGGAAGGGGATCCAGGCAGGCGAGCTTGGAGGGGAGCGTGCTAACTGGGGCATCGTGAGCTTTGATGGAGCGTGGGTTGTAAATTATGAGAGCTGGGAAAGCGCTGGAAGGTCTGCGCAGAGGGGGAACTGCGTTGGAGTGAAGGTGGGTGCAAACTATATGGAGAGGAGCGTAGGTTGGGGAGATAGCAGAGCCAAATGGTGGTAGTGCAGGCTGGGATGGACGCTTGAAGGGAGATGCCAGGAAATGTGGGAGGAGACAGTCGTTATAGGTGCTTCGTGGAAAAAGGGGGGAGCAGAATGTGAGAGCTGAGCGTGATAGGAGGGGAGAACCGTGAGAGTTGGGAAGGAGGAATAATGGTGGACTAAGTGGAAAACCTACAGACCAGAAAAATACGGGGCTGAAATTCACAGAGAAGTTAATTCTTTAAGCAGAATACCTACTATGCAAACAAGACATGAATAATCTTCTCAAAACACGCCCACTTGGTATTAGATCACAGGCTCCTTTTATATGCAAAGGATCTGACTTATTTACCTAAATATGCTCTAATACAATTAACACACTTAACTAAGTCTAGGGTTACTCATGTTCCCTATGGGTTGTAATGAAGGCTATCTTGTTTGTGGCCCAATTCCTCCCTGTTTAAACCTGGAAGCGTCCCTGCTTCCATGAGAAGATGAGGAAAACGACTTTGCATGATCTCAGATGTCATCCATTTTGCTTGAGTGGGAGTCTGTCCTTCGCGTGTGAGGAGGTAGGAGGTGTAAGTCCGGTGGCAAGTAGAATGGGTCTTGTTGTCGAGGATAGTATCTCTTGACAAAGGGAGCTGGAAGTCTGGAATATTGTCCACAGGATGGGTAATTGTGAATGGTTCATCCAATAATGGAGGCTCGAATAATTTTAGGTGCTTGACATTGATGACATTGTGGATGCTGAACTGAGGAGGTAGGTCCAATCGATAGGCATTTTCCCCAATCTTTTCCAGAATAATGTAGGGGCCATATCGAAGTGGATGAATTTTATGATGCTATCCTTTGAAGCGTTTCTTGTCCTAATGCAACCAGACTCGGTCTCCCGATTGAAAGGAAGTGGCTGTCCTATGTTTGTCATGTCTGAGCTTGGCGCATGCTTGAGCTTATTTGAGGGCCTCCATGACCTGAGTGTGGCGATGTGCAATTTGCTGAAGAAATTGTTGAGCTGAGTATTGCTCTTTTTGTTGATGATATGTACCATGGGGTTCCAATGTGAGTGGAAGCTCCGCTGGAGAAGCTGGTTGGAATCCTAAGCATACTTCAAAAAGAGAAAACCCGGTAATCGAATGTGTTGCTCTCATGTAGCCATGTTGGAGAATATGCAAATAATTATCCCATTGTTTGCTACGACCAAAATTAGAATGGAGAGCATGAACCAAGACGCAGTTGACTACCTCTGTTTGGCCATTGGTTTGAGGATGGAAGGTTGTGGAGTATTTAAGCTGACAACCAAGTAGTTCCCAGAGTGTCTTCCAAAAGGAGCTCAGGAAGCGGGAGTCTCAATCTGAAATGATGTTGCTTGGTAGGCCAAAATGGGGCCACACGTGTTGGAAATACAATTCTGCTATTTGGGAGGCTGTAGTGGTCTTTGTGCATGCCAGGAAGAGAGCCATTTTGCTAAAACGACATCCGACTACCCAAATTGCATCATGTTTTCATTGGGTAGTGGGTAGTCCACTTAAGAAATCCATAGAGACTGGTTCCCATGGCCTAGAAGGTAGCGGGAGAGGTATGTATAAGCCATGCTTTCTATTTGACTGTTTTGATTGAGAGCATAAGGCGCAGGCTCTTATGAATCTCTCTACTTGAGGTTGAAGAGAAGGCCAATAGAAATGGCATTGAAGGTGTTGAATGGTCTTCGTGGTACCAAAGTGGCCTCCACATGCAGATGCATGAGCTTCTTTAATGAGCAGCAAGCAATCCTCAAATTGTGGAACACATAGCAAATTTAACTTGTAGAGCCACCCATCACGGATGGTGTAGTCCAAAAAAGGAGTCTGGTTGATGACTGTAGGGTCCTGTAATGCAGCCCATGCCTCTTGAAAGTCTCGATCAGTAGCATACTTATATTTCCAGGCATCATAGGTAGCACAACGAACCTCTAGTAGGTGGAGCACTAGAGTGGGTGGTCTACTGAGTAGATCAACCATTCTGTTAGAGGTGCCCTTCTTGTATTTAATAACCAGATGGAATTACTGAATGTAGGCTGCCCATTTGAGATGCCTTTGTTCCAATATCTTTGATTGGGAATTAATGAAAATCAGCGGATGGTGGTCTGTATGTAGAATAGTCTCCTTTCCCGATAGATAATGGTGCCATTGCTTGAGAGCTTGCACTAGGCTGTAAAATTCCTTGTCATAGGTGCTATAGTTTTTCTTAGCATCTGAAAGTGATTCTAAATGGTAAGCAATAGGATGTCCTCCCTGTTTAAGCACTGCACCAATAGCATATTGTGAGGCATCTGACTCAATCTCGAATGGTTGAGATAGGTCTGGCAAATGCAATACGAGAGCTGAACATAAATCTTCTTTGAGACGAAAAAAGTTGTGGGTGGCTTCGTCATTCCAAATAAATGTAGAAGTGCAATTGGAGAGCTGATGTAAAGGACGAGCAATCTGAGAGAAATGTAGCACAAACTTACGATACAAATTTATGCCACCTAGGAATCTTTTTAACTGACTCGCCGAAGAAGGTGTGGACCATTCTTTTAATGCTTTGATGCGTGAAGGATCGGGCTGAATACCTTCTGAGTCTACCAAAAAATGTAGGTATGGAACTGAGCGTTGGCCAAAATACAACTTCTTTTCTTTAAACTGCAACTTGTCGTCTCTGACTATTTCGAGAACTTGCCGAACATGCTGAAGATGTGTTTCCCATGACTTACTAAAGATCAGAATATCATCTAAGTATATAATCACAGTACGACCCAAATGCTTCCTGAAAATATCATTAATGAGCCGCATGAAGGTGGCTGGGGAATTTGTCAGGCCAAAGGGCATGACCTTCCACTCAAAGAGACCAAACTTGGTCTTGAATGTTGTTTTCCAAACATCATCTGGGTTCATGCGAACCTGATGATAGCATGTTGTCAAATCCATCTTAGTGAACCATTTAGTACCTTGTAGGGTGTCCAGTAACTCTTCAATCCGGGGTAGGGGGTAGCGGTTCTTCACCGTGGCTTTGTTAAGGGCTCAATAATCAGTGACCGGGCACATTTCTGGGGTGTCTTTCTTGGGAATAACAAATGCTGGAGAAGCACAAGGGGAAGAGGATGGTTGAATGTGTCCAGAGTTGATTAGTTCTGTCAACTGCTTTTCAATTTCCTTTGTTTCCCGTGGGGCAAGGCGGTATGAAGGTGCATTGGGCAAAGCAGCACCCGGAATGAGGTTAATAGAATGGTCTATGTGTCGAGAGGAGGGAATTCCACTAGGGTGTTGGAAAACTTCAGCAAATTCTTGTATGAGAGGGGCCATGGAGTGTGGGATGGGATGTGTGGTGTTGTCTAGTTGAATGGGTCAGACCAAACAAAGGGAAATGCATTGGGTGAGATGGACATGAGCGATTTTTTCCTTTATTGGCGTGGGTTTGGGTGGGGCTGAGGTAAGGATATAAGTGTGGCCATCCTTGGTAATTTTATATTGACAAGATTTGGCTATATAAATAGCATTTCGTTGGTCCTGGTAAGGGATGCCAAGAATTAGGTCAGCACAATCTAATGGAGATACATCACATAGCACCGAGTCTCTAAATTGTCTAATGGAAAATGTGACCAGGCAACGGTGAGAAACTAAGAGACGGGGACCATCCTTTTGGACCCATCCTAGCTGATATGGTTTCGAATGAGGAGTAGTGGGTAGGTGGAGGAGTTGGACTAGCTCTTGTGAAACCAGATTTTTCTTACTGCCATTATCCATGATGAGCAAGGCCAAAGAATCTTTGATTTGGCAGTTATGCTTAAAGAGGGGTAATGTAGATAAGTTGGAATCTTCAGATGTCATTAAGATCAATGAGGGATCTACTTCAGTAGGATTCTCAAGAGGAACCTCTGCACTGTCCTCTGTAGGTTGGGAAGAAATAATTTTGGTAAAGAGAGTTTTTTTGGGTTTGAGATAGTTTAAAGTTCGACAATCTGAAGTGTTGTGGGAATTAGCCTTGTGGAAGGAACACCGCGTTGTATTGGCCATTCGATTGGTAGGATGAGTGGAAGACAGGCGAGATGCCGTATTGGGTATGGTATTTTGTGAAGAAGATGGGTTCTGGTTGGGACGGGATTGAAGAGGACGGCCCCAAGGAGCTACCTTTCTTTCTACTGCCAATGCTCTTTGAAAGGCTTTATCCAATGTAGAATTTTCAAATAACTCAACTTCTCTACGAAATGAAAACAATAAACCAGAATTAAATTTAAGGATTAATACCTCTTATGGGACTGGAATGTGGAGTTGAAGTCGAAGCTTGGAGAATAGTTCAATATATGCTTGTACTCCTTGTGTATGAAATTGACGGAGTTGGTGCCACCGAATCCATAAGGATTGAAGATAACCGGGTGGGTAAAAACGATCTCGCAAAGCTTCACACATGCTAGCCCAAGTGTTGATCGGTTGAGAAGAAGAAGACTCTGTTGAAGCTCCAATTTCTATTACCAAAGTGGCCTTTTCTTGATCTGTGTCCCACCATGTTTGAGCAAGTCCTTCCAATTGTAATGCTACAATCTGAAGCTTTCTTTCTTCAGTAAGGCCTGTGCAAGTCCCGAAATAGGTGGAAAGGGTGCATATCCATGACTCCACGTCTTCTCCATTGATTTGTCCCGCGAACTTAGGGAGTTGGAACCTAGTATCTAAGCGGAATGGATCTGGATGGGTCTGTTGTTGCATTCTCATTAACTCTCTGAGAGCAGATGCAAGGTCCTGGACTGGATTAGAGGCATTAGAATCTGAATTGGTGGCCAAAGGATCTTGTCTCGGAGGCCTCTTGAAGAATAATCTAAGCACTGGGCTCAAAACTTGAGGAACAATATATGGACTAGAGGGAGAGATCTATGTGCATGAAGATCTGTGAACCTCCTCTCTATGGTGGAGATCTGTGGGCTCCTATGGATCTGTGAATCCACCATTAACTGCAAAAAAACCCTGAAAAGGGTGTGAGATCTATTTGCAAATCATAAACTCAAAAAAAAATGAAAACCTTGCTGCAGCTGGTTCTTCTGGGGATCTATAAGCTCTAATACCAATTGATCTTCCCAAATACGTCGAGTGTTACTGGCAGCATTCTAAAGATTGGTGATGGGTGTCTATATTCCTTCCAAAGGGGAAAGATGTGGAGCTAAGCAACAACTGAGTGCTTGGGCTCCCGGAGCCATGTGTGAAGCTAGGGTTTTTGATTGCATTATTGGAGTGGTTGGGCGTGAAGGCCGAGAGGGGGAGATGTGGTAAAAAGGGCCATGTGAGAGGAGTTGCGTTGGGAGGGGAGTTTGGAGGGGAGCGTGCTAACTGGGGCAGTGTGAGATTTAATGGAGCGTGGGTTGTAAATTATGAGAGTTGCGCAAGTGGAAGGTCTGCACAGAGGGGGAACTACGTTGGAGTGAAGGTGGGTGCAGACTATACGGAGAGGAGCGTAGGTGGGGGAGATAACAGAGCCAAATGGTTGCAGTGCAGGCTGGGATGGAGGCTTGAAGGGAGATGCCAGGAAATGTCAGAGGAGACAGCCGTTACAAGTGTTGCGTGGGAAAAGGGGGGAGCAGAACGTGAGAGCTGAGCATGATAGGAGGGGAGAAGCGTGAGAGTTGGGAAGGAGGAATAATGGCGGACTGAGTCGAAAACCTGCAGACTAGAACAATACGGGGCTGAAATTCACAGAGAAGTAAATTCTTTAAGCAGAATTCCTACTATGCAAACAAGAGAAGAATAATCTTCTCAAAACACGCCAACTTTGTATTAGATCGCAGGCTCCTTTTATAGCCAAAGGACCCGACTTATTTACCTAAATATGCTCTAATACAATTAACACACTTAACTAAGTCTAGGATTACTTATGTTCCCTATGGGTTGCAATGAAGGCTAGCTTCTTTGTGGCCCAATAAGCCATCATTAGAATTCTTTAGGGCTTCATTTTGTTAGGACATTGTTAGTTTGAAGTGTAGACATTTCTTATGATGTTGAAAAAAGAGTCCAATGTGAAAAATTGACTTCATCTTGTAGTCAAAGGTTAGTTTCCTGTAAGGAAACAACTTGCTCCATTAGCATTATGAAACTAGGCAATAATTCCTTGCAACAAAGCAATCTCAACATGATGCTTCACATATAATATCTCCAAGGAAATAAATTCATCATTAGGTTCCTCTAGTACCATACTTGAGAGTTTCTGAAGAGTTATCAAAATCAACCATTGTGTTTGCAACAATCACATTGATGGGAAAAATGAAGATTCTCTAAGTAGGGCACATAGAGTACAAGAGTCATCGCAAAGAAACACAAATTACTACCCCACTTTTTTTCCTCCTTTGCCCACCCCGAAGAAAATTTACCTTTCAAGTATCATTGAAACACAAACTTGGAATACTTAATTGAAAACTATAGTAAGATGTAATGGTCATAAATATACTTAAAATAAACATAAATTAATAATTAATAATAATAATTAATGAAGTGTCACATCTTGATGATGAAGTGAAATGACCTATCATCCATCGCGACATTTCAATGCATATAGAAGTATATTGACCCATTACTCAATTATTATATAATTGTTCTTTATGGATTTTAACATGTTATCCTTCTTATATTCGACATTCAGTACATGAACTATGTTCATATTTATTTAAATATACTTTGTTTGTTTCATTGGTAGTAGAGCCAAATTTATGATCTCCTCCCTTGGACACAGATTTATTTTTAGACATTGTGTAATAGTTTTCAAAGATTCTTTGATTGTGGCTTTTGACTATGAATCGACACTTGGCCATTGGCATTTCAAAAAAATCATTGAAGAAAAAAAATCATCTGCCACAAATCTGAAGAAAACTAGAATTGGTGACAAGATCTTAGTCCAAACTATTTTAAAAGCGATTGATGAAGAAGAGAAATTAATAATAGAACTTGTTACAATCCGAAACACAAGGATCAGACAATTGCAAAATTGAGCAATTACTGAGTACCTCATCAAGTGGAATAACTTGCCAATACAAGAGGTGACATGGGAAGATGAGTTCTTCATGCAGTAACATCCAATGTAAACCAAGTGCTGAAGACAACACTTGTTTGAAGGGGAGGGGCATGTTAAGCCCTATATATTGTGACATTAATTTTGTATTATAAAATTACTATTGTCTTTATTGGTTGGCTAAGACCTTAATTATAATTTTATGGTCGATTGGTGTACCCTTTGTTTCCTATATATATATATATATATGATACATAGTTTGAGGATGATCTTATGATTTTCATTTTTATGTTGACCTTTGCAACTACATTTTTTAACTGATTATTATCATACCCATTCCCTTCAAACACATTGGCTAGGTGCTCCATCTCTTGCTTAATGTGATCCTTATATGAGATTCTAAGGGCCTTGGTTACTAAGGCACTAATTACACTTGCTTTTGGTTTGAGTCCTTTTCACACTTGACTTGTCACCATATTTCGTTGGAAGAACCCAAAATCATAGCTAGAGAGGATAACTTGGAAAAATGAAAGGTTAGGGAGAAAATTGAAATTAGCATTAACCAAGATTGCCTTAATAGGGATGATGAAATTAAACTTAGTGACTCTTGGAAACCTATCCTTCACTCCCTAAAAATAAACATGCAAACATCTTCTTCCCAAATACTTAGTAACCTAGTCCCTAAAAGTCTTTGACCCTTAGGATCTTGACTATAAAATATAAAATATAGTAATTAATATTTAGGACTCTATTAAATTTTTTACAGTTGAACCATAACTTTAATTAATATGACTCAATTCTTTGTAATATTAATTAGCCTTGAAAACTCCCAATTATTTAATAGCCACATCGACCTATAATTAATTAGCATGATTTAGTAATAATTAATTAAGATACTTAATAATTATTAAATATTCTAATTAATTATTGAGTCTAAGCATACTAATTAATTATAACATCACAAGGTACCATTAACTTGTCCCATCCTTAATCACTAATATTCTTGATCTAATTATTAAATCCAATCCTTAAATATTAAAATAAACCTAATTGTACTAGTAAAAATAAAATTATAATTAAGAATAAAGTTATAATTAATAATAAATATAAAAATTAATAATATAAATAAAATTACTTTAAATAAAGACATTAGCTAACCCTAATCTCCCTAAACTATATCTATATATTATTTTTTCCTAAAGAACCCATAGCCTCATCATTCTTAACCTAGACAACTACATTTCGGGTCGACACCTCATCTCTATACTGAAGATTCTAGTATTCATCAACATTGGGCATCAATTCAGGCTTTTATTAGAGGATGATCCCATAGTAGGGTTCGAAAGGTTGAGAAATTCTTTCTATTTCACACA
The DNA here is from genome assembly GCA_027924585.1 of Larix kaempferi. NCBI lineage: Eukaryota > Viridiplantae > Streptophyta > Pinopsida > Pinales > Pinaceae > Larix > Larix kaempferi. Next base: position 6,130,267 of record BSBM01000049.1, on the reverse strand, counting down.
ACTCCTCCACCTACAAATTTGACACTGTTTATGGCTATCCTCAAACAAGTCAAGTTCTTTTTAATTATATTGCTTTTAGTGGTTATTAACTACTCAACATAGGATGCAAAGTGAAACTCTAATGATGTTTTTGGATTCAAACTTGCTAAATCTAGCATAGATCCATCTTAAACTTGTATCTATCAAGCACCGAGAGGGATCCAATTTCTTGAGGTGTATTTCTTTTTTTAAATTTAAACTCAAGAAATTTGATCTTTCTTGATTGATAAATCTGGGTTTAAGTTTTATGTTTTTATTTTATAAATGAACATCTATGTTTTAATTACTTTTCATAATATTTTACTTTATGAACCAACATGGATTTTTTTTCTAAATATTTTCCATAATTTTTTATTTTATGAGCCAACATGAATTTTTTTAATTATTTTGTTACTAATGTTATAACATTATATCACCTTAGAGGATCTCTCCCATAACAAATGTAGTATGCACATTTATTTGTTCTTTCAGATGAAGCAATGCAAGTATTGAAACTACGATAATTTTCAAAAGAAAAAGGAAGATACCTATTTAAAATTTTAAATATAACACACATTCCTAAAAGATTATCTTTCAAAATCAAACTAACTTAGAAATGCTATTTCTTCAAAAAAATGTTTCAAAGAGGATAATATTTAGGCCATTTTCTTTATTTCTTTTGAAAATTAATGGAATGATAAACAAAGAGGCAATATGTGCTGCTATAAGTGTAATAGGCATCATTTCCCCTCTTATTTAGCTAGGAAAAGCATGAGTAATTTTTTTTGTCAATTTCAATGTACTTGCATTTTTTACATTCAATTTGACTAGGATGAGAAACTCTTTTGCCTCCGAAAAATCTAACACATATAAACATTTCAAATTTATAAAAAGTGTTTAGTCACCTATAGAGCTGGCTCGTGGGTTCTTAAGTTACATGGCATGCCCACTTGAATTCAGTTCCACAGCGCAATATCCCATATTTAGGCACCTAACTAAATAAATGACAATGCAAAATGTATTTGCATTGCGTCTATTAATAAAATAAAACTACACCATAGATGAATAATGAGGAAGGGCCATGTGTGATAAATGACAAAAATCTCAAGTTAAAAATTTCAGACCTCACTCGCACACATATACACAAATATATATTATATAATTATGCTTTAATTTTAAGGTTATGACCAAGCCACAACAAATTGGTGTATGCAACCCCTTGTTTGTGGCATGAGGGAACCCTTCCCCCATTTGAATCTTAAAATTACCGAGACGTATATACCCTACCCCTTTGGTTTTGAAAAGAGAGAAAGTATTTCCAATCTTCATTATTGCTCAACCTTTGCTTTCTTTTTCATCTCATTGTTACTTAAGAGCCCCCACACTTGCACTTAGTCATGGTTGCTAGATCCTACATTCTCAATTATGAAAAACAAATATTTATTTGAGTGAATTTATCCACATCAACATAAACATAATAATGAATGAATTATTTAATTCCACACAAAGTTTTTCAAAATTTTGTTATTTTGAGAACTTATTTAGAAACCTAAATTTATGAATGACCAGAGTTTTGATTTGCATGAAATACAACATTATGATAACTTATTTATAAACCTAAATATATAGAGAGTTGAGGTCGACTTGGTTTATGGTGGTGCATTTACTAAATGACCATAGTGACTTTCACGAATCCCTGAGCACAGTTGTTGTTACGGAGATTTCGCAGTACGTGTGAGGTACAGTATTTCACAATTTCCAATCACAAAACATAATATGTTGTACTTTTGCATCATTGAATGGCATTCATTCTCTCACCAAATACCCATTATCTCGTCTTGCAATATTGAAAGGGATCCCAAAAATCTGGTGTGAAGCCCGATGCATAATATCGAGTAGGCAAAGTTGTTGAATCCAGGTGCTTTAGAATGATTGATACTATGAATGCCAGGGAGTCGTTGTCTTCTCTTTGGCAAGGAAAGTTTCTATGAATACTTCGTAGGTAATTCTTCAATTGTTTAATGTTAGCTTATGCATTTTCAAACATACAAATGAACGTTGAAATTGATTTGGTTAAAATGTCAATATAAATTATCTCCTGTAGCAGCTTTAAATATTAATGAATTTTGATATTTTATAGTGCAGCTCTGCCTTAAATAGAAATGAATTTTGATTTTTTATAGTGATAAATATTGAACTAGTTTGCATTGGATCAGTTCAGATTGGGTACTGTTACATTGCCATTTCTTTAAAATTTTTGCTTTACCATCTAGAATTTTTAGTATTAGATCCCCAATTTAAAGAAATTAATCTTTTCCAACTTCTTAGCAGTTGCTTCAGTGTATGCTCTTTTTTTTGCTTATCTTGTACTTAACGCGGTTGTTGTTCTATGTTGTTCATTGCAAGAGTTTGTGCTATTGTCTATGGTGTAAGAGGCAAATGAGCTCTTTAAGGTATGTAGGTTATAGGATGTCCCAATAATTATTATTTTTTTTTACATGGAAAAAAGACATTTTCTCTTTCCAAAGTATACATTGCTAAGTACGTTTTCAGCATTGCTGAGTCTAAAGCCTCAATTCTCCTTCTGATCCAAGACACTGGACTCAACTAAACAGTCTGAAAGGGCTGGTCATCCTCAAAAATTTTGCTTTAAAAAGCCAATCCAAAAATCACATCGAATGGGCTATACAGCCCTATTTCAGAGCCTTAAACTTCTTCATTTGAACAGAAATTTCGAATTGTGCTGAGTTTCAATACAGTATGACTTTCTAGATGGGAGATTCCTTTTCCAGATTTAGTTGTTAGCAACAAACACTCCTCTTGAAGAGATAAAAGTTCTTTAGAAAGTCAATCTGCATGCTCATTTAATTCTCTCTGCATGCTCACTTAATTCTCCTTAGACATGCTGGAATGAGACATACTCGAACAGATTTCTTACCTTTCTGAATTTGTCCATGAATGGCTGTGGCAGAAGGTTTTGTAGCGTACTTTTATCCATTGCCCATTAAGAGAATGAATTTTGAGACCCCCGAATTTGAATACTGGAAATACCTTTCCCAGAAGCTATTTTAACGATATACACAGAGCACACAATTCTGCATTGTATTTGATCCCTGAACAAAAATTGCTTTGAATTCAATATGATCATCTGCCATATATAGAACTCCTCTGGATCCACAGATGCCCAGGGATCCTTGGCATGCACCATTAAAGTATCCCCAAGATTTGCTAGATTATATATTTCTGGGTGTACCAGAATTCTATTATACTTTGATTTCAGAGCCTTCCAAATTATGCAAATCTTAGTCACATAGTTGTTAAGTTGTGAATTATGAAGACTTGTGCTATGTGTTGAGTTCTTTACATGACTTGATCTGTAAAATTTAATTTGTTAATAAAATGGATGATTGTTCAACTCATGTATATGTGTTCATGATGTATCTTGATGATTAGAAGGAAAATTTTAGGAGTGGGTAATATTGCAATGTTTGGTGATGTTTATTATAAAAAATACATTGGTAATATAATAATTTTTGTTTATGTTCATCGAAAATTGTAAAAAACACTTCTAAAATCGTTTTCTACAAGGAGTATTGGAGAGAGTTTAAGGTTCATTAAGTTATATTCATACAGTAAAAAGATAGATGGAATACTTTTTAAAATAATATTATTTTATTGATTTCTATAGAAATTTAAAAATCGTTAAAAAGTAAAACCATTAATTTTGCATTCCTCTCAACTTGATTGATGGTTTTTTTCTCTAAAATAATTTATAGTTCTCACTTATTATTTTAGTATTTTAGTACTGTACTTACTACTTGTAGTATTTTATATTAGATGTCGGATAATTGATAGTCAAATTATTTAGTTTTTTTTAATAGTAAACAATATATTTCTATGATTTAAATAACAGTTTTAATTATTAATCTGAAATTGAAATATGTGCTAGTTAATATTGATTATCAATCTGAAATTGCAGTATGTGCCGGTTAACATGTATTAGTTAAATTGGTGTTTATAGTTAAGGCTATTTTCATTGGCAAAATCCTTCATAAATCTGACCAGAAAAGTGAAAAATGGTGGTTCAACAAGGCTCGTAACTTCCTTATGATCTATGGTGACTGTTAAGACCAAAGAAGGGCCTAGAAACAGTTACGACCATTATTGGGACTGAACTTGGCCTGGCGAAGAGGATTCGCTTCCTCCCATGAGAGCTGTCGTCTTGTTTTGTTCATTTGCTGATGAATGTAGCCAGACATTTTCCTTTGCATCAATCTACCCGACACCTCGTGGGTATACATTTTCCATATGGTCATAGTGAGTGTTTTATTTTTCCATAGTGAGATGAGCGTTATGCCCAACATTCTCAATGGCCTTCTTTCCTTCAGTTGGAAATTCTGTCAAACGCCTGGCGTTTCAACAGTCTTCTTTCTGGTGTAGCTGTTGAAATGATGTTGGAGTGTAACGTTGAACTACGTTTTGGTTTCTGTGGCATTTTTTATGTCAAGTTTCTCATTATCTTATATAATTATCTCATGTGTTTCCTCTCTTCGTTGTTAAATGCCTGCGCACTTTCCCTCGTGGACTTCTTGTCGTTGTAACAGCCAGCTGCGTGGAAGCATTTCTCTTTCTGATCTATGCTAATGAATGATGGTGCCAACAAATTGTTGGTTGTCTGCATTCTCCCTCTTCTACGTCTGTGGTGTAACAACTCTCTCTGATTTTATCATAGACTGCTACCGCCAAATCTGTTGCTTAAACGACGTGTTTTTATTATCATTGGCATTTGTTCACTACATTTCGAACGGCTCCTCCCGGTAGTGTGTAATGTCTCTCCAGCCAACGGTTACCATTCAATGTCATGGCGGAGAGGGAGAGTGCTCTTGCCCCTAATGCCTATAATGGTAGATAAAAGACAATTGGCTTTGGATCTGCTCCCACCCTCTGAATGAGAGTAAATAGTGCTTGCCCGTGGGATAATAGATAGTCTCAGAATATAAAGAATCGACTGGATCAACCTAGTAGTGACAGATCTTTCAGCAAAAGCTGCCAATCAAGAAGCTGTTGATTGGGTTGATCCTGGTTATTCTAGGAAATCAGACTGTCGTTGCGTTACGGCATCGGGGTCTCGGCTCTTTGTACGGCACGCCGGAATCGGACAACATTCACTGTTACGGCACAGCGGCATTGGGCCAGTCTCTTTCCGCCATCTGGCACAATGTCATTAGGCCAGTTGCAATGACACTTGGCACGCTGCTATTGGCCCGTAGCTCCCCATCAATGGCACTGTGCCAAGTGTCATTGCAGCTGGCCCAATGAAATCGTGCCAGATGGCTAAAGGAGACTGGTCCAATGGACCTGTGCCGTACAGTGAATGATTTCATTTTTCAACTAAATCCAACTGTTTCCTTAATCAGCGAAACTTGAATATTCTGGAACCAAAAGCTTTGAGCACAAGGCGCGCTGCACTGTTCATAGTTATTCTTCACAAGGAGCAACCTGTCGTTGCTACGGCCTGCAATTTGGCAAGCTCTCTCAACATTGGTCCATCCTTGTCATGGATCGAAGCCCGACGGATTCTTCATGACGAGCTACCTGCCGTTGCTACTTCCTGCATTGAGCAGGAACGAGATCATAAAGGCCATTGTTAGCGGATTAAAGATATGATATCACATAGAATATCACTCTTAACACATAAACGATTTGAAATCTAGCAGATTCGATCCTCACATGCCAGAAGTTCCACATATTTCATTGTACTCACCTTTGCTCATTTTTTAACTTGTGGATGTTTGAATATCTTTTAGTTTGGATTTTATGGATTTAATAATTTAACATGTAACCTTTAGAATTATTGATTAGACATGGTCTACACGAAACCATCTTGTTGGAGATTTCTACACGTGTTCTTTTCTTACCATAACAATAATGCATTGTGCATTAGATGAGATCGATATTATATAATGTGTAACCTGTTTGAAGTGCCAGTTGCAGTAGTGTCCTTGCCATTTATACTTTTATGGCTATTACATTTGTTTCAAATTTACCACGAATTTATTTAGATTTAATAGAGTGGCTAATTGTTTAGTATTATCATTTACAGGTTTGAAACACAAGGACCATAAACAAAACATGGCAGTTAACTCGCTACAAGCTAGTTACAAGCTCAAATTGCTTACCATTGGAAGGGTCTGAAGCTAAGTTTGAGCTTCCTTTTTAAGGCATAACCTTTGGGTAACTCAATATAATAAAGATGAGCAATATCCAGGAGGTGAATTTCCTAATCAAAATCCACGTGTTGGAGAAGGAATGCATACGTGGAGCAAAATCGAAGCGTTGATAAGGCTGATATTGTTCTATGGTTAGTCATTATTCCCATTCTTTGTGTCTTTATCATGACGAAACAATTTAATATTCTGTTGGTTGTGTTTTATGTTTGACTTTTGTTTTTGAGATGTTAATTTTATGGATTGTTTTTTTCTCTTTAGTCTCCTACCATCATAATGATGTGAAGCGAGGTTTTCATTGGTTCTCTTCTTGAGTGTTTGTAGTTTGCAAACCATTGTTGTGCCATGGAGGAGTTTTAGAAAATCAGGAATGCATAAATATTAAATTATTTATAAAACATTTCTTTCGCAAATTTGAAATGTTGTAGATTGGCCACTTGGAATGCATTTGCAAAGGAGGAATTCAGTTCTGATTTCCTACTCCCAATCTCTGTTAAGGTAGCTTGTAGCCCTTCAACTCTTGTCTTGCCTGCTTTAAATCTATCTAGAAAATACAAGCCTAACCATGATGTTCTACAGTTTACAGACCTGGAATGCACAGTGCGATATGAATCTGCACAGGGTTTCAAATGGAATCCCACGAGAGGCATTAGAAGGGTAATGAAGAACCAGACATATCCAAAGAAAATTTTCAATGGAATCACATGGTATGTCACATCTAAAGCAAATTCTGGCTTTAATGGGGCCTTCAGGCAGCGATAAAACGACATTACTCAAAATTATTGGAGGAAGAATCGAAGGGAAGTTGACTGGTTCTTTAACATATAACAGGGTTCCTTACAGCAATGCCCTAAAGAGAAGGTCAGTACAAGTTTAAATGTTATTTATGTATTAAAATTTCGTAGAAAAGCTTAGATGGTAGTTTTAAACAAGCATGGTCAAGAATTGAGCATAAATCCTATGTATGTTTTCTTGTAGTTCAAAGGAATGAAGCGTTTCTTTCAATTCATTGCAAATGCTTTTAGGAAGTGAGAATAAAAAACAATGTCCTTCTAAGATTACTTCGGTTGACCAATATATTTAAAGGCCATAAACAGAAGTAATCAAAGATCTATTCAAGTCAACTAGAGCATAAATTTAGCAAGTGTTTAGCTATATCACTATACTTTTACTATAATCTGCTAAGGACTAGATCATTGAAGAGTTACAATGATCTGCAAGATTAGTCTGATTGTAAACTTGGTTTGCAGGATAGGATTTGTAACACAAGAGGACATACTATACGAAAAGTTAACAGTTTATGAAACACTTCTTTTTGTTGCCAAGTTGAGGCTTCCTAGTAATATGAGCAAACAACAAAAGCTTGCAAAAGTAGAGAGAGCACTTCAAAGTCTTCGCTTGGAAAGGTATCTTCAGTTTATTAATCTGTGTAGCTACTAGACATTATGAGATTGGAATGTGAAGGAATCAAATATGACTGCAACATCAACTTTCCATACGCAAAAAAAATCTGTATATACATGGGAAGTTGTTCACAACTGAAAACATACGTTGTAGCTTAATGTTTAATTTTTAACATTCACCAGATGCCGAAATGCAATAGTTGGTGGATAGTTTTTGCGTGGTGTCTCTGGAGGGGAGAAGAAGAGGAATTGTATTGCCTGTAAAATACTAGTGGATCCATCCTTTCTATTGTTAGATGAACCCACATCAGGCCTTGATTCATCTACCTAGTTCTTTATTGGGCATCGACAGGGTTGTTTGGTGCTTGTTTTGTGTTTCCCACTGAACGAGAATTGCTGGCGAAAGAGAGAAGTGCCAACATGTATCGCTTAAGTGCATACTATATAAGCATCACATTGTGTGATAGCGTAGAGCAATTTTTTTATGCAACTATTTTCTATTACATACTATATTTTATGGCCAATTTTCAGAGTACTTCATCTGTATTTTTCCTCAACTTGCTTGAAGTATATTTAGTAATCACCACAGCTCATGTAAGTTGTGATTCTGTATCATATCATTTGAGTTATATAAATTCCCATTAGAATTTTATTTTCTTTATTAATCATGGAACTTTTAGAACCTTGGTGTTTTCCTAGTTATCTTATCTCTATAATAAATGCATTGAACTTGCTTTGACAAACTTGTTATTAACATGAGAAGGGAGTTGGAGAGTTGATGGGTGCTGCAGTTCTTGATATTAAACAGACAGGGTTAGTGGCATCTATTGTTTTGCTTGTGTTCATGATCACTGGAGGATTTTACATTCAGGTCTGTTTCAACTATAAATTTATTTTCCTTTTGTTTAATTTGGCACAAGTTCTTCCTTGAATCCATGTTTATAGTATTTGTATTGTTTCAAACTTATTAACTAACTATGCCATGTTTTTGTAACTAACAACAGTAAATGCCTGTCTTCATAGTATGGTTGAAATATGTCTCATTTGTCTTCTATGGATTTCACGCTTCGTGGTGAAAATGCACTACTCTCCACATCAGATCTATGATTGCACGGGACTAGGTGGTTGTGAAAGCCTTCAGAGCTCGCCTAATTTTGAGACCAAGGGCTTGTATGGTGGTATGCAGGAGGTATGGATATTAATACCAATGGCTTTTGCATACCGCATTATGGCCTACTTCTACTTGAACAAGATCAAGCACATATGAAAACATTCATTTATACTACGGATTTGGTAAATACATTTTTTTGTAGAAGGTCAAAGGATTATATTCAATTGTATAGATGGAAATTTTGATTGGAGTTTTGCACCTAACTAAATAAATTATATTGATCACCTTGACAGAACTAGCATATTTAGGAAATAAATAGTTTGGCTCCAAAGGAGGGGAATTTGTGTGTCAGCCCATTCGGCCTGATGGATTACTGCTTGATGTAAACTTTTATTGTGGACTAATATTGAAATATAAGATATATCTTTCCATATATATAATACTTTTGATCCTTATTGTTTTTTAATTTATTTCCGGGCAAATACAATCTAGTTTGTCAAGGTACTAATAAGCCTCAATACTGAGCATACTTCTAGCAAGTACGATTATCTCATTGTTGACAAAACTAGAGATGCTTCTATCAAATATAATGATCTCAATGTTGACAAAAATAGGCTTCGAAGCTTGTATAGCTTTATTTTGGTAGTGAATTAAATCCTATTAAAGTGTTATGAATTTCTAAACATTATATTAGTATTAAAAATTTCAGTTAAAATTTGTTGAACTGTGGTCTAGTGGTATCTTGGAATGATTGTGATGACAATTACAATATGGCTAAATACAAGTTATAACTTATAATTGATACACAGAAAGTATGACAGTATGACGTTAAGAAATATTGCATATACACCATTCCTTTTATCTCAAGCATCCTTGTTGCTGATCTCTAAACATGTCCATGAACTAAGTAAGCTTATTGAGACATTCCAATTGGTTTATAAGGTGTATGCAGCTTGGAAAGGTTGGAAAGACAGATGAAAGTTTGTGGGTTAACTTTTAATCAAATACTTTAGATAGGAGATTGCCTCTGAAAATTGCATGGACATCTTTGAGCCGGTGAAGTTATCTTTTGACTTATCGCTTGTAGATTAACAAATTGTTGCATTAGTCTTTCATATCCATTGGCATATATTTTTGTTGTTTTCATTGTTTGCTGGGAGGGCCTATAGTTAAGAATTCTACACAGCCAATTCTTGAACAGGTTTAGACATCAGGGGATACATTACATTCAGTACTTACCCATGGCATATGAGAGGTATATTAAATTGTGATGTACTTATCAAGGTTAATGAATTGGAGATTTACTCTTTTGAATAGTTTTAATTGAGGAATTAAAAACTTCAGAGCTTATTATACCAATTTTACTTAATATTGTAAAGATAATGTTGATCAGATGGTATTTTCAGTGTAGGTAGATTCTCAATGCCCATCTTTTGAATTCAGTTTATGCACAGTACATAAATTCACAGTGCATTATTTATGCTTCTATTCTCCTTTAAATTTTAGAAAAAAGAAACATTTATTGTTTATTGTTTATGAATCCAAACAAGAATTTGTTTATCTTTTGTACTTCTATTAGTTCTATACTTGTATGGACCAACGAGAATGAATTAGATGCAAAATAAACTACTTGAAACTGGGGGCTTTGTAATTTTGAAAGGGAATGAGGTTCTTTGGATTGGTCAACGAATAAGTCATAAATTCATGCTTCTCTTGGAATAATGAATAAGTCATAAATTCATACTTACTCTTGGAACTATGAATAAGTCATAAATTCATACATACTCTTACTCAGTTGGAACTATGTTAAATTTAGATTATTACTTGACCTATTCGAAAGAAAATGAAAATCTCATTTAAGCCATTTTGAATGAAGGATACACCATGCATTTTTCGAAAATGAAAATCTCCAATCAATTTTGAATGAAGGATATACCATGCATTTTCTTCTCTTTAGATATCATGGTTTTCACATCTCTTTGGTCTATTATGATCTTTCTTTTGCTTTTGTTCTTCTTGTTGATGCTTGAAGTTTTTGTCTGAAATATATTACTAATTCCCTTATCTTGACATGGCTATTCAGAGGAGGGAATCGTAATATTGGATGCGTTTAGGTTCCAGTTTATTTCAGTGTTTTCCATATACCGAATTCGCTCTTAAAAATGACATATATTTGATTTGTTGGTTAAATCAGAACTTATAGAAATATTAAGCAGCATATATGGCATAGTTGATATCTTTTATAGCAGGTTTGTACAGATTTATATTGAGTGGCATCGGATAGGTTCGAAAGCTTGAAATGGCTAGAAAAATACCTTTTTTGGGGAGGAAGTAGATAATTAGTTCATAAAATGCATGTGTGTCTTTTAAGGTCGCTCAGAATGGAGTGATTATATATATGTGGTTTTGTAAAATTTATTAAAATGAATCAAAATCATTAAAAACAAAATTGTATGGTCAAAGTTTTTATGAATCCACTGGATGTGTAACTTTTGGCAAAATGCCTATTAAATTTAGGAAAAAATAAAGTTTATCCACTTATTAATTCATTCCCCTAACTATGTAACCTTATTCCTAATAGATTGAGTTGACTAAATGCTACTTTGTTAGGTGCATGATGCTTAATGTTTCTCTGGAATTGACTATATGCTACTTCTACATTGGCTTGACCTAATTTGTAAGACTTAATTCATGCTTTGAATCTCATCGCAAGTGTCGTCTACATGGCTACACTATTTTCCAATAGAGCATTGTGTTTTTGTCATCTCGGGTTAGTTTATATCCATATTGTAAACCATTATTGCCTCGCAGTTATGTTTTACAGTTTTTGAGTTCGCAGTCATCTTCCCTGTTTTTCTCATTTCCAAAACAAGATAACAAATCTTTCAATCTTGAAATGGTTTTCCATTATCAATTCTTTTTGGCTAAAGTGTTGTTTTCTCTCTTCGATACATGCTCTCATTTTGTACAATACCATTGATTTTCATTACAAGATAGAAGGGGGTTTGTAAGGCTAGTTGCATCTGGAAGTTGTTAGTCAAGGGTACTAATAAAGTTCCTGGGCGTAAGTTTTAGTTAATGGCGGTTATTTTATGTCTTTCTGAATTTTACTATACTAATCTGTATTTATTCATAGAATTTCTTGTAGGGATTTATATTTAAATTTAAGAACTAAGTAAATAATTTCATTCCATTTCAACTTACTTCAAAGTTTAACTTAGCCTATATAAGGCCAATAAGTAAGAAAACCCAACACGTTTTCTTTTAGGTATACCCTGTCCATAGAATTGGACTATGTCGTCTTTGACACATCATTTACTGACATAAATTCCACATTATGCACATTTTCAAATACTATTGCAGGATTCAGTTTTGAGATTCAAAGATTGATCTCTGTTTTTAGGCCACAAGGGGTGTGTCAATAAATTTGAAGTCATCTTCTCCACCAATAATGGAAAATGATATTTGTATCAATTTTTGGGATTCTTTTACATAGAATTGAGCTCTGTTGTATTTGACATACTATTTACTTACATAAATTGTCTTCGAGTTTCACCCCAATTCAAACTTCAAAAGCTTTTCCTAAGATCACATGAGCTATGATGTCATCAAACAAGTACTTACAATTTGAAAGTTGCCACAACCCGTTTTTATTCAAACCACATTTAGTTCTAATAATTGATATTCAAGTGCTTAAACATTGCTTCAAACTATGCTTAGTCCAACCATAATTAGTCCTAATATTTTGCATTTATCCACAATTTTTCCATTTACATTTCTTAACTAAACGTTTATATAATCATTGATTCACAATTTTGCAATTTACATTTCTTATCTAAAGGTTTCTAAGAACTACCAATAGAAATGTCGATCCGTAGATGTAGAGTAAAAGATGCATCTTATCATGACTATGATGCATTTACTACATAGATGTGGATAGCATTTGGTGTTGGTTGAACATGAGCTGTAGGGTATGGTTTCTAAGTTTAAGTTTCGACAAATCATTAGACAATGCAACCGTTGGGTTTCTGAAACAAAAGTGATTAAGAGCTCACGGGGCTTCCATATAGTGATGAATTCTCAAAACATGGAAGGAGCATAGGCACTAGTCTCATCTTAGGAACAGTAGGAGTGATATTCAATGTCCATTTTTATAGGAGTGATATTCAATGTCCATTTTTATCAAGACCATCACTGATATAAACCATCTAATGAAGCAATTTGGAACTTAGAATTTTAATGTTTCTCAAAATTAAGAGAACACTATACATGAACAGCCACCAATGCATGAGAATCCATTTCAAAAGAGTGTTAGATTCAAGTATCTCCTTCTATAATTCATTCATGATTTTATGATACCTGATGTTCAAGGTTTCTTTCCACTCATTAATACTAGTGTTCACCTCTTAACATAGCCATTATATGTTTTAGAAATACCAATGACAATAACATGATTTGTTTCAAATAAGTTTCAAAGTTGCTAAACCAAGCATCAAAGTCACCTTTAGTACTTGAGTTTCACACACTGCTTGGATAAGATTTTTATTGAGGTTGTACATTGTATAAGTGGATTTTTCCTTTTCAATCAACTATAGACATAAGTGATCTGCCCAAATACGTGGAGTGTTACTGGCAGCATTCTAAAGATTGGTGATGGGCATCTATCTTCCTTCCAAAGGGGAAAGACGTGGAGCTAAGCAACAACTGAGTGGTTGGGCTCCCCAAGCCATGCGTGAAGCTAGGGTTTTTGATTGCATTGTTGGAGTGGCTGGGCGTGAAGGCCGAGAGGGGGAGACGTGGTAAAAAGGGGAAGGTGAGAGGAGCTGTGTTGGAAGGGGAGCCAGGCAGGCGAGTTTGGAGGAGAGCGTGCCAACTGGGGCATCGTGAGATTTGATGGAGCGTGGGTTGTAAATTATGAGAGCTGGGCAAGCGCTGGAAGGTCTGCGCAGAGGGGGAACTGCGTTGGAGTGAAGGTGGGTGCAAACTATATGGAGAGGAGCGTAGGTGGGGGAGATAGCAGAGCCAAATGGTGGTAGTGCAGGCTGGGATGGAGGCTTGAAGGGAGATTCCAGGAAATGTGGGAGGAGACAGTCGTTACAGGTGCTGCGTGGAAAAAGGGGGGAGCAGAACGTGAGAGCTGAGCGTGATAGGAGGGGAGAAGCGTGAGACTTGGGAAGGAGGAATAATGGTGGACTGAGTGGAAAACCTACAAACCAGAACAATACGGGGATGAAATTCACAGAGAAGTTAATTCTTTAAGCAGAATACCTACTATGCAAACAAGACATGAATAATCTTCTCAAAACACGCCCACTTTGTATTAGATCACAGGATCCTTTTATATGCAAAGGATCCGACTTATTTACCTAAATATGCTCTAATACAATTAACACACTTAACTAAGTCTAGGATTACTGATGTTCCCTATGGGTTGTAATTAAGGCTATCTTGTTTGTGGCCCAATTCCTCCCTGCTTAAACCTGGAAGCGTCCCTGCTTCCATGAGAAGATGAGGAAAACAACTTTGCGTGATCTCAGATGTCATCCATTTTGCTTGAGAGGGAGTCTGTCCTTCGCGTGTTAGGAGGTAGGAGGTGTAAGTCCGGTGGCGAGTAGAATGGGTCTTGGTGTCGAGGATAGTATCTGTTGACAAAGGGAGCTAGAAGTCTGGAATATTGTCCACAGGATGGGTAATTGTGACTGGTTCATCCAATAATGGAGGCTCGAATAATTTCAAGTGCTTGACATTGATGACATTGTGGATGCTGAACTGAGGAGGTAGGTCCAATAGATAGGCATTTTCCCCAATCTTTTCCAGAATAATGTAGGGGCCAGATCGAAGTGGATGAAGTTTATGATGCTATCCTTTGAAACGTTTCTTGTCCTAATGCAACCAGACTCGGTCTCCCGATTGAAAGGAAGTGGCTGTCCTATGTTTGTCATGTCTGAGCATGGCGCATGCTTCAGCTGCTTTGAGGGCCTCCGTGACCTGAGTGTGGCGATGTTCAATTTGCTGAAGAAATTGTTGAGCTGAGTATTTCTCTTTTTGTTGATGATATGTACCATGGGGTTCCAATGTGAGTCGAAGATCCGCTGGAGAAGCTGGTTGGATTCCTAAGCATACTTCAAAAAGGGAAAACCCGGTAGCCGAATGTGTTGCTCTCATGTAGCTATGTTGGAGAATATGCAAATAATTATCCCATTGTTTGCTACGACCAAAATTAGAACGGAGAGCATGAACCAAGACGCAGTTGACTACCTCTGTTTGGCCGTTTGTTTGAGGATGGAAGGTTGTGGAGTATTTAAGCTGACAACCAAGTAGTGCCCAGAGTGTCTTCCAAAAGGAGCTCAGGAAGCGGGAGTCTCAATCTGAAATGATGTTGCTTGGTACGCCAAAATGGGGCCACACATGTTGGAAATACAATTCTGCTATTTGGGAGGTTGTAGTGGTCTTTGTGCATGCTAAGAAGAGAGCCATTTTGCTAAAACGACATCCGACTACCCAAATTGCATCATGTTTTCATTGGGTAGTGGGTAGTCCACTTAAGAAATCCATAGAGACTGATTCCCATGGCCTAGAAGGTAGCGGGAGAGGTATGTATAAGCCATGCTTTCTATTTGACTGTATTGATTGAGAACATAAGGCGCAGGCTCTTATGAATCTCTCTACTTGAGGTTGAAGAGAAGGCCAATAGAAATGGCATTGAAGGTGTTGAATGGTCTTCGTGGTACCAAAGTGGCCTCCACATGCAGATGCATGAGCTTCTTTAATGAGCAGCAAGCAATCCTCAAACTGTGGAACACATAGCAAATTTAACTTGTAGAGCCACCCATCACGGATGGTGTAGTCCAAAAAAGGAGTCTAGTTGATGACTGTAGGGTCCTGTAATGCAGCCCATGCTTCTTGAAAGTCTCGATCAGTAGCATACTTATATTTCCAGGCATCATAGGTAGCACAACGAACCTCTAGTAGGTGGAGCACTAGAGTGGGTGGTCTACTGAGTAGATCAACCATTCTGTTAGAGGTGCCCTTCTTGTATTTAATAACCAGATGGAATTACTGAATGTAGGATTCCCATTTGAGATGCCTTTGTTCCTATATCTTTGATTGGGAATTAATGAAAATTAGCGGATGGTGGTCTGTATGTAGAATAGTCTACTTTCCCAATAGATAATGGTGCCATTGCTTGAGAGCTTGCACTAGGCTGTAGAATTCCTTGTCATAGGTGCTATAGTTTTTCTTAGCATCTGAAAGTGATTCTAAATGGTAAGCAATAGGATGTCCTCCCTGTTTAAGCACTGCACCAATAGCATATTGTGAGGCATCTGACTCAATCTCGAATGGTTGAGATAGGTCTGGCAAATGCAAATAAATGTAGAAGTGCAATTGGAGAGCCGATGTAAAGGACAAGCAATCTGATACAAATGTAGCACAAACTTACGATACAAATTTATGCCACCTAGGAATCTTTTTAACTGAATCGCCGAAGAAGGTGTGGACCATTGTTTTAATTCTTTGATGCGTGAAGGATTGGGCTGAATACCTTCTGAGTCTACCAGAAAATGTAGGTATGGAACTAAGAGTTGGCCAAAATACGACTTCTTTTCTTTAAACTGCAACTTGTGGTCTCTGAGTATTTCGAGAACTTGCCGAACATGTTGAAGATGTGTTTCCCATGACTTACTAAAGATCAGAATATCATCTAAGTATATAATCACAGTACGACCCAAATGCTTCCTGAAAATATCATTAACGAGCCGCATGAAGGTGGTTGGGGCATTTGTCGGGCCAAAGGGCATGACCTTCCACTCAAAGAGACCAAACTTGGTCTTGAATGTTGTTTTCCAAACATCATCTGGGTTCATGCGAACCTGATGATAGCATGTTGTCAAATCCATCTTAGTGAACCATTTAGCACCTTGTAGGGTGTCCAGTAACTCTTCAATCCGGGGTAGGGGGTAGCGGTTCTTCACCGTGGCTTTGTTAAGGGCTCAATAATCAGTGACCGGGCGCATTTATGGGGTGTCTTTCTTGGGAATCACAAATGCTGGAGAAGCACAAGGGGAAGAGGATGGTTGAATTTGTCCAGAGTTGATTAGTTCTGTCAATTGCTTTTCAATTTCCTTTGTTTCCCGTGGGGCAAGGCGGTATGAAGGTGCATTGGGCAAAGCAGCACCCGGAATGAGGTTAATAGAATGGTCTATGTGTCGAGAGGGGGGAAGTCCACTAGGGGGTTGGAAAACTTCAGCAAATTCTTGTATGGGAGGGGCCATGGAGTGTGGGATGGGATGTGTGGTGTTGTCTAGTTGAATGGGTCAGACCAAACAAAGAGAAATGCATTGGTTGAGATGGACATGAGGGAGTTTTTCCTTTATTGGCGTGGGTTTGGGTGGGGCCGAGGTAAGGATATAAGTGTGGCCATCCTTGGTAATTTTATATTGACGAGATTTGGCTATATAAATAGCATTTCGTTGGTCCTGGTAAGGGATGCCAAGAAGTAGGTCAGCACAATCTAATGGAGATACATCACATAGCACCGAGTCTCTAAATTGTCCAATGGCAAATGTGACCAGGCAACGGTGAGAAACTAAGAGACGGGGACCATCCTTTTGGACCCATCCTAGCTGATATGGTTTCGAATGAGGAGTAGTGGGTAGTTGGAGGCGTTGGACTAGCTCTTGTGAAACCAGATTTTTCTTACTGCCATTATCCATGATGAGCAAGGCCAAAGAATCTTTGATTTGGCAGTTATGCGTAAAGAGGGGTAATGTAGATAAGTTGGAATCTTCAGATGACATTAAGATCAATGAGGGATCTACTTCAATAGGATTCTCAAGAGGAACCTCAGCACTGTCCTCTATAGGTTGGGAAGAAATAATTTCGGTAAAGAGAGTTTTTTTGGGTTTGAGATAGTTTAAAGTTCGACAATCTGAAGTGTTGTGGGAATTAGCCTTGTGGAAGGAACACCGCGGTGTATTGGCCATTCAATTGGTAGGATGAGTGGAAGATAGGAGAAATGCCGTATTGGGTATGGTATTTTGTGAAGAAGATGGGTTCTAGTTGGGACGGGATTGAAGAGGACGGCCCCAAGGAGCTACCTTTCTTTCTACTGCCAATGCTCTTTGAAAGGCTTTATCCGATGTAGAATTTTCAAATAACTCAACTTCTCTACGAAATGAAAACAATAAACCAGAATTAAATTTAAGGATTAATACCTCTTCTGGGACTGGAATGTGGAGTTGAAGTCGAAGCTTGGAGAATAGTTCAATATATGCTTGTACTCCTTGTGTAGGAAATTGACGGAGGTGGTGCCACCGAATCCATAAGGATTGAAGATAACCGGGTGGGTAAAAACGATCTCGCAAAGCTTCACACATGCGAGCCCAAGTGTTGATCGGTTGAGAAGAAAAAGACTCTGTTGAAGCTCCAATTTCTATTACCAAAGTGGCCTTTTCTTGATCTGTGTCCCACCATGTTTGAGCAAGTCCTTCCAATTGTAATGCTACAATCTGAAGCTTTCTTTCTTCAGTAAGGCCTGTGCAAGTCCCGAAATAGGTGGAAAGGCTGCGTATCCATGACTCCACGTCTTCTCCATTGATTTGTCCCGCGAACTTGGGGAGTTGGAACCTAGTATCTAAGCGGAATGGATCTGGATGGGTCTGTTGTTGCATTCTCATTAACTGTTTGAGAGCAGATGCAAGGTCCTGGACTGGATTAGAGGCATTAGAATCTGAATTGGTGGCCAAAGGATCTTGTCTAGGAGGCCTCTTGAAGAATAATCTAAGCACTGGGCTCAAAACTTGAGGAACAATATATGGACTAGAGGGAGAGATCTATGTGCATGAAGATCTGTGAACCTCCTCTCTATGGTGGAGATCTGTGGGCTCCTATGGATCTATGAATCCACCATTAACTGCAAAAAAACCCTGAGAAGGGTGTGAGATCTATTTGCAAATCATAAACTCAAAAAAAAATGAAAACCTTGCTGCAGCTGGTTCTTCTGGGGATCTATAGGCTCTGATACCAATTGATCTTCCCAAATACGTTGAGTATTACTGGAAGCATTCTAAAGATTGGTGATGGGTGTCTATCTTCCTTCCAAAGGGGAAAGATGTGGAGCTAAGCAACAACTGAGTGCTTGGGCTCCCGGAGCCATGCGTGAAGCTAGGGTTTTTTATTGCATTGTTGGAGTGGCTGGGCGTGAAGGCCGAGAGGGGGAGACGTGGTAAAAAGGGGCAGGTGAGAGGAGTTGCGTTGGGAGGAGAGTTTGGAGGGGAGCGTGCTAACTGGCGCAGTGTGAGATTTAATGGAGCGTGGGTTGTAAATTATGAGTTTTCGCAAGCGCTGGAAGGTCTGCACAGAGGGGGAACTGCGTTGGAGTGAAGGTGGGTGCAGACTATACGGAGAGGAGCGTAGGTGGGGGAGATAGCAGAGCCAAATGGTTGTAGTGTAGGCTGGGATGGAGGCTTGAAGGGAGATGCCAGGAAATGTGGGAGGAGACAGCCGTTACAAGTGTTGTGTGGAAAAAGGGGGGAGCAGAACGTGAGAGCTGAGCATGATAGGAGGGGAGAAGCGTGAGAGTTGGGAAGGAGGAATAATGGCGGACTGAGTCGAAAACCTGCAGACCGGAACAATACGGGGCTGAAATTCACAGAGAAGTTATTTCTTTAAGCAGAATGCCTACTATGCAAACAAGACAAGAATAATCTTCTCAAAACACGCCAACTTTGTATTAGATCGCAGGCTCCTTTTATAGTCAAAGGACCCGACTTATTTACCTAAATATGCTCTAATACAATTAACACACTTAACTAAGTCTAGGATTACTTATGTTCCCTATGGGTTGCAATGAAGGCTAGCTTCTTTGTGGCCCAATAAGCCATCATTAGAATTTTTTAGGGCTTCATTTTGTTAGGACATTGTTAGTTTGAAGTGTAGACATTTCTTATGATGTTGAAAAAAGAGTCCAATGTGAAAAATTGACTTCATCTTGTAGTCAAAGGTTAGTTTCCTGTAAGGAAACAACTTGCTCCATTAGCATTATGAAACTAGGCAATAATTCCTTGCAACAAAGCAATCTCAACATGATGCTTCACATATAATATCTCCAAGGAAATAAATTTATCATTAAGTTCCTCTAGTACCATACTTGAGAGTTTTTGAAGAGTTATCAAAATCAACCATTGTGTTTGCAACAATCACATTGATGGGAAAAATGAAGATTCTCTAAGTAGGGCACATAGAGTGCAAGAGTCATCGCAAAGAAACACAAATTACTACCCCACTTTTTCTCCTCCTTTGCCCACCCCGAAGAAAATTTACCTTTCAAGTATCATTGAAACACAAACTTGGAATACTTAATTGAAAACTATAGTAAGATGTAATGGTCATAAATATACTTAAAATAAACATAAATTAATAATTAATAATAATAATAATAATTAATGAAGTGTCACATCTTGATGATGAAGGGACATGACCTATCATCCATAGCGACATTTCAATGCATATAGAAGTATATTGACCCATTACTCGATTATTATATAATTGTTCTTTATGGATTTTAACATGTTATCCTTCTTATATTCGACATTCAGTACATGAACTATGTTCATATTTATTTAAATATACTTTGTTTGTTTCATTGGTAGTAGAGCCAAATTTATGATCTCCTCCCTTGGACACAAATTTCTTTTTAGACATTGTGTAATAGTTTTCAAAGTTTCTTTGATTGTGGCTTTTGACTATGAATCGACACTTGGCCATTGGCATTTCAAAAAAATCATTGAAGAAAAAAAATCATCTGCCACAAATCTGAAGAAAACTAGAATTGGTGACAAGATCTTAGTCCAAACTATTTTAAAAGAGATTGATGAAGAAGAGAAATTAATAATAGAACAAGTGTTACAATCCTTAACACAAGGATCAGACAATTGCAAAATTGAGCAATTACTGAGTACCTCATCAAGTGGAAGAACTTGCCAATAGAAGAGGTGACATGGGAAGATGAGTTCTTCATGCAGAAACATCCAATGTTAACCAAGTGTTGAAGACAACACTTGTTTGAAGGGGAGGGGCATGTTAAGCCCTATATATTGTGACATTAATTTTGTATTATAAAATTACTATTGTCTTTATTGGTTGGCTAGGACCTTAATTATAATTTTATGGTCGATTGGTGTACCCTTTGTTTCCTATATATATATATGATACATAGTTTGAGGATGATCTTATGATTTTTCGTTTTTATGTTGACCTTTGCAACTACTTCCACATTTGGGGCATTTCCCAGTTCTTTAAAAGAAACATAAAAATAAAACTCTGCTAAATGAGAAATAAGCATATTGATATGCCGAGACATTGATTTCAATTACATGTTTCCAGATAGAAGTAAAACACTTGGGCAAGAAAACCCTTTTGATATATTCATTGCCAGAATTGATTTATTACAGCAATGGTGTTCCAAAGTTTTCCAAAACAGAAGACAAACTCTTAAAAAAAACCAACATAGATGGCAATAATATTTATAACATTGTACAAGTCAAGAATGGGGCCAACTCTTCACATTTCTTGCTCAACATGTGACCCCACCACAAAACCTCGAAAGAGAATCCCAGGACTGATTACGAGCACAAGGCTTAACCTATCGGATCTCCGAGGGCATAAATTACATGTGGTCACCACAAAACCTCGCAAGAGCATCCAAGGACTGATTACGAGCACAAGGTTCAACCTATCGGATCTCCCAGGGCACAAATTACATGTGGTCATGGAAAAACCTTGAAAGAGCATCCCAGGACTCATTATGAGCACACGGCTCAACCTATCGGATCTCCGAGGGCACAAATTACATGCCATAGGACAAAACCTCAAAAGAGCATCTGCCAGATATCCCAGGGCACAAATTACATGCCATAGGCAAAACCTCGAAAGACTATCTGCAGATCTCCCAGGGAAAAATTATATGTCCTCCCAAGCAAAACCTCGAAAGAGCATTTGCCAGATATCCCAGCGTACAAATTACATACCATAGGCAAAACCTCGAAAGACTATCTGCAAATCTCCCAGGGCACAAATTACATGCTTATCTGCACAACCTGTTCCATGGCCACAGAGTATCAACCTAATACTCACCATACATCATCACGATGTACACATGATCATCCTGATCATCATCACTACAACATCCTGCTACATGTCATCTAGAGCAACATCCTGAAGCTCGTCATCCATGATCATTCTGATCATACAATGCATCTACCTGATGCATACCAAGTATCTACCTGATACATATCATCATACATGATCCACCTGATCATACAGTGTATCCACCTGATACAAATACAAATACATGATACATATCACCATACATGATCCACCTGATCATACAATGCATCTACCTGATGCATACCAAGTATCTACCTGATACATATCATCATACATGATCCACCTGATCATACAGTGTATCCACCTAATACAAATACAAATACATGATACATATCACCATACATGATCCACCTAATCATACAATGTATCCACCTGATACATATACAGATACATGGTCCAAGCATCCAACATGATGCATATACAAAATACATACAAATGATCCAACCGATCATATCCAACATCCAACATGATGCGTACATACATATACATATAAATGATCCAACTGATCATATCCAACATGATGCGTACATATATAAATGATCCAACTGATCATATCCAGCATCCAACATGATGCGTATACAGAGCAGTAACTGGAGCATCGTCCTGATGCTCATCATCCAGTGCTTACATCCACAGCCATGTGAAGGATCCTCCTTCCAACATGCTTGGAATGGCTTCTGCAAATGTGTCCATCACTTCTTCCTAGAAGTGTCATCAATCTGAAGAACACCAAGCCTCTCCCTGAAGTACTCGAACTTCACCCTAGCCAATGGCTTCATCAGCACATCTGCAATCTGCTCGTCCGTCGCAATGTACAGGAGCTTCACAGCTCCTCTCTGCACCATATCCCTGATATAGTGATGTTTGATCTCTATGTGTTTAGACCTGTCATGAAACACTGGGTTCTTGGACAGCTTCACACAACTCTGGTTATCACAAAAGATACCAGTAGCATCCAACGGGAGATCAAATAACTCATACAGTAGCTTCCGTAGCCATACTGCCTCACAACTAGCTGAACAAGCTACAACATACTCTGCCTCAGCTGTACTCAGTGCTACGCAAGACTGCTTCCTGCTGAACCAAGAGATCACACCTGATCCCATACTGAAGCAGCACCCAGATGTGCTCTTCCTATCTGCAGCACTGCCTGCCCAGTCTAAATCAACATAACCCTGCAGTTTAAACTTTTTATTCACTTCATACTTGAGCCCATAATCCACTGTACCTTTCAAGTACCTCAGAATATATTTTACAGCAACCAGGTGAACACTCCTCGGATCTGTCAGGAACTGGCTCAATGTGTTCACCGCAAAGCAAATATCTAGTCTCATGTTCGTCAAGTACATCAAGGACCCAATCATCTGACGATACATAGTGACATCAACTGGTTCAGATGAAGCATCACATAGAATCTTCAGGTTCGATGCCATAGCCTCGCAGTCCATCATCCCGAACCTCTTCAGGATCTCTACTGCATACTTCCCTTGTCCAAGGAAGATTCCATCTGCACTCTACCACACCTCCATACCTAGAAAGTGGTGCATCATACCCAAGTTCTGCACATATATGACTCCCTGTCATGTGTCTCAGAACCAAGTGGCTGCTCCATATACACTTCTTCTTCAACTACACCATTCAAGAAAGCTATCTTGAAATCCATCTGGTGTATCTTCTATTTCATCACTTTTATATTTCTCTATGTTGCCATCTGCAGCATGCTTGATCTTGATAGATCCATATGGAAGTCATAACAAACTTCCCTTCAGGTCTTGGGACTACATCCCAAACATCATTCTTCATGATCGACGGATCATGGCATTCTTCCCATATCCTGGGAACTTCAATATTTTCAATAGATAATTTTGTTGCTGAACAAATGTTGTAGTTCTTCTTTTGTAGGTGATGGCATACGATCTTTCCTACACAACAAGTTAAATTGCATGATTAGAAAACATCTCATAGTTTTCAGAACAAATTCTTACACATAAATAAATATGTCATACAGTCATGCAATTATCTTAGCCAATGCTTCAATACAACATTTATCCATATCCCGTAACTTTCTAGATGCCTTCCAATCTCTACCAGAACATTGTTAAGAGTGTGCACAACTCCCAATATGTCAGCAAAGAGGTTTCATTCTAGATAAGTAGCAATGGAATGTTGTACAGTGCCATAGGCCACTTACCCATGCATATTAGTAGTATAATGTTCATCAATGCAACTATTCTAATATGCATAATACACAACCTAATTCTAGGAACATCAGTATATACATTATTGAACAATATTATTTAAACAATAAAATATGCAAGTAATGACAATTCAAATACTTATCTTTGTTTGTTTGTTGGGTTGACTCCCTCTCAGTCTTTGCTTCTTTTCTGCAACTCCATTCTTATGTGGATTGTGAGAAGTGGTCAACTCCCTCTGAATATCTGCATCCTTGTAGAAACTACTGAAGTGTGCTCCTTTGCTTTCTTGCAGGAACAACTAGAGTGTGCTCCCTCTTGATCTTTGCTTCCTGGATTACCTGTCCTTGAACTTACATCAATCCTTAATCACTATGCATGCTTATTAGTATCATCATTGTGTTATCCTTGAGGTCTCATACATAATCACACATTTATTAGTATAATCTTAATACTATCAAAACACAATAATCTTAAGCATGTATATTCATGATCATTCACAGATAATAAACATTAGTATTCAAGGTTTCAGGGAAGTCTTCTTTTACTCATACATATTCTTATTTGATCATAGGACTCTTCTGGTTAGTTGAATCATCAATCAAGATAAGAGATATAATATGCATAAAACCCGTGATTATTCAAGCCTATACCTTCATGATTCTTCTGGTTAGTCATATCATCAATTATGGTAAGAAACATAATATGCATACAACCATGATTATTCAAACCTATAACTTCATGAATAATCATTATCAGCAACACAACAGTATAAGATCCTAACACAAGGTAGGATTCTAGCTTGATATACGAAAAACATACCTAGATTAGCATGCTAGCTAGTTATGTCTAACATACCCGCATAATGTCTTCTGGTTCTCTTCAGTGACTTGTGCTAGTAACCTGCATGTCTCATAAGTTAACCATTGTAGAACCAAGTTATACATACCTCAAAAGTAGATCTTCTATGTGATCCATGACAATGGATGAATCTTTGTCTTCATGTCACCATGAGCATATGTTCTTGAAGTAGAACATGATTTGACTTTCTTGGTGTACCTTTTGTGTTAGCAAACAACATAAACCTCATACAACATCACAATGTATTAGTACAATCATAAGTGTCAAAACCTTAATCAATGAATAACTTCTATTAAGGTGATACGACAAGTCGAGTAATTAATCAAGATTGTACTGTAATGATATGAAGACAAACATATGATAAAATTAACCATGAAACATACTTGTAAGCCATACCTGTCAATATTGCTTGTAATCTTCTTATGGAAGGCCTTAGCCTCATCTCTCTCTGAGACAAGAACTTCTTCACTTATGCAGGTGACCCATCCATCCTCTTCTAGGATTAACCCAATCCACTTGATTTGCAGGAACTAGATCTGGAGTTGTAATAGGGTTTGTCAGAGAAACCCCAAAAATTCAAACTTTGAATTTCAAACTTCTGAAATGATAGAAATATGCGCCTTGATGAGCTGATCAAGCTGGTATATTCAGAATTTGAAAACTGCAAAGTTTCACTCCTCAATTTTGCCTTTGAAACATTCGGATTCACTAGACGTGACCCCGAACTAGGGTTTCATGAAGCCCACTCTTCTGCCCAATCAAAACCTTTGATCCAAAGCTCTAAGCTTCTATTTTTATGAGGAGCTTCCAGCCGTGGTCATAGATTTCAAAAATTTCCATTTTTGCAGAAGCCTTAATTTTCCACTTTTTTTATCAAAGTCCCGAACTAGGGTTTGATCAAGCCCGGCCTTCTTCCCAACCAAAAATTCTGATCTTGGTCTCTAAATTTTTATTTTGATGAGTAGCATTCATCCGTAGTCTCCGATTACAAAAATTCCAACTTTCTCCGAAGCCCTAAATTCCGGAAGCCATGAATGAAGGTACTCAAAAATAATTATGTTTTGACAGAAATATGTACCTGATTGTTTCTGGTGTAACTCCGAACTTTTCGATCCACAGGGTCTGAAAAATTTTTCTGAGATATCCTGACCTGTTATCTTTCCATCCCAACAGGTCTGACCTCAATTGTATTCTCTGAGAGAGAGTTATGCCAAGTGTCGCAACGTGACCTGTTTATGGGATAATACAGGAGAGCGAACTTGTACGGCGTGCCACGTGTCCCTGGTTCAACTTCGGCCTCTAAAAAAACTTTCTAAGATATCCCAACCTGTTATATTTCCATCCCGATAAGTCTTACCTCAATTGGATTCTCTGAGAGAGAGTTATGCCAAGTGTCGTAACGTGACCTATTTATGGGATAATACAGGAGAGCGAACTTGTACGGCATTCCACGTGTCACTGGTTCAACTTCGGCATCTAAAAAATGTTCTTGAGATATTACAGTCTGTGTACTACCTATCACATTTTACGAAATTTCATTTGGAGCTTCCTAGCCCAAGTTATGACCTTTTTCCCAAGGTCACCTGATTTTGACTCAGATCTGGAAGAGGCAGGAACCCTATATTGTACAGATCATAAATCACAAGATACAATGAATTACAAGTTTTCCTTTGGACACAAGGTACATGGGGATCTGATCTTTGACTTGTAAAAGTTTCAGATCCGAAAACTTTACCAAACGGGATTTATAGCGAAAGTGCTACGATGACTGGTTTTTTCTATATCAAGCCCTAGCATCGTAAGTGCAACAAGTGTCATACATGCCATATCATGCCTTCTTTCAGGCTAGCTCTGATACCATGTTAAATTTTCAGAATTTACTTCAATCTGATCTAGGATATTAACTGAGAGAACAACATGTACAGCAAATCTACAGCATATCAATCATGGACACAATAATGCAAGCACACAAGAGACACAGAGTTTACTTGGGGAAAACCATAAAGGCGAAAAACCCCAATAACTTCCTCAAAGATAGATAGAGCAATGATACAACCAGAATACAAGAGATAGTCTTCTCCTAGCAGCAGAGCCTCCTCCTCCACAAGTGCGCCACTCTCCCAAGTGTCAGTGAGAGAATAGAATGTGTAAACTGAGAGAGACACACTCTCTATCTATACACTAACTTGATTTGACCTTTACTGAACTAGGTCGGCCTCAACTTAACCACTTAACATAATGCTGACTGGGCCGACCCCCACTAGGGTGGTCTAATAACCCTTTGACCCACATGGCCGACCCCCAATAGGGTGGTCTAATGTTAGGAACCTATGTCAACCCTTCTCTTTACTATGTTAGTATATTGTTGTTGGACGCATATGCTTTGTAAGTCGTCCCGTAGTATTTGTTGATCCGTAGTTTATATTAGCCCATAGTATTGACCCATAGTATTGGACGCATATGCTTTGTAAGTCGTCCTGTAGTATTATATGTCCCATGGTTTTGACTCATAGTATTGGGCATAGACTTAGTATATAAGTGTGTGTTGAGGTCATTGAAGGCACCGTGAAGTTAATTGTATTGAGCTTGCTCAAAGGAGGTTGCCCCCTCGAAGTGGCCCATGATCAATATAAAAGTGATTATATTCTATTATTTCTGATATCTCATGTATTTGCATTAATTAATTATTGCAGGTACATCACATCTAGTATCAGAGCACTTTCCTTGGAACAAGTGGGAAATTTTTTTTCTTCTTTTTTTTGGGCGGCGACTTTCAGATCAATTTCTGAAACTTTCTGCACAAAATCAGAAGAAACTGATTACATATCTAAATTCCTCTTTCAAAAATACACAGTTTCAAAAAAAAAATCATCTCATTTGGAGTTCTAAAAGTGGAGATATCGGGGATTTAAAATCAGCGATTTTTCAGAATTTCGGTGACGGCCACGAAAATTGCGGCGAGAAAATCTTTTGACCGAGTGCCCAGATTTCTATTCCGCTTCCACAAGTAGAAGCAGAGTGATTGTTCCAGTTCCGGAAACATGCTATAATAGCAATTCTGAGCAATATAGATCCGGTTTTAAAACATTGGGTGGAATTTCTGCCCGATTTTTTTTCTATTGCAGGTTCGGATCTGGGAATAATCCCTATCCGCTTAACTATGGGAAGTACTTGGGCATAAGCCCTAAAACTCATTGTGAGGAGTACCACAGGAACCCCGAAGTAGCTGGCCATTGAGAGGACCTGCCAAGCGAAAAGGGCAACGACCCCTACCTGATTCACTAGTTCCCACCCGTGAGGTAAACCAAGAGCTGTCGTTTGTGGCAAAGCGGTTATCAGTTTTACCTGAGCCGTGGAGTGAGGGGTACTGCCCCAATACGCAAGCCGTCATACAGCATTGGTGGCCGAGTGAAAACCCTGAAATGTCAGGAAGCCGCACATACCTGGGGTCCATATCTACTTTCAGTTGAACTATTGTCGATCACTGCTGCACCGTTTCAGATCCATTTTGCAAGCCGTTCCAGATCCAGCCATTCGGCGTTGTTCCAGATTCCTTCTGAGCCGTAACCGCTCTAGTCTGTAAAAAATAAAAAAAAATAAAAAAATAAAAAAATAAAAAAATAAAAAATCCTGGTTATGGTTGTCACCCGTGCAGGAGCACACACCATGGAGGAAGCACTTGCAGCGATCCAAACCAAACTCCAAGATCTGGATGAAAAAATTCTCAGCCTCCATCTTTAGCATTCAGCCATGAACAATACCAGACAGCCAAAATCTTTTGCAACCACCGGGTTCTCTGCTTCTAGCAATTTTCGTGGGCCAAAGCTTGATTTTCCTCGCTTCAATGGTACTGATCCGACTGGATGGATATACCGAGCACAACAATATTTCAGTCTGCATAATACTTTTGATGTTCAAAAAGTTCCACTTGCATCCTTTCATTTGGAACAGGAAGCCCTTCAATGGTACCGTTGGTACATCAAAGCTCATCCCGAGCCAAACTGGACAGATTTTTGCAAACTCATTTTGCCACGATTTGGTCCTAGTGCTTTTGACGACTTCACAGGAGCACTCACTAAACTTCACCAAACTGGCACAGTGAGAGAGTATCAGATGGAATTTGAGAAACTAGCCAATCACACAGAAGGATTGTCTGATGAATTCTACAGGAGTTGTTTTATCAATGGTCTCAAGGATGAAATCCGCGCAGAGGTCAAAATGTTTTGTCCCAACACAATGATGGAAGTCCTAGGGTTGGCTAAGTTGGCCGAGGACAAGATCGCAGCTCAACAACGCTCCAAACCCACCTTTGTTCCCTTCAGAAATATGGGTTCCCAACGACCTCCCATCACACCTGCTCCTCAACCAACTCCTATCAAGCATTTGTCTGAAATAGAAATGCAGGCACGCCGAGAAAAAGGGCTTTGCTATAATTGTGATGAGAAATTCACTCGGGGACATAGATGTGTTCAACAAAAGCTCTATATCTTGGATGTGGATTCTCCGCCTGCCTTAGAACTTGGTGAAGAAGCTACAGATACAGTAGATGATCCGGTCGACATGCAACACCCGCCTGTTGACACCCCATCTCAAGACAACCCACCCGAGATCTCTCTCCATGCTGTAACCGGCGTCACCACCCCACAAACAATGCAGGTCAGGGGATACTTCAAGAAGCTCCCTCTTACCATACTCATTGATTATGGTAGCACTCATAACTTCATTGACCCTCGAATTGCCAAACAGGCTGATTGTTTTGTCCATCCTTGCTCCAACTTTGAAGTCATGGTTGCCAATGGGGGCACCTTACCTTGCAAGGGGAAGTGTCACAATGTGCGTATCTCTATGGAAGATTATAACCTATGCTCCGACATGTTTGCCTTGTCCTTAGGCGGATGTGATGTGGTTTTGGGCGTTCAATGGTTACGCACACTTGGCCCCATCTTATGGGATTTTGCTGGACTCTGGATGCAGTTTAACGTCAATGGGGCACAACACAAATTTCGGGGCTTACAACCAGGGTCTCTCTGCATCATCAGTTCACATTGCCTGGAAAAAATCCTTAAGAAGAATTCACATGGTGTCATCGCTCAGCTCAATTCCATTCAGATGCACCCATCAACAGTCTCCACTACTTCCTTGGATAGATATGCAGGTATCTTTGCTGAACCAATGAGCTTGCTGCCTTCAAGAGACCTTTCCGGTAAGAATGTAACCACATCTACCTCTCAGCAGGAAATGATGGCTATTTTGCATGCAGTACAGAAGTGGCAGCCATACCGATTAGGCAATTATTTCTGCATCAAGACTGATCTCCCGAGTCTGGAAAATTTTTTGGAACAATGGGTCTCCTCCCCAACACACCTGCAATGGGTTATCCAACTCATGGGTTATCCCTATGTGATCACTTACAAGAAGGGTAAGGACAATATGGTGGAAGATGCTCCTTCTCGCACAATTGATGACCCAATTTCTCTTACAGCTCTTTCTCTGCTTGTTCCAAATTGGTTGCCATATGTTCAACAGGGCTATCTCTTCTATGATCTCCATGCTTCTTCATCAACAGGGCACTCTAGGTTCTGCAAAATGTATGACCAGGAACAATGTAACTTCTTTTGGCTGGGACTAAAAATGACAATTCAATAGCTGGTGGCTAACGATGATACTTTCCAAGTCAACAAGGGGGAACCGACACTCCTTTCGGGATTGATCAAACCCTTGCCCATCACTACACAGCTTTGGCCAATTATTTCTATGGATTTCCTAGCAGCACTCTGGTGGTACAATACCACATCTCAAAGGACACCATATGAAGCAGTCTATGGACAAACACCGCCAATTCTTCTTCCATACACCCTCAGCAGCTCCCCAGTTCAGGAAATTGACTCGGTTCTTCGAAACCGCGATCAGATTCTTCTCATTCTACAGGACAATCTTCACATGGCCAGAATTCGACTGAAACAACAGGCCGATCAGCACCGTTCTGAGCGCATTTTCCAAGCAGCTGACAGGGTTCTTCTTCATCTACAGCCTTCCAAGCAATCCTCCTTGACACTCCAAAGTCGTCAGTGGCCGAAATGAAAACCAAGGATGCTACCGGGGAACCACTCCTTCAGATTTTGCAGCAATTTCTCCAACCAAAGCTTTGAGGACAAAGCTTTTTCTAAGGGAGAGGGGATGTTAGGAACCTATGTCAACCCTTCTCTTTACTATGTTAGTATATTGTTGTTGGACGCATATGCTTTGTAAGTCGTCTCGTAGTATTTGTTGATCCGTAGTTTATATTAGCCCATAGTATTGACCCATAGTATTGGACGCATATGCTTTGTAAGTCATCCTGTAGTATTATATGTCCCATGGTTTTGAATCATAGTATTGGGCATAGACTTAGTATATAAGTGTGTGTTGAGGTCATTGAAGGCACCGTGAAGTTAATTGTATTGAGCTTTCTCAAAGGAGGTTGCCCCCTCGAAGTGGCCCGTGATCAATATAAAAGCGATTCTATTCTATTATTTCTGATATCTCATGTATTTGCATTAATTAATTATTGTAGGTACATCACATCTAATAACCCTTTCACCCACATGACTTATACAGGGCCGACCCCAACAAGGTGGTCTAATAACCCATCAAGTATAAGTTACAACACTTACAATATAAATGACGACACTTCCGTATAGAGGAATAATAACATCTCTATAGGAATACAATATACATATATGTGAAATACGTTCGAAGTTACATATACATCAACATTTTTATTTGGTAATAGTGAACTACATGTAAACTTCACCTTGTTTAAAATCTTAATAAGATCATCTATAAATATTCTTGAAATACTAAATATAAAGTATTAAATTATATTTTATGTTTAAAAAAATCTAACACTAATTAAAATTGTTAGGTCCCCATTTGGGCAAATAGGCTAGAAAGACAGTTAGACAATGAAGACATAAAAGCTAGGCGTGAAAGTGCATCTATTCTCATTAATTAAATCTGAATTTATACAATGAGAATGTCCCTTGGGTTCAACTTCCCAAGTAGACTCTTGGACTCCTGGGTGACTTTTGGTCTACCTCAATGACATGGATAATCCTAACACTAAGGATTACATTCCCAACATTTCCCCCCTTAATCTGAAGGGTGTATACGAGTCCGAGAAAAAAAAAAGAGTTGAATAATTGGAAGTGGACAGCTACCACCTGTTGAACATTTCCATCTTGACAATCCTTTGCCAAGAAAGTTAGTTAGAAGCTTGCATTGTCTTCTGCAAAATACAAGTGCTCTCTGAAGGGGTGGTTTTGGATTACCACCAACCAAAATGGGATAGAAAAAGCTGGAATATTCTACTATGTGTGTGTTTTAAGGTTGACCACAAACTCTTGAACTTGGCACGAAGGCTCAAATGTTCTTTCTGGAACTTGGAACAATGGATCAAAGGTTCTCTAGAATGGTGGTTTTAGGTTGACCACAAACCAACTAGAGAGCTAAAAACAGGAAGTGAGAAGCTACCACTTGATGAAC
Source organism: Larix kaempferi (assembly GCA_027924585.1). NCBI lineage: Eukaryota > Viridiplantae > Streptophyta > Pinopsida > Pinales > Pinaceae > Larix > Larix kaempferi. The sequence continues at coordinate 6,097,761 of BSBM01000049.1, read as the reverse complement.
ATTTCCAGCTTGACAATGTTTTGCCAAGTAAGTTAGCTAGAAGCTTGCACTGGCTTCCGCTAAATGAGGGTGCTCTCAATACTGGTGGTTTTAGGATGTCCACCAACTCTAGAGCTTAGACAAACATAGCTTTTCACAAGCTCTCTTGTTACGGATCGCGTGTACTCGCTCGCTTGTTATTGACGGTCTTCATACCCCCCTGTCAGGAACAATGTGAGGAGAGGAGAGTCTCATGGTCTCACAACTAGACACAAAACATATGACTACTCTGTGGCATGGTTTTCTTTTGTCTTCATGATACATGCATCTCTGAATATGGCGGCCTTCCAACTCATTATGGCTCAAGATCGCTTGATGTGACTTACTTGAGGAAGGTTGTGAGTGTTTGTTTTTAGAGGTACACGGCTTCGAAACTTGAATCCTTACATCACGTTCCCCCATGTCATGTACAAAGTAAGAAGCAATACAATATTCTACTTCAAGTTTCACTCTTGCAAGTTTCTTCAGTTTCACACACTGATCTGAAGAATGATTACGCTTCCCGCAATGCTAACAAGGGTGAATATCAAAACATTAATCTTTCATATGGCCAACTCAATCACACTATTGGCATATAGGACTTTGAAGAGGTATTACATCTGACATGATTTCACTATTTTCTTGCAACTGATAGGAATCATCTTCAAACAAAGGATTATTTTGAACAACCACTAGTTCAGAATGTTGATTCATGTGTTGTGCATCTTCCTCTTTTGCTTTCAAATTCTACAGTTGATTAATGATAGTTTGGAGTGTGTCTTTGTTGATTGTGATTGTGTCATATACAACTATATGTACTAGAGTATTCAACAACTCTAGTGTTTCTTCTGTACTAGACATGGTGAGGGTAGTTTGAGGCCTCCTTATGTAGGTAGGACCAAGTACAAAAGACTCAATCAGACTTAGGGCTGCTTGCAACTCCGCCCTTTACAAGCAATATTTCAGCATATTCAAACGTAAAAAGTGAAGGGTGTCAATCTCAGCCCAGAATGCACCTACATACAATGTACAATTCAAATTAACTTTATTTTTGGTACTGTACAAAAACATGTATGCAAATACCAAAACAAACAATAGAACTTACAAACAAAACATAGTTGCAAGTTAAACTAATGATTGTTGAATCGAGGAATATGATGTGGATCTTGTTATGTAAATTCTTTTCTTTTGGAGCAGTTGTAGCAGTAGTTGCAAGCTTGGTTGACTCCAAACAAGTTTCAAATATTCTCTAGCTGCAATTTGTCTTTCACGATGCTGTCACTCGAGGATAACTGATGGCTAGAAAAGAGCTATCAATCTTGCATATACATAGTGTAATTCAAGAAACTATGTACACTATCCAGGTCTACATACACATTTCAAGCAAAAATTTAATTCTACAACAGTATGCAAATTCAATTTTACAGCACCATTATTTTTGCAGCACTATTAAAACAATTATGCAGCACTTATTAAAAACAATTATGCAGTAGCATGCAAATTGATTTTAAAGCACTATTAGAACCAAGGATATTTTATACCAGCAAATTCTATTCCCCTTATTGTTCCTTGCAATGTATTTTCCTTTGGGAGCAACATTATGCGACTGGGAACAAAATACATATATATCAGATATGCGTTGTTCTTAGTGATAAGCTAACAGATGTTTCCTGTTCACCAGGTAAACTTTCAAGCTCTGCGAACTTTGATTTAATGTTCTCAGACTTCAAAAATAAACTAATATTATTCACATAATTCTATTGTACCACAGCTCCATGCAACCTTCAAAATGACTGGAGGCAATCCTCAACATAGCTCTTCACTTCAAAAGGATGATACGCAACCACTTCAAAAGGATGATACACAACCACTTCAAAAGAATGATATGCATCCAGTCTAAAAAAAACTCGCATTCAATCTACAACATTCAATATCTACTCTTCAATCATATTAATAACCTCTACAAATAGTGAAGCTGTATAATATAGAATTTTGAAATGAATCCACAAAGAAAATGATCACTGTGGTAGAGATCAAATCGGCTTCCCTAGACTGAAGTGAATCCTTGCTTACATGCTGCATTCTTGAGAAACATTATAAGACTCCATGTCAAGTCTGAGAGACTATCATTTCAACAGTTTATAGAGCCCACTCAGCTACCGAAATAATCATTCAAATGCATAATAGTAAAGTGCAACATGACAAATTCCAAAGGAAAGTATCCTATAGTATGGAGGGCATTTTGCCAATTACATACACCCCATTGTGCAACCACCACCATCACAAAACAAAATCATAACTGTCATAGCCAAAAATCCACACGTAGGTAAAATGTTGTTGAGGAGAGATGTGGTTGGTCTCCCTGCGCATAAGTTGTCTCCTTAGTTCAGAGGTAACCTATGGTCGGGATCATGAAAGAATCCATTCAAGTCTCTACACAGATGGAAGTCCTTTGTTTGCACACAACCATGGAAAGAGGGGATATCATACATCACCTTAACCTCGGAGAGAAAAGAGCTCAGGTAGCTTCAATCAATAGTCTCCAAAGAAAAAAACAGTGTCACACCTCAATCACGGTCCACGCATTTCAAGAGAGATCATTCATTAAATGGAGAGAGAAAAGGCTCAGCTTCAGATAGCAAACGCACAGCTTAGACTTCAATGTTGAAAAATTAGGGTTTCTGTGTAAGTGTGAAGGAATGCCCAACGCGACCATCAACGACTCCAATATTAGATGTGAATCAACACAGCACTTACGAATCAATAACTCTTGTGGGTGTCATTTTATTCAAGTATATCTTCTTCAAAACCCAATTTGTAGAGATATCCCATGAGCAGTCAGCCTTCAAAGTGCTGTTCGATGAGAAGTCATACCTCACAACAGCTTGAAACTTTCTAGGCACAACGCTCAACACACTAGTTCACCATTAATGTAGACATGTTGCTCATATGCTTTCATCCAAGTGACCACGTAGGCATACAAAACCGGTCTCACGCTTCAGCGCAACAGTTTCCCACATGGACAAGTGGATAGCCCACGCAACAGTGAGATAGCACTAATTCAACGTATAGAAAGGGAATCCCAACATCCACACAAACGTTGAGAGAGGTCGCACCTCAAGAGATAGAGTTTGAGTTCCACGCAGCACACGGAGTTTTAACGCAACAATAATAAAATGATACCAACGCAGCTCTGTGACACAGCTCCACTGGAAGTTCACCAACGCAGCTAGGGTTTGCGCTAGTTTTCACCACGGAGATGTCATCACGGGCCACAAATGATAGATTTCACCCACAACAACGTAGCACCAATAGGCTTAAACGTTGACTCAAAATTAGGGTTTGGGAACAATCTTTCAAGCTTCAAACTTTAATGGAGTCACTCAGCATCACACTCTGGCAGAAATTCAGAACGTAGCTTCATAAGCACAGGTCCTCACATGGCAATTGTCTACAGGTGTTCACAAGGTTGACACTACCTCTCTCACCCAACAGTTCTCACGTAGCAATTGTCTCCAACAAATCGAATTGTTACACAACGCTTAGGGATATTAAATGGCTTCATTTTCGGGAGGATATTGAGTTTTAACTGCTCGATTAGTGGAACTTTGGTATTCGATTTGTCTTCAAAATTCAGCTTACCTGGATCATAAATTCGATGCCATTTAGAGCAGGAATTTCTCCTATGTGGCGTGGTCTGCTTAAAGTTTGGGGCTGGATTTCTGGAGATCTGAAGTGGCAGGTGGGGAATGGTGAGGATATCAGGATGTGAAAGGATAAAATTCTGGGCATAGAGGATACTGTTTATCTCCCTAATAGAGTTCTGGATTACTTAAAAATTTAGGGGATGACAACTTTAAAGAACATCATAATAGAGTTCTGGATTACTTAAAAATTTAGGGGATGACAACTTTAAAGAACATCACGAACAGTACTGGTGTTTCTTACTGGCTTAAATCCATTGACTTGGGTTTGGAGGGTCATGATGCTTCTATTTGGGATAATTATGTTAATGCACTTAACTCGGCAGGCTGTATTTTGACTCCTCAAACTGATAAGCTGGTATGGAGTGGGAATGGAAAATCTGGAAGGGTAACAGCAAAAACAGCTTATGATAGAATTCTGCAAGAGAAATACATTTTTCCACAAAATTGGTGGTACAAGCGGATTTGGAAGTGGGATCTTTCGATAAAAATCAAGTGCTTTTTATGGCATGCCTTGCAGTGTACATTGAAAACTTGGGACAATCTTTTGAATCGTGGATGGTGTGACCCAAATTGGCGCATTCTCTGTAAAGAAGAATCTGAAAATATTAGTCATTTGTTTGTATATTGCTCCTTTGGTAGAAGAGTTTGGAATTTATGTTGTGATGAGATGAAAGTCTCCAAGAGATGGGAAGAGAGAGATTTTGGACAGTCTCTTCTCAACTGGTATAGATCTTCAAAGGATTCATTACTGTTACCCATATTTGTTTCATGGGCACTCTGGTATGTTAGTAATAGTGCCACTTTTCAAGGGATAGTACCCTAGCCAAAGGCATGTGGGCTCATTGCTTTAAAATTAGCCCAACAATTTAAAAATGAGAATACAATTACGGGTGATAGAAGGATTGGACAATTTTCGTTTACTGTTGAGCAACCCATTCTCTTTTTTGATGGGGCTGCACAGCATGGACTTTGTGCTGCTGGTGGAGTTATTCATTTGAATGAAGGTCACCATTTCACCTTTCGTCTTAATTGTGGTAATGGAAACAACATGAAGGCAGAGCTACTAGCATTGTGGTGTGTCCTGAAATGTGCAAACATTTTTGGTTTGGTAAATTTAAAGGTCTTAGGTGACTCACGTGTCACTATCAAATGGGCAGCTTGAGAATATGAACTTAATGTTTTGGCACTTAATCACTGGTGCATGCACGCTAGAGAGGAGATTGATTTGCATGAGAACATCTCTTTCAATCATATTTACAGGGAGCACAATGATCAGGCTGATAGTTTATCTAAGCAAGCTCTCCAAGGATCTGAAGGAATATTATTATGGGAAGAATGGATGAATTCCATTTTGTTGGTCAAAGACGAAGTTTTTTTCTTTAATTAGTTATCACAGATTTTAGCATGAGTTTTTTTGTAATATGTGTAAGGCACACTAGTCTATCTAGTCCATCTTTTGAATGGTATTATGACCTGATAGGAGATGTGGAACAATCTGGGTTACAGCTATGAACTTTGGTTAAAAACCCTTATTTTAAAAGGTTGAATATCTTTGTACTATTTGATTCGATGAATAGCAATAATACGTTTTTTTTTCGATCGAAAAAAAAACACCAAGTATATGAAGACTAACCTTTACTTTTTACTAACTCACTTATAGAGATGTGAACTACATAACAAAAACCATTTTACATACACATATAAACACAAGTATATGAAAACTAACCCACTTACAGAGATGTGTTACATAACAAAAACCATTTTACATACACATATAAACACCAAGTCTGGAAATCTCCTTTTAATTACATCTTTGGAAAGTAGTTTTTTTTATTCTATATAACTATCGAAACGTACTCAACACATTGATACTAATAGCAGTGGAAAGCCAGCCGAAGAAACGTATCAACCTTAGTGGACACTTACCCGAGCCTGAACATTTAGAGCTCCAACGGATCAAACCATAACAACAAATAGTGGGCAGTTCTCTCCACACTATATGTGACTTTGTATGATTTGAGAAGTGCATTGGATGCAAATACCAACAAAGGAGAACATGTTGTCACTCCAGCTGTCACCAATCTTCACAGTATATGCAGCAATAGCACACTAAGGGTTTCTGAGAGGTCTGTAGGCCAGCTTCTGAGACCACTACGCACGGGTAATGAATGGGTCTCTAAGCGATTTCAAGTTGCCCATGTTCTCATCAATCCACACATTATAGTATCAAGCAATCTCTAATCTTGTCGTTAGAAAATGCAACTGCCGCTACATTTTCTATGAGCAAGGAAATGCCTGTAGAAATTCTAAAGAGTAGCCTTCCTCATATGAATGAGAATTGTTGATATGGCGACCTCCTCCCCTACGCCTTGGCATAGATCGATCTTGACTACAAGGTCTCGGTGAGGGTCTGAATCGGCTTAACCGCTTCCATGATATGAACGCTCAGGAATATGTCTTCACAATATGCCCTCATTTTCCATTCAACAATGGACCAACTTTGCACAGAAATTAGGGTTTCCCAATAGATAGAAACACATGAAATATTGCAAAATGAATGTAGGACTGGGCAGGTGAATAGAAGAGAATGCAAAATTGGTATGGCAGAATATGTTGTAGGTATGAGCACGCAGAGAATAGTGCAGCGGAGATTGGCAGGCAATGGCAGAAAGCTCTCAAAATAGCAGAGGTCAAGGTGGGCAAAGCGCTAATCACAAGTCTGACGGAGAGCGCAGTATGTAGGTTTGATAGACTATTTTTAAGAAAATAATATAAATAATTAATTATATCATATAATAATTAAAGGTGAAGAATCATTCAAGGGGCAATGCATTGTACTTGAGGTCTCAAGTAGCGATTACATAGCATCACCACCCGTATGATTAAGGTAACTCATATGTATAGAGTTATATTCTATAAAATATGTAATAACTAACTATTTATGAGTTGTAATATATATAATAAATAATTGAGTTATATAATACATAATATATAATAATATGTAAAGATTTATTATATTTGTCAACCGCAAGGTATATAGCAATCACTTAGTGTTCAAACTATTTTGACTTTTGATTTATTTTGTTGTTGACAAAAAAAATTATTATAGTTTTTCAATAGTTTTGAAAAATATTTATATTAAATTAAATATATGAAAATTAAAAATCAATTTTTATAATTTTTAAATTTCAAATTTTTTATTTGTGATTGGACAAAAACTATAATGAGACTAATTTTCCTTGCTTTGAAAGCTATTTATCAAAGTTTAAAAAATATATTAATAATTTTAAAGTAAAAATTATTTTAGAAACCGCCAGGTAGCTCAAATCAAGTACTATGCCTTAAATAAAGAATGCCCCGATTTCCGGCCTGTTGAGAATTCTGACCCTCATGTGACTCTGACGTTGCCACTCCCCGACTAAAAGTTGCCCTAGACGTCGCCCGCCGGCAGGATCGCAACCGCCTGGGAGTTCGTTTAACCGATAATTCAGGCCCTCACGGTGACTGGTATTTACTGGCGTGTAAAAGGTACGCATTTTTAATTCAATAACCATTCATTAAAAATAATTTGTAGCATGCCAATAACTTGGATAGGGAGGGAGATCTAATCCATGGATTTTTGATAAAAAACCATATCCAAACTCCGTGGTTAGTCTATGTTCTTTCGAATTTCTAGATTTAGTTAATTTAAATATTTAAGTGGTTAAAGAAATGAAGTTGTATTTATAATAGAAATATGATTAGTAAAATTATTTAATTTGTGGTATGTGGATATCAATAGACTATGAAGGTCATGGGGATCTCCATGTCAATTACTAACACACCACTATTTTATTTTTTAAAAGATTACTTTATGTAAATGGACATAAATTAAATAACTTACTTATCAAATTTCAATTGTATTACAATGGTGGGGTTGGGATAATACATTGCCCCTTCACCATAAATGATTATTTAACAAAAAAAATCTACCGTGCATACCATGTCAAACCCTCCCCAAAAGATAAACTAATAATCATATATCCCCAAAAGATAAACTAATAATCACATATGAAAATTATTTCAACTGTAATAAAACTATGATGAACATCATAAATATTATAATTATAAACTATTAATAGTATATTAAAATTACTCTCATTGTAATAAAACTATGATGAACATCACAAATATTATAGTTGTAAGCTTAATTTTGATCTTCAAATTTACAATAAGGAGTGGTAAGAGTGGATATATATATATATAAAGATGATAAATCTATAATAATTTAGTTGTTAATTAATAGTGAGCCTTGGTCATTATTAACTACTATTTGTTAATGTGGATTGATTCATCATTATAATTCAAACAAAGCCATAATACTTTAAATGAGTTGTTGGTGTTACTTAAAGGGGTATAGTTTGCCAAATATTTTTGGGTATTGAGTTGTTAAATTATTTTCTTATGTTCAAGGAATATGAACCCTTAACGAATCAAAAGCAGTCTAAATTAAATGTTTTATATAAAAATATTAATTATTATTATTTATATTTAATATTAGTATATATAAATACAGTTTATTAAAAAAAAAAAAATTCATACTACATTTTTTTAATATATAGAAAACAACAAATTCTTAAAAATAACAAATTATTTCTTTGGTTTTTTATATTTAATTTTTCCATACATAATTTGTATGAAATTATAAGATGACTTAAAGACTTTGCAATAATTTAACCTATTAAATGTTAAATATTTTGGTGGATGCACTATTTATTAAAAATATATAAATATATTTTATATAAAATTATGATATATTTTTATAAGGTTTCTCTGGGTTTTTGCAGATTTGCCTGATCTGGATGGTTGATGGGTTGGCTGAGTGGCCTACGACGACTTGGAGTCAAGCCGATTCGTTGAATTGGCCTAGTACCAACCAAGGTTAAAAAAAGTGGGAACTGTCTTTTGTTTTGGGCGTAGGTTACTATCCCTCCTCTCAATCAGATAGTCGGGACTCTGCAAAATATCTGGTTTTATTCCCCGTGATGTGTCTCCACTATTTTAATGGTTATTTCTTTTTCTGCTGCTTTTGCTCCTAAATTTGGCTTCGTTTTTGGCCGATTTTGGGGTTTTTCCTAGATTTGGTTTTTTAACCAAGTTTGGTGTGCGGGCCCTCTTGGCTCTACTGGCACTGCTGTCGCTTTCATTTCCATTGGGGCCCTGCTGTAGGGTTCTCTCTTCTTGGCAGCTGTCTATCTTTTTCTGACATTACCGATTCTTGGGGTTTTCTATTTGGTAGGGGACCACAATATGGTGGAGCCTTCTCGGTCACCAAACCCTATTATTCCTCCTTCGTCCTCGAACTGTGCAGTTCTCCAGGATTCAGCAATGGATGTTGCCCCCAGCTGAGCTAATCTCCATGGCCTGAAGGCCAAATCTCGAAGGAGCCTAAAAACGTTTAAGGCCAGAGCTGAAATTGCACATTATGATATAGATGGCGACTATAACCTGGAAAGAATAGGGATTCTGGCGGAACGTGCTCTGGTAGGCAGACTGGAGTTCACATCGGCTAGTAAGTTAGAAATATCTGACTAGGTTTCTAAATTCTGGGCACCCCTCACTGGCATGGCTCCTCGTATAAACCTCCTTATGAACCGATGGATACTTTTTACCTTTAATGATGCGGCCCACATTGACAAGATTTTATCTACTTTCTAGGAGTTTAAGCAGGGATCTTTGTTTTTAAAGAGATGGCACTTAAACTTTAGTCCTCTTCATGAATTCCAGCCTATTCGGCATTTATGGATGATAATCCCTGGACTTCCCATCGAGCTCTGGACTAAAGAAGTTATCTCGGGTCTTGCTAATGTTGTTGGCAGATATATTCGTATAGATAAACAAAACTTCTTCAGGATGGACCGTCGGTTTGCTAAAGTTATGGTGGAGATTGATACGCGTAGGGGTCTCCCTACAGAAATTGAAATCGCCTGGGGGTCTAGGGTTTGGAAGCAGAATCTTGATTTCTACAAAATCCCTTTTCGTTGTTTCTCCTGCAAGCATACTGGTCATGTACGTGCTTCTTGCCCTTTCAATTTGACGAAATCGAGGTTTTCTCCTGCTATGGACTATCCTTCTCCTAAGGTTGGTGCTTCCCAGCCTTCTGATCATTCGGGTAAGTCTCTATGTAAAACTCCCATTAATTTTCTAGATTTGACTTCTGATGAACTCCTTTTTTTAGAAAATTCTGAAAAAGTGCTCTCCAAGTGCATTGCTACGGGAGACATTCAAATGAGACATGATTTAGTGACGAGGCTACCTCTTCCTAATCCGCCAAGTAAACCCTCCTGTTCAAATGTTGGTCGTAAGCTCTTCAGTGACCTGGATGTCGTCTCCTCAGACTTAGGGCTTTCTTCGCCACATTCTACTGCTTTTGATATTTCTTCGGCAAATCCTAGCAATTTGGAGCCTCAGATGACACATACATCCTGTCCTGCTGAGAATGCTCCTATTAACCCTCCTCTTGAGTTGTCTTCACTTCCTTGTTCCATGACAACACTCCCCAATGGTCTGGGGTTGCCTCGTTCTCCCTCGGTTGATCCTTTTCCTATGGCCTCTTCGCATCTGGAAGATGATATGAGTCAATTATTGGGTGAGGCAAAGACTTCCTTTAGCTCTGCTACAGAAGATAAAGACATACTAGCTGATAGTGGTTATCTTATCTCGAATAATGGAGAAGAATTTCCCCCACTACCATCTTTTTCAAAGAATCTGGGGGATGGGTCTCGGGCTTTGTCTGTCCACTCCTTAAACTTCCAAAACGTTACTATTAGGAGGGGCAACAAGAAAAAGAACAATACCAAAAATGCTCAACATACTTCAGACTCTTTCATCCCTATTTCCCAGAGATTAGAGGAGGCAAATAGATCTGCTAGGGTTGACACATTGGGGCTTAGAGCATTGTCCCCCAACTTGATTTCTCCCTGATGTCCATTCTGTCTTTGAACGTTCGTGGACTGGTTAAGGTGTCAAGGGTACAGGCCTTATCCAACCTCCTTAATGCCACTGTTCCTTCCATCATCCTTCTTCAAGAGACCATGTGTGAAGCATCTCTTGCTATCCATAAACTATGTAAGCTCCTTCCTCTTTGGGAGGTGGCTGCTGTCAATTCCTGTGGATTATCTGGGGGTTTAGCAGTGGCATGGGATCCTAATGTTTTTGATTTCAAGGTCTTCACTACTCCTTGGGGTATCCTTTTAAAAGGTTCCTTCTGTGGTATTAATCATACTCTTTCTATTCTTAACTGCTATGCGCCATATAGGGAGAGGCAGACCTTTTGGACTGCTCTCCAGGATTCTGGACTATTGAACTCGGATGATTTTATCATTGCAGGTGACTTAAATTTCACCTGTCACGCTGCAGAAATTTGGGGACAATCTGCCAGATTAGATGATCTAGCTGATTTCTTTGCTCAGTTCATGGTGGAGATGGACTTGGTGGATGTCCAGCCTCATATTCTGTCTCCCACCTCGACCAATGGTAGATTTGGGACAGAAGGTGTACACAAGAGATTAGACAAATTTCTGGTTAAATCGGCATTATTGAGTTCCTTCCAGAAGCATCGATCTTGGGTCTTCGAACACAAATTTGCAGACCATTGCCCCATTATCCTTCAACTCGAGGAGCTAAGAGGTAATCAAGCACTTCCTTTCAAGTTTAACTCATCCTGGCTTGACGACACTTCCTTTTGCAACATGGTTCGGGCATATTGGTTAAGCTGTGATGACTTTGATACTAATCCCATTCAGAATTTCTGCCACAAGCTTATGGGATTAAAAGATTCTGTTTCCAAATGGATAAAAGATAAAAAGATGGCAGATAAAAGGGAATTATATTTGTTAGAACAAAAACTCCAGGTGTCCATAGCTGCTAATATTCAGGGTTCTTTATCACATTCTGATTTTGAGGTCATGCGACAGATTGAGAAGAAAAAAGATGACCTTCTTCTTCAGGCTGAAAAAGAATGGCGATTAAAAAGTCGGGCCATTTGGCTTGCTTATGGTGACAAGAATACTAAATTCTTTCACTCTTTTGCATATGCTCGAAGGAACAAAAAACATATTTGGGAAATTGAGAATGACAGTGGTCTTCTAATCTCTGGGATTGATCATATTAAATCCGAAGCTGTCTCCTTTTATGGTCATATTTAGAAAGATCCTGGTGATTGTATCATGCTAGATCAGATTAAAGTTGCCACTTTATTCCCACGCTTTGTTAATGAACAAGAAGCTGACAACTTACAAGAAGAGGTCTCACTGGAAGAAATTGAACAGACCTTGAAAGTTTTTGCTAAAGAGAAAAGCCCCGGTCCCGACAGTTGGCCGGTGGAGCTTTATCTTCATTTTTTTGATCTGATGGGGAGAGAGCTTAAAGACTTGGTAAATTATTCTCGCATCAATGGATATATCTCTGGTGGACTCAATTCCACCTTTGTGACTCTCATTCCCAAAAAAGATAAGCCCAGGACTTTTGGTGACTATCGTCCGATTGCTCTCTGCAACCTGCTGTAGAAGCTCATTTCAAAAATCATTGCTGATCGTATCAAGTTTGTCCTTTCTCAGCATATATCTATGGAACAATTTGGCTTCTTGGCCGGTAGACAAATTCACGATGCAATTGGTATCGCGCAAGAGCTATTGCATAGCATTAAGATTTATAAGAAAAAAGCTCTATTGCTTAAGATAGACTTGGAAAAAGCTTATGACAGGGTTTGCTGGTCCTTTCTTAGACTAATCCTTATCAGAATTGGGATGCCTCCCTCAATTATTAAATGGATAATGGCATGCATTACAACCACGAACATCTATGTGCTAATCAATGGTAGCCCGTCTGATTTTTTCAGCTGCTCCAGGGGGATCAGACAAGGGTGCCCATTATCTCCATTGTTATTTATCCTGGTAATGGATGGCTTTAGCAGATTGATTAATCAAGCATTAGAGAAAGGGAAGATTAAAGGTATAAAGATCTCTAAGGATTATGTGATCACTCATACATTATTTGTTGATGATGTATTAATGGCTGGGGTAGACACTGTTGAGGAATGGTCTACATACAAGGATATTATTCAGATCTTCTGTCGTGCTTCAGGGATGAATGTTAGTTCTGATAAATCCAATTTTTACCATTTATCTCCTATGGATCGTCACATCAGTGATATTTCCTCATTTCTGCCCTTTAAGTGTTGTGATTTGGACCACGGATTCAAATATCTGGGCTTCCACATAAAACGTAACAATTACCTTATCAAAGATTGGTTTTGGCTACTGAGAAAAATTGAGGCACGTCTGGCACATTGGTCTTACAGATTATTATCTATCGGTGGTAAGCTTATATTATTGAAGTCTGTGCTTTGCAGCATACCAGTTTACTGGTTTTCTTTGCTTGAAGTTCCATCAGCTGTTCTCAAGATCATCAAAAGATACTTCTTCAATTTTCTTTGGTTTGGTTCTACAAACAGTGGAAAGATTTCTTTAGTGGCAGCAGACACTATCTCCAGACCGTATAGATTTGGAGGTTGGGGTATCAAGGATTTGGGTATCTTTAACATTGCCCTCAGACTCAAAAGTCTTTGGAGGTGTCTTTTTGGCAAATCACTTTGGTCTTATCTCATCTATGGCAAATACATAAAATCGGACATCGTCTCTTGGATCAGAAGTCCCAAATTGGCAAGCTGGAATTTTTCTCCTTTTTGGCGTGGTTTCATGAAGATCTTTTATTGGATCAAAAATGATCTTTCATGGCAGGTGGGGTCGGGATGCATGATACGTGTAGGGATTGGCCCTATCATTGGCATGGAAGAGAATTATCTGCTGCCTCAGTCCATCTCCCGATACTTACAGATTTTAGGGCTAAATACCTTGGACAAAATCTATTTGCTCCACTCTGGGGATGTGAACAACGCAAAGTGGATTTCTGCACGAGACATTGGTCTTTCGGGACACTCAGCTTATACTTGGGAAGCTTACATTTCACATCTAAATTCTGCTGGTGTTTTTATTAGACATGAGCCAGATCGGCTTACATAGAGGGGAAATCCTACTACTGGGATTGTCACAGCTCGATCTGCATATTATCGAATAGCTCAAGACTTGTATATTTATCCACAGGATTGGTGGTATGAGAAGCTCTGGCACTAGAATATCCCTGCAAAACTTAAATGTTTTTGTTGGTTGTTATTGCAAGATAAATTAAAGACCTGGGATAATCTTTGCAAACGGGGTTGGTGTTGTCCCAGTTTTTGTTCCCTTTGTAAAAATGATGCTGAAACAAAACAACACCTCTTTGTAAGCTGCAGTTTCTTTCATAAGATCTGGGATGTGGTTACAACCTGCTTGAACATCTCTCATTGCTGGGATATTGGAGATTTTAATATGTGCTTACTAAATTGGTTCAGATGCTACAGAAAATATTTCTTCATTGCCATATGCATTCCCTGGGCCATTTGGTTTTTCAGAAATAGGGCTATTTTCCAGAATATTCCTCCAGATTATCTTCTTTGTAGCAGAATTGCCTTAAATATGTTCGATACATGTAAGTTCGATGTGAATATGTCAAAGTCAAACAGAACTAGCTTTTTTAACTTCAAAGTGGATCAACCCATTCTCTTTTTTGATGGTGCTTCACAATTTGGTATTTGTGTCGTTGGGGGAGTCATTTACCTGAATGAGTCTCATTATTTTTCCATTGGACTCAATTGTGGATCCGGCACAAATATGAAAGCGGAATTAATGGATCTCTGGTGTGTTCTCAAAATTGCCAACATCTTTGGTTTGGTTAACATCAAGGTTTATGGTGATTCCAGGGTCACCATTAAATGGGCTGCAGGAGAGTTCAATTAATGTTTTGAATTTGAGTCATTGGGCACAACGGACTCTTTTTGAGATTTCCAAGCAGCGGGGCGTCATCTTCGAGCATATTTACAGAGAACATAATTCCCTGGCTGATAAGCTTTCAAAACATGCTTTATCTGATATGGAAGGTCAGTTGTACTGGGAGGAGTGGCATGACAACCTCCTGCAGGACTGTGGTTCTACTTTCTTTTTTGATTGATTTTGATATCATCTAATCTTTTGGCATCTTCCCCTAAGATTTTTGTCTATATGTAATGTGCTTATGTAGTGATGCTAGTAGCTACAGAGCTTTTAAGGGAGACCTATGTTTCAGATCATGTACATTCTGTAAAGATGCTATTCAAGCTTTTGACTTGGCTGCAGAGTACTGAACTTCTTTGTACTATTTGATTCAAATATTGAATATCAATAGTAGTTTTTTTTCGCTGGAAAAAAAAAAGTATTGTAGATTTTTATTTATAATATGTAATAAAGTTTTCATTTATAATATCTAAAACAAATTAATGAAATTTGTTAATATTGTAATATCATTTTATTTTATGAAATTTGTTATATTGTAATATCATTTTATTTTATGTATAACCATTAAATTAAAACATCTCTAAACTATTATTTTTTTAATCTAATCTATTATTAAACTACAAACAACCAAAATTTACCAAAAAACCAAACAAATCTATTGATAACTATATCATATTAATACAAACAAACAAACAAACAAATTTAACACTACTAGTCTTACATAATTATTTTAACCTTTCATTTTTAATTATGTACTACTATTACATTAAAATATTTCTAAGAGGTAGGTATAGCAGCTTTGCTGCTAATTCCACTTGTTTTATATAGGTATATAAAATAATTAATTAATATATTTATCAATTAATGTTGTTTGAATGGTTGAGAATAAAAGTCATGTTAAAAAATTGTGAATCTTGATTAATAAAGAATCCCTAGAAATGAAAAGAAATGTAATATTTAACCAAAAAATACATACACAAAAGACTAATTAATAAAGTTACAACATCACATTATCTTTTTAAGAAAGCATTACATATTAGATAAAATATATATTTTACTTATGTAAAAAATAAAAATAGATCTTATGATCTATTTTTGATGAAGTTATGGTTTTAACAAATGTTTTTTATGACAGTTATTGCAGACATATTTATAGGTAAAAGGATACACATGCTCACTAGCTGTCCAACGAAGGTCATAAGATTGACTTTCCCATCCTTCATTTTATTAACAGTGTTACTGTTATGTGCTTATTTAGTTTCACATGTACTATTCACAGGTTTTATGCTACAATTTGTAAATAACAAGATATATGTTACACATTTCTATATGAAGTAGCAAAGTTTTCACATAAACCTTATAAATAGAATCTGTATGTTCTACTAAAACATCATATGTTTATCTCCTGGATAGATTTTTGTCTATCACAGATTATATCTTTTTAGCAAAAGCCCAAGTATAATTGTGATAATATGTTGTAACCAATTATCATAAATATTACCTATTATAATATTATTACAATTACTATCAAACTGGCTCAATTGAAAAATGGGTCTATGTAGAAGACCCATACTCTACTAAACAATAGTATCATATATTAGATATGCTCAATATATTCAAAACATTCAAAACAGACAATTTTGACTCTTGATTACTTATAGACCATAGTGTATTTGCCTTGTCTTCGTTACTATGAATCTTAATATCAACTTTAATCATTGATCTTATGGCATTGAGTTATGGCTTTTTACATGACAGTTTAGCACAGTAGAGTTAGAGTTATATTCTTCTAAGAAATAGTGAAGAAATGAAATAGCACAGAAAAGTTGTTTCCAGCGTTTCTCTGCCTACTATAACATTCTTAAAATAATTATCATTTTTTCAAAAACACAAAACAAAAAATAACAAAAATATTATACCTAAAAAGATTATTGTGTGAATTTAATTCAGACAATGAAACTGAAATAATGAACATAATGAATAAATTTGGAATCACTAAGTTATCTCTAATGTACATAACATGCATACAGCAGGATGAACCATTTCTTATCCCAAACCCTGAAACCCTTATTCCCTGAAACCCTTATTTCTTGTTTTTCATATGACAAGTAAACTTTGCATATTTTATATCTAATTATTCTGATTCATGGTTTGAAATCTTTAAAATATATTTTATAATTTTATTTATGATTTCTCATCAGTAAACTAAATATTGTATCTCTAATTATTTGTAATCTTTAAATCATATTTTTTTATTAAATTTTGATATTTTATGTATTTTTTCATAAACTGAATGATAAAATCCAAACTAATAAATTGATATTTTTTTCATCTAATTTTAATATTTTATTATTTTTTCTTCAAATTTTAATATTTTATGTATTTTTTCATAAACTGAACAATCAAATTCTAAACCGAATGATAAAATTCAAACAATCAAATTCTAAAATAAATCCAAGTCGATATATTTTTTCATTAATTTTAATATTTTGTATATTTTTTCATTAATTTTAATATTTAATATATTTTTTCATAATATTTTGTATATTTTTTCATTAATTTTAATATTTAATATATTTTTTCATAAACTGACAAACCGATGAAATTATAAACTAAATCCAAATCAAGTCGGAGCCCACCCTTGCCAAGTTTCTAAAACTTTGATTAGAGGCCTGCAACATTCCACAACCTTTTGTTCTATTACACATTCTATAACTGTCCAAACATGCTATAACTGTCCAATTGACTGACTTTGGCCCGCGTAGACATTCGACTTTTTATCACCCTTTGTACACCCTTCTCATTCTCCCTCTTGAAAAGATAAATTAAAACATATGATCACAAGGTTCACTGTAACACTCTTTTGATTTCCCTGTGCTCACCTCTCGTAATTCTCTCACTTACCCGACAGGAAAAAAAGTGAACATGTTAACAAAATACCATTTTATTAAAGTACTTGTTCCCACTTCAGCTCAACAAGCAGGGTCAGTAAAACAAACACCAAATATTAGCCATTAAATATTGAGACTGTCTAACTTGTTAATGCATCAGTTGACCAATCGCAACTAAAGCAGGAAGACGAATAAATCTTATGAACCCAGTTCACTATGCAGTTATCAACTGCTTGAATCAAGGATTTATAAAGCATAAATATTGAACTATTGTCAGAGGCCTAACAATGGCGAATTAATATTTTTGTCAATTTGCTCTTGAAAAAAGAATTTTATACACTAACAAATTTGAACCTCACTGGTGGACAAGACTGTCAGTAGAAAGTTCTTGAGACTTGAGCATGTTTAGAAACACTGCAGCTTCCACACGTATATATAGAGCAAGGATCATCTAAACTATCAAAAACTAAGGGAAGATTCCATACTAACTGAATTTTACCCCAAAATAGTTTGGTGTGGCAAAAATTGAGCATATAATTTTCCATTTTATCCTTTGCTGCTTCATAGCTTAACTGGCTATACTTGAAAACACAGATGTAGAATTGAAGGTCTCGATGATGACCATAACTGGATCTTGTTAATAATTTTTGGCAGAGGTTGCCTAGATGGGTGTAAATCGTCTTTCATAGTTTTCTGGTACCAATTTTATAGAAGCCTTATGAACATGGTATAGCTATAAGACTTGTAATAATAATACTGAATGACAGTCACAAAAATGCAGAAAAATCATTTGACCAGAAACAAAGCTGTAGCCGCACACTTCCACAAGCACAACACAATCTAAATTACAATATAAGGTCATTAGCCCTGTAGGAACAATCTCCATTCACGTGGGGAGCAGGGCAAACAAGGGCTCATGCAAATATTAACAGAACTTCCCTTGCATGTCACAGCTACTGTCTTGTCACGGGCCATGCATGTCAGTGATCAACAAAGAATGAACCAAAAATTGGTAAAAATGCCCTTTGAGCATACTAGAATACAAACTATAGAAAAATATGCAAACACCTCAAACAATGGATGTACAATACATCGATGCTTGCAGACAGTTTGTATTTAATTTGTACTTGTGTTAGTTCCAGTGACAGGTCTCAACATGTTGTGAGCAACATTGGAATTTGTAGCACTGGACCCCATCATCACAGAGCCAGGGGCTCCACCTGAAAAGGACTGCATTGTAGACAAGGGCATAGATGATCCTGCACCACCTGGTCCAAATGAAAACATAGATGGTCTAGCCATGAAAGGCATAGCTTGATGAGACGAAGGGACATAACCAGAAAGGGGAGCTGATGGAACAGAAGCTGAAATTACAGGCCTATTATTCATTGCAGATACTGCTACAGGTCCTGCAGCCAATGTAGATGATCCACCAGGTCCAAAATGACTTGACATGAGACGAACCCATTCTGCTGTTAATCTCTGTCTTTGCCTTTCAACCTGTTCACATTCCTTCATCAACACAGACTCAATCTCTGCAAACTGCTTCAATTTTATCTCGGTTCTCTTTAACTGCATTCATAAACCATGACAAAAGTCAGCTTCTATAAAATATAGCCTAAAACAGGGGACAATTGCCAGTTTCAAAATTTGCATTGCAATGCATCTATTGTACGGTTACCCAACACATATATCTGTAATCATGGTAGATATTTTATTTGAACATGCTTCAGAGCTCAAGTAAAAGAAATTTCCGAGAATGCATCATTTTAAATATAAACATACTTACAAAAATAAGGATAATCACTCACTATCCCCCAAAGAAAGTTAAGGAGGCATCTGGAGATGATATAGGAGCCAATGTTAGCCATGTCATGGCCAACATGCATCCTGAGGACACTTCAACATGGGCAAGTAGGATGGGTACCATGTTGGTGGGCACAAAACAATGCTTTGATTAATTGAAAAGCAGGCTGGGAATGACTGAAAAATGCTTGGTGTCTCTGACATCGTGCTGGTTTAGAAAACAATGCACAACCAGGGTAGTACACCTGGTCAAATAGACAAGTGCTAAGCCGTGGGAAGACAAGTTTTTTGCACATTTGCATGCTCCCATGTTGTCCTCCACTAGTGAGCGCCATATTCATGTGAATTTGACTAGTCTTGTCTCAAATCATTTCCCTATCTCCACTTACATTCATTGATATTGACTGCCAATATGAGGCTAAATCTCCCTTCATGTTAAATGTCTCTCTTCTGCAAGTTTCAAAGACAGTGGGGAAGGATGATTGCTAGATCCATGGAAGGTAAAGCAAAGTTGTTTCAGAGCCAACATCAGTATACCAACAAAGGATGGACGTGGACCCTTTTAATGAATTGAATCAACAAGTAGTTAACCAGATCGAATCACAACTCCAAGTATTTGAAGATTACAAGAGGGATTAGGGTTATAACTTATGGGGGCTATGCAATGGATTGTTGATGGGGATGCATAGTCTACGTTCTATTTCCAGCAGCTAAAATGCAAACATAAGTAAGAGAGGATTCTCACTCTTTGGAAACCTAATAGCGGCCATACAAAAGATGAGCTACAAATCCAACAAGTTTTTCAAGAACATTTCCAAAGGATCTTCATTTCAGTAGATTTTGATGTTCTGCAGAACACTTCTATGAAGCTTGTTAAACAAGTTCCTCAAAAGGTTGTCTTTTGTTAAACAAGTTCCTCAAAAGGTTGTCTTTTGAGGAACATAGTCTAAAAGAAGAAAACTGTGTTTATTAGGGGCATATTTATTCTTAATAATTTTACTTTCGTTTGGGAGGGGATTGAGTGGACCCGAGAGTCTGGCCATAAGGCGCTTTTTATTAAATTGACTTTGATAATGCGTATGAAAAGATTCAGTAGAACCTGACCCTTAATATGGTGGACTAGTTGGGATTTGGCTCTCTCTACCATCATTCAATGGAAACTCTATTTTCATGGGCCTCAACAAGTGTTAGTGTGAATCAATGTTATCAGAACCAGACCGTGATCGAACCGGCCGATCCCAAGAACCGGAACTGGGTCGGAACCGGACAAAAACCAGAAAAAAAAAAACAGATCAGATCACAAAACCAGTCGACGAAATTATACATAAAATATTCAAATTCTGAAATATTAAATAAATTAATAATTAAAAAAAAATCATGTGCATCCATGAGAATTCAAACCATTATACACAAATATGCAAAGTTTCTCATGTATATAGCAAGTAAGACTGCATAAACCATTATACACAAATATGCAAAGTTTCTCATGTATATAGCAAAGTAAGACTGCATAGAACCAAAATAGCGCCAAGAGCGATCTATATCTGAACCAAAGTACATCAATAAATAGGCTATAAACTAGAGATTCTTCAAACACTAGTTTTGAGGACACCAACATCAATTTGAACAATAAGCACCACCAACATCAAGGTTCGCCCATGTTCTCCAATATCACCAGTAAATACCCCCTCGGTATGAAAAGTCCTTAGTGTTAGTTGATTTCAAGTTCCCCAATCGATTGGCCTACAATAATACCTATTGCTTCTCCCAATTCGAACAAGTGACTGTGAGCAGTACTCCAACCATACCATAACTGACAAATCCAAGATAGAGAGGGGTTGATGTGCTTGATTAAATGCCAATCCCAGAACCTCGAACATGATAGAATCCAGTGGAAATGTCGCAATCTTGAAATCCTGAAAATTGTTAAGCCTGTTGAATTCTGAATGGGATAAAAAAATTCTACTTTTTGCATTTAAAGTCCGATGAGGTTGGAACCACTCTCAAACATCCTGAAACAATTAATGGTAATGTTAAAGATTTAAGTAAAAAGATAGAAAATGAAAGATAAGGAGAATGCCAATTTTACTCTAAAAACTTAATCTTACCATTTAATATTGCGGATTATTACTATGTCTAGGGTTTACCTTTTTTCCCTTTTTAAATCTCATGTCCTGAGCCTCCACATATACCTTCCTACCAAAAAAGTCGGTATCATACAAAACCATCTGGTTTTGAGCAGGAGGACCGGTTCTGTGCAGAACCAACCGGTTTCATACTGGAGCTGGCCAGTTTCGTACTGGAGCCGGCCGATTCATTACAGAACTGGCCTTTTCTGGTTTAAGGCACAGGTTCACACCAGAAAACTTTCTGAACCAGTCAGACCGGCCGGTTTTGCCAGAACCGGTTCAGTTCCGATAACATTGGTGTGAATGATGTACTTTCTATCCCCATTATGCTCCTCAGTTTCTCTTACAAAATAGCTACAGCTTTGTCCAAGAGGATTAGGTCGTTGGTTAACCACATAGTATAAAATAAGCAAACTAGGTTTATTAAGGGCATATTTATTCTTGATAATTTCATACTTGTTTCAGAGGGGATTGAGTGGACCGGTGAGTCTGGCCAAAAGGCATTCTTTTTTAAATTGATTTTGACAAGACGTATGAAAGGATTGAGTAGAATTTGATCCTTAATATCGTGGACTAGATGGGATTTGGCTCTTTCTAACATCATCCAGTGAAGACTCTCTTTTCATGGGCCTCAACAAGTGTTAGTGTGAATGGTGTACTTTCTATCCCTATTCCTCTACAGCGATCTATTCAGAAAGGCCATCCTCTTACTCCTTATCCATTTGTGATTGCTACAGATGCACTAGGATATTTGTAGGACACAGCTAAAGTGCAAGGGAAAATCAAAGGACTTTCTATACCTAGTGGTCAACAACTTTTCAAAGTCCATTTTGCGGATGACTCAGCTTTAATCCCTGAATTGACTCAGCAACCTATGGAGGGCACTATGCTTTGATTACCCTTAAGGGAGAAAAAACTCCACCATTCATTAATACAGTGGAAGTTAGAAAAAGCTTAGAAATTACAACTCTGGCAAGCCCAATGAACGAGTTGCACTATTGAACTGCAGTGAAGCCTTCAAGCCTTTGGAGAGCTAATGTTTCCAGTGAATAAAACTAGGTGTTACGAGATTCAGATAACCTACTGCTGTGAATCTCTTCTCGGGTGCAAGTGTTGAACAATGCTAGGAATAAAATTGATCAACAAAAATAATTTCTACATGAAGATAAAAGAATTCAGAAGGAATTAGAATTGTGATGCTTGACTGCTAGTTTCTGATGTGTGCACAAGGAAAATGCACAAGGCAAGAAAGCACAAACAGAAAATGCAGAGGGCAAGAAAGCCCACACTACAAGTCACCGCCAAAGTTGCCAAATGCATTGGTGAGGTCGAAGAGAGTTGACTCAGACTTCATAATTGTAAAAACTCATGTTACTATAGAAGTTTATTAAAAAAACACAATTTTAGAAATAAAGAGTTTTATTAAAATTCCAAATTTTGCAATGTGAAGAACATGATGCAAATTTTCAGTGATAACTCGTTTTAGACTAGATAGATGATACTAAATATTAAATGAGTGTTTTTTAGTCTTTTATAGATAGGTGATTGTTACTAGTCATGAGACAGACATGATTAGTCAATTTGACTTGCATTTGACTCACACAAGTATGACTCGAAAGAGATGACTATATTTGGTTTCCTTGAAGAGTAGAGTCATATTCTATGTTCCACGAAACTCCTAAAATCCCCACGTACCAGTACTGGAAATCATAGAAAACTTGGAAACTTCTCGGAAACCTCCATGGGTCCATGAGGAGCTTCGGACCCATAGCAAATCTAAAAAACCCTAGTTTATGGATAACGAAAACAAATTAACCTCTAAATCATTTCTAAACCTACCTAAAAATTAACTCTCATTCATATTTTAATGTGAGATAATGTGTTTTAAAAAAAAACTATATATATATAAACCACGTTTCCAAGCATTCCCGTTTCCGAAACTTGTACACATTTCCACATTTCATGCAACTTAGGTCAGAATTAAGAGTCCACTCAGAGTTGAAAGCTTTTGCTAAAATTGGTAGCACGAGTTTAAATGTTGTACACTCTTAAGTCAGACTTGAAAATTTTTGCTAAAATTTGCAGCACAAGTTTAAATGTTGTACACTTAGACTGTAACTTTTTATGCTTTAAACCCTTGATTAACAGCTTCTTTAAAAGTTTAATGTTTAATTCAGTTACAACTAACAGATAACCATATTGCAGAACTGATCATTAAAACTGAAAAAACACCATCTAAACAACCATATAAATGCACAGCAGAATAGTATAGGGGCTAATGGTATGCTCTTGCAGCACTTATGTAAGTCCTCTATGGACAGTCTATGTTTATTCTATATGACTAAAATGATTTTTTTCTCCAGAAAAAAAAAATGCACAGCGGAACAAATAGCAACCACACAAGATACACAAGGATTTACCCTAGAAACCCCAGTCCTTCGGGAAAAGCCAGCAAATGTTTGTCTTCTTCTTATTGCAGGATTTGTTTACAACAGCACTACAGCAGTCTTCCTGATAAACCCTCTGGATCTGGACCAAAACTCCTCGGCAAGACCTCTAGCCACAGCTTATGGCTTCTTGAGACCAAACCACACAGGAAAATGCCCCAAATCCTCTCTGCAAACTGGATAGACAAACCCTAGATCCACCCTGGTTCCAATAGACAATAGAGAAGTAACTCTCCCCTGGAAAAACTATGATCTCAAACTTAGATCTGGACTGCTCACTACAAGAGGAAACCCTTCTCTTGCAACTGTGATAGTGACCTCATACTCTAAGGCTCCTTTTATAATCTCACACTCATGCAAATACCATGAACCCAATACCATGGGACCTCCAATACCATGGGACACAATACCATTTACATGAGGTGTTATAAATCTACCTTTACGATATATGTCTAGGAATCACCTTGGCTCCTTCTATGCTGCTAGACACCCCCAACATAGAAGTACCTACCGAGCTAAATAACTAACAGACTTGAAAGTTTTTGCTTAGATATCAATAAAATCTTGTACACTCTTCCTTAGATATCAATAAAATGGAGTACAATACTATAAAACAATAAAAAGAAAAATGCTAAAGTGGCATGCAAGATTTTTCTGAATTTTTCTTCTCTGAATTTTTCTTGGTTGGAAACGAGGGCCTTGATATCCTTTTCCAATTTCTCAAGTTTGTCTTTTAATTCCGCCATGGTCTTGGACCTTGTATGCGGAGGTGTGTACTTCGACGCTATTTTGGTTTGTGAGGGGTGGAAAAGTCTTTTTACTAAGGATGGTGAGATTTTAAAAATAATAATTAATTATTATATTAATTATCATATAATAAAATCTTTATTTTATTTTGTTTTAATATAATAAAACAAAATTTGAATTATTATAAATATATTAAATTATAATATATCTAAATTAATATATTATATTATATTATATTATAATATATTTGTTTTGTTTTTTATTTTTTTTGCAGGTTGTGGAGGTGGAGGCGAAGCGACTGTGTGGTGAGGTTGGCGGCTGTTGGGGCGAGCGCAGGAGGGAGGGGAGTAGGGAAGAAGCAGCGTGGAAGGGAGGAGTGGGGCTGCTGAGCGTAGCGGCCTATGGTAGGAGGACGCTGGTAGAGAGAGTGGCCAGGGAGGTTGGGCCGAGGGATGGTTTGGGAGGAGGCCGGGGAGGTGTGTAGGAAAGGCGTGGGGGCTGCAGGAGATGGAGGGAGAAGGAGTTGCGGAAGAGGGAGCGGCAAAAAGGAAGGAGGGAGCAGCGAGCAGGTAGCGCGAGGGGAATGGGAGCAGGAGGGAGGGAGAAGACGCGAGGGTGTGGAGTGGATGGGAAGGCGTGGAAGTGGGGGCAGCGTGCAGGAGAGGGACTGTTGGCAGCTGTGGAGGGCGTGGGGTGAAGGAAGTAGGAATGGCAAGAGGTGGGAGTGGACGGGGGAAGGAGGGAGTGGCGAAGATGGGAGGGGCGTGGGAAATGCGATGGATATGTGGAGCGTTGGGTGGTCTACGAAGAGAGGAGATGAAAGGAGTTGCGGACATGGAGCAGGTGAGAGGTGGAGAAGAGATGAATGGAGCGTGAATGTGAAAGCAGCGGAAACAAGACTGTGTTTTGCCGGAGAGGAGCACCGTGGGAGGGAAGGGGGATGAGCCGAATCCGAGCTCAGGTCGAAGGAGCGAATCCGCTCTGATACCAAATGCAGCAACTGTGTCCGGTTGGACTGTTAATAGTCGAATTCGACTTTCATATTGACTGATAAATAAGAATAATATATTAGATGATGATGATAAATTTACAATAAGCTCACCTTTATAGGGCTTGAGCAATCATAACGAAGGGTTACGACCTTCCACTAGTAACCTAATAATCTATTAATTTATAAATAATAATATTAATTAAATATTCACAGCAAGTCTAAGGGATGAGGACTAATTAAAAGTAGTTTTACACTGGTGTTTCCACAGAAAACCAATTGCAATCAACCGAACTGTGTGCCATAATGATTTGCAACTTCTTGTAACCATCAGTGTCCTCTAGGACAGGGCCCTATATGCTAGGGCAAGTCAGTAGAGAGGAAGTGAAATTCAGGGTGCAACCATGCCCAAAATGCCCTCAGAAATAAATATTTCAAAAAAACATGTTCAATGGTTTTATCCATACCACATAGGGTGCAAGCAATATTTGTAACACAAACTTATGAAGCCTAGTCTTAACAACCAACCCTTGATGATGCATAATCAATCTCATTCTTTGTGTTTGAAAGAAAATCGAGATTTCTAATTGCAATGGCACCTCCTCAACTGACACCCTCCAGGTTCCCACAATGACCACCTCTTTGGTCCAATGGGGGATGATGTTGAAAGTGTGTCAAACCAGATCATAAATGTCCTTGACACTAAATTGTAAAAGGGCTTCCCACTACTCCCATCTCTAATCGCTGTAGAATGGACATGACATATGAAGTTACATTTTAGAGAGAACTTTCCATAATCATTAAACAAATACGATCATAGATAGTTTTGTCTAAATGATTTAGCTTTTGGGCTCAATTAAGATTGTGTTAGGTTTATAATTGTCGATGCTCGTGATTTCATGAATCCTTCCAAAAAAAGAGACCTTTTTGGGTAATCTAGTGGTTCAAGATGGATGAGCAAAGGCCTTACTAATGGAAATTATGTAACAAAGATGAAAGGGCCTTGTTACCAACATATTTGTACCATAGTTGGATTATCTGACGAGCCGCCATTTGACAAACATGATGAATGTTTGTGTTCCAATGTATCAGATGATCCATCCTTTGTGCCTAGCCAGTTTTGGCTAGTCAGTTTTTGTTTTCAGTCAAAATGACCATGGCCCCACGGGGTTTGTAATAAGTGTACTAGTAGGATTTTTGAGTGGTTCGGTCCCCCATAACTTGGTTAAGCAACTAAGGTATTCCAGGGAGTTTTTTCCCTCGTCAATTATACTTTGCCTATAGCCGAGCTATAATCAATGAGGTTTTCTCCTGCTTCCTCCAAAGCTGGAATGCCCGATTTTGAAAAAATTTAGCCATGTGGGGTTATTAGAGCCGAACTGATGTGTATAAGCCTACTAGACACCATGTATGTCTTAGATGGTCATTTTATAGGGTCCCTATCCAATAAAAACACTGTCCGAAAAATTTTTACCAAACGCGTTGGATTTGGGTTTTTTAATTATTTTTAATAATTAATTTTTCCATAGTTTAAATGGAAAAATTCAATTTGTAATATGTCAGTTGTCTGGGGGTGTTTTATAGTGAATGGAGACTTGATTCCTAGGCCAAAATTCACACTTAGACCCTGGACACCTTTATCCTAAGTTTCGGATCGTTATTTAGCCACTTAATTAATAATTCCTCAAAAAACCAATAAAGAGGGTTATTAATTAATTAAAATCAAAAAATTAATAATTGGAGAAAAGTCCAATTCTCTCCAAAATAATCCAAATTGGATTATTTCAGTGGCTAAATGACATGGCACGAGGCATTAAGGAAGATTTCAGTCATGTCAATCATCATCCAGTCAGCCATACAGTCAGCACCAGTGATTAACTCCAAAAGAATTCGCTTTCCTTCACGTGAAAATTCGAATTTGTGACATGGCAAGGGTATTAAGTGAGAAAGGAGTTAAGTTTGAGTTGCATTTATTAAGTGGTGGGCGCCCTCCTTATATTATGGCCACCTCATATGTTTATCTCTCACTAAAGGCGAGTTAGCAATCAATACAAGGCTCCAAGCCTCACCTTCCAAAGATTCACGTAATACTCCTTCATTACCACGAGTTCTCCACTTGGCATTCGAATTTGTGGTTGATTGATGTGAAGTTAATGCATTGGTAGGCGCCTTCCTATTATTGTGCAAACAAGTGGGCTTGGTTTTCAACACAACTCACTACACATCCCTATAATAGCTCAAGCATTAACTCATGAGGATTCACGCCATCTCCAAAGGAAGCTCACGTATATCTCTATTGGAGCTCGTTTTTCACACTTGGCAATTGTTTATTGGAGTGATGTATATTACAAAGATTGGGAAGAGATAACAAGGAGGAGTGGGGGGCGCCTTGCCTAGGTGGAGGCCACCTCCCCACTCTCCATTCAATACAACTCGAGTTTGTTGGAGTTCTCACCCTCCAAGCTTTGCTTGATTGGATTTTGATGGAGATTTGACATGAATTCGATTTGATGACTAGTGCCATTGGCTCTCATCTATGCCAATTCGAATTAGGATGGCTTGGCCATTGCATTTTGTTATAAAAGAGAGGTATTCCTCCTCTCTTCTGATGGAGATTTTGAGCAAGAAAATTCTGCCAAACTCTCATTGTAATCTTTGTTTGAATTATTGAATAAGAAGTGCCTTTGGAGTTTGGAGGTCCATGCAGGAGTACTTGGGGTTTTTCTTTCACATTGTCTTGGTGATATCTCTCTCACCTTGTCTCTCTATTTATGCAAATCATTATTCAATCTATGTTCTAACCTTGTTTAGAAGTATTTTGTTCGGTTTTGTCTATTTGAGAATAAGGAATTTGCAGGGATCATTCGAGGTGGAGAGTGGCTTGGAGATCAAGCTAGTCTTTGTTCATCAATGGTCTTTACGACCTAATCAATTTCTCTTGCAAGTTCCCAAAGCTCTTCTCATCTCAAAAGAATAAACAAATCTCAAAGAAGCTTGCTTTTCTCTCCATCAACAACAAATTTCAAACTTTGGTTACATTGGATCTATGAGTTTCCTTCTTCTAACTCTCTAGTTTTCTCTTTGAATCATTTTTCTTGATCTTGCTAAGCCTTTCCTCTTGCCCTAGTTTCGCCCTAGATTTCTCTTTTCCTCTCCTAGATTCATTTCCCATCTTGCTAGCCTTCTCATCCTTTCGTTTTCCTCCTTTGAGGCCTCTTCCCTTGCTTTCGTTTTCTTCCTTTCCTCCTTCTCCTTAGCTTTCGTTTTCTCCCCTTTAGCTTGCTTTCGTCCCCTTTTCTAGGCCTTCAATCCTCTTGTCTTGCTTTAGGTGCTCCTTTTCATCCTACCTTGGATTGCTACCCCTTCTTCCTTTCGTTTCCCTTCCTCTAGTCTCCAAAAAGCTCCCTTTCGTCCATCTTTAATTGCATAACTTTGTTTAAGTTAGTAGTTGGATCTTTAGTCATTAGCTTGCATTCATATCATATAGGATCTAGTTTTTTCTAGCTTGATTAATTTGCATTTCATAAGTAGATCTTACTTCTAGTTTCATGTTAGTTGTATTTAGTTTCTTTTGAAGTATTTAAAATCTCATTTAAAAGTTTCAAATCTTGCATTGGAAAAAGATTGGGCATATAGGCTAGATTTTAGTTTGCATTTGGTTTCAAGCTTTTATTTATTTTATTAACATCTAATGGGTGCCTTGTTGAGTTGATTTGAGCTTGTGTAGGTGTTTTGAAAGAGAAGAAAAGCTTGAAGAACTTTGAAAACAAGAAGATCTTTACCCAAAAGAGAGCATCAAAAAAAGACCATAAGGATGATCCAAACCAAGACAATATTTACACTCTCCTTTTGTAAAAGCTCTTAGGAGCTCCATATTGTTTTCTAAGTTGTTTTATTTCTCGTAAAAGACCTTACAAGGGCCAAAATCCCAAGGCACTTGTACTCATTTAATAAAAAGGCTAAGTGGGATAAGGCCTCCCATTTTTTGGTTCTTCTTCCCCATTTGGGAAAGAGTGTCTTGTGCATACTCAGTTAGATTTGTTTCAATTTTCTAGATTAATTTTTCAGTTTTTGTACTTAGAGTAAATTTTATTTCAAGTTTTGACCTGAGAAGCCTCTTGGGATTTGATCCCAAGTGCCGCATTAACACTGCGCGCTGCTTCTCTTTCCCCACCGTGTACTGCGTAGGACCGGCTAAGCTGGAAGTTTCATGAGCGGTGTGCAAAAGTCACTTTGACTTCACTTGTTAGATTAATCTCTGTTGTGGTAGAACACTAGTTTCATTTTGCAAGTAGTTCATTTCATTTGATATATCATTTGTCTTGTTTCATTTTATCATCTTTTGAGCTATCATATGTGTTCTTTGCTTTAGTTTGCTTCTATTTTAACAAAGAACCAAAGTCTCTTGAACTTGCAATAACCCAAGTCAAGAGCACTCTCTGTCGGAGAGCATTCCCACTGCATATACCTGCATCAAGCATATAATTTAGCTAAGTCTCTTGAACTTCTGTCTTAAAACGAAGTCAAGAGCGCTCTTTGTCGGAGAGTTGAATTTGTGTGCTCTTAATAATTAAAACTTTCCAACTCACACTCCCCCAAATAAAATTTATTTTCGTTGCTATCCATTGTTGAGTATGCTCTGCCGACCATTACGGTTAGACTAGTACCCAAAAAGGTGTTGGATTTGTTAAATCTTGAAAGTGATAACATTAATAAAATTTTCACCCCACAACCAACGAACCGGCGTTGATTATTCGAGAAATACTCAGGTAGTGGGCAAAGTTCCTAAACCTAGTGGCACCGGAAATCACCGTTGTCTTAGACTTCGAGTTTGGTTAAGTCATTGGACACCTGCTCTTGATAACTGGACGGTCCGTCATACCATCAAAGGGGAAGCCACTGAAAGTATACTTTTCCGGTTGGATGCATGCCTTTCTCTTGCTAGCCTAATAATCAAGATCATTAAAACTTTCAATAAACCAAGATAACTTACATAATGATCTCACGAACAGTTACTAAGACTTGTATCTTCAACATCCCCCAGCACTATACACTTATTTGACTCCATTTGGCACTGGTCACTTTACATTTTCATGTTTTAAATTAAGTTGGGCCATTTGTCCATTTGAAATTACTTATCTATATGCGGATGCTTTTATTTCACAAGTCTTCATATACTGTTAATCTCATATCTTGTTTCGCGACGTGGATTGCTCATTTATCTTGTGTTTGTTTCAAATTATACAACTGTGATCTCTCATCATTTAAAAACTCCTAAACAACACCCATCCGCATCACTCAAACATAAAAACATTCAAAAACATAAGAGCCATAGAAAACTCTTTGTAGGGACCACCCCCCTTGGCTTCGTTAGGAGTTAGCCTAAATGGAGGAGCTGGGATTCAGGTGACAGTACCTGGCTCATTGCTTGCCCCCAAGGCCACATTTTCCCCACTTGTAGTGAAGGAACAACTTTCGAAAGATTTATGCTGCTGGTGTGCATCTCAGCAGACAACAGGCCTTAAATACACAAAACAAGCACAAAACAAGAAGAACCTGCTAGATTTGGTATCTAAATAGGAGTTGTAAAGGAGCATTCCCTTCCACTGCTCGTACTACCTATTTGCTAGCAAAAGCAACTCCTTGAGCTCTTATCTAAGGAAGGCCCAATTGCTATTGATTTGTTAGCACTATGCAAAAATCCCAAGCCAGCAAAGGAATCCCTTTCTTAATTAATTAAAGAAGGGGGATTAGAACATGCATAATGCAATTGGAAGAGGAATATTTTAAGGGGATGAAGGGAGTTGGTAAGGGGTATATTTGTTGTTGGTTAGTGGGGGATAACCTATGAGAGGTGTGTAAGAATCCTGTTGATTAGTAGGATATCCCAGCCAATTGTTGAGATTTTAAATTGGTTTGGGGAAGATCGAGAGGGAGGAAGGCTGGCACAGTTTTACTGATTGAGAGCTAAGGGTCTCTCAGTTTCACACTAAGGGATAGGTTGGGAAGAGAGTTGTCCACAAATTCTTAGTTGCCCATCGCTATGGAGTTGTAATTTATCATGGATGCTTGTTTATGGCTGGTCCTCCTCTCCTTCCTTTTGTAATTCGAATTTTAATTTGCTTAATTCCAGGTAGTTCTCACATTCTTCTTAATTTCTTGAGTATTCACTTAACTAAGTTGCTTGAATGGATTGATGATTATTGTTGGCTTTTACCTTAGACGTATTGTTATTGTTGGATTTGCATCTGCTGGATTTAGCCTTAAGTAACATATATTGTTCAGTTTATCCTCATTATTTTGCAGTGTTAGTTAAAACTTAAAATGCTCGTGTTATTTTTCTAGCTGGGTTATTCATGTTCTGCTCTAGTTTTATTCCTGTTAAGGTAATTTGAAATCTGTTGATTAAACCCCTAAATCATTATTAGGTTAAACATGAACTCTGATTTAAATAAATAAATGAGTAGTAAATGCATTAAAATTCCTGGCCCTTACATTTAGATTCTGAGTAGAAAGAACCAATTAATTTTAGGCCTTACATTTTCCCCACCATTGCTTGCCCCAAAGAAGACTTTTGAAAATTCTCAATATTAATATCAGATTATATACAAATGCCTAGGCAACATCAAAGACTTTTTAGTTCTTATTCCTCATTTCAACCCTCTTTGGCCTAATTCCTTCTAGAGATCTTGTGCCCTTCATGCATTGCTCCTCTAATTGTTGTTTGCAATCCCAATCTTCTCTCATCTCTATAATCCACAACTTCCAAAAATACTTTTCCTCCATATTCCTCTATCTTTAGCCTCCAATCACTCAAGTACCAACTTTCTTCTCACAACAAACAATCTGCTTCAACCTACTCACAACCTCTTACTGACTTTATCTCCTTAGCAATCCCTCTTACAGACAATCTTTCCTTCACTTAAAGGTTTAGCTTCTCTCTCTCAGGCTTATCTGCTCAAGGACTAGCCTTCTCTTCCTTTACATAGCCAACTTACTTTCTCACAAAGACAACCCAATTTTTTTCTTGTTCTCCCTCTTGTTGTATTCCCCTCACCCTCGAACCTTTGAGCTTCCAAAAACCTCAATAGTTCAACTTCAATGTTTTTAGCTCAACCTCGCTTCCACATTAGCACCTCTTAGACTTCCTGTCCCTAACTATAGTCCATCTTCAATGTTCTTGGCTCAACCTTGCTGCCACATTAGCACCTCTTCAACTTCATGTCCCTGACTTCTCATCTTCCTCTACATGCACAGCAATTTGTTTCCATGCATGCATGATGTATTGTGAATTTGTTTCATCTACAAACTACAATATCTTTACACCTTTAAGTCATGGACAAGGGTTCAAATTATGTATTCTTTTATTTTACTGGCTTATTGGAGTATTTGAAGCTAGGCGCACTTCTCTTTGGATGTCTTTTTCTCTTGCATGAAGGATGAATGGAAGGATTTCTAGGGTTTGATAGTCACATGCTAAGTGGATGCTAAGAATAGTTGTAATAACACGTGCTCAAGGGTGACTTAGGAAGTTCACTTAGGCTAGGGCTCCACTTAGGAAGTTCACTTAGGCTTAGGGCTCTAAAATGAAAATTTGGACCAATTATAGTTGCACCATGGTAGCTCTAAGGTTATTGGGATAATTAATTAATGAGTAATAAGAAAAGTGCACTTTATAGCCTTTTATGTTAATGTTTTGCATGTATTAAAGTATTTTTCATAAGTCATATTTTCTATTGTATAACACTTCTCCTAGTGGTGTGCCCCCTTCTTCAAGCACACACGTGGACCTTTGGAGGTGTTCTTCTTCATTTCCTTGGCACATGTGAGAGGGCCAACCCTCTTTGACCACTTGGGACGTGTTGGCACATGTGAGAGGGCCAACCCTCTTTGACCACTTTTGAGGTTTTGTTGGCCATTTAAACCATTATTCTCCCTTTTGTGGGACTTGGCACACAATTTGAGGAGTTGGTTAAAGGGTGCTCTAGGCTTTTTGACCTCTCATGGACCCTTGAGACACATGGCATCATCCTTGGTTGGAGCGCTCCATCTCTTGAGGCTTCCTTCATCATGGTTTGACTATTGCTTGGAGAGCGAGTAGTTGTTTTTGACTTGTCCGACATGTGGATAAGGTTGTTACATCCTGTTAGTTGAGCTTTGGACCAACTATTACTGCTTTGACTACCTCTCCTAAGGTGCTCCTCTCTTTTGTCCACTTGTATTGATGAGTGAGTTGTTAGTTTTGACTTGTCAATGAGGTTGTTACATCATTAAGTGGTCAAAATCTAGGGTTTCTAGTTTTGACCATGTCAATAGAGGATTTAGCAACTTTCTCATCTATATAAGGACTCTCTCATTATACTCTTTGGTAGAACTTGAGATAATAGAACTCTCTCTTGCTACTCATGCCTATTTCTTTTGTTAAGTGTATTGGGGAAATTTTGTAGAAATAAGTAAGGGATCTAAGTGCTTGATCTTTAAATGTTTATTCCTTCTTCAAATGACTAATGCATGGAAAAGGTTTAGGTAGCTTTATTCGTAAAGTTTAGTACTATTTGCTTGTTCAGTAGTTTTAGTACTAGGGCATGGGCTCCTCAACCCACTCTTACTCTTTGATCACCAAAATCTTTTTTTTTCCTCTATGACTCCATGCCCTTCTCACTAAATTATAGGCACTAGTCAAGAAGATTTCAATTTCCTTGTTTTAGCCATTCTAAAAAGGCATTTCAAATCATTCTCTTAAGTTATTTTAATCTGGAAATTAATCTTTACCTTGAGTTCTTTTAATCTGGAAATTAATCTTTACCTTGAGCACAAAAGATTCGCATTGCTTAACACAAACATTTGAGGTGAAGTTATTTTCAGATTTTGCTTCAATTTAACCCCCTTGAGTTTATTTCGTTTAACATTAAAGTTGGGTTAAATTATAAACTATTTTATGAGTTGTTCAGGTTAAATTTTGGTTAGGTTAGGGTTTGATGCAGAGAAATCAAACTTTCATATACTTTAATGCAAAATTAAATACAACAAACTAGTACTGAAGCAGAATAGAATAATTTTCATCTCTTTCAACTTTAACACTACCAAGTAGGTCCTCGTGTTAAAGTAATCTTCAGTAACATGTAATCAGTAATAGAATAATTAACAATAACATGTCTAATTCATAAGAAGAACAAGTTAGAGCACTTCCCTAGAGTGTGGGACCCTTCCTATTTTATACTCAGAAGAATTTACTTTGAGAACAGACTGTGCCTCTCAGAGGCCAGTCAATCACTAGGAACAAGCCGACCCTTACTAGAGGGTAAGTACAAACCAGAGAGAAAGGGATGATAGGTTGAGGCACAGTCAAGTAGTGATGGTCAATGACAGTCAAATCACAGTGACAGTCCCAAACAAAAGTCAGCACAAGAGGATCTGATCACCACTATATCTCAGCACATAAATTTAATCCCAATCAATGTCTCAGCATATAAATCATACCCAGCCAAGATCTCTGCACATATACCAGATCTCAGCACAATAAACCAGACCTAAATAACGTCTTAATATAATAGATCAAACCACGGGCTAAACTCAGCACATAGGGATTTCAACAACTGACCACAAAACAGACTCAGAGGGTTAGCTAGTCCCTTCAGAAGACCATCTAGCTCAACCATCTCAAACACCTAGGAGAAGAGGACATCACACATCATCATCTTGGTTAACTGACCGAGATCCTCCATTCTTAAAGAATGGATCTCAACCCTAGGCTGAGCTTCAGTCCCAGACTGAATCATGTTGATCAACCCCCTGATCCTTGACGAGGTCCTCCATTTTCCTGGAGAATGGTCCTCAACCCCAAGCTGAACTTTCAGTCCTAGACTGAATGTTGATCAACCACCTACAGGACCTACTTGGTCCTAGAACAAGAATCTACCTGGTCCCAGACCTGGATGTCTCTGTCTCAACCAGCAGGATCTGCTTGGTCCTCGTGACCAAGAAACTGTCTGGTCCCGAACCAGAATACCCTAGAGACAGATAGGTGCCCTAGCCATATATTAGGGACTTTTCCGTGGCATCAACCTGCTTGGTCCCTGACCAAGAACCCCAGGAGACAGATGGGGGCCCTAAGGTACTTTCTAGGGACTTACTCTTTACTCTGCCTGGTTTATTGACCAGGAACCCTAGTTAACTAACTAGGGTACCATCCTCTCTGAGAATGGGTCTCGCGACTACACTAACTTTAACAGTTCATTGTGCAATTTACATCATTTTTCAGCACTCTTTAACAGCATTATATGTAATTTTGGCTCTGCTTTATTCCTACAATGTTTTATGGCATGAGTACATCGTTATAACACTTAATCAACTGCCTGATATAGATCTGGAATCTCCTAATAGCTATCAACTAGTCATAGCACATTTTTATCATGTTGATGGTTTGTATAAGTAACAAATGTTCATCTTAATCATTTGCACTTCAAAACACATGGTTACTTGTTATTTTCTAGCTTCTTTCCACATAATTTCATTCACCTAAGTTGATAGAAAGTCTATGTTGTTTTAACCACAATCTCACTTGCAAATATATCCTTTGTTGCGTGGGAACTGTTCCTCCTCTTTAGGAAACTCATTCCAGAGGTTCTTACACTACAAGGAACTTGGGAACCGATATGAAACATTTTGAATCTAGGGGTTTCAGGAACCTAGGAACATTTAGGGAACTTCAGTGATAAAAAAAGGGCATGTGGGAACTCCATGTTAAATGTTTCAGTCGAGGGTAACTTCTGTAGGTTCCCTAAAACTACCGGAATGGCCACAAGCTCCTCGTCGAAGAGGAAATAACCACACGTTCCCAAGCTCGTGGGCCCCAAAAAAATTGTTTTCAAAACATCTCGTGAATTAAAGTTTTAAACCTATTATGTTGTGTATTAATCAAGGAAGTCATGAAGAGTGGAATCCCACAACCGAGGGAGCAGGACACTAGTTCTACTCCAAGTCCAATTGTAAGCCAAAGCCAAGTTCAACAATGCCCAAACCCCAAGAAACCCTTGTTAAAGTTTATGAAGAAGATTACTAAAAACAAGAAATGAGGGTTGTTTAAAATGGAGTGCACATTGTGCAACCATGTGTTTCAGGGAATCTACACTAGAGTGTGGCATCATCTTCTATCTCTAACTGGTGACGGGGTTAAGGGTTGTTCATGTGGGCTTGAAAATGAGATGGAGTTGAACAAGCTTCATATGGTTTCCACAGGTGTTAGTGAGATAGACTTGGATAGTGACTGTCCTTTTAAGGTACCTAGACTTGTACCATCCTCCCATGATAGGCAAGATTCAGTGAATCAAAGCCAATTAAACCAACTTGAGTCTGAGGGGGGCTCTACTCCCGAGAAGAGTAAGAGGTCTCCTAGGCTTGATGATGAACAAATTCGTAAGATCTACAATATAGTGCATAGGGATGAGGTTGATGATGTTGTAGCTTATTTTTTTATAGCAAATGGAATTTTATTCAATGCTACTCGTCCAGCATATTACAAAGAAAATGGTGAAAGAAAATAGTCGTTGGGCCAAGTTACGCACCCCCGGGTTACAACAAAATGAGAACATCATTGCTAGATAAGGGAGTGACAAGAATGCAAGGGCTTTGGGGGGACCTCAAACAATCTTGGCTTCATTAAGGGTGTTCAATAGTCATGGACGATTGGACAGGCATTCAAAAAAGCCCATTGTTGAATACTATTATCACATCTCCAGCAGGGCCCTAGTTTTTGAGAACAATTGATTGCATTGGAAAACTGAAGGATGCTACCTTCATGTTTGAAATGTTGAATGATACAATTGAAGAGGTTGGTCCTTCAAATGTAGTACATGTAATCACAAATGCGGCACATGTTTGTAGAGCGACGGGATTGATGAACCAAAGTCGATATAGGCATATCTTTTGGACTCCTTGTTGTGTAAATGCCCTTAACAATGTCTTCAAAGACATTGGCAAAATATATTGGATTTCAAAACTCATTCCAAATGTGAGAGAGGCACAAATGTTTATTTGCAACCACCATGCCTCATTAGCAATCTGCAGAATGAAATCATGGGAACATTTTTTAAAATCTGTAGAAACAAGATATGCCACATACTTCATTCTTCTAGAACATATGGTTGAGGTGCATGCATCCTTGCAAGCCACTCTCATTTCTCAAGAGTGGAAAGCATGGTCCGAGTCCAAATCAACTCGGCCTAAGAAAATAAGAGATATGCTTCTTAATGAAAATTGGTGGTTTGAGTGTAGATATGTTGTTTCCTTCACATCCCCAAATGTGGATTTGATTAGATAAGAAGATTATGATTCCCCTAGTCTTGGGGAAATATATGAATGTATGGATTGCATGGTGGGTAAGTTAAGGTACATAATTCGTTAAAGAAACCCCTCTTTAGAGTTTTTCTAGGAAATACATAGGATAATAGAGAAGAGATGGAGAAAACTCAACACATCTCTTCGCATCCCTCCATATGCCCTTAATCCAAAGTAGTATATGGAGAGACCAAATAGAGTTCTACCCATCAATGATGAAGAGGTAAAACATGGGTTTCTTGATGCCATAAGTAAGATGTACACCCCTGATGAAGCAAATGTGATGCAAGAACAATTTATTGATTTTGGTACATTAAGAACCCCTACTTTGACTCAAGATGCAAAGTGTGGCATCGAGAGTTGCACAAAAGAATCCCATTGGATGGTGGAGAATGTGTGGGGGGGAAGTCCAAGAGATTCGACAGCTCGCTTCACATTTGCTATCTCAAGTTGCCAGTTCTTTGCAGCTGAAAGGAATTGGTCCACTTATAGTTTCATCCATTCTGTTAAGAGGAACAAGATTACCTCTAAGAGAGCGGAGAAACTGGTTTAAGTGCATAGTAGTCTTCAACTTTGTTCAAAGAAGCTACTTGAGTATTTAGTAGGCCCTGCAACACGGTGGGATGTGGATACTGAAGATGCTACTCAGATTGATGAAGGTGAGCATAATCCTTCACCAAATGTAGGCTTGGTTGGCATACCCTTCGATGACATTGAATCTAATCTTGATGGTGGTGATGATGACAATGATGATGGTAACAATGGAGGTGCAGAGCCTAGTGAGGCTCAAGCCTATATGGATAGCCTTGATTTTGGTACTTAAAGAACCCCTGCTTTGACTCAAGATGCAAAGTGTGGCATCAAGAGTTATGCACAAAATAATCCCATTGGATGGTGGAGAATGTATGGGGGAAAGTCCAAGAGATTCGACAGCTTGCTTCACGTTTACTATCTCGAGTTGCCAATTCCTCGGCAACTGAAAGGAGTTGGTCCACTTATAGTTTCATCCATTCTGTTAAGAGGAACAAGCTTACCTCCAAGAGAGTAGAGAAACCGGTTTAAGTGCATAGTAGTCTTCAACTTTGTTCAAGGAAGCTACCTGAGCTACCTGAGTATTTAGTAGGCCCTGCAACACAGTGGGATGTGGATGTTGAAGATGCTACTCAGATTGATGAAGATGAGCATAATCCTTCACCAAATGCAAGCTTGGTTGGCATACCCTTCGATGACATTGCACTAATCTTGATGGTGGTGATGATGATAATGATGATGGTGACAATGGAGGTGCAGAGCCTAGTGAGGCTCAAACCTATATGGATAGCCTTACCACTGAAATTCACACTTTACGATCACCTTCATTGTTAATGATATATTTTGGGGCCTTGGCCTTGGCCTTTGGGCATTTTTGGACTATGCTACTTTGGTCATTTTTCCAACTCTTGGATATGTAGTACTTTGGGCATTTTGCCAAGTTGTGGTCTATGTACTACTTTGGGCATTTTGCCAAGTTGTGGTCTATGTACTACTTTGGGCATTTTGATTTTACCAATATGAATATCAATGTGATGTGGATGATTTCAGTTTGTGTATTTTAAATTTAAAAATTGTCTCTTGAATCATTTAAGAATTAAAATTTTAAGCTTTTATCTTTTAATTATAAATATTAATATTGTTCTAATTTAATTTATTAAATTATCATTGACAAATCAATACTTATATTTAAGGCTTAGTTTTAGTTTTTTAATTATTTTATTTTTATATTTTTTAAATATATATTATTGTCGTTCCCAACCTGTCACTTCCTGCAAATTTGGGGTAAACCTCTAGACATATCCGACACTTGTACCCACATTCCCAACATTCCCACGTTCCAGAAACTCGTAAAACATGGAATATATCATTTGGGTTAAAATAATAATTCTAAATTGTTGGTTTATTTCTGTAATGAATGGGTGACCTTATTCCATTTTGACAAAACCAGCGATAGAACAAGAGTTTATTGTTTATTGAGTTATATTTTAATGAGATTCATTTTCCTAATTGATTTACAATTTTCCTTCAAGCTTTAAATTGGTTCACTTAACAATTTCACAATCTTCTTTATGATTTAAACTTTTATTTTCATTGCTGGTTATTTTAATCTATTCATCACATGCTATAACAGCAATGTCATCTAAATCATCAATGATTTAATGAGGAGCATTTCACTTTCATTTGACATTAAGATTCATTTAAAATCTTTTGATCTAGTTCCTTTTTGCAACAAGTTGTTTATCATTCATTTGGCAAATCATTTATAGCATAAGCTCATTAGTTGCAGAATCTTATCGATTCATGGATGTGTAAACTAAATTATGAGTTAGAATTGTGGTTCTTTTTTATTTATGGGTTCTAAGATATCTTTTTCAACACTTGTTAAGCTTTCAGATCCTCATTAATCTTTTTCTAATTCACAACCATAATCAATCCATAATTTGCTTTGCAACCTAAGCCAATTTGTCTTATCTCTTGACACTTAGTTGCCTACAGGGATTCCCCCCCTAATGGTTTCGCTAAGCCACTAGAAGTGAAGGGAAGTAGTTGTAGGTGACAACTACTCTATTTCCATAGTTGCTAGAACCCTTTAGTCCTTGCATTTCTAGTGCTAGTTTTGTGGTGACACCCCTCATGTTTTTCTTCATAAGGTTTAAGACCCATGTGTGATTGTAGATGAATTTAGCTATTATTTTTGCTTGATCCACAACCCTATTCTAATTCACCCAATCAAATTTTACCAATATCCTCAAGTATGAGGTCTAAGCACTACATAGCACATCCAGTCCTAAAACTAGTGTGATGTTTATCCTACAACTTCTTGCCTACCAAAACATAGTTAGTTGCATTATTAGTTGCTTTCAACTATATTGTCCAAGAACTCACGTAATAGCTTCACATCCGTCCCCTAACTAGACGCATCAATTAATTTTGGGAACATTATTCCTCGTTAGCAAGAAATGAGGAAATTAATGACGATCTATGATTTTTCATCCTTCAATCATGATGGTACAACCTAGTTTGGTCCAAGATTATCTAAACTCCTCTAAGGATTCATTCAAATCTTTCACGTCTTGTAAAATCCACTCCCTCAAATCATGAAAATAGAGCTTTTTAAGCCTAGAATACGTGCAACTTTAGCATCTAGCATAGGTTGATAACATGGAGAGTTGGTAACGTTTAATGGTATATCTACATCATATCAAAATCAGTTAACCTATGGACTGGCAACTATCCTTTCCTCCTTTCATTGACTATTAATGATGGCCTAAGAACCAAGTGTTGTGCAGGGTACAAAGAAGTTATCCAATGATTTTATCTTTGCATCGGGTGGGCAATTCTAATTATTTTTCTCCCAGAGCAATGAATTTGAAGTGTTGATGACTAGGGGAGAGAAGGAAAAGGTTTTGAGGCTAGGCTTACCACAATTGTGTCTAGAGATCTTAAATGTTCTCCTCATCCCCTCTTGAAGTTCTTTCTATTTTCCTTTCTATGTTGAAATGGCTTCAACAGTCGTTGCCATTTTCCTTTTAAATCAATTGGGACTTTTTGACGCTCATCTAACATGTCTTGGAATATGCCCCAAGTGGCATTTCAACTTACATATACCCCCTAGATCAATCTCCACAATGGTTGCATTCTACATCCTTGGAGCCTAAGTCCTTGTAGTGATTCAATGCAAGCTCATTCCTGCTTCTCAAAGGCATTGGATTGCCTTAGACAATATTGCAAAGAGAAATACAATATTGACTTTATGTTTTAAACAAGAAATTGGCAAGTTCAATATAACAAATAAGGCTTGAAACGAACTTACCTCTACATGGGCACAAGATTTCAGCATAAAAATATCCTTTAATTTGGTAGCAAA
The DNA here is from genome assembly GCA_027924585.1 of Larix kaempferi. Classification (NCBI taxonomy): domain Eukaryota; kingdom Viridiplantae; phylum Streptophyta; class Pinopsida; order Pinales; family Pinaceae; genus Larix; species Larix kaempferi. Next base: position 6,055,884 of record BSBM01000049.1, on the reverse strand, counting down.
TGGGTAGACAGCAACTACAAAACAAATACCCTCCAAAATCAGCCTAACCTAGCACCACATATGCTCATATAGTTGTTGAATGAAACAACTCCAAATGCACACAATGATAAGTATGTGAGGTAAGAAGGGCGAGGGTCATGTCTCCTAAAGAAAGGATTGAGATTTTAGGGGTTACGTTTCCATTTTTGGTCTTTTTCTATTTTTTTGTTTTCTCTATCCACTAGGACGATAGATAAGAGGCCCTATTTAACACTATCAATCTCAACTAAATCACCTATTTTTGTTTGACTCAACAGAGTCACATCAAGTCTATCATCAAGAACTCTTTAAGAGGATCAAACGTTGTCAAGAAGTCTTCATAGCTAGAACCATAAATATGTTACATCAATTTGATCCATGTTATGAATCATAGCTTGTTTTATTGTACCTTAATGGATGTAAATTATAGCCCTATTTGGGTTGTGCTATGTTTATCTCTTTAGCTTCATTGTTTCTATGTTCCTTCCCTATTTTGAATTTTGATATGCATGACACTTAATCCCTTAAGAAGAATAATTCACAATTCCCCTCAATAGGCTTTTATAGTGCTTAGATTCTTTTGAATTCCTAATCACTTCCACTTTGGTCATTTTCTATTTACATGAGCTCAACAATTGTTGCAATTGGGCATCACAACCTACATGGTGTTGGAAAATCTAGATGTATGTATGAATTTTTAAAGGATCAATGAAGGTAAGACAATCACAGAGCGAACACAAGATTACCCTAGGAAACCCTCTTGGGATAGAAAACCCAGCCAAAAACTTCTCTTTAGATTCCTCAACAAAATACAATACTAGTACAAAACTTAAGACTTTGAACTAAGTCGTGTTGAAACAATACCTCTGCTTCAGCACTTGTGAACTCCACTAACAGCGCTGATAACACACTTACAAACACTGTAGAAGATTTATGGTAGACACTGTAGCAGCACTAGATCTCCCTCCTTGTAGCAGACTGTAACAGTGACACTCTTGATAATTGGTAGCCTTATAACAGCAGAGTTCTTCTCCAAAAATTGTGTGTTCAAGTGATGGGGGTCAGCCCCTTTTTATACTTGGGCTTGGCTGCCCTAAGCTAGCCTCTAAGCAGCCCTTGACACTTGGCATTAGCCTTTTGACACTTGGCATTAGCCTTTTGACACTTGGTATGTGCTATTGACACTTGGTATGAACCTTTTGACACTTGGCATGTGCTAATGACACTTGGTCATAAAGTTAACACTTGGCTTGAGCCTTTTGACACTTGGCATGAGAAAACTTTTTATACACATAGTTTAATTACAACAACAAAATAGCTTCCAAAGTTATATATTTCAACACTCCCTCTTAGCAAGGAAGATATTTTTCCAGTACCACATGTTACATCCACTTGTCTTTACTTGGTTATTGACTTGTTGATTCATCAAGAGAAATTTTGTATCCACAGCTAGCAATCTGAAATCAGCAGCATCTTTGGTGGGCACACTACTATCATTATAGGATTGTATTCACTCAATTAACCAAGAATTGTTTGTACAAATCACCAAGAACTGTTCTACTAATCATACGCTAGAGGAAGCTATACAGTTCACCAAGAACTGTCAATTCACCAAGAACTGTCAGTTCACCAAGAACTGCCTTACTCAGTGCCAATCCTTTTTCATTCTGGATGAGTAGTCTTAGACCCAGTCCTTTTTCATACTGGATAATAATAGAATAGCCCACATCCTACCTATAAATGATTTTCCCTGCTACTGTCACCAAATTCCTTTATGTAGCTCCATACTCCCTCTTACGAGGGACTAGTCCAAGCTTGTCTCTGAAGTACTCAAACTTCACCTTTGACAGAGGTTTGGTTAACATATCTGCGACCTATTTAGTTGTAGCCACATAAAGAAGCTTCACTACTCCTTTTTCTACCATATCGCGGATGAAATGATACTTGATTCCAATATGCTTTGATTTGTCATGAAACACCGGGTTCACTGACAACTTTAGGCAACTCTGATTGTCACAGTAGATACTAGTTGCATCTAACTCAAGATCAAATAATCCGGAAAGAAATTTCCGTATCCATACAGCTTCCATACATGCTAAACATGTTGCCATATATTCTGCCTCAGTTGTACTGAGCGCAACATTGGTTTGCTTCCTGCTAAGCCATGAGATTATTCCTGATCCCAAACTAAAACAGCAGCCTGATGTACTCTTACGATCTGTGACATTACTAGCCCATTCTGAATCAGAGTATCCTTGCAATTTAAACTCACAATCTGCATCATACTTAATACCATATTCAATGGTACCTTTCAAGAATCTCATCACATGTATGTTGCAATCAAATGAACATGTCTGGGTTCAACCATATACTGACTTAAAGTATTCACAGCAAAACATATGTCTGGCCTTGTATTCGTCAAATACATAAATGATCCAATTATTTGTCTATACAAGGTGGCATCCACTATCTCTGATGAAGTATCACATAATAACTTCGGATTTGTCGTCATAGGTGTTGTCATGGATTTACAATCCATCATTCCAAATCTTTTTAGAATTTCCACAGCATATTTTCCTTGACAAAGACAAATCGCACCTGGACTCTGCCATACTTCCAGACCTAGAAAATAGTGCATCTGACCCAAATCTTTCATTTCGAATTCTGATGCAAGCTTCTTCTTGCAATCAATGATGAGCTTTTCATTTCCTATTAGAAAAAGGTCATCCACATATAATAGTAAAATCACTTGGTCATCATCCTCAATATTATAGTAAAGATTGGAGTCTGCTTTACTTTTAATAAATCCCAAGCTCATCAGAAAACTATCAATTCTTCCATACCATGTCCTGGGTGCTTGCTTCAAGCCATACAAGGCTTTCTTTAATTTGCACACGTGTCTATCTATCACGTGTCTCAAATCCTTGTGGTTGTTCCACATACACTTCCTCTTCTATCACACCATTTAAAAGAGCAGTTTTTACATCCATGTGATGTAGTTTCCATCCATCTTTGCAGCTATAGCCAAAGTAGCTCTAATGGAAGTGTATCTTGCTACAGGAGCAAAGGTTTCTTCGTAATCTACTCCCTCTTTCTGGGAAAACCCACGAGCCACAAACCTTGCTTTGTATTTCTCAATAATGCCATCTGCAGCATGCTTGATTTTGTATAACCGTTTAGATGTCACTACAGAGTTTTCTTTCGGTCTTGGAACTATGTCCCAAACATCATTTTCCATGATTGATTGATATTCTTCAATCATGGCATCTTGCCACACCTTCTTCAAAGCTGGAAGGTTCTGCATCAATGATGTTAGACACAAGTGCAACATAGTTGGAATAAAATCGAGATCTTTTGCTTTCTCTAAAAGTCTTATTTGGGGCAGCATACTTTTCTGCATCTTGAATGAGTACACACGCCCAACCTGGTTTTCTTTGATATGTAATTACTTCTGAGGGTGAATCAACAAGTTTCTGAGGCTCCATGATATCATGATTCTCAAGTACATGCTCTTCTTTTTCTGTTCCTGATACTCTTGGGGTTGTTGGTTCCTCATCATGTATCTCATTGAAATGATTTCTTTTTTTATTTGTAGAAAGTTGCATCTTCATCAAAGATAACATCTCGATTGATCTCAATCTTTTTGTATCCAGGGACATATACTCTATATGCCTTTGATATATCGTTGTACCCAACAAAAATACCCTTCTTACCTGAAGGATCCAATTTTGTCCTTTTGTCCTTGGGAATATGTATATACACAAGACAACCAAATATCCTTAGATGACTAACATCTGGAATTTCACTTGAAAACTCTTCTTCTGGTGTTTTATTTTGAAGTACTTTATGAGGACTTATATTTTGTACATATATAGAAGTCCTTGTTGCTTCTGCCCAAAGGTACATTGATAAGTCCTGATCATGAATCATGGCTTCAACTGCTTCCATAATTGATCGGTTCTTTCTTTCCACAACACCATTTTTCCAAGGATTATAAGGAGTAGAAAGCTCCCTCTTAATTCTAGCTTCTTTACAAAATGCCTTGAATTCACCCAACATGAATTCTCCTCCATTATCAGATCTTAAAACCTTTATATTTTTCTCAGAAAGATTTTCAACAAAAACTATAAATTCTTTAAACTTACTAAACACTTCATCTTTATTCTTTAAGAAATAAATCCAAGTTTTGCGAGAAAAGTCATCAATGAATAAAACATAGTAAACATACCTGCTGAGTGAAGTAGCTAACATAGGTCCACATACATCTAAATGAATTAGAACCAGAACTCCTTTTGCTTTATTGTCACTGCTTGGAAAAGGCTTTTTCACGTTCTTTCCTTGCACAAAACCTTTGCACACTCCATCATGGAACACTTGAATCTCTAGAAGGCCTTTCACCATCTTATTGACAATTAGTAAGGCTTTATAGTGAATATGAGCAAACCTTCGATGCCAAAGTTCACATGGATTTATAGTAGTACTGTGGACTAAGGCTTGATCTGTCTTTCCTTTTAACTTGTACAATCCATCTTCATGAATACCAATCATAACAACATCATCAATAGTCTTACCTCTTGGCCACATAAGATATTGGCCATCGAAAAAAGCTACTCCGAATTCTTTCTCTTCCAATCCTGATTAGGAGAATCTTTCGTGGCCAGACTTGAAAGAGAGTCTTTAAAACTAGTCATATGCCTAGAGGCACCACTATCCACCAGCCAGGTTTCATCACCATAATTTACTGAATTTGTAAGAGTTGCCACCAACACATACTCTTTATCGGAATCTTCTTCTTTTTCCCTCTTGAACGCAGGTTCATCATCTTCGGCAATATGAGCATCATGTCTCTTGTTTTTCTTTCTTTGACTTCTTTTATGAGAGGACAATCTCTAGCAAGATGTCCTGGCTTTTCACAACAGTAACATCTGAGTTTAGAATAGTCTCTCTTACCTTTATCAAATTTTTGAAACTTCTTCTTTGGAGGATGATTTTCCTTCTTATTTCCTTTTCTAAACTGGGCTGCTAGAGCTTGGTCCTCATCATCACTTAGCTTTTCTTCTCTTTCTCCCAATCTTGCTTCTTCTTGGGCACACTCTCCCACAGCCTATTGAACTTTATTAACTTTCTTCTCGAACAGATACCTCTTATGAAAGGGTCCCATGACTACGGAAGTCCATTTAGAGTAGTCATTACTATCTCAGCTTCTTCAACTGAGTCACCAATAGCCACAATTTGTTCATTAATCTTAGAAATTATTGTAAAGAAGGCATGAATAGATTCAGACTTCTACATCTTTGCATTTTTTAGTTGACTCCTCAAAGTCATCTTCATGTTTATGTTCCTTCCTTCATATAAGCGAGAAAGAGCACCGAACATCTCCTTGGGTGTCTTCAAGGATGATATATGAGGAATAAGATGATCTTTTATAGAATCTGCAATTATTCGTTTTTCCCTTACCAAATTCTCCTTGTACTTGACTTTAGCTTCTTCATCCTCAGGTTCTGCAACCTCTTCTTTAATATAATCTGATAGGTCATTTTCTTCCAGCACAAGGGATATTTTGTACTTCCATGCTTTGTAGTTATCAGGTCCCTTGAGCTTCTCATCAAGCTTAGTGCTTGAAAACATCTTGCCTTTGATTCTGACTTCCTTCAAAACTGAAATACTATAACCTCCTTCACAAATTTAATACCTCTCTGTAGAAATGGCTTCCTTCAGGGAAGCTCTGATACCATATTGGAAAAACTAGATGTATGTATGAATTTTTAAACATTTTGCATCATATAGCAGTCATAAGCATACATCTACATAGGTAAGGATCACTGAAGGTAAGTCAACCACAAAGAGAACGCAAGATTACCCTGGGAAACCCTCTTGGGGTAGAAAACCCAGCCAAAAACTTCTCTTTAGATTCCTCAACAAAATACGATACCAATACAAAACTTAAGACTTTGAACTAACTAAGTAGTACTGAAACAATACTTCTGTTTCAGAACTTACAAACTCCACTAACAGAGCTGATAACACACTTACAAACACTGTAGCAGACTTATGGTAGCCACTGTAGCAGCACTAGATCTCCTTCCTTGTAGCAGACTGTAACAACAACACTCTTGATAATTGGCAGCCTTATAACAGCAGAGTTCTTCTCCAAAAATTGTGTGTTCAAGTGATGGGGGTCAGCCCCTTTTTATACTTGGGCTTGGCTTCCCTAAGCTAGCCTCTAAGCAGCCCTTGACACTTGGCATAGGATTGACACTTGGTATGTGCTATTGACACTTGGTATGAACCTTTTGACACTTGGCATGTGCTAATGACACTTGGTCATAAAGTTAACACTTGGCTTGAGCCTTTTGACACTTGGCATGAGAAAGTTTTTTATACACGGTTTAATTACAACAAAAAATAGCTTTCAAAGCTATATATTTCAACACATGGTAGATGCATAGTGCAACATAAGTCACAACCACGTGTGTAAGGTACAAAGAAGCTATCCAACCATTTTTTTAGCATAAATGTGGCATCCCAGTCCTTTTCTCTCAAAGGGATGAATCTGAAGTGTTCATGACTAGGGGAGTTGGAAAAGTCTTTGAAACTAGGGTTACCACAATTGTGTCCAAAGATCTCAAAAGTTCTCCCTATCTCTGTGTTACCAGATGAACTAGCACGGCTATTATCCGATGAACAAATGCAAGAGAAAGTAACCACAATCACCTTAGCCACTTCTCTAACTTCTTTGGAGAGTCGGAACCTCCAAGGGGAGAGCCCTTTTGTGATCTACAAAAAAACACTTAGGAACTATGCCTTCTTGACAGCAGTGTTAGTGACCAGTGCCTTTGGCAATGACGTTTATGCAAATGAAGAAGACATACTATATAATCATGCACTCAGGAAAATATCAAATGTATCTAATTAGTGTACCAAGTCCATGTATGAGTAAGGATATTCAACCACAACAATGATTAACTTCGCTATAATATATATATCAGGCAAATGTAGACCAAACATCTTAAGTCAACAACTTCATTCAACTTGCTAGACCAACTTTACGTAACATGCAACTGTCACACTTTATCAATCAACTTACAGTACTGTTGCAAACCAAAAGAATGTTGACTATTTGCAGCCAAACTAGGTCAACTACTTAAGGTTAAATGCTTTGGTTTTTACAAGATGTACAATACTTATCAATCCTAGTCTACAAGGTAATCAATCACAATCACAATCAACTTGTTAAGGAATGCAATAAGGTCAAAATAAACTTGTCAACTACAAGTCCTAATTTGTCAGAGCTTAACAAGAAGCTTATCAGCCTTATTCAACAGAATCAACTTCTACATGTAACTTGTCGTGTCACTTTACTGTCAGTCTCTTGATAGCTTATCTAACAGTCAACTTCTCAGGTCATAAGAGAGACTTGTCACATTCACTTAATGCTAACACCCTTTAAAAAAAAAAAGACTAGGCCTAACCTATAAGCAATCTTGTCAACGCATTGTTATCAAAACTCAGTCAAGAGAAATACTGTATAACCAATTACAGTCTGCTCTGTGTAAGGAGTAGTATGCTGGCCCAAATAAACCAAGAAATACACAGCCTGAAATTTGTAGAAGAAAAGGAATACTGTAGCTGCCTCAGAAGGGACCAAAAGTCTAAGAACATCACCAACAATTTTTGTTAGAGATCAACCTTAGAAATCAGACCCAGGAACCACATATTTCACTTCAAACCTTCTGTAAAATTTTCAGTACTCTGCCTTACCCGAATTTCAGACAAAGTTTTTGCTAATGTCCTTTTTAGAGTGTCAGCTAGGTTATTTATACACATTTTATTATAAAAAATTAAATCTGGCCAACCTAACTATGAATAAATCATTTTAAAATTTATTTAATGTAAATAATATTTCTAGCAGGCTGACTTGTCAATTGAAAATTTAATTTTATCATCAATTAAAAAATTCTTTAAGATAGTAATTAAATGTTAATAAAACTTCAATCTAATGCCATTAAACAGGGTTTGGGGTTTGTGCCATGTGGGATTTTTAGAGTTTCTTCAAAAGCAATCTTGTGGGCATGTGACCATGGGATTTGAAATTCAACAAGGCAACTAGGGCTTCTTCATCTTGCAAATGTTGGAGGGCTGACCCTATAGCAGTAAGGGCTTTGTTACCACACATTTGTGGGCTCTATCATCAATTATTCTAGGGCTCCAAAATTATCATAAGGGCTGTGTCAAATAGACTTCAAGGATGTCATAATTATTGCATCAAAGGCCTTTTCAATATATCAAGTGAGGGTTTCAGCATACGGAAATGTCAACACTTTACCAAGCTTATGGGCTTCAACAATCATCGTGTGTGTGTGGATCCAACTACCATATACAAGGAAGTTAGGAACCATGGTCATTTGAATCAAATCATGACCACCAAGAGCAAAATGCCAGGCTTCATCATATTTCAAGTGCAATGCTTAGACTTCTCAACAAGTGTATGGACAAGGATACAGGCTTCAGTATGGGCAAGTCATACCTCAAGGACAAGAGCTTCAAAGCCATCATATGTGTATGGGTCCTAAGCCTTCTCAAGTGCACATAAGCTTCATCATAATCATATCATGAGCGCTACACAGGGGGCACCAAGACACAACAAACCCTAGCCCTAGCCAGGGCACTATTGGCATCAATGACCAGGCACTGTTGGCATCAATGACAACTTAATCAACAGATGTCAAATGAGAAGAGTATGTGTTTCAACTCTAACGAATATAAGTATGAAAATCAAATAACAAAATCTCATATTTCAACACTTGTTTCAGATCTGTATATGGAAGTATCAGACACAGTCTAAGAAACAGGATTCGTTCAAAATAGGGCAAGTGTCGTGTCCCTACAGAAAAAGGATGATAGAAAAGTAAGTCAACATCAATTGCACTTTCAATCAGTTTCAATGTTTAACTTTCATGTACTAATTCAGAGTTACACCAGTATGTAGTGACAGTGGTATTAGCAGCAGTAAGATAAGTACTTGTAGCAATTGCAAAAGTAAGCATATAGGAATATATCATAAGCACTTTTTAGCAAGCTTCACTCTCTCACTTTCATACATTCAAATTGCAAATAGATCAGACTTGTGTCAGTCACAGTATGCTTTCTAAATACCAGATTAGCAACAGCAGTATGAACTCCCTCCTTTTGATGTCAAGATTGTATGAAATCATGAAAGATGCATGCAATGAGTGATATAAATTTTGGGTTGCTTTATTGTGAAATAAACCAATATATAGCAGACTGTAATCACAATTTTCAGACCTCCTTTAATGTAAATTTCAGAACTTCAATCAGGCAGACCTTTTAATAGAGGATTAAAGTGCTTAACAACTTAATTGTTTGTGCTGTGTGTAGGTGCCGGGGAGTACAAGCAGGAGTTGGCCTTGGGTTTGACAGTCTGCTAAAAATGCAGAATATAGCAGCAAAATCAGGTCTGAAATAGGACAGATCTAAGCTTGGGAGATCACAAATGAAGGAGGTCGAGGTCCTTTAGGCTAGGTTCTAAAGCTTGGGAAGCCAAAGGGAAGAGAGACCTAGACCTTTAAAGGGAGACCGAGGGCCTACTTAGGATGACCGAGGGCCCAAAGGGGCAGAAAGTGGAACACGGATGGAAAAGAAATGGAGAAGAAAGAGGGAAGAAGGAAGGGAGGAGAGGAAGAGAAGAAAGGAAGAAAGGAAGAAGGAGCGAGGAGAGAAGGGATGGAGGCCACTAGAACTTTTAGGGCAGAAGCCCTAGGTCTGATTTTAGGGCAGAAAATCAGGTTTCAGGGTTAGGGTTTTAGTCTTTATGGTTTTTTTAATAATGTACAAAATAAAAAATGACCTAATTACAAGAGAAAAAACCTAAACAAACCTAAAAATACTATTTACACATGCACAATTAAGGTTTTAAGAATTTTTCATATTTTAAAATTTGTAGGGCTTCGTAAAATTTCGCCCTAGGGTTTCTAGGGCTTTAAATGGCAGGCCGAATTTGTAGGAGGAAAGGTCGAAATTTTAGGGAGGCCGAAAAATTGAAAAAAAAAAAATTATTTTTAGGGTTTTTGTCATAAAATTACAGACCTAATTCTAACCCTAATTCAACCATGAAAATGCAAAATTACACATGAAAATGCAAGTTTAACCTAGCAATTATATTTACAAAAATACAAACTAGGGTTTTAGGTAAAAAAGATAAACCAACTTAGGGTTTTAATGGATGTTACCCCAAACCCTAGCCTTAGAGGAAGGTGACCAGCCTTCCTCTTGGAGGTAATTCTCCTTGCTACTAGGTTAGGGCTTCTTGAAACAACCTCTAGGGTTCGTTTCAAGAGCCTAAACTAGGGCAAAGCTGGAGCTCCAAGGCCAAACTTTGTAAAAAACTCCTCTTGAAAGCGTTTTTACTATGCAATGAGAATAGAACAACAGGTGAAAGCCCTATTTAAAAATAATGTAGCCCTAGGGCTACCATTCAATCATTCAAGATGCAAATTTTACCTACCAAGCTACCATTCATCAAACAAACCTTAAAAATGTAAAACTTACTTGAACATGAGTTATTCCAACCATTCTAACATCCACAAAGCATTAGCAAGACAAAGAATGCATCCAACTTCATCCAAGAGCAAAAAGAATCATCTCTTCAATAGGTACTCATCACTTCATAAGGCTCTTCTAGGGTAAAAGAGTAGCATAATGAATTTTATCCCATAAGTTGTTGTAAAAATGAAGTGAGGAGATTGTATTTATATGATCTCACACTCACTTTTTACAAAATAACCAAGCCTACATGCTTTAAAATGTCAATTTAAAATTAAAACATGTCAACTTAAAATTATAACATAAAAAAATATAAAATAATCAAATATGTGGGTAACTTGGAGCATTTTCCCCAGAGTTCACCCAAAAGTGACTAAAATGACTGAAAATGAGCAAAATACTCCAAACTGAAGGTTGGAATAGGCAGGGGGGGCGTCATGGCCCATCTAACCCCAATAGTAGTGAAAATCCCTCAACGTCCCCCCATATCATCTAGTAAGACCTGGTACAAGAGATGACGTCATCATGAGAAGAAGCCCAAGGAGAGAGGGCGTTGTGGTGCAGAGAGAAATGACAAAAGCCTCAATGCTGAGAGAAAAGTCACTGGAGTAATAAAACAGGTGGGGGGTCATGTGACCCAATGACCCACCACTAGGAGCCTCGAACACCAACCTCAAAGCTTCAAGCCCTTTAATGAGGCAGTCAACAATGCCACTAAGCCATAGTACTCCTAGGAGAAGGACCAAAAGGTCTGGCCATAACCTCCACTCAGAAAATGTTGGAAAACACCCCTCCTGGCAAAAAAGATCACCCTCTCTCCCTGGGGCACATTTGAAGGTGTGTTGGTACTAGTACCACGTAGCACTCTGCTTGAAGTTATTTCTACTTGCCCTTCTTTGTTGAAATGGCTTCAACAATCACTGCCATTTCCCTCTTAATTCAATTGGCACCTTTTCACAACCTCTAACTTGCACTAGAATATGCCCCAAGTGGCATTTTAGCTTGTGTATACCCCACCATTGATTAACTTCCCATAAGGGTTATATTCTACATCTCTAAGTCCTTGCAGTGGTTCAATGGATTGTCTTAAACAACAACAAAAAAATCAAAATAGAAATATAATGTTGACTTGATTTTTAAACAAGAAATTAGCAAATTCAACATAATAAAATAAGGTTTGAAATGAACTTACCTCTGAATGGGCACAAAATTTCATCAAAATATCTCCTTTGATATAGTAGCAAATCGGTAGACTATAAATGCAAATCAAATACCCTCCAAAATCAGCTTCACATGACTCCAAATATGCTCGAATAGTTGGTGAATGCAACAACCCCAAATGCTCAAAATGATAAGACTATGAGGTGAGAAGGTGATTGAGGTTTTAAGGGGTTAGATGTATCAGTTACCTGTCATGTAACTGATACATCTTCTTATTATAATAAAAGATTTTTTTTCGTCTTGAAAAAAAAAAAAAAGCCCATTTGACACTACTAATCTTGGTTGAGTCAACAATTTTGGTCCGACTAAACTATGTCATATTCTATCATTGATGACTCCTTAAAAAGATCATGCTTTGTCGGGAAGTCTTTATAACTAGAGGCACAACAATCTATTACATCAATTTGATCTTTGTTATGTATTGCAACTCATCTTGTTATCCCTAAATAGATGTAAATTAGAGCAATCTTTGGGTTGTGTTATATTTATCTATTTTAGCTTTGTTGTCTCTAAGTTCCCCTTCACTAATTTGAATATTGATATGCATGACACTTAATCCCCCTTAATAAGATTTTGTAGCATTAAGATGCTTTTGGATTTCTGGTTACTTTCGCTTAGTAATTTTTTGTTTACCAACACTTGTCACAATTAGGTAACAAGCCCTGCTAGTAGGTGCATAGTGCAACATAAGACACAGTTTAGTTTTCCTCTCAATGAAGGGATTGTCAAGCTAGGGCCACCCACTTTGTCTTGGCTTTGAATCATTTGTATTAGACCAATTACGTTCTGGACTATCTCTAAGGTAATCTACACAATCCATCAAACAATATAGGATTACAAACTCTCACAAATTTGAAGACTTTATTCTCCAAAAACAAACATCATTAAGACCAATTCCAACACTAACCCTTCACCACCACTAAGTAGTTCATTGATCATTGTTAGTTAATTATTTCTGGAGACTTTTATCAATTTTCTTTTATGTGAATTGCTTGGAGGTACAACGAATGATATGAAGAAGTAGATGCTTACCTAGACACATTACAAGCATCAAAGGCACAAAATTAATCCAAACTTCCCTTGATGTTATTATATACCCTTGATACCCATGAACATGGTAGGATATAACTCCATTAGCTCCGCTATACTTAACACCAGTAGGCTATGAGATATTATCAAGGAATCTCTCCAAGAGCAACATGAAGAACTCCTTACCCAATTTGCAAATTCTTTCGATAGCACCTCAAACACCATCTAGCTCATTCAACCATTTATCAATGTCATTTGGTGAATCTACTTTAAGGTCAAGAGTCACCGTAACTTCTTATTGTTTGAAAGGAAAAACAATGCCAAAGCACTAGAGTAATGGTTTAGTTCCTTACCAACTTATTTCGATGCAAAAGACCTCGATAACACCAAGAAAATTTAACTCATGACCATGAAAATGTCATGTAACGTGGAATCATGGAGGGAGAATCACAACCAATGTTTTGACGAGAGTGGTGAGCCAATCACTAGGAGGGACGACTTTATGAAGGAAACACACAACGACTACTATCCTCTATAGCATAAAGAAGATAAATACATGAAGCAACAACCACTGTGCCAACTTTATGATCAACTAGTTTACAATTACACAAATGATTTCAATACCCTCATGGCTTGTTTGTGCATGAAGAAAGAGGAAACAAATCATGTCCTCAAGTACCAAAGCACACTATAGAAATATGTAAATTCGAAAGCTAGAATTCTTAAACGTTTAGACATTCATAGTGCCCAAATATTCAAGCAAAGTATGGGGTCGAGGCATAAGTCCAAGTAACACCCTAACCCTTCTAGAGACTAGTGCGACCAGCAATCCAATGACATGAAGAATGCTAAGGTCCAATAAAAAGCAACGTCATTGTAGTTCAAACAACACTACACAGTATAACAACTCTTCCATGCCTACAAAAGAACACGAGTAAACACTTGCATGTATGTGGTGTGAGGTGTGAAACTCAAACGACATCTGACCATGATAGCAAGGATTGTTATGTTCATAAATCTCTTTTGGCACAACCTAAAGAAGAACAAAATACCGATAATGGTAGGAAAATTGCGACCTCTACACCCAATTCCTCTAGGATCATTATTCTCACGACATACACAGACTCAACTCCTTCATTAAGCATTGTTGAACCTGAGGGAGAGAACTTTTCCATAGTTAGATATGGGTTCATCAATAGCCTCACCACCTTATTGTTGACAACGGGAGTCAAAAGAATCTAATTTGCACAACCACTGTAAAGCAACTCAAGCTTGCAACCCAACCTCATGCATGGCATTACAACACTAGAAGGTAATAATGAGAAGGAGATATACATCAACATGCAATGTACATTTTTCAATACACTTGTATCCTTGGAAAAATAGGGTAATGTATGATGTAGCAACTTTGGAAATATATGGCAAGTTGTTAGGACAACCTTACCAATGGAAGCAATATGGAGTCTATGAATCAAAACCTCCAAGCGTCATCCTTGAGATCAAGGGCATGTTATTCCACAATTTAAGGGTAAAGCCAATTGAATTTCTCTTTGATTTCAACCACACAATGCCATAAGCTAGTTAATTACACACAAATATCACTTTGGTTTGATTGCACGGCCAATTGTTGCATACAAGACTATCCCAACTAGACCATTATCTACCACTATTGAACCAAAGTTTGATACACTTTTGTAGTACATATTAACAATTTGTCAGAACCTTTTCCAATGCTTGACCAAAACAAAACTATGGAGTTCTTCTCAAGCCTCTACTACACACGGGGGCCTCATAGGTGTTGCAACATAAGGCTCATAGGTGTTGCAACATAAGGATACAAGTATTCCTTGCATCTGCTTGCAATTGCTCCACTTATCGCAACACCAACATGTTACATCTTAGTTGAGTATGCAATTACTTGCAATTGATAGTCATCCTCTTATAGTAGAGATTGTTGTATACTCATCCTTATACTAATTTATCTTTCAATGCACAGAGCGCATATCTCTCACTCATCAAAGTAGATTCCTAGCAAGTATATTATGACCAAATAACAATTCAGTGTTAGTTGCACTCATCTAAATTTGGGGAAGCTAGCATAACACAACACAACCACTTCATACTCTCCTACCGCACCCTATCAATAGCCTTTGAAGACATCACCAATAAAGCCTGGTTGCTCAAGAACACTTATGTTTGTACATGAAAATTTATAGTTTTTATTGTTGAGCTCTTATGATCTTAGAGTCTTTCTCTACTTCAGTACAACACAATGTAGTTGGATCATCAAATCGACCTTGATCTAGAATTCAACACATCGACTCCTTTTGACAAAGTCATAGATCAAGCAATTCAATTGATATGCAACAAACCTACAAAACACTTCCACGGTGACAAAGCAAGAGAGTTCACTACAAATTCAACAAAATTTCACACTTGGGCATGTGCAACAACAATTTCCTCAATTGGTGGATAGCATGTTGTAATTTTCTGCATCAACATGAACCTTCGTTGTCTACAGAACCAACATTTCTACCTCTAGCATAATGGGGACCATTACTAGTCAAGAGGGGACTCTTTATCCAAGCAATGATTTCACTATGATCATAACTCCAGTGATCAAAGTTGACCAAGATGGCTCTAATGTCACTAACAACAAATGGTCTACTTGGAAACCATCTCTTTGATGGCAAATTTGTAGTGTATTCTATATATATGTAATCCTACTCATTATTAACCATCATGCAATTGCACCTTGTAGTACATAGTTGTGTATTGACTTTGGCTCTTCCAAAGGATCAAAGCATCTTCACAATTATACGCACAGCCAAAGCCACAGTGAGATGTTAAATTATTTGAAACCAATATTCCATTAAAGCTCATTCTTTTATACCAAAATAGATGCACAATTGACCCATATCTAGGTTGTATTGTGTTTATCTATTTTGGCTTTGTTGTCTCTATGATCCCTCATTGTTTTGAGCTCTTTTATGCATCAAGCTTAAACCCTTAAATAGCATAACTCAACAATCCTCATTTGCAATCAATATGATTCTACATTCCTAATCAATTCCATTTGGTCTAGTTTCTCTTTACAAGAAATCACCACCCATCACAACTAATCACCACACCCTTCTAGGTAGGTATGCACAACACAACATAAGTTGCGGTTTTGAAAAATGTCCTCACAATGAAGGGCTTTGCAAATAGGGTGATCGATTCCACCTTGGGTACAGGCCATTGGGATAAGAGAAAATACATTATAAACTCAAGCTAAGGTAATTTACACAATCCAACAATTGATATTTGAGTACAAACAACTCTAGCAACTCCAAAAAATTTATTCTCTGATGGATGACATCATTGAGATCAATGCCAAGCTTCGACAACATGACCCTTCCCCAGCACTAGGAGCTCATTGTTCACCACCCAAAAACTATGTTGATTATTTCTCAAGACTTTGGCTAGATTTCTTCAATGTAGATTGCTTGTAGATATAAAAGATCATGCGAAGAAGTTAATGCGTATCTAAACATGCTTTGAGTATCAAAGGCATGGAATTTATCCAAACCCCCTTGGCACCTTTACATACACTTGACTCAACCAAATATAGCAGGTGATAATTCCACTAGCTTTGCTACAATCAATGTTAGTAAGGTGTACAAAATAATCAAGTAAGCTCTCCAAAAATAGTGTGCATTGTGAAGCATTCCTGACTCAATTTGCAAATCTATTCAAACAAATAAAGCCCCAAACACCACTTGGTTCATTCAACAAAGAGTATGGTCGCTTGGTGAACACAAGCCCTTTAAGGTCAACACTGACCATAGTGCCATGCTCTTCAAAGGGAAAATCGAAGTCAAATCGTCAATTGAATGGTCCAATGCCCTACAAATTTATTTTGATGCGTAAGACCTTGGCTACACTGAGAAAATCATGCTCGCAACCATGAAAATGCCACTTCCTACTAGAGCATGGTGAAAGACTCACAACCGATAGTGAGTAGCATGTTGAGCCCATCACTAGGATAACTTCACAAAGGTAATGGATGAAAAGTACTATCCTCTAGGACATAGAAGTGTTGCAAACATCATGTGGATAAAAATATCACCAAGTATCTAGAAAGCAACTTATCAACAACATCAGGGGAAATTTAGGAAAATATCAACAAACTTATAAAAACTATAAAATATTCATTTTTTCAAATTTTTAAACATCTAAAGCAACAACATCAAATAAACACATTGCCACATAAATATGAAAAGAAAACTCATATATAAGATGTTTAATGATACATCACATATCAATACTATATCATGTCTTGAGTTCTGACTCTTAAGTAATGGGTACTAAGTCTGTTGACTCCTAAGGATCAAAATATCATCAAAAAATATAATAAATGGATCTCATCATCATGAGTCATGTAAGATCTACACTACATATTACAATGAAATCAAATAAATAAACTAGCAATTCCCCTTGCCCATTTTACAGGCAAGGGTGATGGCTCTAGTAATGGCTCTTCCTCTAGATGAAGAAGGCTCTACAAATGGCAACGGACTCTAATGTGCTCTAAGAGCAGGACTTGCTACACTTTGTTGTCCTCTAAAAGAGGGAGAAGCTACACTTTGATGTTCTCTAGAAGAGGGAGAAGCTAGAGTCTAACGTCCTCTACTAGTGATATTGATATGTCCAAGTCCAGCTCTATGTGTCTCTAACAATGTTTGTGTTTGTGAAGTTGATGGTGTATTCTGAATGTCAATAGCCACCTCAAATACTGGTGTTTTCTATGGAACACCATCCTTATTGCCCCCTCCCCTACCACCTCCTCCTGTAACTCTCTAGGTAAGCAATCAGGGGCCGAGTCCAAGACAAGCCTCTCAATTTCCACCCTCCATGCAGCAATGGTCTCAATCCCATCCAACAAATTGGTGTCCACATCAAGTGTTTTCTCAAGCTACCTCACCCACAACCAAAGGTTGTAGTAGACGTAGACAACCAAAGGCTTTGGGATTCCAATGTGAATCAGGATCATAAATTATGAATTATAATTTAAATTTTTTAATATATAATTTAAAGGGTTACGGGGAATAGAGTTATAAATTTATAATTTAATATGACTTTAAAACTGAATTTAAAAGATTTGAACTCGTTGCACTTTTTGCTGTGTATTTTCTCAAACACACTCCAATTAGCTCGCATCTTGACGAGCTACATTTTTGGCTAAGCACTCGAATCGCAAGCTTTTCTAAATTGGGTACCCTTAAGCCATAGCTTGTCCAACAAGCATCTACAACAAATAAGAGAAACATAAGAAATAACAATGAAATTTGGAAGTTTGAAACGAAGGAAGAAGAGGCATTGAAATTTGAAAGTTTGAAACAATGGAAGAAGAGGCATTGAAATTTGAAAGTTTGAAACAATTGAAGAAGAGGCATTGAAATTTGAAACAAAATGAACATGAAGGTTACTAGGCATTTTGGTCTTCATGTCCTGAATAGCCATGTCAAAGCCAAATGAATGAACATGAAGCTTACTAGGCATTTTGGTCTTCATGTCCTGAATAGCCATGTCAAAGCCAAATGTTCCAGCATCCATCCTATACATTTCCATTTCTTCAGAAATATCCACACGTTCCTGCGGACTTGGCACAATCCTCTCAACGCATGTAAGGAATCCATCCATAACCTCGACATCAAATCTAAAACCACAAGAGTAAGAGAACGCAGGGTTGAGGTAGATCCTTGCAACATCAATGGGGTGATGAAGTGTATTGTTCCATCACTCATTAATGACCCTCCATATCAATAATATTTTATCATACCTCTCATCCCCCTTGTCCTCATAATAGGGAAGCTTGGATTATTTGGCCCTATCCATGGCCCCATAAAGTAGCCCATTACAGGCTTATCTCTATCAACCAGCCGAAGAAGCTTTACCAAAGGTTCACTAATGGCACAAACCTCCACACCTACTCAAAACTTCTCCTAGTATGACACCAGTTTGAAAATGGCTTGCCCCTCTAATTTAGTGTTAAACGACAATGTGTGTCACTCATATGAAAGAAACATTCTCTTCACCTCCCTATACAAGCCAGGAGAGGCCGAAATGAAATTAAGAGTGGCAAAACATGCAATTGTCGAACACACCAACTTCCTATTATTTGTGAATTGTCTCATCAAGCTAAGCATAGATGTATGATTATTATAAAAAAATTGTGATGCTCCTAGCCGAATCAATAATATCTTTCATATAAGCAATTTTGTCCATGTCCTCTACAATCAAATCAATGCAATGCGCAACACAAGAAGTCCAAAACAAGGTCGAATACCTCAGCATAAGCAACCTACCAGTAGCCACATAATTACCAGCGTTATCCATTATGACATGGAGAACATTCTACGGACCTATCTCTTGGATGAACCCATCCAACAACTCATAAAATAATATTAAGCAAATGCATCGATAGATTTAATAAGCATTGTCCCCCTAGGACAGTTAAACGAGAAATTAAGAAGGGTCCTTCCCTTGTGATCAATCCAACCATCTAACATAACAATGCATCCAGTGAGTTCCCATGACCCCTTAAGCTCCTCTAATTTGTGAGTGCATTCAACCTTTTCATTTTAAAGGATAGGCCCTCTCAACTCCTCATAGCTACGAGCCTTATGCCCCAGGACAACAATAGCAACATCATCAAACATAGGCTGGTAGAAAGGGTTGTTCTTAACAATCTTGAAAGGAATGTCACTCCATAAAAAACACCTACCCATAAGCTTGACTGCTTCTTGCTTCTCCTTTATTTTAACCATTGACGTGATAGAAGGTTGTGCATCAACTATGGTTCTTGGAACAATGAAAGTTGAGGCCATTGAGGGCATTGTAGAACTGGAAGGTGCAGCTAAGGTAAAGCTCTCACTTCTAGTTCTTGCAATCTCAGTTCTCACTAATGCCCTCACATCTCTCCTATCCATATCCTGAAGTGATTTATTGGCAATGTGAATAATTTATGGGGCTGCTTTTTCACAAATTCCCACATCATGCCTTGGAATTTGTGCAAGGTGGTATTTCAATCAACCGATTCCCCCTATCATTTCTTTCCCACATAAATTGCAATTCAAATTTGCTTCCAAATGATCACCATATACCCACAAAGAGTCCAAAGATTTTGATATTTTAATTTTTGAAACAGCAATGATTCAACCTAGGGCAAAGAAAAATGGAAATTGAAATTAATATTCAAGATTGAACAATGAAGATACTAGATACTTTGAAATTTCCAAAAGAAATGTTGCAAATAAAATAAAAATAGATCTAGATTTTACATAAATGGTAGATCTCCCCTTACAAATTGGCAAGAAGAGGGAAATTTGATAATAATAAAAACTTAGACCTATCAAAAATCTAAGAAAAAGATCAAAAACAATATGCAAATGGTTACACATACCTACAATCTACAATAATCAGTGATGGTAGGTGAAAACGCGGTGCTTATAGTCCTCAGCTCCAAGAGAATGTTAACCTCTTTTGTTCTCCAAACCACTCAAATTCATTGGCAAATGAGAAGAAAAGGTCAAAATTTGAGGTTATACGTCGACCTGATTGTGGGTCGACGATACTTTTGTTCAACTCATGATGTTTTAGGAAAATACTGGCAGAAATTGCAATTTTTTGTGCTGATATTATTGCCTAGAAGTTTACATCGTGATATATCACAATGTCAACAATATATCGCCAATGTTTGCAACACTAATTTATACCACTGCTTCCTTCCAAACTCCACAATCTCTTCAAAATCTTCAAGGTGTACTTTGTTCAAGGAAGACTTCATCAACAAACCTACCAACCTCCACCATCCTTCATGTCAACTTCACGAGCCAAAATCTTCTACCACAACAAGAAATGTATAGAACTTCTTGCAAGGATAAACTCATCTACATATAGGGCATGTACAAGTGGATCAGATCTATCATATAAAGAATCAAAATTTGCATTGAACTTAGCAAAGCACAACTCGAGTAGAAACTCATCGATCATGAAATACCAACCTCGTGATGCATGCATCAACCCAAATAGAGCCTACCTTTAATCTAGATTTATGAGTATCTCACCCACTCACCTCTTAACCTTCAATAACTAAAGCAAAAAATCTCAACAAGATCAACTCACTTTCTCTGAGAGAATCTTCCAGCATTTGAAGTAAGAGTCTAATCAAGGTTAACTCTCTCATTGTAAGAGAATCATTCAACAACAAATTTGTCCTAGTACTCTTCAATACCCCCATCAGCTACATGCATGGAATCAATCACTAATTCCACAATAGGTTTTGGAATCATCTCCCAAACATCATACTCCTCCATCATGGCAACCCACCATACCAACTCTATATATTCCTCCTTATGTCTAGAAGAGGTTTTGTCACTAGTGTGACATTGTCATGCGCTAGAGCCTCATCCTTCACTAGATTAACAAGTAGACAAAAAGACCACCTTCTCACACTCCTCTGGCCAAACTCAACAAGGTTCATGACTATTGTCTTTAGTGATGACTTGCTAACCATTAAACCCAACAATACAATGTAGAGTTTTCATGCAAGAAACAAAAAGAGCACTCTTAAACAATCTAAGAACATATGAGCCATCATTCAACTCAAGAACATCACTTGAAGGCATACAAAAAGAGACAGAGCCCAATCTAGTAATTGGATAAATGGTATCATTGCCCAACTCCACCTATATGCCATCCTCTTGTTCTTGAAGCCTGTTGAAGGTCATGTGTTTGGATGCTCTATATCCTATACCACCTTACACTGAAAACAATGTCAATGGAAAGGCATGAAACCATGGAGAAAGTTATCTCAAGCCTGGATGCTAACTCATCCACTTTTGTTGATGCTTATGCACTCCTTGCATAGTGGACCATCTTGTGGGATAGTGGGACTATCTACCTTTGAGGACACCAAGATGCATATTAGCACATTGTGTGGCAAAGTGAGCCCATCTTCCTCTAAGGATACCAAGATACATAGTGGCCCATCTTGTGGTACTTGAAACACTTCATGTGACTCAAGTCTTTTTTACATGAGTTCAAAGAACCTAAATCTTCCCCATTACGCCTCCCACATTCTCCTTTCTTTCCTACTCTCCTCACCTCCCCGATGAGGGATAGGCTCTAGATCTATTCCATTCTCATTGAAACTATCTCTAACCTAGTTTCCTCCTAGATGAAATTATCCCAAAGCTTCTCAAAGTTGGGAAGCTTCTCACGACCACAAACAACCTGAACAAAAGGGTCTCAAGATGAAGAGAACCCATTTAATGCTATGGGCACCAACTCTTGATTCTCAATTGGAGGGTTAAGAGCCATCTTATTTCATGGGGTTCACATTCAAACTTGTGTTCTAGATAGACAGCTTTCATAGGTCAGAGGTTGGTTTCCATAAGGTTCAAATGTTGGTTGGTTCAATGATATGATCTAGGTTCAATGTCGAACACATTGCATAGGTTTTTCATCAATCTTGGAGGAGAATTCTATTTTTGGCAGTTTTCCTACTTTTTATGAGACAAGGTTCGAAGGGCCGCATGACAAAGATGACTACATTTTTGGCATCCTTGCGAACTCAGGATTCCAATGAGCCTATTTTGGATGACTTGCATGATACTTTGCAACAAATATATTGATCTAGTGCCAGTCACCCCAACTCCATTCGCATAGGTTCATGGAGTAAGATTGAAGGATCTCAAGAAGAAGTATTGGTTAACGTGCTAAGGCCATGAGATAGAGAAGAGATTCTCATGTCTCACATCTGCCTCTGATCCAAATGTTGTGAAGTCATAAAAATATTGCTAAAGGCTTTCACCATTTTCCCAATGCAATTGATATTCAGTCATATAAATTGGACTAAATAAAAAATGAACAATTATGTAAACATTATTCAAAGTCTTTGTGGTGAACGACTTACTAATCATGACTATCCAAAGCATATACTCAATCTAATTATGAAGTCATCACAATTGCATCATGTTCACTTCTGTGCCACTACAATGTGAAATGAGATGAAGTTAGGATCTCTTTTTCTCTCTATATGTAATTCCAAGTCTAAATCTTGCGTGGAGATTGGAACTTAAATTTACATAGTCTTGCTAGAAAGATGGAACTTAAATTGATTTGATGATGACAACCTCACCACATAGTTGTAAGCCAGTTGTCGTACTATGAATGAGGCACACTCGCACATGCACTAGCTGGAAGGGAGGTAGTTTTTAGCATCCTAATCCCACATGCTTGTTTCTTTTATCCATCGCATATTTATATTACAATTAAGTCTATAATGTGTTGCAAATGATGTGGGGCTTGTGTGGTTGGTCAATATAAGTCAGCATCATTAAAAAGTGGAATGGTCCATGTTATCCATATTCTAGAGTCAAAGCATCATAGATTGAGTCATTGAATTGCTCAACCGGTGAAGTTGAAAACTCTTTTAAAACTTGTCAAATTGATCTTTCTGAAATTAGAATAAGGAGGTCACTATTACAGTCTTCAAGTCAACCAATATAAAAATAATTATAATAACAATTTTGGAGTGCATGGTTAGTTGTATCCGACACCCTAAAGTTGGCAATAATTGCAAGCAATTAAGTACAAGCGAGCGTGCTAAAATTGCAAAAAGATAACCATGTGAAAAGCTCTAAAGAGAGAAAGGCTTCAAGAGCTTGAAGACATAAACCAACAAATTTTTAGAAAGAAAACTTTGAATTGAGAAGGAGATTGCAATTTGCAAAGGATGAGAAACAAGAGCTACAAGACAGATTGTTGTTCCGTGGAGAATTTTTCATAGGAATCATTCAAAGGTTACAACTTGAGTTACAAATCACAGACGAGATTCTGGCAAAGTTCCAAAACGATGAAAAAGTGGAGAGAAGTGAAGAGTCTACCATGGAAAGGAGATCATACTCTAACATAGATGCACAAACCATGACTGAGGTATGAACCATAAGTAATCTGTCATGTTCTCTCTCTTCCCATCAAGATGCAGATGCTTCTTTTCGTGAATTTGAAAATCATACTCGAGGTATTGGTTCTAAGCTACTAACCAAGTGGGGCTTTGATGGAAAGGGCCTAGGCATCAATGGCCAAGGAATGACTAATCGCATACAAGTTGAGGAAAGACTCCGTTATGCAGGTTTGGGATATGACAAAGGAAAAGTTGGAGAATACTCTAAGATAGTTGAAGCAATAGAAGCTTCAAGAGAAGAGCCCAAGCAATTAGCTCGAAAGAAATATCCCATGCAAGGAGATGGCACACCACTCCATGATGGTGAGAGTGAGTGCAAGTTGGAATCAAAGGTGAAGTTAAAACATTTTCCTTTCATCATACTTGCACAAAGGAAAGCCCTTAAAGGTATGACAAGCGTAAGTACTCCAATGTTTCCTTCAAATATGAGAAGAATGACCATGTCATGCAAAATTTGTGTTATGCATGTCCATGTACTTTTAGTGGATTAAATAACCATTGTGTAGCCATGTGTTGGAAGAGAAAGTCCCTACAAAGGAAGATCGTGTCTTTTAGAATATGAGTGGTCATTGGGTTAACAAATGCTAGAAACTTCATCCACAACTTCGTCTAAACCATTGCAAGGAAGTTGTGCAAGCACACACAAAGAACGAGGTAGAAGATGAAAAATTTGGTCAAGCACCTACAATCCAAGAGACAACTCATGAAGAAGACCACCTATAGAGGGAACAACCCAAAGAGGAGCATCCATTAAAATGGCTCAGTAATAAATGGACATCACACTGTGACACCGACATATCCACTGCATCTCTAAATTTGACAAAACCCATCTCGCGTTGAGTACCGACAAAAGGGGATGACACTGAGGAAGAGTTGCATAGAACCATACTACAATAGCGGGAGACCAATGCTCCATTGCCAATCTCTCCAAAAAGGCCCTGGCATACCAATGTTCATTTTGAACAAATCTAACGTTGGGAGATAGCTCCATGATCGCAAGGCAATCTGAGGCCAGCAGCCTAAACTCCTGAGCAAGTGCTCTCCACGGCTAGCCAAGGGCACCCTATCAAATCAAGGATGCCAAAAAGTAGAATTTTTTATTTTATTTCTGCTCTAGTAAGCTTCAGGAAGCCGGTTAGGATAGGTGTTGTACATACCCTTCCTCTACTAGCTTTTTTATTGTAAATAAATTTATGTAAATATAAAAAGCATTTTTCAAAAAAAAATGGATAGCATATTTGCATAGCTAAGTTTAGCATTATTATGTAGCACCTCCAAATCAGTTTCCATTGTTGAAAAGCATGACGGAAACTAACTTCATTCATATGAGCAACTGTGGAGGTAGATCACTCATTGAGAGTGAAATATGAAGCAGCCATCTAAGATGAGAAGCACATCATGAACAGATCAATACTAGAGGTTGCATTGTTTCCTATTTGGTAATCGGATTGGAAAAGCTTCTTCAAATCAGTTTTTGGAATATGACAGCAGCAACAGACATGTTGATGGGCTTCATAGCATGCACGAGTTGAGGTGTTCTTCCAAGAGGGAGATGAAGTGGCATAAACATGAGAAGTGTTTTCATGGTGAACAGCACTCAATAATAGCATTGTTGTTTTATGAATGTATGTCGCATGTAAGGCCCCAAGAAGGGCAAATTGTACAAGTGATGACTTGTATAACATAGTTTTCAGCCTTTGTTGAGAATATTGAGCAGCAAAAAGAGTACAGAAATCAGCCTCCAAGAGAGAAAAAACAAAGTTACCCACTAAGGATCTAGACTTTTGGTGGACCAATAGTTTCTTTTTGTGTGGAGGTATGATCCAAGAGGATTTCCACACTGGACAAATTCAGGTCTTCATTTCTGCCGACACTGTCCACACAACAAAGAGCTCATAGGGAGCTTTTCCATGCAATTTGAACAGGGTTGAATGAACTTCATATGTGAAACGTATGGCTTGTCGAAGTTTTCAGGCAAAAAGGTAAAAATAGATAATAAAAAATGAAATCATTAATGCATCTTGAGCTATATGCTTTTGTATTTTTCCTCTCAAATGTAATAGAAAACTGATGGAAAAGATACATAGTATTCTCATTTCCTAATTTAAGGGAAATGTTAAGATCTTCATGGGAATGTGGAATCTTCATGGGGAATGTTGAGATTTTCTCTTCAACTATCCCTTGAATTGTGCCTAGATCCTTATTTAGTGGATCTAGAAAGTTATTTTCTCCTTGGAAAGCTGAAGTAGTTCTCAACAATGCACAACTATAAAAAGACCATTTTGCTCTTTGAAAGGATAAGGGTTTTAATCTCTTTGACAGAGAACAACTAGGCTTGTGAATTGGAGCCCCTTAGTGGGAGAATGAGCCCCTTATTGGTAGAACTTTGTAAGCCCCTTAATGGTAGAACTTTGTAAGCCCCTTATTGGGAGAACGAGCCACTTGATGTGAGAAGCTTTTGCCCTTGTAAAGGAGAAAATCAGCCCCTTTTGGGGAGAATATTTCTGCCCTTCTGTAAAAGGAGAAGCCCTTTTGAAGGAGAATCGATGAAGCGGTTCATGGATTGAACAAGTCAGGAGAAGTAGCCAGGATTTGGTGAACTCCGTTATCAATCTGGTTTGCATATTGTTTTATGTGTTTAATAGTTCCGTTTAAGTTTTAAATGTTGAGTTGTAATTGCCAGTTTTCATATTAATAATGGAATTTGAGAAATCTGTGAAGCATCTGGTAATGGAGAAAAACTGAGTCTTCCGATGCCCATTTTCAAATCAGTTATGTCCTCTGGAATTATCTTGTTGATCTCCTAATAGAAAGGAAAAACATGTCCAAGAGCATCCAAAGAGTAGTTGAAGGGGGGAGACATTTAACAAATATCCTAATGGATTGATGCATTAAGGCAGACTCGGGGAATAAAACTTGTCATCACCCCAAGAGGGTGAAGGCAATCTCCATCAAAAAGAAAAAGGCCAAGTAAGGGTGCCTATCATGCCCTGATGTTGAATCAGACATAGTGCACACCTTATGAAGAAAGGATACCAATCTGAAAATGCTCTAAAAGGTGTATGGGATGGGCACCAAAATTGGCTTGTACAATGGTGTTTGGGACTGTCCATTTGCATCATATCTTAGTCCCATAAAAAATGGTTGGCTTGATCATTTCAAAAAGATGTATCTTGGTTGAGATTCCTAGAAGTGTGTATGGAAGCACTAGAGTTCGAGCATGGGAAGAAACAAACATACCCCTTGTTGAGTCAAGGTTGGGCAGAGGGCCTGAAGGCTAAAACTAAACTCAGGGGCCTGTGAAATGGACCCCAAGTAGGTGTAAGTTGTGGTGATCTTAATCTCACATCCCCTGAAAAGAAATGAAAATTTAAAATGCCATTTTAGGAGGTATTTGTAAAATTTTCACACCCCAACCCAGTTTCAAGTCTTACTGAATGTCATTGTTTAATGCCCAAACCCATTTTCCTTTGACTGCTAAAAATGAAATTTTTCTCATAAACCAAAATTCAAGACATGAAACACTTGAGGCATTTACCAGCTACTGAACAGAAATTTCAAGCACACACAGGAAATTAATTGCATAGAGATTTTTGGGCCAGTTGCCCCTGGAAAAAACCCCTGGGGAAAACCAGTGAGGGGGAGAGGAATTTGATTATTTTCGAAGGCAAATGACAGTGCTACAGCAGAAATCTTTTCAGCAATAAATACAGAGATTACAGACTTATCTCGAGTTTTGTGCCAACTTCACAATCTCAAAAACTGTGCCCAGCAAACCCTAAATTCACTACTCAAATTTCTAAAGGCCTGTACGGTACAGTATGGCCCAGTCTGCTCAATCTCAGCACCTCGTTTTTCATGCCTGTACAGAATTCTGCCTGAGATTCAATGCCTCGAAAATCATGCCAAATTGCTGCCTCAAATTTTGTCGTCAGCTGCTGATGTACGGACTGTGAAATCACAGTACAGCTGCCTGCATTTAAAGCCTGTACGGCCTGCATTAAATGTTGGAAAGTACTCCTCAATTTGCATGCCTGTTGTCTTGGGAATCGCACCCTTCCTTAGCTGATGTATGGAATCTCTCCAATCTGCTAGCTTTCTCTTCCTCCTGCTCTCTCTTGTCTTCTCGACTCCTCTTCTCCAATGCTCTCATGAAGAATAAAAATGAATGAATGTACCTTTTCTCTTCTTTGGCCTTTTTATTCATTCATTGAGGGTTAATGAACGAATTCAATGATCCAAGGGCCCAGGTTGAATCTTGAGTCATTTAATCCATGGTTGAAAAAAATCACTTTTTCTCAACTTAAAAATTAATTTAAGTCAGTTCTCATTCAATGTTTTAAAAGTCACTTTATATCTCATAAAGTGAAAATTAATTTCACATCACATGAAATTAATGCCAAGGGTCATGTCAAATATTTCCCCTTTTTGGAATAGGCACTAAGTCACCTAGGAAAACACTTCTCCAAGGTACAAATTTCAACACTCCCTCTTACCAAGGAAAGTGTTCTTCACCACTCCCAACTTGTCTATGAAGAAAACAAACTTGCTCTTCCCCAAAGATTCCATAATATCTGCTACCTGCTCATCAGTGGATATGTATTGTAGCTCAATTACTCCTCTCTGAACATGGTCACAGATGAAATGGTATCTGATCTCAATCTGCTTCGACCTATCATGGAAAACCGGATTCTCAGAGAGCTTGATGCAACTCTAATCGTCACAGTATATCACCGTATGCCTCAACTGTTGACCAAACAATCCCACCAATAACTTGCGAAGCCACAAGGCCTCACAACTAGCCTAACTAAGCAACCATATACTCCACCTCAACAGAACTTAGTGCAATTGACTTTTGCTTCCGACTGAACCACAACACAACTGTTGAGCCCAAACTGAAACAACACCCGAAAGTGCTCTTTCGATCTAGCACACTACCTGCCCAATCAAAGTTTGTGTAGCCAACCAAACTAACTCCATCCCCTCCTCTCCTATAGTCCAGCCCATAATCCAACGTACCACAAAGATACTTGAGCACGTGTTTTGCAGCTACCTAGTGCACTCACCTCAACTCTACTGACTAAGAGTGTTCACTGCAAAACACAAATATGGCCTAGTGTTGACCAGATACATCAACGAGCCAATAAGTTGACGATACAAAGTAGGATCCACCAACTCACTCTTAGAAGCATTAAGCTTCTTTCAATTGGTGATCATAGGTGTGGCCATCGACCTACAATCCTCCATCTGAAACCTCCTCAAGATGTCTACTGCATATTTTCCTTGCCCCAAGAAAATGTGACCAAGCTCCTACCAAACCTCCAATCCCATAAAATGATGCATCAGCCCAATATCTTTCATCTCAAATTTTGAAGCAAGATCTCTCTTGCACTCTTCAACGAGTCTCTCTAACCATGTAATGAACAAATCATCAACATCGAGTAGAAGAATGAGAGAATCTTCACCGACCATAATAAAGTATAGGTTGGGATCCACTCACTCTTATGAAATCCCATCTGTAGCAAGTAAAAATCAATCCTAGAGTACCATGCTCTAGGAGCTTGCTTCAGTCCATAAAATGCCTTCTTCAACCTACAGACATGAGAATTTGACCCATGTATCTCAAATCCATGTGGTTGCTCAACATACACCTCCTGTATAAGCCCATTCAGAGATGTATTCTTCACATCCATTTTGTGGATCTTCCAACCCATCTCTGCTGCAATGTCTTGTATAAGCCCATTCAGAGATGTATTCTTCACATCCATTTGGTGGATCTTCCAACCCATCTCTGCTGCAATGGAGATCACTGCTCTAATCGAAGACTATCTAACAACCGGTGCAAAGGTCTCATCATAATCAAATCCCTCTATCTGAGAGAACCCAAGTGCCACAAATCGAGCTTTGTACTTCTCGATGCTGCCATCCTCAACATGCTTGGTCTTGTAGAGCCGCCTAGAATTCACCACTAACTTCCCTTACGGTCCCGAAACCACTTCCCACACAACATTCTTCATGATGGAATGGTACTCTTCCATCATGGCATCTCTCCATACCTGATGCTCTGTTGCCTCCTCAAAAATAGAAGGCTCTGACGCACGAAGACTGCTAACCATAGTCATGTAACCGCAAAATCTCTCAGGAACTCTACTCTCTCGAACCTGTCTCTTGGGAGTCCCCACAAACTTCTAAGTTTCCCTCGAGGTGTCTTGAAGCCATTTTGGCTTCCTCTTCCCTAAAGTAGTCTCACGTGGGGGGACCGCTCCTGGTCATCCTCATCTACAGGCTATCCTCCTAAAGAAGTAGTGCATGTGGTTAGTGACCCAGTAGTCGATGAACCTAATCCTTGTGAATCTGAAACTTGGGAACCAGTAACCTATGACCCTAAACCAGTACTTCAGGAACCTGTGACTTGTATCCCTAAACCTAAAACATGTGGACCTGTCACCCCCAATACATGTGACCCTACACTCTACGAAGTTGGACTCTGTGAAGTGCTCACCTGAGGTGTGGGGGTCTACTGCTCTCCATGCTCTGACACACAAGACCTCCTGAAGGCGTGCTCCTCCTCAAATATCACCTCCCGCCTCACAACAACTCTTCTCTAGGAAGGAATGTATATGTGAAAGGCCTTCAAAGTCTCATCATACCCAACAAAAATGTCCTTTTCTATTGTGAGCTTCAACTTTGTCCTCTTCTCTAAAGGGACATGTGAGTAAGTCAAGCATCCAAAGATCCTTAAGTGACCAGCCTCAGGCTTCTTCCTTGTAAAATCCTCCTCAGGATTCTTACACCCCAAAGCCCTATGGGACTCATGTTCTCAATGTACACAGTTGTACTGCAAGCCTCGTTCCAAAGAAAGAAATGCAAACTCTTATCATGAAGCATCGCTCTCGCTGCTCCAACAATGGCCTAGTTCTTTCTCTCAGCAACCCCATTCTGTTGTGGGGTATACGAAACTGTCAACTATTTCATGATCCCCTCATGTGCACAAAACTCATTAAATGCCTTGGAGGTATACTCAACCCAATTGTCTTAACACATCACTCAGATCTTCCTTCCTGTTTGGTTCTCCACGAGAGCTTTTAACTCTTGGAACCTTTGCAAGACTTCTTTCGACTCCTTGCCCTTTAGAAAGTAAATCCAAGTCTTCCTGGAGAAGTCATCAATGAAGGTCACATAGAACTCATAACCTGTCAATGACACAAAAAACATCGAAGCACATAAATCAAATGTCCTTGTCGATCTACTGTAATTACTCGAAAAAACAATCTCAGTGTACTTTCCAAGAGCACGCCCCCTACAAATATCACTATGCTCTATGTTGAACTCAAGAAAGCCCGTCACCATATCTCTCAACATCTTCAAAGCTGGATGATGCAAGTGGGCCATCCTCCTATGCTATAACTCGCATAGATCACAACTGCTACTGCTACTGTGTGCCAAGGCATGAAGGGTCTGAAACAAGAGCTTGTACAGTTTCCCACATATGACACCAATCACAATAGATGTAGAGTCACTAGATCCCTTGATGAACGTGTGCATAACCATCTCGAAAGTACACTCCAAATCCCCTATCCTCTATAGTGGAAACTGATATCAAGTTCTTCTTCAACCCAGGGACATACAAGACATCCCTCACTGTCATGGACTCACTAGACTCCCTCTGAAAAGTAATAGTCCCTCGTCCAACTGCCCTAACAATAGTCTCATCTCCAACTACCTCCTCAAGATCCAAGCCAATCTCAGTGAACTCAGTGAAAAGATCACGAACACCTGTCATATGGCTGGAATCCCCACTATCAATGTACCAAGTGTTGGTGGTAGATGCACTCAACAAATGGCCAACAAACAGGGAATACTCTCTCTCATACTCTCCCTCTGTGTTGGCAATGGATGCACTCAATGAATGACAAGCAAATAGGGAAAACTCCTTTCGAACTTCGTTGCATACTCATCAACCTCCGCTGAAGCTGTTGCCTGTTGCTTCTTCTTCTTATTCAGACATTGTCCAGCATAATGCCCAAAATTCTGACAAGCAAAGCATTTGACTTTGCTCATATCTTTCTTCTACTCACCCTTCTGCTTAGCCCCACCATTAGGACCCTTCCTGGACTTCTTCTTGCCTTTAGTTGAATGCTACATTCTCCTCATCTTCCTTACTATTGAATGAACTCTCCTGCACATATCCTCTCCAAGTCTCCTCCTGAATGAAGTCATCCCAAAGACGATCCCAAGAAGGCATGTTTTCTCTTGCTACAACCACCTCAACAAAAACAGCCCGTGGCCTGGTCACACCATTCAAGGTTGTCTGCACAAGTTCGTCGCCTGCAACAACCTCCCCCACTACACCTAGTTCATCCCTCACCTAAGTTATCCTAGAAAGGTAAGATGCAACATTTTCAGATTTGGTCATTTTAATGCTTTTAAGTTTTTCCCTCAATACCATCTTCCGATTCTCGTTGGAACTCTGGTAAAGTCTGGTTAAGGCATCCCACATCTGATAAGCAAATCCTTACCAGTCACATGAGAGATCACATGGTCCTTAATTGCATCAAGAACCAGCCTAGATCCGAGAGGGATCAAATCTCCCGAGGTGCAAACCTCTTCTTAGGTATTGCACTCAACCTTGGACAATGCATTTGTTGAAATCAATGCAACGAATCACATCAATATGCATCTTGTGTTTTCTAAGAACATTTGTTTGTTGTCTATTGGTTAGTGAGATGATTGGGCTTAAGGTTCAAATCCCTTCTATTTTTTCTATTCCTTATGTCCGCTATAGTATTTATTCTACTTCTTTTGTTTCTACTTCTTATGGCTACAATAATATATTTTTTACTTATTTTTTTTATTTCTTATGTTTCTACTTTTTATGTCAACTATAATATTTTTCATTTCTTTATCTTTTTTACTTCTTATATTTCTAATATTATTTTTACTTCCTTATCATTTTTACTTCTATTTCTAGTTTTTATGTCGCCTATATTTTTTTTTTACATCTTTATTTTTTGTCAGGTATAATATTATGTTTCTACTTTTCATATTCACTATAATATTTTTTTAACTTCTTTATTTTATGTAAGCTATAATTTTATTAATGGCCGACATAATATTTACTATGTTTTGTTATTATTCTTTTGTTACTCGTGTAACGTTACTCGACAAACGTTACAACATCTCCCTCATACTCGTGTAACGTTACTCCACAAACGTTACAAGATCTCCCTCATACTGGGCTGTAGAGCGCCTCTCGCACAATAATTCTCTTGGCCTTGATGTTCTTTTTGTCTTGGGTTGGCTTCGCTGCTACATCTACAGGCACCGTCACAGGATTGGCTTGTGTGTTGTTCACTATGTCCCACAACTCACACTCCTGCAGAAGCAGAAGAATCCTCGTTTTCTACGGACTGAAATTGACAGCCCCGTCCAATTTGTCATCAACCCTCAAACCTGTAGCCATGACCTTTACACTGAAAATGCAAGTCCAAAATCTGCCTAGTTAACAAAATAGTCCCTCTCTTCAAGTCTGAAAATAAATGTCCTGGTGTATTCTGCTCTGATCTTTTATGACAGTTTTAATACCATGTAAAATTTCCACACACCAACTCAGTTTCAAGTGTTACTGAATTTCATTGTTTAATGCCCAAATCCATTTTCCTTTGACTGCTGAAAATGAAATTTTTCTCATAAACCAAAATTCAAGACATGAAACACTTGAAGCATTTACCAGCTACTGAACAGAAATTTCAAGCACACAAAGAAAATTAATTGCACAGATTTTTGGGCAAACTGCCCCTAGAAAAACCCCCCAAGGGAAAAACCAGTGAGTGAGAGAGGAATTTTATTATTTTCAAAAGCAAATGATAGTGCTACAGCATAAATCTTTTTCTTTTCAGCAATAAATACAGACTTATCTCAAGTTCTGTGCCAACTTCACAATCTAGAAAAATGTGCACAACAAACCCTGAATTCACTGCTTCAATTTCTACAAGCTTGTACGGTACAGCATGGCCCAGCCTGCTCAATCTCAGCACCTCATGTTTTGTGCCTATACGAAACTGCCTGAGATTTAATGCCTCAAAAATCATGCCAAATTGTCGCCTTGAATTTCGTGCTCAAGTGCTGATGTACAGACTGCAAAATCACAATACAGTTGCCTGCATTTAAACTTTTAAAGCCTGTACGACATGCATGAAATGCTGGAAAGTACTCCTTGATTTGCGTGCCTATTGTCTTGGAAATCGCACCACTCCCTAGCTGCTATACGGAATCTCTCCAATCTGCTAGCTTTCTCTTCCTCCTGCTCTCTCTTGTCTTCTCAAATCTCAACTCCTCTTCTCCAATGCTCTCATGAAGAATGAAAATGAACGAATGTGCTTTTTCCCTTCTTTCGCCTTTTTATTCATTGAATGAGGGTAGATGAACCAACTCAATGAATCTTGAGTCATTTGATCCATGGTTGAGGAAAAATCACTTTTTCTCAACTTAAAAATTAATTTAAGTCACTTCTCATTAAATGTTTAAAAAGTCACTTTATATCTCATAAAGTAAAAATTAATTTCACACCACATGAAATTAATGCCAAGGGTCATGTCAAATATTTCCCCTTTTTGGACTAGGCACTAAGTCACCTAGGGGAACACTTCTCCAAGGTACAAATTTCAACAGTATTGAATATTATGACCTTAGAGTTGCTTATGTTCACCATCAAATGCCTAAGATCATAGAAATCAACAAGCACCTCTAGTTGTTATCGCATTTTTGGACATATTGATATCATGATCTTACACCTACTAAGGTTCTCCATCGTTTGCTTGTGGTCATAGAAATTAGCAAGGGCTTCTAGTTGCCCCTATAAGCTCTGAATGGAGGATGTTAGGGGTAAAACATCATACGCACGTAACAAGAGAAATCAAGACTTGATGTGATGGAAACCAATGCATGTGTGCATGTTTTCCCCAAGGTAAACATTTAGCATATCAATGTAAGCCCCAAACAAGTTACGACAAGGGGAAACCCTATTTCACCCAAATCATGCTCCTAAAACTGAAAATCCCCAAGGAGTGTGAAGCCTACCAATAACATTGTCATAAATGTCTCATGATAGTTGCGGTGAGAAAGTTGCTAAACCTCTAAAATAAAGTCCCCCTGCACAAACTCAAACTCCTTCCAAAAATCCATGAAACAGAACAAAACAAAAATGGAAGAGCACTACCTACTTTCCCAATGATGGCACGAAGAGTGAGGACCTTATCAGTGGTTTAATAATCCCTCCTAAAACCTACTTGCACCTTAGCATGAAGTTTGTGCCTCTTTAAATGTTCAAAAAGCCACATGTTTATGATTGTAACATAAAGTTTGGCATATGCAATTGTGCATTGAAGATGTCTATGTTTGTTGTCAAATCATGGAACAAGTACAACAGTATGGTCCAACAGGTCAGGAACAAGCATGCACAATCATCACTCATAGAGAACAGGTGCAAGGTTATTTTACTAAAAGCCTATTCTGAGAAAATTGTTGCAACAATGGAAATCAAAATTTACAAGGTAAAAGATATAATAAAACAAGACAACCAACATGTATCAATCTGGTAAGGGACTATACTCCAGAAAACATCAAAACATGACAAGTGCCACAACCTGAGATATATGCAACTAAAATAGGAAACTACAACAAACACCAGCATTCATAGGAGAAAACTGTCAGCCCAATTGGTCAATGCTCTAAGTGTAGTAGCATTGGCACTAACCTACCATGAAAGAAGGTGGCAACTCCCTGTTGCATACACAAGTGTGAAGTGGATCATTGCTCAGAGTTATAAAATTGCATTTGCTTACGCTAGCAAAAACAATCCAAAGATTTGACTGTGTTGGCATAAAGCAAGAACAAAAGCAACGCTTGGACCAAATGAAAGTCAATTGCAGCTGTAGTAAACCAAATAGGTTTACTACATTAACTTTGTAATAAGCACAAAAGAAAGCTAGTGAAAGATAAAAAGAAAGCAACGCTGTAGTAAACCAAATAGGTTTATTAAAGCAACTTCATAATAAGCAGAAAAGAAAGCTAGTAAAAGACAAGAAGAAAGCAACGAAAAAAAAATAAAGGATATATCTAACAAGCAATATCATTTAGAAGGGGAACCAGGTACAGATTCTAAAAGCAAGGTAGATTTTAGAAATGGCACTTCCAAAATTTCAAGAAACGATAAAATGATCCACACACAAATGCCTCACTTATATGTATCATTAATATCATGTATACCGTATTGCACTAAGAATGTGTCAACGACACTGTATACATTACCAATACTATAAGTAATATTGATGTATAATTAATGATACATCAATAATGCATCATTTAATGATCATTGATAATATTAACAATAAATTAACTAATAAATTATAAAGTTGCTATTCAAACCTCAATATATTAAATCTTTTTAAAATTTAGGTTCTTAAATGGCACTGCACATATTTTCCCTCGCATACCCTTCTTCTTCACCTGTAAAGATTTATCCTTTTATATATAACTTTAAAATAAATTGATAGTCACAGATTTTTTCTTCATTGCATTTATTTTGATGCCATAAAAATGGTAAAAGGAGAGGGAGAATTTTTTCTTAAAATGTCAACAAGGCCAACTAGCCTATGGGATGGAACAGCTTATATCCCATGCAACATTTCTTCTACAAATCAAAGGAAAAAAATTGCAGAGACCTGATATCCAATATTTAAATTTTTGATATCAGGAGGTGTTGCACTAGTGCTACTCATCCAGATTTGACAAACTCTGCTTGGGTTGGCTCTCATCAATTATGCACATCATCCTTTCCACCATCTATGTCGTGTCCTTTACTAAGTTACCGGAAACGTCACAGTAGCCTTGGTGAAACGCTGTTCCCCGTTTCGGATCCTGAAACGGAGGGGATACGGCCCTGAAACGTCATTGAAACGCATCAGAATGGTATAGATACGTTTCAAGGGTTTTGGATACGTTTCAGGGGAATTGTGAAACGTATCAGAGAGAGAGGGCCACGTTTCTAACCGTTTTTTATTCCTGAAGTCGACTTTTTAATTGTTTCCCTGGTCTATATTGAAACCCTGAAGGACCCACAACCTCTCCATGGAAGCTATAAAGAATATTAAATGGTAATATTAAATTCTTAAAGTAAAAGGATAGAAAATGTTTTCTATCCTTTTGCTTAAATTTTTAACATTACCATTAATTGTTTCAGGATGTTTGAGAGTGGTTCCAACCTCATCGGACTTCATATGCAAAAAGTAGACTTTTTAGTCCCATTCAGAGTTCAACAGACTTAACAGTTTTCAGGATTTCAGGATTGCAATGTTGCCACTGGATTCAATCAAGCACATCAACCCCTCTATGTACCTTGATGTTGGTGGTGTTGATTGTTGAACTCCTCTATCTTAAAATGGACTTTGACCCACTTCCATAGCTAGAGAATATGAACATTGGTGTTGGACGAGTGCCTCCAAGCCCAGGGGAATCAAGCCAGGCTCAGGATCCCTATTTTCGGTCTACTTTTGTTGAGGACATAGATGATGACTCTGACTCTGAGCATGAGGATTCAAATGATATTAGTTAAAAACTTAAAAGTTTTCATAGTATCATGTTAAATGTATGATCCATGATATCTGATAGTAGTGTTAGGTAATGACGATGATGTACAATGATAATATTATGATGACAATGATAATATTTATGATGATGACGATATATATATATATATATATGTGTGTGTGTGTGTGTGTGTGTGTGTATCGTTTCCCCGCCGTATCGTATCTGGCTTTTTTGAAAAATTGTCGTATCCGTGTCTCCCCTCGTATCCGTATCCGCTTCAGTGCAACTTAGGTCCTTTACATGGCTCTCCCAAATGCTGCTTCCTAGCTGTTGTTTTCTAGTTTTGTCTCCTTCCAGATGTGATTATATGCCTCACAATGGAGAAAGAAATGCTGCTCTGTCTCCACCTCCCCTTTTCCAAATACCAGGCATGTCCTGCTCTCCCATTACCCTTTGGAATCTTTCCATTTTCACGTCTAACATCTTAATCTATGTGACTTAGATCTCATTTGGGCCAACATCTGCTTTTGTCTCCATGGGATATTTAATTCCAGGGAATCTTGATTCTTAAATTCTGACTTCTCCCTCCAAGATAAAGTTATCTATGTAAGACTCCTATTTCCTCTTGGTGTTTCTTTTCCATTTAACCTTTCTGTCTCATTCTTGTAAGTGGAATTTCAGCTCCTTCCTATCTACCAGGTAGCTTTCTCCCACTATATTGCAGCTGTCAACCCATTTCTTGCATTGCAGTTCCAGTGTGTTTTTTCCTAACTGTACAGAAATCAATTCCCTAATGTTTCCATAAAGGAAACACCTAGCAAATATTTCCCCATCGTATCCCAAACATTTCTCCATTGTTTTCATACCAAAAGATGTTTCGTGTACAAAAATAGGGTGAAGGAATGCCATTTTGTTGCCTGCATAGAAACCATTTCCCAAATGTTTTCATACACAACACCTTGCAAATGTTTCCCTTTTTGCCAAGTGTTTCTCCAGCGCTTTCCTACCAGAAATGTTTCCTGTACAGAAACATGGAGAAAGAATGTCATTTTGGAGACACTGTTGACAAGAAACCTCCAATTCAGCTTTTATGACATAATACCAGGGGGTAGGTATTTACAAAGAAAAATCCACGGGAAACTAAAATTATTATCCTAACCAAGATAATGATACTCTCACTACTAACTTCCAAAATAATTACACATGCAACTATGACTCCTACATAATTAGGAATTTTGGTCATAGTACTGGAAGAGGTGTTGTGAAGGACCACGACTCAACTGAGAAGTCAGTCCTATCCAATTATAATTTCTGACATCAGGGTAAGGCAACGATTCCAAGGTTGGTGCACATATTGAAAAGGGAAAATTTGGAAAATCTCTTGGCAGCAACATGCCTTTCATTGATACGCATACAAGGCATATGGCAACATTATCCAATAGAAGCAGTGATCTATGAAGAAAATTTCTTATCATAGTTGCTTGCCTTATTGTTTTTGTCCAGATTTTGTGTGTTTTGCACCTCATACAACTGAATATAAAATCTTTAAATATAAAAAGTGAATTTAAATGAACTTGAGTGACACCATAGAAAATAGCATAACTATTCTTAAAAAGGAACAGAAGCACCCAACGGGCTTTAGATATAACCTGACTAGACACTATACTTGCTGCAAGACGTTGGATCTCACGTTCCTCCTGGTCAGCAAAGAGCTTTGCCTTCAATGCTGCAGCAGACAAGCCTGCCATGGCAGCCAATTTTACCTTTTCGGCAGGCAAAGATGATGTAGCAATGGATATATCGTTCTTGGTTTGCACTACCTGGGATTCCTCTTTTTCATGGTCTGCAAAACCCATGTGTAGTTATCCATCAAATTATACATTTTAGACACAAAGAAATCATTAGAAAATAATATAAGCTTCCCATAAATAAATCTACAGGTATGCAAACCTCGTTGTTGGATCGAACTTGAAACAGCTACCTGTTTCCCATCTTCTCTCTGCACATTCTCTGAAATCAGCCTTCATTCACAACAAAAAGAGAGAACCTTTTAGTTTGTCAAAAACATCTCATAAAATACACTCTGAAATTACTTCTAAGTTAGATGAAGAAAATTACATTAACACAAGAAAATAATAAATTCCAACAAGACAGTGTAGCAATACAAGAACATATAAAGTGGAAGGTAGGAAATAACCACAAAGAAGAAGGATCAAGCTAGTGAATCTGGCGAGCTAAGGCCCATCTCAACAGAGTCATGGGTAAAGGAAAGGATTTAAAAGGATTGGAAGTTGGAATCCTTTGAATCTTTAGGCATGCTGCGTAAGACCTTCCTGGTCCAATCTGACTCCAGGTTTGGAAATGCAAATTGTGTATATTCTAATCTAACTAAAAAAGCTGATTCATGAAAAACTACAAGTTCTTAGAGAATTGTTATTTATGTTCCAGACAAGTGGATTTGATAGCTTGTATGACAAATAACATTAGAGAATTGTTATTTATGCTCCTGCCGTGTGGATTTGATTGCTTGTATGACAAATAACATTAACTTTTCCAAAATTCTTCAACCTAATATAAGAGTTCACACAATATTGTACAATAACAAATTACAGATAAAGACCAGACATAATTGTCATTAAAACTTCAACGGAACAAAAGTGCACCTGTCACCGCGAGCATAACCTTCTTTATGTAAGGAGCTATCTCCAATATTTCCTGTAGTGCAGTCATCTTTGGATAATGAAGCTAAAGCCGCATGTGCACAAGCTGCAGCTACACGTGGTCCTATTGCAGAAGCTAGGAAGGCAACCTAGAGAACATTTGTTATTAGAATTCCTCCACAAAGCATCAAGTTCTACTAATAGATGGACAATATGAGTTATCAAACAGTTTTTAAAGCATGATGCAGTTTTTCAACTATCACATCATACAATTGCTAGATTTTATTTCTAAAATTACATTATAAAATGTGTGGCATATAATTTCCTATTCACACAAATATATGACTCGTTTAAGTTGTTGCTATTGAAAGGGGAGAAAAGTAATAGTTACTATGACTTAGAACCATCCAAAGTTATTGGACATGTAACATACCAGGGCCATGACGGGATTACTAGAATTTGCAAATGCAATTCTGTTTTCGGATTCGAGTTCTGCAGAGCAGGAACCTGAAAAAAGTTTAAAAACAACAGCTTATATCCACTGATGCATCTGAAACATGCTTGCCACCCTATTCTAAATCAAATTCAATTCCATACCATGAATGCAAGCAGAAGAAATTCAAAATACCTCCAGAATTTCCATTGGATTTCACATCTAAAGAAGACACTTTTCCAGTTTCAATAGCTTCATCTGAAGGATGAGGCTTTAAGCCAGTGTCAGGGATATCAATGTTGTCAAGCAAACCATCCTCCATTGGTAGGCGAATGAAATGTAGCATGCATTGGGCTTTTGACTTAGTTCCTACATGCTCTGCAATTT
Source organism: Larix kaempferi (assembly GCA_027924585.1). NCBI lineage: Eukaryota > Viridiplantae > Streptophyta > Pinopsida > Pinales > Pinaceae > Larix > Larix kaempferi. Next base: position 6,014,972 of record BSBM01000049.1, on the reverse strand, counting down.
CATTCCAGTTCTCATTATATATTTCCAATGCCTCAAGAAGCAGCAGTGTCTCCTGATCGGTCCAGTTATTGCCATCAAGATCCCCTGCATCTTTTGTAGCATCCATCCGAACAAAATCAACTGTTGCCATTCCAATAACAGGTTTCCCATCATTGAAACATTCTGTGCATAATATTACATCTGTCTGCCAAAACAGGAATATTCAAAAGAGATACTGTCAAGGCTTATCCACGGAAAAATGATGAACCAGAAATTCCAGTGCTCAAAGGTAGCTGTAATTGCAAGATTTTATGCACCGGAAGTACGATTAAAGAGGCAGGCACACTTGAAAAGTTTGCAGTATTTAGAGCTCTATGACTATGAACAACTATGCACTGCAGTGACAGAAGAATATTCAATGATGACAAACATTAAATATATTTCACAGCTATGATAAGAATAGGTTGCCATATATCAAACCTCTTTCTGAGACTGATAAAAAATTTCAGAACAGTATTTTGAGCAGGAACTACATCGATGTTCTAAAAGACGCTCCTGAATCCGACGATCCAAATCAGCAATAACTCCACTAGGGCATCCAGATGAAACAGAAACATCAGCTGGCCTGAACTTAGAATGAGGTGCCTCAAAACGAATCAAACTCTGGATACTCCTCAATGAACCAGGTGGGATTTGTACCTCTCCACTTGTGTTCTCCTGTAAAATCTCTTTAGCGTCTGCCCATGAAGTTCCATTATTCCTTGAATCATTTGTTACACTGTAATTTATGATGCCCCAATGGTCTAGAAACTCAAAAATCCTAGTCAAATATTTTGTGTCTACATTAGTCAGCCCCTGAATATCAGTTAATGTTAGAGCCCTTTCTGGATTTTCCAAATACTTCCTAACAATAGTATTTCTGAGTTCCATGTAGACTTTTGGCGTACGCTCACTAGACTTCCCAGTATAATACTCTGGAACTAGTTGCCGTTCCATTCTATGCATGCTATTAAGTGAAAACCAGTCTGCAACACAGACAAGTAATCTTGAACAATATGAAAGCATAATATGTTTTGCATTGTAATTCAAAAGACACATTATAAGGCTAGATTTCCAAATCCAGTTTGTTAAACTGATTTCCAATTGGTTTATACTATATAGCATGCACTATGATAATTTTACTTTAAAACTACCAGCTCAACCAATTCAAATTTTAAGCAACATTGCAAGAACAATAGAAGCAGAAGGCAGCAAGACTGAAGGGCATAAAAAACAATCAAAGATGTCCATTAGGCTGAATTTAGAGATTGGGAGTTGAGACAGGGTGTCACCAGTACCACGCTAAAGATCTGGGTTCAAACCCTAGTGGGCATAGAACCCTGGAAATTAAGTTATGAGTGGTGTTTGACAGTGATATGCAGCATGTATACCAAAAAAAAGTGAAAGAGTTTTGGTATTTCTAAATAATGGTTTTCATGGGTCATTCGCAATGGTCTGCAAATATTATAAACTATTAAACAGTGACGCATGCTTCATCTTACCTACATTAAATTTGAGCAAAATCAAACATGTTTATCACAATGGACTTTTGGCTTCCTCTGCTAGATGACAGCCAGATGCCTCAAACTGATATTTATGCTTGGTATACTCTATCTATTGTAGTGTTGTTGCCATATGGCATATACAGCCTTCTTATTGGCCTTCCATACAGACATAGTCAATTTTTCGCAATTGACCCTACATGTCACATTATGCTTGGCCCTTATGACTCTGGAATCTGGGATGGAGAGCAGTGAAGATACCTCAAGCTAAAACATCACAGAGTTTTGGTGCTTCTAAATAATGGTTTTCATGGATCATTTGCAATGGTCTGCAAATATTATAAACTGTTAAATAGTGATGCATGCTTCATCTTACCAACATTAAATTTGAGCAAAATCAAACATGTTTAACACAAAATGGACTTTTGGCTTCCTCTGCTAGATGACAGCCAGATGCCTCAAACTAGAAATTTATGCTTGGTATACTCTATCTATTGTAGTGTTGTTTCCATATGGCATATAAAGACTCCTTATTGGCATTCCATACTGGCAGAGTCAATTTTTCACAATTGACCCTACATGTCACATTATGCTCGGCCCTTGTGACTCTGGAATCTGGGATGGATAGCAGCGAAGATACCTCAAGCTAAAACATCACAGATTCACAATAATTTATTGCATATGTGTTGTAACCATTTTTTCCAGACATAGTTGCATCCAGAGAAGCAAGGTGCATTCTACAGCCCAGGTGGGGGTGGGCATGATCCATCAACTACATGCGTTTGTGTGTGTGCCTATGTGTGTAGCACTGCATTGAATGTAGGCAGTGCATTGGATGCATTAAAGATGGACAATAGCGCAAACCTAACTAAACCCAGATCTGATATGCAGCATGACGCTGTGAAGCTCAAGGAAGCATATCACTAGTTCACACAAATAGCCAACAAATCAAACATTTGAACATGAGATTCAAGCTATAGCTTTGCAACCTTGAGGTGCATATCGAGTCCCAGTGTATTAAAAACCAGCCATATAGTACAGGAACCGGCTGGTCCAGACCAGTTCACCCCTTGGGGACCTGGACTAGTTTGTGAACCGGAATGACCAGTTCAACTGTTTCATAAACTGGTTTGACCGGTGCAGACACCTTGAGGAACCTTGAGGTGCATATCAGAGTCCCAGTGTATTAAAAAACAGCCGTATAGTACAGGAACCGGCTGGTCCAGACCAGTTCACCACTTGGGGACCTGGACTAGTTTGTGAACCGGAATGACCAGTTCAACCGTTTCATAAACAGGTTTGACCGGTGCAGACACCTTTTCCCGAAAGAAAACAGCACCCCACCCCTCCTAAACCCTAAGTTTGTGTTATATAATGACACTCCCCCTCTATTTGCATGTTTGGTGTCTCGTAGTTCAGATTTACATTGATGTACATGAATATATTTTTTTTTATTAAAACTTTCAGATTTATGTAATTTTTCATAAACAGGTTCATTGGTCACTTTTTCCAGTCCAGACCTGATCTGACCCTCAGCCGGTTGCAGTCCCAGTTCCAGTTTTTAATGCTTTGGATCAAACCCGAGCTTAGATGCATCTGTGCTAGTTTTTATGCTCGGTATTCTTCCAAATTTTGGAAGGAAGCAGAGAGCACTGCTAAATGGGCATCATTCTACAATTTTGCAAAAGGGAGGAGGAAGAACTTATAATCTAACTCTGCTGATGTGATGAATTTCTCTTTTACAATTAGTTTTTGCAATTTTTGCACTATGTGAGATGCACTATACAGCCCGGTGGGGGGGGAGGAGGGTCATCCATCAATCCTGTGTATGTTTGTGTTAGTGTAACAGTGCACTGAATCTAGACATGCATCAACTCTACAACAGTCCGTGTAACTGTGCATCAAATCTAATTGTTTCTTTGGGTGCAGTGAATATGACTATGAAACCTCGAGCTTTAAAACCTCAAGGTGCACAACACACCAGGGTTTATATGGGTTTGGGCTAGTTTCAATTTTAATTTTTTTCCAAACATGCTACTGTATCCAAAACTCCAATTAGATGAAAACTCAAGTTCAACATAGTGGAGAGGCTGTGGTCTAGAGGGAAGTTGGAGCATTTGCCATGATGATGATGGTCTAGTGGCAAGTTGGAGCAATTTCCATGATGATGATGATGATGACCCAGGTTCAAAACCCAATGGACACGCTCCTTGCGTTAATGTCGTAGACCGAGTCTTTCTAAGGTCTGGGTCATGTTGAGGATGCAACACTGGTTCTGTGGTAATGTGGAGTATTGTTATTGGAGGTCCCCTTGATCAGATGCAGAATGCTGTTAATGGTGGCCCCCATGATAATGATCTATTTGTAAGTGAGGCCAGGTAGAGGTCTTGATGAATTTGATGGAATAAAAAAAGGTGGCCCCGTGATAATGGGGTCTTTGCAAATTAGGCAAGTAAGAATTACTGGGTAAATTTAATGGAACAGAGAATGATGTGGTCCCCCCAATAATGTGGACTTTGCAAAATTACGCCAGCTGGAAGTAGGATGAATTCGACTGAATAGATGCCCTTCAGCTGGTAGCGGAATGCATTCTGGTTGTAAAGCTGTTAGAGTAAGGAATTCTGTACCCGCTCCAGTCAAAAGGGATGTCCGACAAAATGTTAAAAAAAACAAATTATAAAATAGCCGCTCACCTGCATGCATTGGAAAGGCATAGAAACGCTCCTCAGCGTGCTCCGACGCCTTGAAGCGCTTAACCACGCCATTAACATCAATCATGCTCAACGACCCACAAACCGATGAACCCACCTCGGGTTTCTCCTGCTGATCGGAACTTCCAGAGAACCCAACATCGGCCATCGTAGACAATACCTGTATTTGGCCATGAGAGATATTTTCCAAGCACGGTACAGAAGACTTCACTCGCTCGTCCAGCAATTCGGACGAATAAATGGCGCGGTCGCTTGCAATTAGGGCCAAAACTGACGAATGAGGGCGACCCAGTTTCTGCTTGATAACCACCGGAAAATCAGAAACCTGCACGCCTCTGCCTGGGAAAACCTCCATAGGCTCCCCGGTCTCTGAAGCTGGAATGGGTGAGCCTTCCCTCGCGTGCCTTCTGACTAATGGGGTTTCTCTGGTCTCCGGCATTATTGGCTCTTCAACTCTCTGAGGAGCGCTTCCATCCCTCGAGAGAATGGCTGTAGGCTCCCGTTTTCGTTTGAATTTGATCCTTATTGCCCCTGTTTCCTCCATCGAACCTCAGAGCCTTCAGAAAATTTAAATATTTTGTCGAAAATAAAAAAAGTCGAGGCTGTGGGTGAAGAATAATAAGGGCGTAGTACCTGGAGGGATGGAAGGAGATGGGGCAGCCGCTGACATGGCTATGCTCTGCAGTGGCCTCTGCTGTTTTCCGGTCTGTCAGTGCCGAGAGAAGTCCATCACGGAAGTTTGATTTGCTGGGAATGCGTGGTCCATGGTTCGATTCGCGTCGAGTCAAAATTCTTTGAACGGATTTTCTTCGGCTGCAGCGTACTAGGTTTTATATGTGTGGTTTTAGCAAGCAGGTTTGAATTCGTGGTGTGTACATAGGCCCTTCAGTTAGAATACCATCATTTTGGTTACAATACCATTCTTTTGAGGTTGTGTTTCTACTGTGGGGTAATGCTTTATATAATAAAATCTACTGTGCGTAATGTCTTTTATAAAAATATATATATATATATATTAAAAATAAATAAAATTGGTGACAAGATTTTATTCATTGCAATGTGTTTCAATTAAATGTGTTAGAATTGATTAATTATAGTAATATTCTTATTTACAATGTTGGCTTTCAATTATGTATACACCAGTGTAGATCCATCTTAAACCCGTATCTATCAAGCACCAAGAGAAATCCAATTTTTTGAGGTGTATTTTTCTTTTAAATTTAAACTCAAGAAATTTGATCTCTCTTGATTTATAGATCCGGGTTTAATTTTAAGTTTTTATTTTATAAACGAACATCTATTTTTTAATTACTTTTCATAATATTTTATTTTATGAACCAACATGGATTTTTTTAAATACTTTCCATAATTTTTTATTTTATGAGCCTACATGAATTTTTTTAATTATTTTTACGTTTTATTAGATGTAACGCTACATACACGTTACAACATCTCCCCCATACTAAACTGTAAAGCACCTAGTTTCACTCGGTGCAATCACTTAGATTATTTATGTAAAAATGTGATTAAGAAAACATTAGAAAATTAATGTAAAGATGTGATTAAGAAGACATTATAAAGACCCAAAGTTTAAATGGTTTCATAAATATGGTTTGTTTTGTATGAATTGTCTTAGGAGTGCAAAATAGGTTATTTCATGTCATTAAAAAATAATATGAATTATGGGTGATTGTGATGAAATAGATGTTTTAATTTGTAGTGGTTTTAGTTGAAGGGTTGTTTATTGAATGTTATAAATAAGTTATACTTATTTATGATACTTATAAATTAAAAACTTTATGATTGTGGTATTATTGTTTTTCGAAAAATTCGTAGTTTTGTTAAAAATTAACAAAACTACATTGTTAAAAAAATATATGGTCTTTCAGAAAATGAATTATGTTGTTCACATACATATAACTCATGACAGAGTTCAAAAGTAAGTATAGAGTATCAGTAAGATGGTTCTTTATATAATAGATGTGTATATTGAGGAATCATGGATATATATCATCACTTGTGCATTGTTGTTCTACCAAAAATAAATAACTTGTTTTGTTAAACTAGTAGCGGTGCAGGATCCAACTCTAGAAGGTTATCATTGTCCATCTCCCAACGTTTCCAGACACCTTCCCTCAACGGTAGCCCATTCTTTGAGAGTTGATATGTTGTCATGTTCCTCTCTCTGTAAATATGTTTGAAAGTAATCTCTTGAATTAGCCAGCCAAATGGACCAGATTCTCATAAAGAGGCCTTAGCGAGATATTTTAAGAGATATCCTCATACCCATCTAATCAATAACAAGCTTATAATCCCCAAAGACTTGTAGTCTCTGCACACCTTTTGTCAGAGCAAGGGTCTTTAAAGTCTTTAACGCAAGCATCTTTGCACGATTATTAGTGCAAGGGCCAATGCAAGTTGAAAATTTAACCTAGTTAGAATCAGAAATATGTAAGATGCCTCCTATCCCTCCTAAAGTTGGAGCAACTTGTGACACTCCAACAAAGTATGACCAACTGATAGATCTATCAATAACTTCCTCTTCTATCCTTTTGACTTTTGGGGGGCTTTCCACTCGAGGAAAGTGTTGTAAAATTGCCAATCCCTTTGTAGTTGTGACAATTGGAGGAATGAGGACCTCTTCAAAGATAGCTTTATTCCTAGCTATCCAAGCTCCCCACATGAAAATGGCAGGAAGGGTAAAAAACTCTTTGAAATTCATGTTTTGTACCCAATTTTGAAGAGCCCCTGATAGGTTTTGACCGGTCCAGATGAAATGAGTGTTCTTTATCATGGTGGCATGTTCCCACATTTTGATGAAACATGGATAAGTAATGAACAAGATATCAATGAACTCATTATGGTCTTTACATAGTACACATCTGCATGGTCCCACCCAGAACCTTCTCAACATGCTCTCCCGTACTGAAACTTTATCAGATTGAGCCAGCCAAAGAAAGAGTTTAGCTTTTAAAGGGTAGTTTAAATTCCAAATGAATGTATTCCACCAAGGAGGTACAAGTAAATCTTCCTCCTCCCTTAAGACCCTATAACCAAGCTTAGGAATATACTCACCTCCCACTGGATTTCTAAACCAAAGAAGCTCATCTTTCCTATTCACCAATTGAACTTTACTGAACTGTAAAGCTTTGACATGGCCATCCCACGGGAGCTTTTCATCATCCTTGAAGCCTAAATCTTCAACAAGTAACCAAACTTGTCTAAAAGGGGTAGTGTTTGCAATATCTCCAACATGTCCCAGCATCACTAAGCCCTAGTCTCTAAGATCATCCACCATTGCCAAAGGAAGTATGTAAGCTCCTCTGCTACCTATCCATGGATCTTGACCCAACGTGATCATGTTAACATCACCCACACTCCAAACCAACCAATCACCTATCATATCAAAGACCATAATAATGGCTTTCCATATAATTGAAGCATTCCTCGATGATTTCTCTATGGACTGAAACCATTCCTCAGTGGTAAAGGGATGAATATATTTATGTTGTACAACTTCAACCCAAAGGCCCTCACCCTTTAGAATCCTCCAGATCCCCTCGGCAACTAATACCTTTGCAAAGTAAATTGGATGTTTTAAGCCCCATCCTCCTAGGTCCTTTGGGAGAGAGAGTTTGCTCCGGGCAATCCATTGGAATGGCTTTTCATCTGAGTTCCTTTGCCACCAAAAATTAAAACATAACTTACTGATCTGCTCCAGAATGCCAATAGGAACATAATCCAATGAGACCCAATAAAAAAGGGTAGCTTCTAATACAACCTTAATCAAGATTGGTCTACCACCTCATGGTAGCCATTTGTTACAACACAATTGAAACTTGCTCTTGATTTTGCTTATTAACCAGTTCAAGTCCCTGTTTGTGTAGTCATTAGGCTTCAAAATAAAACCCAAATACTTAACACCATATTGAATATCCACCTGTGGATAATCAAATAAATTGTTAATGTTCATCAAGGAAACAAAAGATTTATTGGCATTAACTATCATTCTCGAAGCCTCGGAGAATATAGTTTGGATGTCTTTTAACTTTGACAAATCTATTCCAGATCCATCTGAGAAAATTAGTATGTCATCTTCAAAGAGTAGATGTGTGATCCAAATGGCTCCACCAATTCTTATCCCTCTAAAAGCACCATGTTGTTTTATCTAATGGAAAAGTCTACTCAGGCTCTCTATCACCATAACAAGAAGTAGAGGGGGCAGAGGGAAACCCTGCCTCAAGCCCCTGCTAGGTCTAAAGAAATCAAAGGTTGGTCCATTAATTAACATAGCAAAGGACACAAAGTGAATGTAGGAAAAGATCCAATTAACAAAATGAAGGGGGAGACCAGCTTGTAGAATAATCAACCTTAAAAATAATCAGTTGACTATATAATATGATTTCGATAGATCAACCTTTATAATAGTAGCAAACATATTTTTCATCTTTGTTCATTAAAGAACCTCCTGCGTAGTACCAATTGCATCGTGAATTTGCCTGCCTTCAAGAAAGCCAATTTTGTCCTAAGTCACTAATGAATACAAGATACCTTTTACTCTCCTAGCAATGATCTTTGCAATCAACTTATAAATGCATTTACACAAAGATATAGGTCTGAAGTCCTCCAAGGATGAGGCTCTATCCAATTTAGGTATAAGGGTCAAGAAAGTATTATTGAAAGCTGCTAAGACCCTGTTATTCCTCCTTGACTCCTCAACCATGGCTAGGAAATCATTCTCAAAAAGCTCGATGATGCCAGAATAGAACTCCATTGGCCAGCCATCGATCCCAAGACTCTTGTCCTGTTGCATCAAGTGGACTACATTCTTCAATTCCTCAAGAGTTACTTCTTCCATAAGTTGAGCTTGTTGATCTTCATTTACAAAAGAGGGGAAAAGAACGGTCGCTCTAACCATTTGAGCAACAAAAGCACTACTGTCCTCCTTGAATAATCTAGAGAAGTGATTGACACCAATTGAAGGAACATCTCTAAATCTAGTGATCGGTCTACCATTCTCCCCATCAAGCTGCCAAATCAAGTTTGTATGGGTTTGATTCTTCATATAATTATGAAAGTATTTTGTATTGTCATCACCTTTTTGTTAACCAGATAGCTCTGCTCTTGAGCATCCAAAGAGCTTCCTTTTCTTCCAATATCTAATTCTTTTTTATTCTAAAGCCACAGTCTCCCTCTTCCATTCTAAAATAGAAAATCCCTTGAGATTGGTGGAATGATAATGAGTCAACCTAGCTTTGATTTTGCATAATACCTCATCCTATAGCTTCCTTTTGTCAGCAACCCATGAAATAGATCTATCCTTGTTCCTCTTTAATTTGTTGAGAAATTGAATACCTATAGATAAGAAACTAGTAGAATCATACGGCTCCCACAAATTGTTCACCATCTGTTTATAACGTTCATCCTCCATCCAATAAGAGTTGAACTTGAAATAACTTGGGGGGATTGATTTGTTCTTCCTTCAATTTCAAGAAAATCAGAAAATGATCTGACTCTCCACCTACACCTACCCACTGCTTGACACTAACAATTGAATGAAGTATCCCTTTATTTACAAGGTGCTTGGCTATCCTATTTGGTCCCAACCTCATGTTTCTTCAAGTAGGACACAAATTCACTGGAGGGATATCAAAGAGAGTTTTTTCAACCAATCATCTGACAAAATAATATGAAATGAATCTTTATGTGAATTTAAGCCCCAGGTCTCCACTTCACTAATGGAGAAATTCAAATCTCCACCAATAATAACTTTATCTACCTCTAGAAGATCGTATCTAAACATTTTTTCCTAATAATGAACCCTTTGTTAATGAGGTCCATATATGTCTACAAAAGTGATGGCTTGCCCCATCTCCTTGGAGAATAGGACAGAGCCCAAACCTGAGGTAAAGGACCAACAATTAATACAAAGAAAAGAGCTTTTTAGCCAGCCAATCAATAATCCCCTAGACCTCCCCACTGCATCCAAACATATGAACTGTCATCCAAGCAGAAGTAATCTCATACCCATAAGAATGGAATCCCCAATAGCAAGAGGTTCCTGAACAAAAAGAAATTCCAAACGATGTAAATGAACTAAACACTTTAGAGCCATCTTTTTGCAAGGTAGCCCCAACCCTCTACAATTAATGGAAAAAAACCAACATTAGGTAAACCTAGGTCTGGGAGGACATTCTCTAAGAGTTCCTTTGATAGTTTTTTGTCTTCCTGCTGTGACATCCAAAGCCGCTTACTCTCGGGCCAAGGCCATAATCAACTTTCTTCCCCCAATTCTTTTAGTCACGGCTCGATGTCCCATATGGATACCCCCCACCCATACACAACACATGTAAATATTTATGTTGTTAACGAGGCCTATGGAAATATCGGTTGGCGATTTGTCTAGGGGGGGGAGTTGTTCGTCCAATACACTCTCCATTGATGTATCCTGAGGCAGTAAAGTAGGAATCTCCTATAGGAAGGTTGAGGCATACTCCAAAGGTTCCCAATCTGAAGGGAGTCCCTCGAGAAAAGGGATCATCCTCATAAATCGAAGACAACTTTATAGGGCAGATGGACCTTTCATGTTTCAGAGAGATAAGGTCAATAGAAATATTATTGAATGGGAAACATACCTCATGGGGAATTTTTAACAAATGGTTGAGGTCTTGGGATGCAGAGCCAAAGATAACACAAAGAGGATTCGGTAAAGGACATAGGAATCTTCTTGACCCCACATCACCCAAAGGGACCTTTTGAAATTTTGCAGAACCCATGAACATTCAACCTGAGGTTCATATTTGGAAGTAGTAGCATAGTGCAGATGATTCGGATATGAAGGATAAGTCAATTCAGATAAAAAAAACCCCTTCCATGGGAAGAGTTATCATAAAATATAGATGAGGAATGGGTCTCCAACCACTATATCCAAACCCTGAGGGGGATAAATTGAGGTTTTCATAAGTTCAGGCAAATAAGGGCAAACCACCTTCAAGACCGAGGAGGTGCATAACTCAGAAAGGGAATTCCGATTATGTTAGGAACTCGTGTCAATCCTTCTCTTTACTTTGTTAGTATATTGTTGTTGGACGCATATGCTTTGTAAGTCGTCCCGTAGTATTTGTTGATCCATAGTTTGTATTATTGTTGTTGGACGCATATGCTTTGTAAGTTGTCCCGTAGTATTTGTTGATCCATAGTTTGTATTGGCACATGGTATTGACCCATGGTATTGGCACCTAGAATTAGTATATAAGTTTGTGTTGAGACTAATGATGGTGCCGTGAAGTTATTTGTATTGAGCTTGCTCAAAGGAGGTTGTCCCCTCGAAGTGGCCTGCGATCAACAAAAATATTCTGTGATCTCATATATTGTGCATTTTATCAATTAATTGTTGCAGGTTTGTTGGCTTGGTTTTGCAACCAGGCTTAGTGCTATGGGCACCTACTAACTAGTAGCAGCAGTTTCAATATAAAGCAAAAACAATAAACTAAATCTAAACTAAACTAAACTAGCATGTGCATTTTGAATTAAAGAACAAGAACAAGAAAGATAAAAAATAATTTTTGTATTGACAATGGGGCAAGCAAATGCTTGCAAGAACAATACTTCCAAGTGATGAAGATAGTTGAGAAGCTCCAAGGATGAGCAGCTCCAAACTCCAATGGGTCCTTTCTCCAAGGTTGCTACAATGGCCAAATACTCAAGGGAGATTTTGGCAGCATGAGGATAGGAATATGGATGGATTTGAAATAAGGAGCCCCTACCACCTTTTTATAGGTTTTGGTGGTGGGGAATACCATTTGTGGTTTTGTGGAAACCAATGGTATTGACCAACATGGTTTAGGTACTTTTCCCTCCTTTTTCCTTTTTTGAATATTTTTATTATTTTTATTCCCTTTTTAATATTTTGGGAATTTTGGACCCTTTTTGAGGGTTTTTTTATGTTTTTTTAGGAAAAATAATCTTTTTGAATGGAAAAAGGGGTGCACTAAGGTCTTTTGGTGACCTTTTGTTGGTTTCAGAGGCTCAGATGGTGAAAAAGTGGACAAATGGGTCATATGAATAGGGAAATGAGCTAGTGAGCACTTTTTGGGTGTTAACAGATTGCCCCCTGATGTGTGAGGGCAGGAGCTCATCGTATGGCCAATAGACATCATAGTTCTTTTGTCTTTTTTTTCTGGGGTTTGGGGAGGAGAAGAGACCGTTTGGAGTCTGGATCCACGGACCTTGGAAGCTGCAAAAAATAAACAAATGTTACATGGCCTCAATATGAATGAGGGATAATCTCTGATAATGGACGAGGCGGGCATACCCATGCTCGTATCAAGACATATACATAGCAATTAGTCCCAAGAAAGGGGGATCTAATACATAAAAAATATATTGGTACATCATAATGGTCCAGAGGGGACATTATTTTGGGATGTACTCATGATCATGACGGATCTCAATAACTGATACACTGGAATAACTGATGAACTGCTGAAACTGTTGGTGTCCAACATCTGTAAGGACGTAATGACTGTGAGCCATCTCTGGGAAGTATATGTAACTGTATACTCGAGGGAGTATAAAACTGGTGTACATCTGAATACTGTCGTCATGCGCAACCCGGATATCTATAGGAAAAGTATAACTGGTTGTATTCATAGGTAGACTCTCCAATGTGGAGGAGTCAGATGGTATCCGGGGTCTTCGTCTAATAATTGAACGGACCGATGCCTCGTGCGAGTCTCAACGATGCGATCAAGGTGTTGAAGTCGAGCATGTGAGAAACAACCATTTGGAGAGGCACTGAGGACTCTTCTCCAAATGATTCGTAGGCACTCATCATAAATGGTGATGAGTCCAAGACACAGGGACCTCTAGGTCTATCCTCTGGAATAAATGTGGTTGTCGTCGACAGAGGGAGACCCGCATCTAACAAGGCAATGATGTTTCCTTGATAGGAGCGCGAGGTGTAGAACTGGAGTGTGGTAGTACTGATGGTAGGACTGACATAGTTGGGGGGTGGGAAGTAACTGGGGTCAAAAGTGGATAGACTCAAACTTCCTTTGTTCAGAGCAAGATGACATGGTTGACCTGGCAGCGTAGGGAACTGACTTGTAGGTGTGGGAATCATTGCTTTTAAGGACTGAAGGGTATGTATTGACTCTGGGGGGGAATCAAGCTGATGGGTGCTATCGAGGGGTTCTCAGGGTGACATACTGCAGAATACTCTGAACAAAGGAGACCAAAATGGGGAATCTGCCCTATGAGTAGACGTGATCTGTTGTGGCACCGAGAAGCACCGTTGGGTCCTTCTTCATAGTTTTAATGAGCTCCAAGAAGGGATAAAAGTGTGCTCTGAAATGGTACTGTCCTGTGGATTTTGTGAGCCCAGGACTGTTCGTGCTCGTTGGTGCTTTCATTTTTAAGGAGTCTGAAAGTGATAAGAAGACTCTGCAGTGGTTATGACTACTGTCCTTTTGGTTTTACGAGCCCAGGATGGTGATTGCTCGTGGTTGCTTTCATGTTTAGAGAGTCTGAAAGCGGTAAGTGGACTCTATTGGTGTTTCTTTTTCGTAAGTTAGTCTCCAAAGCCCGAAAAAGCATAAAATGATGCAAATGGAGAACTCTTCTAGCCGATGTGACTAGAGTATTCCTTTTTCGTAATTAGTTTACAAGTTCCGGAAAAGGGGTAAACTTATACCAGGTAGACGCCCTTTCAGATACGTTTAGCGAGCATGAAAGGAAGCAAGGTTGCTCGGCGATCTTTTCATTGTTTTAGGAGTCAGAAAAGAGCTTAACAGAAACTCCCTAAGTGCCTTTTTCGTAAAAGGGATTTCTCGGCCCGAAAAAGGGGTAAAATTATACTGAACAAAGGGGATTGATGAGAGCGAGAAAAGGTCTCAAGCATCATCATGAGTGCGGGATACTGGATCCGATGACATAAAGATTGTCAAAAGAGGGGGCTGCGGCCAATGTGGCATGCAAACCGAGGCAATGAGAGGGCATTTTGAAAAAATGGCCAACAAATATGGAGGTGAGAGCGAGAAATGATCTCAAGCGTCATCACGAGCGTGGAAAACTGAATCCGACGATATAAAGATTGTCATAAACGGAGAACGGCGTATGTGGTACGCAAACCGAGGTGACGAGGTGGGGCATGGAAAAAATGCCCGAAAAATCTGGGCGCGAGAGCGAGAAATGATCTCAAGCATCATCACGAGCGTGGAAAACTGGGTCCGGCGATATAAGGTTCGTAAAAAATGGATGACGGCCGATGTGGCACGCAAACTGAGGCGACGAGGGGACATGGAAAAATATGCCCGAAAAATCTGGACGTGAGAGCGAGAAATGATCTCAAGCATCATCACGAGCGCGGAAAACTGAATCCGGCAATATAAGACTTGTCCAAAACGGACGACGGCCGACGCAGCACGAAAAACGGAGGTCATAAGGACTCCGGAATGGTCAAAGCAAATAACTAGGTTAAAAATGGCTACAAATAAAGGTGAGCCCACCAAGCCAAGGATGCAGTGGTGGGGAGAAATGACGACCCGCGGGGGGAAATACTATGTGTATAAAATCAACTCAAATATACAAGTGACACGTGACCTCAAAAATGGTTGAGATCACGAATATGAAAAAGTGAGCAGGGTTAATGACCTGCCCCCATGCTATGTGCATGGGGTTTGTGATTGTGGATCACATATGTGTTGGTTTGAACGATGGGATCATTGAGGTGTTGAGATAGAGATGATGGGGAAGGTTCAAAATGATTGATCATGCCTCCTATCCCGGGGTCGAGGTAATCTATTATGCCCCCTAACTCAGAGGTGTCAATGTGGTGCAGATGTTGTCTCAGAGAGAGATCAATAGGGCATTGCGCAACTGTTGGCGGGGTGTTATACCATGAGGCTGTGGGTCGTGGTGGCATACTGAAGTGATGATATGATGATGGGGGATTCCCTTTGTGGGGTGGATGCCCCCAGTTTCTCCGACGATGATCACGATGATGATGAGTAGGTAAGGTTTTGGGCCTGCCCCCATGTTGTGGACATGTGGTTTCCTGGTTGATTTGAAAGGGTTGAACCTGTGTGTCAAAGGGATCAATGGAAGGGGCTGACCGGATAGAGGGGTATCCAGTGGAAATCGTGTAAATGGTGTTAGTTTCTTCCGAGGAGGAAGATGGTGGGGGATGAATTTTCTCAATGAGGAGAGGGGATATCTCGAGGTCGACGTTATTCATCTCGTACAAGGCTGCTCTGTAATCTAGGAGATCGGGGTAGTGATGTGAATAATGGCCGTAGATTTTGCATATTGCACAAGGATGGTTTGTGTGCAATGATTTATCACGAGGCTTGGGGTTTGAGTCGATTTTGACAACTGGGATGTTGGGGTCGTCGTCAAGCATTTGCATGTGTTCCTGTAATGCAGGTAACTGTGGACATTGATGGGTTGGATGGCCTAACTCATCACACAACGAGCATTTAGGAGGAGCATGGAACACGGGGGGAGGTTTAACTGCCGCGGGTGGGGATACCGCAGTGTATGGTTGTGGGACTCTGCCCCCAGTGGGCCTGATGAGAAGAGGGGAATTCATAGATGACGAAGGGGTAGTGATACCGAGAGGTGGTTGGGTAGAAGTGACAATGGGTTGCATTGGCTGTAGGATGACATTTGGTGTCGGCGGGGGAACGGGAGGCAAAATATACCACACGGGTAATCCCAAGGTTAACCCGGGGAGACTAAGGGTAGCCATAACAGGAGCGCTTACTACACCCGAAGGAGGAAATAGAAAGGGGATTGTGTGGATGGGTGTAACTCCAATGTGACTAGGTACCAATGGTGGTTTAGGCAACAAGGAGGGTTGGTTACCGGGTTGTTGTGACAGAGTGCAGAGG
The DNA here is from genome assembly GCA_027924585.1 of Larix kaempferi. Classification (NCBI taxonomy): domain Eukaryota; kingdom Viridiplantae; phylum Streptophyta; class Pinopsida; order Pinales; family Pinaceae; genus Larix; species Larix kaempferi. The sequence continues at coordinate 5,998,850 of BSBM01000049.1, read as the reverse complement.
TTAGCGACGTGGGTCTCCGGTGACGGTGGTGGAATGGCCTGGAATGTAGAGGTCATCGGTGCCTCAGAGTAAAGTCCGGGTCCTACTGAGGAAATGAATGAGGTAGTTGCACCACAAACAGGTTGTTCAACCATGGGGAGAACATTTTCAGGTGTGGCGGGGGCCTTAGGATCGTAATAGGTGAGCTGGTCGACCTTGACCACGCATCCCTCATGGGGGAATTGCATGGTGCGAAATACGGATGAGGCAACAGCCCGCATGGCATACATGTAGCTGCGACCAAGTAAAAGGTTATAGTCTAGTTGGGCATTGATGACCTCAATGTCAATAAGGACGGTTTTACCCGCTAGCTGAACGGGGACATTAGCTAGTAGACCTTAGGGTTGTGCCGAACGACCGTCATAGGCTCGCAACGCAGTGGTGGACTGCTGGAGAGTAGGGGATCCCAACTTCTGCCAAACGAATGTGGACATGACGCATGCAGAGGCCCCTTCATTGATAATGCATCGATGGATAACAAGATTCCGAACAGAAACGGAAACTTGGAATGCTAAAGAGGAAGGCAGGCGTGGTTCAGACTGGTCTAAATCGAATGCGATCAGCTGTGAATCATTGGGGTCAATGGCGCCAATGGCTGAGAGTAAAGTCTTGCGCTGTGAAGGACAGTTTTTCAAGACCTCTAAAGCAGACATGGCTGCAGGAGATTGGGCTAAGTCGTCTACAATGTTGTAATTCGATGCAGCCCGAGCATTGGGATTATTGTTGATGCGACGAAGTGGGAAGCGAGGTGCTTTGGAAGCGCCATCAAGTGGAGTCGGAGGTATACGTAACGTTTGATCTGTGGGATTAACGTTAGTGTTCTTTTCGGCGGGAGGGGCTTCAGAAGTGGAGCCATATTGGTTTCGACGGGTTTGGAGGTTGGCGTCGGCGGTTGACATCATCAACAAGTGGTGAGTACCTGAATCAAACATGGGTTGATCAGGAGCTGCATAAGTGATCTGCTGTGGTGGCGCGTTGCCCTAAGGGGGGACTAACGGCTGAGTGTTCACTACACCTTGGTTTGGAAAGGGGTTTTGCAATACCAAAGGTTGATGTTGAGGTGGTGGAGGGTTGGGCGGCGGCTGAGGAGCCGCTTGCCCTTGACGATGGGCATCGTCAGTCCAAAGTTGCCGAGCTCGGTCCAAATGTGGGCAAGCATGCGTGTAATGACCATAAACCCCGCAGATAGAACAAGGGTGGTTTGTTCTGAGGTTATTATTTTTAGGTTGTTTGGGATTTCGATCCAGATTGCGGTTGGGAGGAACAACATTGTTATTTTGCGGAGGATTGGGAGGTGGAGGACCTTGCTGATGTTGTTGGTTATTATCGTGGTTGCGACCTCTACCACGATTCTGTTGCGCATTTTGGTTGCGTTCGTTGTTTTGGTGCTGGGGCTAGTTGTGCTGTGTGTACACTTGCCCTTGAGCAGTGGGAGGATTTTGGTTCTCCGCAGGGGCGGGAGCAGGTTGTGGTGGATAATAAACTGGTGGGGCTGGAGGTGGTCCAGTTACCTGCTGGGGTTGTTGGTAACCCTAAGCTATTGGAGGTGTTGGGTTAGCTGTCGCAGCTAGCTGTGGATAGTACACAGGTTGAGGTGCGACTGGGGGGGCGTATGCGGATGGTGCATGACCAAAGCACTGAGATGGACATGAAGGTCCGTGGATATGGTGGTGATGTGCCATGGGAGCATATGAATTGGTTGCTCCAGATTGAGATGTAGCCCGTGAAAGGTCGGGACCATGGCTAGGATGTGCAATGGAAAAGGGTTGGGGATGCGGGGTAATACGACCAATGATGCCGTCTGCGGCGCGGGATGCCCCCGGCACATCGTGTTGGGATGAATCAGCACGAGGTACGTCCGGTATAATGGTATACAGATAACCTGACTGGGCGTAAATGAGGTCAAACTGCTAGGCTTTGAGGATGGCTTCTTCTTCAGACTGGGGTCTTTCGGATGCCACATCCTTCGCAATGAGAGGGAGGAGGGATTTTAGAAACCAATCTAAGAAGATGCGGTCATCTAACTTGATTTTGCAGAGGCTTCGGCGTCGACGCCATTCATGAATGTGGTCAGTGATGTGGGTGGCCGTGTTCTGTCTGCAAGACAGTAGGATCTCAACTCCCGCATCATAGCGGACAGGTAACTGGAAGAACTGCAGGAAGGTTGAAGCAAGGGAGGTAAAGGTGGCATGCGTCCCATGGGGCTGCTCGATATACCACTTAGCTGCAGAGCCAGTGAAGGTGCGCTGTAACAGACGGAGGCGAACAGAGTCGTCCACTATGGAGTTGGAGGAACACCATAGATGGAAGGACATGATATGGTTCTGGGGGTCCTCACCTGCCTTGCCCTCAAACTTAGGGATGTCGGAGGGGAGTTTGGTGGGCATGTTAGGCCACGCAGGATCGTGTCTGATAGGATCATTGGTGAGCCTGGCCAAGTCTGGCAAGTTCAGACTTGCCATGTACGGTAGGCTAGCAGATGTAGTGACTGGGACTGGGACATGCCTAGTCATGGTGGTATGATGTAGGGGTCTAGTAGCGCCTAAAGGTATGCTAGGGATTGAAGGTATGTGCCCTCCAATAGGTGTGGTCTGGTGTGGGCCAGCGCTTCCAAGTGCAACATGGGTTACACTTGGGTTAGGAATAGTAGTGGTGATTCCTGGAATCTGGGTTGTGGGAATCAGAGGGGGTGTGACCCCTATGTTGGGCATACCCATAACAGGTGGTGGCCCTGTGTTGGGAATTCCTATAACAGGGGGTGGCCCTGTGTTGGGCATTCCTAATGGTGGAGTGTTGCCCATATTAGGCATACCCAAGGGGGTGGTTGCTGCCATGGATGGCACCGCAGTAGAAGGGTCTGTGGATGTCTCACCTATGGTGCTGGTAAAGAGTGGGTCAAATGGTGTTCCAGCCATAATGTTGGTTGGAACTAACTCAGTGGGGTTTTCAGATTCTGCCTCAGAATCGGAGGTGAAGTGAGGTGTGTCAGAATCGGATGACTATCTGTTCGATCGACGATGTGTCGAGTCAAGGGATAAGGCTCGGCGTCTGTGACGTGGCGAGCCAAGTAGACTGAACTCTGGGAGTTCGCCCTGTAGACGACGAGAGCGTCTAAAATTCTCAATGGTGAGAAAATAAGTTTTTGTGTAAAAATCTGTATGTGTAAAATGGTAATGTATAAAAAACTCAAAACTCTAATGCAACCAATGGTGCAAGAAGGGGAGTGAAAATGAAGGCTCTCAGGCCAAAAAATCAACCTAAAAAAAAGACACTTATTCTAGCAGCTGTGCTACAATAAGTCGAGGGATGCAAAAAATGGTCAGAGTACCAACATGCAAACAGCTTCTAGAAAAAATAGGTGTAACTAGACCAAAGGTGGGTTGAATCATGCAAACACCTAACTAAAAGTATTGTGAATCAACAAACTATATTCTCTGCAAGGTGATGAAATCCAAGTCAGACAATATTGAATGTTGAGTCAACGGCTAGATATCCCCCTACCGGGAGGGACACCGGGTAATCAATCCTAAAGAATGGCTACTAGGATACTCCGTTCATGACACGTCGAGAAAAGGTAAATCTACCGTTTGGTCCTTGATCGCAATACCCCTATACAGGGATATCCCGAGAACTGCGAATGGTAACCCTTCGGTTACTGAATGGATTTCGGTATTCCACTCAGGCTTCCAGAACCATCCTCGCGACTTCAACCCTCCTAGGGGAGAGGCCTTCCCACAAACCGGTTGTGACCGCGCCAATAAATACTAAGAGATTTTAGCTCCCTAATGGACAACTTCTATGTCTCAGATGTAACAACTGAGGGGTGTTATTGGAACACCTATCCCCTCAATACTACCTAGCTACAAAGTTCTTTTAGTGTTCCCCAAGTGGGGTTAAAAGTGGGTTGAAATTAGGGTAAGTTTTAAGGCTCAGTTTAAAATTAGTGTTTGAGTGGGTGCACGTGTGATATTTTAAACTGAAATTGAAAAAGTAAATGCTAAGTATTCAAAAAACAAAGGATCTTTTGAAATAAAAAGCAAATATTATGACTTTTTCAATAAATGAAAATTAAATGCTTTTCAAGGACTATTCAAAAAACAAAGGATCTTTTGAAATATGAAAGCAAATAAAATGACTTCTTTTCGAAATAAATGGATTTCGTTTTCAATAATTGCTATGGGCAAAAATATCAAAGAAGTAAACAGTAAAATTTTTTAATCTAGATAAAATGCAATCAAATCCTTCTTTCAATTTCTGAAAATATTTAAAAAAACTTTTTTTTTTTTTTTTTACATGTGTATTCTAAACAGTAAAATTTTTCTATGGCTGTAAAATATGCAGGATTTCTAATACTGGAAAATGTGCTATGTGTGCAGAAAATGCAGTAAGAAATTAATTTTTTAAACGATTCGGTCGAATGAAAAAATTAGCATCGCGGGTTTTGACAGAACAACCGCGATGGACTGCGCGGGTTTCTGTCGCACAGTCGCGATGGGCAGCGCGGGTTTTGACCGCGAAGCCGCGATGTGCAGCGCGGGATTTTGTCGCACAGTCGCGATGTGCAACGCGGAAAAGGTCCGCAAAGCCGCGATGTGCAGCGCGCTAATGGGTCGCAAAGCCGCGGTGAACTGCGCGAAAAAAAGCCGCGCAGTCGCGATGAGCCGCGCGACTGTTGGGCAAAAAGCCGCGAGGTGAAATCCGTACGCAGATGCCGAAAAATGAACTCAAAAATTGAGAATTTCGAGCTGTTAATGGCTAAAAAATGGGCCAAGATCTAGAACAGCAATAGATCTGCTGTCTAGGGTGGTGGATCTATGAATTAAACTAACTAATACTATCAAAAAACAAGATCTAAAGCAAAAGTGAGATCTAAAGATTCAAAACCAGCGGAGTCGCCAAAAACTGTTGGCTTGGTTTTGCAACCAGGCTTAGTGCTATGGGCACCTGCTAACTAGTAGCAGCAGTTTCAATATAAAGCAAAAACAATAAACTAAATCTAAACTAAACTAAAATAGCATGTGCATTTTGAATTAAAGAACAATAACAAGAAAGATAAAAAATAATTTTTGTATTGACAATGAGGCAAGTAAATGCTTGCAAGAACAATACCTCCAAGTGATGAAGATAGTTGAGAAGCTCCAAGGATGAGCAGCTCCAAACTCCAATGGGTCCTTTCTCCAAGGTTGCTACAATGGCCAAATACTCAAGGGAAATTTTGGCAGCATGAGGATAGGAATATGGATGGATCTTAAATGAGGAGCCCCTACCACCTTTTTATAGGTTTTGGTGGTGGCGAATACCATTTGTGGTTTTGTGGAAACCAATGGTATTGACCAACATGGTTTAGGTACTTTTCCCTCCTTTTTCCTTTTTTGAATATTTTTATTATTTTTATTCCCTTTTTAATATTTTGGGAATTTTGGACCATTTTTTAGGGTTTTTTATGCTTTTTTAGGAAAAATAATCTTTTTGAATGGGAAAAGGGGTGCACTAAGGTCTTTTGGTGACCTTTTGTTGGTTTCAGAGGCTCAGATGGTGAAAAAGTGGACAAATGGGTCATGTGAATAGGGAAATGAGCTAGTGAGCACTTTTCGGGTGTTAACAAGGTTCCTCACATCTGGTATCAGAGCACTTTCTTGGGCTCGTTGGGTGAAATTTCTGCCAAATTTTTTTTTTCACATTTGTTGCAGGTTCAGATATGGGAATAATCCCTATTCGCTTAACTGTGGGAAGTACTTGGGCATAATCCCTAAGACTCATTGTGAGGAGTACCACAGGAATCCCAAAGTAGCTGGCCCATTGAGAGGACCTACCAGCGAAAAGGGAAAAGACCCCTACCTGATTGACTAGTTCCCACCCGTGAGGTAAACCGAGAGCTGTCATTTGTGGCAAAGCGGTTATCAGTTTTACTTGAGCCGTGGAGTGAGGGGTACTACCCCAATACGCAAGGCGTCAGAGAGCATTGGTGGTCGAGTTAATCCCCTGAACCATCAGGAAACCGAGCATACGTGGGGTCCATATCTATTTTCAGCTGAACTGTTGCCAATCACTCCCGCACCGTTGCAGATCCATCTGTTAGCGATCACTTCCGCGCCATTACAGATCCATCTGTTGCTGATCACTTCCGCGCCATTGCAAATCCAACCGTTGTCGATCCATTCTGAGTCATTTCAGATCCCTCCATTTCCGATCCATCAAGGCTCATAACAAGCCAAAATGGACAGATTTTTGCCAACTCCTTTTGCAACGATTTGGTCCTAGTGCTTTTGATGACTTCACAAGAGCACTCACTAAACTTCGCCAAATTGGCACCGTGAGAGAGTATTAGAAAGAATTTGAGAAACTATCCAATCACACAGAAGGATTGTCTGATCAATTGTATAGGAGTTGTTTTATTAGTGGTCTTAAGGATGAAATCTGCTCAGAGGTTAAAATGTTCCATCCCAACACAATGATGGAAGTCCTAGGGTTGGCTAAGTTGACAGAGGACGAGATCACAGCCCAGCAACGCTCCAAATCCACTTTTGTTCCATTCAGAAATATGGTTTCCCAATGACCTTCCATCATGCTAGCTCCTCGCACCACTCCTATCAAGCATTTGTCTGAAGCAGAGATGCGAACACGTAGAGAAAAAGGGCTTTGTTATAATTGTGATGAGAAATTCACTCGCGGACATAGATGTGTTGAGCGACAACTCTATCTCTTAGATGTGAATTCTTTGCCTACCTCTGAACTTGGTGCAGAAGCTCCAGATACACTGGATGATCAGGTCGACATTCAGCAGCCGCCTGTTGACCCTCCGTCTCCGGATGACCCCATGGATATCTCTCCATGCTTTAGATGATGTCACCACCCCACAAACAATGCGGGTCATGGGTTACTTCAAGAAGATCCCTCTTACAATACTCATTGATTCTGGTAGCACTCATAATTTCATTAACCATCGGATCGCTAAACAGGCTGATTGTTTTGTCCATCCTTGCTCCAACTTTGAAGTCATGATTGCCAATGGGGGCACCTTACCTTGCATGGGGAAGTGTCACAATGTGCGTATCTCTGGAATATTATAACCTGCGCTCTGACATGTTTTCCTTGTCCGTAGGCAGATGTGATGTGGTTTTGGGCATTCAATGGTTATGCACACTTAGCCCCATCTTATGGGATTTTGCTGAACTTTGGATGCAGTTTTCAGTCAATGGGAAACAACGCAAATTTACAGGCTTACAACCAGGGTCTCTCTGCATCATCAGTTCACATCGCTTAGAAAAGATCCTTAAGAAGAATTCACATGGTGTCATTGCTCAGCTCCATTCCATACAGATGCACCCATCAATAGTGTCCACTACTTCCTTGGATAGATATGCAGGTGTCTTTGTTGAACCAGTGGGATTGCCACCTTCAAGAGACCTTTCCGGTACGCATTTAGCCGCATCTACATCTGAGAAGGAATTGATGGCTATTTTACATGCAATACAGAAGTGGCAACCATACCTATTAGGGAATTATTTATGCATCACGACTGATCACCGGAGTCTGAAAAATTTCCTGGAACAACGGGTCTCCTCCCCAACACACCTGAAATGGGTTAGCCAACTCATGGGTTATACCTCTGCGCTCACTTACACAAAGGGTAAGGACAATATGGTGGCAGATGCTCCTTCTCGCACAATTCATGACCCAGTTTCTCTTTCATCTATTTCTATGCTTGTTCCAAATTGGTCACAATTTGTTCAACAAGGCTATGTCTTCTATGAACTCCATGCTTCTCCATCGGCTGGGCACTATGGGTTCCTCAACACGTATGACCAGCAACAGTGTAACTTCTTTTGGCCGGGACTACAAATGACAATTTAACAGATGGTGGCTGACTATGATACTTTCCAGGTCAACATGGGTGAAACGACACTCCTTCCGGGACTGCTCGAACCCTTGCCCATCCCTACATAGATTTGGACAGCTATTTCTATGGATTTCCTTAAGGCGCTCCAATGGTACAATACCACATCTAAAATGACACCATATGAAGCAATCTCTCGACAGGCACCACCAGTTCTTCTTTCATACACCCTCAGCAGTCCCCCAGTTCAGGCAATTGACTCGGTTCTTCGAAACCGCAACCATATTCTTCTCATTTTACAGGACAATCTTCACCTGGCAAGAATTCGAATGAAACAACATGCCGATCAACACCACTTTGAGCGCACTTTTCAAGCAGGTGATATGGTTCTTCTTCGTCTACAGCCTTCCAAGCAATCCTCCCTGAAACTCAAATGCGTCAACATTTCTCTCAATCTATCACAGAGGTATTAATTCAGTGGCACAGACTGCACCCCGAGGATGCTACAGGGGAACCACTCCTTCAGATTCTGCATCAATTTTGACATCTAAAGCTTTGAGGACAAAGCTTTTTCTAAGGGAGAGGGGATGTTAGGAACCCGTGTCAACCCTTCTCTTTACTTTGTTAGTATATTGTTGTTGGACGCATATGCTTTGTAAGTCATCTCGTAGTATTTGTTGATCCATAGTTTGTATTATTGTTGTTGGATGCATATGCTTTGTAAGTCGTCCCGTAGTATTTGTTGATCCATAGTTTGTATTGGCCCATGGTTTGTATTGGCACATGGTATTGACCCATGGTATTGGAGCCTAGAATTAGTATATAAGTTTGTGTTGAGACCAATGAAAGTACCGTGAAGTTATTTGTATTGAGCTTGCTCAAAGGAGGTTGCCCCCTCGAAGTGGTCTGCGATCAATAAAAATATTTTGTGATCTCATATATTGTGCATTTTATCAATTAATTGTTGCAGGTTCCTCACACATTCAAAGAAAGATTGAAAATCGAAAATAAAGAGGAAGGAGCATCCATTCTAAAAATAGAACACGAACCAATGATGTGGGGGAGGAGAGATAGAGGAAACAATGACTTACCAGGATATAAACTAACCGATACCTTTTTCACTAGCTCGATAATCTTGTCTATGGCCACTATCATTGTTTCAACAAAAGGAGAGGGTTTAGGGAAATAAATCCCCAACAGTTGTTGGGTTCAATTGTTGCACAGCAAAGACGTAAACAAACTCAATTCTTGCAAGTAATCAAACACCTTCTTTTCAACAAACAATTAGCATACAAAGTATGAAAGATACACGTCTGGTTCCAAACATTTGTAGAAGAATCCTTTGGTCTTTAGCTTTGCTCCTTTGCCTCAACTTCTTGCTGCCATTCCCGAAATGGAATGAAAGGAAGGTGAAAGCATCATAATAATCATAAAAAATTATAAAAGAAAACTTGTAGAATTATAGATTTCCAGTTCAATATCAATAATCATTCACATAAATTAACATGCATATAAAGGTCATGTATTGGACAGGAAAAGGAGTTCATTGATATATTGAAAATAACAAGAAGTTACATAGAACAAGTAAACATGATCATATTGTTGGCATTCTGAAACTGAGTCCTAGGTTCTTCCTCTCGACCCACTTCAGCACTCCAAGTTTACTCAAGATCTTTTCACACAAGATATTCTCGAGAGATTTGGGAAATTATCTAGCATAAAAATCTTGTAACGAAAGCAACGGAAAACCAAAGTTCCATATAGGAAAATAAGGATTTTGCATACTATGGAAAAGGACTGTGCAAACTTATAGCAGATAGGGTTTATTCTCCAAGAACAATCTCACAAAGAATTGGGTAAGGTGGTTGTATATTGTAACCTTAATTTTCTCTCACCTATGCTCTTTTATACCTTTGTGCAAAGCAGTTAGAGAGTTAAGAGAAGTTATTCACAGGATTTGGGAGTTGGGGAACGGTCTCGAACCAAAACTAACCCGTGAAATAACCTTTTATTAATTATTTTTGTTTTTTACCCTCATGTACACACATAAGTGGGCTAAACACACTTAGATCGTGTATACGTGAGCTAGCCAAACATAGTGCACATATTTGTTAAGAAATAGGATTTTTTAAAGGGATTTCTCAAAATAACAAAATGTCCATGATGACACAAGGGAAAAGTATGCCTGCAACTAGGAACAAGGATAAGATTTGCCACTATAACATATCGGGATAAAATGTGGCAAAATATACTATAACAGATGACCCCTAATGTGTGAGGCCAGAGGGGCATACAATGGCCATAATATATTACAACCTTCCACAATGAGTGCTTAAAGTGACCCGAAAGAAATTGCGCAGCTATCAGCGATAGGCAGTAACAACAATCAACCAAGTAAGAACTATCTTCCTGAGGTGGGCATACCCATGCTCAGGAGTAACAAAAGCTTGGCCACAAATCAAGTACATAGCAGATCCATAAGTATATAGAAAAAGTGATCAAGGCCATATGGATATAAAGTGGATCCATGTCATGGATATATCATATCCACAAAGATACAAAGTGGATCTATGTCTCAAAATCAAATGAAGATATACATATATATGCAGAGTTGAACATATCGATCTCCATAAGAATCAGTGCCATAATAGTGATAATGTTAATCCAACGCAACTCGAATCATAGTGCAAAAGATGCAACACTATATCAAGATTCGAGGTCTTCAAACCAACCAACACAAGTACATGTCTAAACTATGTGAATAGATGTCTTGGAGTCGAACATAGTAAGACATTGTTTAATTATTGGTCATTGATGTATACTATTAACAAACGTGAGCCAACTCACCGATAAGGAAAATGAGAGGCAGGGTACCTAGTACAGTCTCACAAGTGTGAATATATGAGTTGATGTTGAAAACATGTAGACTCTAATGATCAGGATACATTGATGTATTCCCACTGTCAATAGTGAGGAGACTTGCCACTAGTTCCAAGGTACTAGTAAGACTCTATATTACTATCCCATAATAAATGTGTTGAAGTCAATGGGAAGCAATCCGCTGGAAGGAGGGCATTAAGGCATCCCCCATCATCCAACACGAGGGTGTAGCAGGAGGCCAAAGATTTGGTAGATCAACTGATGATTTTGAGACATAATTGAAACAGGAAGGCCAACATAAAAAGTCATGAGAGTTCTGGGAATGGACGACTCAGGTTAAAAAATTCCTTTGAACAACAATGCGACACAAAAGTGACTGAGGCAGCATAGACCCAAAAGAGAACATGATATAAGTTAATGATGTTGTTGACATCAAAGACAACTCCATAGTGGCTGGAAGACTAACTAGTTGGGGGAGTCAATGCATATACGATTTCATCTTCCTATGCCATACCACAACCCAATTGCAGGGACAAGACTCAACAATGTGTTGTGTTTAAAGGTGACGCAACTTGCTGCCATATAAAGATCTGAACATAATTTTTCCCATCTGTCTTTTTGAAATATTTGATTTTTTTTTGTCTTTTTCATATTATAAAAGCCTGAAAAAGAATAAAAGAATGCTATAGTACATGGGAAGAAAAGAGTATCAAGACAAGCCAACCAGTTCCAAAACGAATAATGATCTAGATAAGGATATTCACAAATTTCAACCCAGACATTTTCAATGTTTTAAGGAGTTTGAAAATTGTAAAGAAATCTCCATGAATACTATCACGTGGATTTTTACTGATCTCGGGTCAGTTAATTCTCTCTCGGGTTTTCAATTTTAGAGAGTCTGAAAACTTAAAATAAAACTCCACAAGGTTTCTTTTTTGTAAGGTTAGTATCCTTCGCCCGAAAAAGAATGAAAGTATATAGGGGGAGAACTCTTCTAACCATATAAACTAAAGTATTCATTTTTCATAAATAATCCAAATGGTCCAAAAAAGGGTTAAACTTATATTAGATGGATATACTTTCAAACCATTTAACAAGTGCGAAAAGGACAAGCATTGCGAACTTTTCTAATCAAAATAGGCTAGAGTTTACCTTTTTCGTATTTAGTCCACTTGGTCCGAAAAAGGTTTAACAAGCATAACAAAAGGACACTCTTTCAAATACTTTAACAAGCATGAAAGAAAACAAGATTGCTTGACAATTTTTTCAATTTTTGAAGGATTTAGAAAAAAAGCTTAAATAAAACTCCATAAAAGTGAGAGCCTTATGGGGGTCGCCATAAATATATGAGAAAGAGAGGCATGTGACTTCTTCTCAAAATCATGGTAAAACTAAAAAGGCTCCCAAGCCTATGAGAAAAACTCAGCATGGGGACCAAAATGACAGAGGGATGTTGACTAGGGTGACCAATGTTAGGTAGGCTCTCTTGTCAAACTGGTGCAAAATGCAAATAAAGATGGTTGACACACCAATATCCAATAGGTTCGACCCTATGGTAAATTCAAGTAGCAAAAGTTTCAAATGCATCATAACAGCGGGGAGGCCTAAACCTATATGCAAGGTTCCAAAAATATATGGTAGGGTCAATAAGTACGTAAAAATGATCCCTAAGCAACCATGAATCCAGCTAAGATTCTTGTCTTCAAGAAACAATAGTACCAAGATCATATCCAAAAAATTTAAAAAGAAATATCTGATACATGTCACTTTGGTAGAAATGCATTCAACTTCAGTATCTTCAACAATATTTACGACTAAGGCAATTTTTACCAGTGAATAGTCAAGAGTGACAAGGCCTAAGGACCTACAATCAGGAAGATCAAACTCACGAGGAAGATCAAAGTTAAAAAAAAGTAATAGAGTCTGTAGGAACAGACTCATCATGGTAGGAGTCTAAAAATATGCTAACAGAATCAAACTCATCAGGAACACCGACTTGTAGTATGGCGAAGTCCAAAAACTCAAAAATTTCAATGTCTGAGGATCTATAAACAGGTAGATCAGACTCAAAAGGAAAATCAAGGTTGGATTTGATTGCAACTAGGTCCAATCCAAGGAGATGATATTTGGAAAGGACGTCAAAATCCAATGGAATGTTATACTATAACATATCCTTTAGGAAATCTTCATCTGAAGGAAGTATATCATCCCATAAAGAACACATGTCAAGACATTCACTTGGACCAACAGGGTGGAGATCAGGCTCCAATGCCCCCATTGGATGGATCACCTGGTCAACTACCGGGACCAAGTCCTGAGAAGGTAATCATGAAGACAGAGGCTTCTTCTCAATAGCAATTGGACACGAGGGATATAAGGACACATAATTCACCCGTGGTGGGGTAGTGTCTACCAAAACACTAGGAACTGACAAAGGATATACTCGGTCTAAAGTCGGGTAAAGAGAAGGATCAATGAATGCAGGCTGATTAATAGCGACAATGCTTCCATTGTGAGGAAAATACATTACCCGGAAGAGCGTAGACACCACGACATGCATAGCATATACATAATCACGCCCAAGGAGCATATTAAAGTCCGAAGGGTCTTCCATAACCATAAATTTGACTAACATAGTCTTCCACCTAAGATAACAAGACATTGAGGAAGATATCCCAAATTTTCATTAGGTCTTCTATCAAAATCCAGTGGTTGATAAATAGTTGGCATAAGGTTGGGAGATCCCAAACCTCAATCATGCGTGGATAAAATACTAACAGAGGCTCCTTCGTCTACAATACAATAAGCAATGGTGTAGTGTTTAACTTGAACCTTTATTTGAAAAGGTGCAATACAAGGAAGGTGCGACTCAACTAGACTATTCCAATCAAAGGAAGCAATACTAGAGCTTGGCGGGGAGGTTATTCGAAGTGAACTGAGTGCCCCCTTGTCTAGAAAGTTCTGAACAAGCAGTGAAGAAAACATGACTAGTGGACACATCACTCTCCAAAGGAAGAGTGGGACTAACTAAAAATTACATTGATTCAACCACTTGATGCTTGCCACTTTCCAAAAGGAAGAGTGGGACTGACCAAAGATTGCACTGGTTCAACCTTTTCAACATCAACACTCTCCAAGGGAGGAGTGGGATCAATCAAAGATTGCATTGACTCGATCACTTCATCAACCAAAGGTTGAATAAGCTGTTGGGAAATCACATGTTGTTCAGAAGCAGAAGATCCTTGAGACACAGACCACACTCTTTGTACCTCTGTAATAACAGGCACGAGTGAGTAAGGTGATCTCCCTTGCAAATATTATAAGGGAACTTAGACTTGCATCCTATATGCTTAGAATTATCAATAGTGTCAACATGTCCAACATAACTCACATTGGCTGACTATTTCCCCCCAGCATAACTTACAGCAGTTGGTTACTTGCCCCCAGCATAACTTGCAGCAGTTGGTTGCTTGTCTCCAACATGATTTGCAGCGGTTGGTGACTTGACTCCAACATGACTTGCAACAGTTGGTGACTTATCTCCAGTATGACTAACGGTGACTGGTGACTTGTCATTAATATGACTCACAGTGATCAATGACATATCCTCAACATGACTACCAGTGGTTGAATATTAACTTTCAATATGACTTGTAGTGACTAAAAGTTTACCCCCTGCATGACCTCTAGAGGCTGGTTGTGGGTTTCCAGTATGCCTTGTAATGACTATATGAGTGCCCCCAGCATGACTTGCATAGGCTAGTTGTGGAATTCCAGTATGACTCGCATAGGTTCCCCCAGCATGACTTGCAGAGGCTGGTGAATTTCCCCCTTGTTTTCACATCTTCTTCCTATTCTTCATCCATCTATTCCTTTTAGATTGTTGGTTACTAGTATTAAAACTTTCACCACATGAGGTAGAATGAGGAGGAGAAGATGTTACTAGAGAGGAAGGAACAAGGTTTTTATGCCCTTGGTATAAGGTACTTGCTTGAGAATCATCAGGAGCATTCACAACATTCGTAGTGGAAAACAACCAAACCGACAACCCAAGGGTGAATCCTGGAAGATTCAAAGTGGCAATCATGGGAGCACCAATGTTCCCAATAAATTAAAAAGCATAAGGAGATCCTTACACATAGGTCCCTTAGTTTGTGTCCATATACATACTAGCCATAGTTTTTCATTAAAGGAGCAAGAAATCTCTAAGGCCAACTAAAATCACTCACAATAGAAAAAGCACACCACTAGAAAAAGTCCTAAGAGACCAAACCATGAACACATATAATCCTCTCAAAGTTCTAGTTATGGGTTAATTAAATCTCACCACTAAAACAACAAAGGAATAAAACATTTACTAAGGCTAGGGGTGTTTCCCTCTTGGTGCAAGTGTTTTACCAGATAAATCTTGAAAACACCCTCCAAGGGTACTAATGCTCCAGTCACAAAGTCTGCCCAAGGTGGTCACAGAAAATCCCCTTCTAACACTTGTGTAGAGCCCTACAGACAATACTCTAATGCAACCAATCTGCAATTTGAGTTTGAGGGGATAATCGCAGGTCGGGATCGTATGTATGGGCAGGGTAGCTAAGCCCAGAACTTCAATAGTACTTAGATACTGAAGAAATTCCCTGTATACCTAAAATCCTTGGTAGATGCTTGATTAGGAATTGGAGGGATCTCTCCACAACCTCGTGCTTAACTTTGGTTTGAGTAGAGATTGTCGACCACACCCTTACAGTGTTTGATTTTACCTACCCGAAGAAAGACCACTATTGTTTCAAAGTTTAAAGTAGCTTTGGATAGTTTACAAAGAACCCAATCCAATCCTCTAGCCTTAAGCTATTGGTGAAACCTATAAAACAAAAGTCTAGTTCATTTTAAGTTAGGTGTTCATTTTAGTGGTTGTTTGTTACTCAGAAGGATGTGGAAGTGTTACTTGCGAATGGAAATACCACCTAAACTTTTGAAATTGTTACTTGACTATAAAGAATTTTCAAAAGAAAGAAAAACCAAGCATAACCTTTCAAAATTTTAAGCAAGATGCAACTTTTTAAGGAAATTACTATAATCAAAGCAAGCAACTTCTTATGATTTTCATGAAATAATGCAAATGAAAGCAATATAATCTTTTCTTTTATGAGAACACTTCCAATAACATCAAACTTCCCGAAAAAAATCCTAAATGAACCGAAAACAAACTATGTTTTTCGCAAAATTCAATTTTATTTTTCTTTGGGGACCTAAACAAAAACATCATTTTGAAAAATCAAAATTTGGAAAATCTAAGAAAGACCCAGATCCCCACTAGACCCAATAAACCTAAAAAAACCAAAGTTGTTTTTTTATTTTTTGAAAAATTTTACCCTATTTTTTGGCCTACCAGGACATATATGCGACCTAGTCCACTGTAGCCCACATATATAGAGGTGAAGTACGTTACTTAGCTTAAATTAGCTTGTGTATACATGGGTTACACTTGTATTTTTGCGTATTTGGGTTATACGCGACCAAACGTTGGAATGAAGGTGCATACGCGACCTGGCTTAAGATGGCACGCGTATACACGAGTTGTCTATGTATAACTAGCGTATGGGCAACAAAAAATGAAAAATAAAAAGAACGCACTCCTATAGGAAAAATACGTGACTGTGTATGCTTACATACAACGTATAAGGACGAGGAAAGCCGGGAAATAAAATTCACAGTGCCAAAAACCTTAGGTTTACAAACTTATAAGGATTGAAGGATAAGAATGAATCTTTTCAACTAAAACCTAAGCCACCCAACAAGCCAAAAACTTAATAAAATAAACTCAAAAAAAGAATCAAACAACTTTAAAACAAAAAATACTCAAAAAGATAAGAAGAATCCCTAGCGGAGTTGTCGGTTTTGTTTAGGGAAATAAATCCCCAACCACTGTTGGGTTCAGTTGTTTCAGAGAAAAGACATAAACAAACTCAATTCTTACAAGTAATCAAACACTTTCTTTTCAACAAACAATTAGCATACAAAGTATGAAAGATACACACATGGTTCCAAACGTTTGTAGAATAATCCTTTGATCATTAGATTTGCTCCTTTGCCTCAACTTCTTGCTGTCATTCTTGAAATGGAAAGAAAGGAAGGTGAAAGCATCATAGTAATCATAAAAAAATAGAACATAAAACTTGCATGATTATAGATTTCCAATTCAATATCAATAATCATTCACATAAATTAACATGCATATAAATATCGTGTATTGGACAGGAAAAAGAGTTCATTGATATATTGTAAATAACAACAAGTTACATAGAACAAATAAACATGATCATATTGTTGTCGTTCTCAAGCTAGGTCATGGGTTCTTCCTCTCGAGCCACTTCAACACTCCAACTTTACTCAAGATATTTTCACACAAGATATGTTCAAGAGATTTGGGGAATTTTATAGCATAAAAAACTTGTAGTGAAAGCAATGGAAAACTACGGTTCCATATAGGAAAAGAAGGATGTTGCAGACCGGGGAAAAGGGTTGTGCAAACTTATAACAAAGAGGTTTCTTCTCCAAGAACAATATCACCAAGAATTGGGTAAGGTGGTTGTATATTGTAACCTCATTTTCTCTCACCTATGCTCTTTTATACCTTTGTGCATAGCAGTTAGGGAGTTAGGAGATGTTATTCACGGGATTTGGGAGTTGGGGAACAATATTGAACTGAAAGTAACCCATGAAATAACATTTTATTGATTATTTTTATTTTTTACCCTCATGAGGACACATATGCGGGATAACACACTTAGGTCGAGTATATGCGAGCTAGCCAAGCATAGGGCGCGTATCTATTGAGAAATAGGATTTTTAATAGGGATTTCTCAAAATAACAAAATGTCCATAATGGCATTAGGCAAAAATATGTTTGCAACTAGGAATAAGGATAAGATCGACCACTATAATGTCTTGGAATAAACTGTGGCAGAAGAAGTTATAAAATAGGGGGATCCTCATCCACTACAATGTGATGAATCAGGCTTTCCTTGGACTCTTAATCCTCTGGATATACCTTATCAGATTGTATCCTCACAAGCATATCTAAAGCTTTCTGGGTTTGCTTCTGAGGCGAGGAAAGTAGCTCCTCTACTCGAAACAAAGGTTATATCCCCACATAATTGAGTTTCCTCCTTAAAACAACCGTACAAAACCCTAAGGGCAGTCCCTCACTAGATTTCCATATGCATGACATCTATTGCAATGAAATGGTATGGCAATATAATCCAACCATTGTTTGTGGGTGGATTTCCCAACCGATAGAAGGATATCTTCATGAAGGCCTTCGCGTAAGTCGATTTCCACAAGAGTTTTGGCCATCGTCATGATACAAGTTTCCTTGAAACTGAGGTTGGCTGCATGAAATATGCCCAGAGTATTCCCTAAACATTGAAAAAATTCTGAGGTCCATAGCTCCAGAGGTAATCCTAGAAGCTTCACCCAAATAACTTGCTTGAAATTCCTTTCCCTGCAAGCGTAAAAAATGCGTCCAACGCCGGAGATAGATAACAATATTTTTCCACAGTCACACACCCTCCAACAAGGTGTTGGCATCTTTCGAAGTACTAAGGATGACATTGAGTCAGCCCTTGGTCAAAGTAAATACAAGGGGAGAATAACTGAGGAGCGACAACAAGGTAACATTGGCCCAGTCTTTGAACGTTTTCATCCCCAATTTGTGTCCACCATTTCTTTTAGATGTTGAAACTTGAAGCAAGGGGACAATTCAATCACATGAAATTCATACAACCATATCACAAGATATACCCTCGGGAAAATCCTCAAAAATATGAGAACAAAAACCCCAATAATTCTTCTCATTATAATATAATTGATAGCAGAGAATGCTTTCTTTTACAACATGGCAGATTGATTTCGGAAGATAAGAGATCAACAAAACAATCTTGGTAAAGATACAAAATCAATAGAGAAGAGAGATCAATCGGATGTGTTTTCCAATGTTCCCAGCACATCAATAACAAGCAAGAACAATAACATGCACAAAGAGAAGTGCCTTGCCTTCAATGGAGAAGAGATTTCGGTTCACATTGGATTCATCAATCCTACATAACATATTTATATATTCTTCTCATGCATCAACTTATATTTTTAGCTTCTGACTTCATGATCAACTCGCCCTCCATATGGATGTATCAATCTTGCATGAAGAAGTGCGCCCCACTTCTCATGCAGTACATTAACTCATTGAATTGATTCTTAGGATGAACTCGCCCCTTAACTGCAAGCTTGCCCACTTAGTTAGGTGGCTAACTTAAGCGTCTTCATGCAAGTGTCATCTTTTAGTTTAACAAAAGTGTCGTCATGCAATAACACTTAGTTAACTAGATCTTCTTTGTTGTCACTTAGTTAACTCTCTTTAACTGATTCTTTCTTGATAACATCACTGTAGTGATCAATTCGAGTTCTCCTTGATTTATTGAAGTGTCGCCTTTTAGTTTAACTAAAATGAAAACAATTTAGTTAACTAGTCCTTCTTATTTAACACTTAGTTAACTATTATTAACTGGAATCATGCTGATTGTTTTACTTGTAGTGACCACTGTGAGTTCTTTAGTTAACCGAGGCATATATTGTGGCTTTAAATGAAGCTTGACAATTCGAGTTCACTTAGTCATCTCCTGATCAATTCGAATTCTATGTTTCTCTATGTATTTATCTTTTACTGCATGGTCAATATGTGCTAACTTTAATTATCCATCACATTACATTATACTAAGAATAATTATCGGATGTTGTGATCATAGTATATTATTCTGGACCAAATGATCATATGCTAAAGTAATTCACTTCAGAGGTGATCAATCTCCAAAGGAGACTTAATAGCAACTGGTGATAATGGTTAATAATACGTCACACAACATTGAATGATTTTCACAAGTAAAGCACGACCTATATACAGAAGGTCCACCTCTATACGGGAGGTCCATCCCATGGATACCTTTATACAGAAGGCTCACATAAGAATCATGACTTGACACACAAGTGATCTGGAGCCTTGTCCAATAAGACTTTACAACATCATTACTTTGATTAATTACCTCTATATGGGAGGAATAACCTTTACACATAAGGAAATCAAAGTGTTCACCTATATACAGGAGGATCAATCTTTGTTGCACAAGATTGGTTTGGAAAATGTCTCCTGATGCTGTACATTTAACATTCCCTCTCAGCGAGGGAGGCATTCTCTGCCATACCAAGCTTGTCTCGGAAGTACCTGAACTTCGTCATTGACAGAGGCCTCATTAACACATCTAGAATCTACTAATCGGTAGCAATGTACTGAAGTTTCACTATACCTTTTTGGACCATGTCTTGGATGAAGTGATACTTCATTTCAATGTGCTTCGACTTGTCATGAAACACTGGGTTTTCAGAAAGCTTGATGCAACTTTGATAGTCATACCTAATAACTGTAGGCCCTAGCTTTTCACAGAACAACCCTGCAAGTAGCTTTTTGAGCCACATTGCTTCTCAGCGGGCAACACTAGCAGCTATGTATTTTGCTTCTATAGTGCTAAGGGCTACAGAGTCTTGCTTCCTGTTGGTAGTTGGATGTACTCTTACGGTCCACAATGCTTCATCCCCAATCTGAGTCTGTATAACCAAGTAACATGACTCCTCCACTGGAGGCATATATGAGTCCATATGAAATTGTACCTCAAAGGTACCTAAGCACATGCTTAGCAACTCTCCATTGTATGTGTCTCAGATCATACATAAATTGACTCAAAACGCTCATGGAATAACATACATTAGGCCTCGAATGTATCATATACATTAGTGAGCCTATAAGCTATCTATACAAAGTGGGATCTACTGGATCTAATCCAGATCCCGACTCATGAAGTTTCCTCAAATTGGAAACCATCGGTGTAGTCATAGATTTGCAATCTATCATGCCAAACCTGCACAATATATCCACAGTGTACTTCCCTTGAGATAGAAAATTTTCATCTTTTCTTTGCCAGATCTCAAGGCCAAGAAAGTAGTGCATCAAACCTAAGTCTTTCATCTCGAACTCTCAGGTGAGCTCCCTCTTGCACCAAGCAATCAGATGTTCATCTCTAGTGAGAAACAAATCATCAACATAAATATCCAATATCAACGATTGGTTCTTCACTACTTTGAAGTACAAATTTGGATAAGCTTCACTCTTACAGAAACCCTGTTTCTGAAGGTAGCTATCAATTCTAGAGTACCAAGCCCTGGGGGTTTTCTTAATCCCATATAGAGATTTATTTAGCTTGCAAACATGGGACTCCTTCCCATGCACCACAAATCCTTCAAGCTGCTGAATATAAACCTCTTCCTCAACCTCACCACCGAGGAAGGCTGTCTTCACATACATCTAGTGAAGTTTCCATCCTAGAATAGATTCAAGTGCAATCATTGCTCAGATTGTGGTGTACCTTTCCACAGCTGCAAAGGTCTCATCATAATATATGCCTTCTTTATGAGAGAAACCTCTGGCAATGAATATGGCTTTATACTTCTCATTGCTACCATCTGCAACATGCTTATCTTGTAAATCCATCTGGAAGTCGCAATGGACTTCCCATCAGGTTTGGGAACAACCTCCCAAACATCATTCTTCATTATAGAGTTGTACTCTTATGTCACTGCATATTTCCAAACTTGTTGCTTTACAAATTCTTCATACGAGAATGGTTTTGAATCACTGATGTGACTCATTAGTGCAACATACCCTAAATATCTGTCAAGTTGCTTGTGCCCTATGGATTAGCTTGTTGGTGCTCCATGTTTCTCTGCATTTTGTAAGATATCTTAGAACTAAGCATATCTTATTTTAGCTGGAGGTTCATCAGGTGACCTCTCAATTAGTTCTATGGTTCTTCTGGAGCTAGCGAATCTTAGGCATCTTCTGGTTTCTCCCTCTCAAACTCTAAAGGGAGAGAATTAGACTCGGGATCCTCCAATATATCTGAATCACATTGAATCTCTTTCGATATTTTGAAAGCATCTTCCTCATGAAAGGTAACATCTCGGTTGACTTCAATGTGTCTCTCACTAGGTACATATATTCGGTATGCTTTGGATGACTTGCTATAACCCACAAAGGTGCCTTTCTTGCCATAAGGCTTCATCTTTGTTCTCTTTTATTTCGGTACATGAATGTATATTGGGCTCCCGAAGATCCTCAAGGGTGAGATGTCTGGATTCTCACTGGTAAACACTTCTTCTGGTGTATTCTCATCTAGAATGGAATGCGGGCTTCTATTCTGGATGTACACAACTATACGGGTGGTTTTTTCCCATAATGAGGTAGACATATCTTGATCGTGCATCATGGCTTTTGCAGCCTCACATATGGTTCTATTCTTTCTTTCGGTAACCCCATTTTGCTGAGGGTTGTATGGTATTGGTAACTGCCTACATATTCCTGCATCACTACATAGCTCATTAAATGCATGTGAATCAAATTCACCTCCATTATCAAACCTTAATGCACAAATGTGCTTTTCTTTCTGATTTTCAACTAGGTCTTTAAACTCTTTAAATTGCTAAGAGTTTCACTTTTAGCCTTCATGAAATAAATCCATGAATTCCTAGAAAAAACATCTATGAATAGTACATAATATAAGAAGCCACCTAGGGAGGGAGATGGCAGGGGACCACATACATCAGACTGTATTAAATCTAAAATCCCTTTAGATATAGTAGTACTGTTGGAATCTGTTTTTCTTAACATTCTTCCCAAGTGCAGAACCTCGACATACACTATCATGCTCAAAAACAAATACGAGCATATGTTTTACCCTCTTTTGAAGTCCTGGTAGAGCTTTGTAGTGTAGGTGTACAAGCCTTCGATGCCATAGCTCGCATGGATTGATAGTGTGGTGAATCATAGCTTGAATGTACTTATCGAGTACCTTGTAGAGTCCTCCCTCTTGAGCTCCAATCACAACAACATATTCTAGGCTTTTGTTCTTTGGCCATAAATGTGATTTGTTATCCATGAAGATAACTCATAAGCCTTTGTATTCAAGAACCGAAACTGAAATGAGGTTCTTCTTCAAGCCCGAAACATATAGAATGTCCTCCACGTGTAAAATATCACCGGTGCTCAGCTGGAATGAGGTGGATCTAGTTCCTTGGATTGAATATGTTGAGTTGTTCCCCAACTCTACCATGCATGTGAACTTTTTATCCTTTAGGTCAGTGATGGCACTCTTGTAACCAGTCATATGTTTGGATGTGCCACTGTCAATCAACCATGTGTCTGCACTTGTGATGACGGATCCCGAAAGGGATGAGACAAGGTAATACTCCCTTGTTGTCTCCTTTTCTTCGGATGCATTCTTTTGAGTGGTTTCATTTTCTATGGCGGTAGAAGCATGAAAATTTCCTTTACGCTTTGCTTTGCACTCTCTTGAGAAATGGCCTTTCTTGTTGCAATTGTAGCATCTAGATTTTGACTTGTCAAAGCCTTTGTTGAACTCCTTCTTTGGATGAGAGAACTTCTTTTGGAAGAAGGTTTCTTTCCTTTCTTCATTCTTGCCGTGAGGGCAATATTTTCCTCTTTAGTGCACATAGATTTGCTCTGGATTCGCCCTTCCTCTTGGATACATTCATGTCACAATATTTTGAACTCAGGTTGCACTTATCTGCCATTGATAGCAGCCAAGAATGTCTCCCATGAATATGGGAGACCATCAACAACGGTTTGGATGAGATCATCTTCATCCACTACAACTTCAATGTTAACAAGTTGATGTCTTACCTGAGATATCTTAATGAAGAAGGAGGCCACTATCTCGTCCTTCTCCATCTTGAGGTTTTTTAACTTGTTCTTCAATTCCCTCTTTTGAGTTGGGGCCTTCCTCTCAAAAATATTAGTCAATGTATCATAACATTCTTTTGCGGTCTTCAACAGTGTGATCACATGCATCAAGTTATCTTTTACCGAATCATAGATGATCTGTTTGGACTTAGCTTGATTCTTCTTAAAGTTGATGCGCCCTGCATTAGTTGTAGGCTCCTCCAACATAGTGGATACATAGTTATCCAAGTCATGTTCCTCTAGGATATTGAGAATCCTAGCCTTCCAAGTGTTGAAGTTTGAGGTGTCCTCAAGACAGTCTTCCAATCGTACATAGATTGATGCTATAGTCTTCAAATCTTGTGGTCAACTTCTCAGGATCTACGTAGGCTCTAGATGGCATGTAAAACTAAGCTCCTTCACACCCTAAGCTCCGATACCATGTTAATATTTGGTTGAGCTTTGATCTTTAATTCTTTTATATGATGAAACTTGAAATATTGAGACAATTAAATCACATGAAATTCATACAACCATAACACAAGATATAACTTGGGGAAAATCCTCAAAACTATGGGAATAAAAACCCCAACAAACCCCAACAATTCTTCTCAGTATAATATAATGGATAGAAAATAATGCTTTCTTTTACAACATAACAGATTGCTTTCGGAAGATAAGAGATCACCAAACCACTCCTGGTGAAGATACAAAAGCAATAGAGAAGAGAGATGGATCAGATGTGTTTTCCAATGTGCCCAACACATCAATAACAAGCAAGAACAATAACCTGCACAAAGAGAAGTGCCTTTCCTTCAATGGAGAAGAGAATTTGCTTCACATTGGATTCATCAATCCTGTATAACATATTTATATATTCTTCTCATGCATCAGCGTCTATTTTTAACTTCTGACTTCATGATGAAATCACCCTCCATCTGGATGTATCAATCTTACATGAAGAAGTGAGCCCCACTTCTCATGTAGTGCATTAATTCACTGAACTAATTCTTAGGATGAACTCGCCCCTTAACTGAAAGATTTCCCACTTAGTTAGGTGGCTAACTTAAGGGTCGTCATGCAAGTGTCGGAACTCAAGTGTCGTCTTTTAGTTTAACATAAGTGTCGTCATGCAATAAAACTTAGTTAACTAGAACTTCTTTGTTGTCACTTAGTTAACTCTCTTTAATTGATTCGTTATTGATAACATCATTGTAGTGATCAATTTGAGTTAACCTTGATTTACTGAAGTGTTGTCTTTTAGTTTAACTAAAGTGAAAACACTTTAGTTAACTAGTCCTTCTTATTTAACACTTAGTTAACTATTATTAACTAAAATCATGCCGATTGATTTACTTGTAGTGACCATTGTGAGTTCTTTAGTTAATTGAGGCATACATTGTGGCTTTAACTGAAGCTTAACAAGCTAAGTTCACTAAGCCATCTCCTGATCAATTTGAATTCTCTTTTTCTCTATGCATTTATCTGTATCTCTTTATCTTTTACTACATGGTCAATTTGTGCTAACTATAATTATCCATCACATTACATTATACTAAGAAGAATTATCAGATGCTATGATCATAGTATATTATTTCGGACCAAATGTTCATAATATAAAGTAATTCACTTTAGAGGTGATCAATCTCTAAAGGAGACTTAATAACAACTGGTGATCATGGTTAACAATACATCACACAACATTGAATGCTTTTGACAAGTAAAGCATGACCTATATAT
The DNA here is from genome assembly GCA_027924585.1 of Larix kaempferi. Lineage (NCBI taxonomy): Eukaryota > Viridiplantae > Streptophyta > Pinopsida > Pinales > Pinaceae > Larix > Larix kaempferi. Next base: position 5,973,519 of record BSBM01000049.1, on the reverse strand, counting down.
GGAAGGTCCACCTCTATACAGGAGGTCCATCCCATGGATACCTTTATACGGAAGGTTCACATTAATCATGACTTGACATACAAGTCCGGAACATTGTCCAACAAGACTTTACAACATCATTACTTTAATCAATTACCTCTATACGAGAGGAATAATCTTTACACGAAAGGAAATCAAATTGTTCACTTCTATATGGGAGGATTAATCTTGGTTGCACAAGATTGGTTTGGAGAATGTATTGTAATGTTGTACATTTAACAGTAGCACTATGACTTCAAGAGATGTTGAGATTCTCCTGGAGAAAGTGGACAAATTCCATGCTGAAATATTTGAACTCAAGGCAACATTGTAGGTCAACGAAGAAAAACTAACATCATTAAAAAGAATCATGGATACATGCTTTGATGCATAACATATATCAAAAGAAAGACTATGATAGGTTGTGCTCAAATAGTTAAAATCACCCTAGGACCAACACATTGAACTCGAAGAGGACAAATCCAATCTCCATCTCACATATTTAAACAACTTTGAAATTAAAATTTAATCAATTGAATGGTGCGATTATCAAAGGGGTAGGTTGTAATGGAACAACCAATGAACTTAGGGATATAGCCCAATCCACACAATGCAAATATTTTTTGAAGGATAGGCAAGGTGGAGTTAGTACTAAATCTTTGTTATAGTCCTCAAATAATATGGAATCCTTACCAAGTGCAGAGGAGAATTTGTGGGAAAAATGATTCATATGCAAGGGGTTGGATCTAGAGGTTCTAAGTGGCGAAAAGAGGGTAGACAAGTTTGGTCACGACAAATATAAAATTCCAAAGGCGAAAAGAGAAAGGAAGGGGGTGAGGCAACTAAAATTGAGGTTTATAATGGTGATGGAGGAGGATTTGAGAGTGGAACAAAGGCTAGAATATTTGAGAACGACCCTCATTAGTGAATTCCATGGTCATCAAATCTTTGAGCATTCATTAAATGATTTTATACATAGGGTTTTGACCCCAATCTTAGGGTATGGGCCTAGTTTCTTTCTCTTAACTGAAGGATGGATTAGATTATTGTTTCACTGTGAGTAAGACTCAAAGATTATTTTAGGGGGTCCTTAGTAATGAGGGGTGGCCTTGTTGTCACTGAAATCTTGGACCACATGTTTTTATTCTCGAACAAAAGTTTCTAAGAAAATTCCAATCTGGATCAAGCAGCATAGTTTATTGATAGAGTTATGGCCTGAAAAAATCTTAAAGGAGATAGGAGATAACTTGGGCAAAACTCTAGGCATATATGACTCCTTCAAATCCAACATTTAGTGGAATGTGGCTTGAATATTGGTCAAAGTATATATAAGTGAAGGCCTTTTGAATACTGTGGATATTGTGGTAGGGAATGCAGTTCATACTCAATTTAGATATTACATCAAAATTACATTTAAGTGTTCCCATTGTCATGTTTATGGCCAGATAACAAATCACTGCTCACAAACTTCTTCAAGAAAGTATGGAGAAAAAAATGTTATGAAGGGGGCCAAAAAGATAGTTACTAAAAGAAAAGAGAAGTATAAGGGGGGTTTGATTTACAATGATGAGTTTATTTGCATCCAACATAATTCAGTCAAAGAATTAGGCAATGGAACCATTACATTAGAGGAGGATGTCTCGAAAAAGGAAGAGGAAGCGAAGCATGCTAAAGTAATGGTTTCCAACTATAGCACTCAACTATTAACTAAAGGGGGGCAAGTCATCATAAAGTAAGATAAGGGTATGGATGATTTGGCAATCCAATATTTTGGTGATTTCTTTTAGCGTAATCCTGAAATTACTCATCCTTCAGAAAAGAAGAAGAAGGTTATTTTAGATTTAGATGACAAAGAAGCATGGCCTAAATTGTTAATTTTTTTAAAAAGAAGTCTTGTGAGAGGTTCTCGAGTTAATGATAAGTCCAAGGTCTTTAACATTGGAAAGAAAATATTAACCCCACCTCTCAATCAAGTAGTTCCTCCATTGAATTCTCACATTATGGGGAATCTAACTTTAGGGAATGTGACTTAACGGAAGTGTTAGAAGCCAGAAGCACCTACAAATATATATAAATGGGAAGGGGGGGCAAGTCTAGATGCAATTAGAAAAAAAATTCCACCTTGATGGAAGAAAATCATTTTTACACCATGCCCAAGGAAACCCCTTGAAAGAGATATAATTGGATAAACATAAATCCATCAAATGGGTCCTTAGAGTGGGACAAAACCCCTTTAGGGTTCCCAAATGATTATTTTATCATTGATATTAGAGGTCTTGGTACTCCCTTTAGAAAACTTGTTTTGGCTCATTTGGTGGAATTACACAAGCTTGATGTTATACTAGTCCAAGAAACAACAAGGGAGGACAAAAGATTATTAGGAGCCTCAGAAAACTCATGAGAGATAGGGATTTTCTGCCATTAGATGCTACAGAAAATTATGGAGGACTTACTAGGTGGAAGAAATCATTTCCCTTACTAGTATTTTTTTTTTTTTGCAAGGCTTGTACCCACAAAGTTTCGAACCGATGACCTTACACAAGGAGTGCCTTAACAGTACACCCATTCACCATCTATTCTACGTCCCGTGGGCAGTCTTTTTTCTATTATTAATTCAAGTATCTAGATATAATTTATGTTAAAGGACTTGGGTTAGAAGTTCTTGGTCAAGATCTTGATGATGATATACAAGATTTTGGGAAGGGTTCTTCAATCTGAGGCTTATTAAGGAATAAATGGTCATCATAGGTGGGGTCTTGAATTTTAGTTTGAGTAGAGCATAGGTTTGAGAAGATTCTATTGGGTTGGATAGACTAGCATATTTCTATAGACATGAGATAGAGGAGGTTGGATTAATAGATATTGAACTCATAAAACTTATGCTGACTTGGAGGAATAATAGGTCTTGTGGAGTTGGGGTTTGCAACAAATTAGATAGATTTATGATTTCCGAGGTCCTTTTAAATGAATCATACAAGACTAGATCTTGATTTAAGATAGGTTGAGGCTCATACCACTAGCCTATTCTTATCCAAATGGATATGTAGGGCTATAAGCCAACTAGCACTTTCAATTCAACCTTATTTGGATGGAGGAGGAGGAGGATATTTAAGAGTTGGTAAAAAACAAGTGCATGAGTCATGATGTAAGTTCTAGGGAAACAAATAATTTTCAATGTGTATCTACTTTGAAGGGGGTAAAAAGAGTTGTGGCTTCATGGGATTCAAATAAAAAAATAGTACCGAAAAGGAACTCAAATCAACTAAGAAGGAAATTGTTGGCAAGTATGAAAGGAATGAGGAAGAGATATTTGGGGAGGAGGAGAAATTGAAGTTAAAGGTGTTGGAAACTACAAATGGAGAGAGCAAGGCTAAATGTAGGATGAAAAGTAGGGTAGTGTGGTTGGATAAGGCAGATGAAAAGACGAAGTTTTTCCATAATTATACTGATAATAAAAAGATGATCAACACAATATGGGAAATGCAAAATACAAAGGACACACAATTGCAAATTTCTAATAGATAGTCGATTCAGGGGTCTCATACTTTTAGTCAATCTATAAAAAACTAGATCCAACAAGTATAACTAAAATTATGAAGCTAAATTCTTATTTTGATAGTTTTGTAGAAGACAATCAAATGTTGTTGGAAGAAATTTCCAAGGAGGATTTGAAATTAGTGTTAGCACCATTCAAGAAGGATAAAAGCTTAGGGTCAAATGGTTTGCCTATGGAGACTTTTATGGGGTTTTATGATCTAGTGGAAGAGTGCCTTCTCATAGTTATTGAAGAAACCGAGAGTACTAGCAAGGTATCAGGATCATTCAATTCCACGTTCGTAGATTTGATTCCAAAAAAGAATAAGCTTAAAACCTTTGATTATTTTAGGTCTATATTCCCGTGTCACCGTGTTTACAAAATTAGAGATGAGATTTTGGCCATAAGAGTTAATAAAATATTTTCACAAGTTATCTCACAAGAGAAATCTAGTCTTTTAGTTGAAAGACATATATTTGAAACCATAGGGGTAGCTCAAGAAGGTCTTCACACAATAAAAACAAAGAGTTATCATGATATGGTGATGAAATTAGACTCATCTAAAGCATATGATATTAGGATATTTATACACTTAGGAGTTAGGTAATATCAACTTGGTATAATGTATCTCTAGGTAAAGTGTGTTTCTTTAGTATGTTTTTGTACATATGTAATTTGATCATGATATGTTCTAGACATAAAGTGATCCGACACTTCATTCTCACCTCGATCTTAACGGCCATTGATATGTGGCTTTGCACTTAATTGGTCCATGATCTCTATTTAAAGGGAATGGAGGGTCATTTGCTCGATGATCAATTGTGAGAAAGTCATTGTAATATTTATTTTCCTTTGCATAATAATATTGCCTCAAGTAACTATTTGGTTGGGTTTGTGGATTGTTTCCCTCTTCGAGGGTTTTAACCACGTAAAAACATCAGTGTGTTGATCTATGATTTGTTTGTGTGAGTGGTTTCTGAAGGTGTTCGATCTTTTTTAAATATCACGTGTTAGTCAAACATGATACCATAGCTCTTATGGCATTCCGCTTCCATTGGTGATCGAGATCTTGAACCGATGTTGCCATATGAATCAAATGATTTATGGTTTCTGATATTTTTGTGGACATCTGGGTCAATAGAGGTGTTCCATACATTATGAGCATTTCTTTTAGTTGGAAGAGCTTTTGTTTCACTGAAAAAGGTTTATGTTTGCCCAGGATACAACCATTTTACTAGGTCCAGAGGTATACTATTTACAACTATGCATTTTTAAAATTTGTTTTTTCATATTCTTCATATTTTAGCCTAGTTTTCAGTTGTATTTTCGGTTTTTACCCTTTGGGGTTTTCTTTACTGCGTACGCTCCTTTCCATGCGCTTTGTGTGAACTCGGTAAACGAAAACAATGATAAAACTTACATTTTTTTAGTATGCTAACTAAGGACTAATCCCAAATCTAAGAAATTTCAGTTTGAAAATTTTGTTTTTTGTTTTTTGGTGGTTGTTTAGTGTCATGTAGGCCAAAAAGAAAGGTTTTTTTTGGTAGGCACACTCTTACAACAACAACAAACCCATTCTCCATAATATTACTAAATATTTTGCTTAACTCACTTGTTGAAAGTTACTTTAAAAAGTAAGAGGTCTTGGGTTCAAGTTCTTCTTTTTGTTACTTTTTGTAAAAGTTCATGTAACATTAAGCTATAAAGTAACTACATTGTAAAAATGTTTCCCACTTGTTTTATAAAAGTGCGCCACTTATTTTAAAGCAACTTATTTGTAGAAGTGAGCTTATAAACAAAGTTAATAAGGGGGGGATCCTTTACTACATTTTTTGCTTTCATCATCATGTGGATTAACCTTTGCCTGCCACATGGCCCATCGATTCCCTTTTATGCCTTTCTCCAAAAGGGCATAACTTTGGCATCTAGAGTCCGTTTTCAGTGCTGTTTTTTTTATACTGCCTATTTTATCGAGATCTTTGCATCTAGACTATTGGATCATCTGTTTTTGGAAAGGACCATAGTTATGAAAGACCACACACAAAATTAGGAAAAGGTTGTGGAAACAGTTAGCAACCGCAACCATATCGGGTCCACTACCTCGACTATATAAAGAACACAAAGCAAACAATCAAGTAGAGAATAAGAGACTCGAGGAGAGAAAGAAGAACAAAGCTTGTGGTCGAAGAAATTCTCTCAGTTGTGTCTTTAGGTTATGTACCTAGGTCATGGGATTGTGGGTTTTGATGAAGTGCTTATATCTGTGACGACTCATTTTGGAGACTAAACATTAAGGTTTTAGAGTTGCTTGAATGCATTTTATTAAAGATCCATATACGAATAGGAATGAATATTATTGGGACCCTTTAATTTTTTTTGTGTGCGATGAATGATGATCTATGTTATATGTTTTACACTTGTTGCATAACTTTGTTATAAGTATATTTAAGCATGTATGATGAATGTATTTTGTGGTATTGCCAATTTATCCCTGCAGTTAACCCTCCTCATCATAAAGATGTCTAGGTTGTGCTTCGTGTTAGACGTTCTTCTTTGGGGGATTGAAAATTCTAGCACACTAGACCACAACGCCCCCCTTTGTTGTGCCATGTGCAAGAAACCTAGTCTTGATTTTGCCCCAACAAATGGTTATGTTGTTGGGACATGGTTTCTAACATTACACTGTTAAGTAGATGGATACATATATCTTCAAGAGAAACATTCAAGATTGGTGGGAAAAAAGGTTTGAGGACTTTGTAATATAGAAAGTTGAGTTACAGGATGGGCTCCACCAAAACTTAGAGAATACATCCTTTATGGAGGATTGGTGTTTGATAAGTACAAAGTCTTATGGGTTGAGCTCCCTATAAAGTTATTCAAGTGGCTAAAAAGACTCACGGAAGCCCTAGAACATAGCAATCGAAAACAAAGGACTATGTAGTGGACTCAAAGAGATCTAGTAGCATTGCACCAACTAAATATTCTGCTAACTAGGGATATTGACTTCTGGGTAGGAAGCACTTTGACTGGATATGTTGTGGAATTTTTTGTTGTATCTAGGGATGAATAAGACCCAAGAAGGGAGCAAGGGGCAGGATACTAAAGGAATTCCCAATATGGATTAAGGTCTACATGGTTGAATATGGATTTTTGCCACTAAAACTTATTAGAATGGAGGAGTAAAACCCTCACACCGCTAGGAGTGTGGTCAAGGTAATGTTGTTAAGTTGCGGAAAGTAGGGACTCTGTGCAATGGGGGGGGCATGATATATTAGTGATTCTGGATCTGAGTGTATAGTAAGAAGATCAACAATATGTGAAATGTGGTGGAAAACATAGATGAGAAAATAAAATAAAAGAGGTGTGCAACTAGAAGGGGATTTGTGAAACAGAGAGAGTAGTGAAGAGAGGGAAAGTGAGTTGCAGAAGATCAAGCGACGAGAGGAAATAGTCAGTTCATGGTTAAGAGGAAGAGTAATAGAAGTGCAAGATGACCCAATAAAAAGGAGTTGGGGAGAAGGTGTAAGTGAGGAAAGGGACCGTGAAGTCCAGATACCGAGTAATGGATTGTCGAATCAATCACCCAATTCAAGCCCTAGAAGAAGTTGAGGAAAGGCAGAATTGTCGAGACTTGTGGAAACTGGTGAAACCAAAGAAAGTGAACCCCCCATTGTTGTTGAAGGAGACCCTAGAAGTAACGACAACATCACACCATCGACTACCCCATGAGCGCCTTTACAAAATTTGGTAATCCTTTCTAATAATATTGTTTTACAATTACCTTAGTATAATCAGATAGCTAGTAGTTCTAATAGTTTACAGACTAATACAATAGTAAGTGGGAGTAGTAGCAGTTTGCAGCACATCATGGCTCAACCTAGACCCCATTGGATTTGTGTTGGTGGGGCCTCCAGTCACGAGAATGGCTGGAGTACAAGCATGCTTGGCTATTAGATTTTTGGGGAATATGTAACAAATTAGATGTGGATTTGCACTGGTTTCTTTGCAAAGCCATCTGGAACTCCAAAGGGACGCCTCTTGCATCAAAGGTGATTGAATTTCAAACCACATGGAAGAGCTCCACAATGGTATATGAATTTGATTAAATGAAGGGATGCAAATGCACCAGCATTAACACTATAGGAAGTAAAGCATTTATTCTTAGATGAGTTCCAGCTGTCTAAGTCGGGAAAACAAGGAATTACAGAGTTTAGAGAGATCCGATAGATACAAGGAGAATTTTCCTAGGACTATGCGCAACGATTTAGAGATATATTGGCATAATCTCATTCCTTGTTCATAAAGCTAACCATAGGGAATGGTTGATCCAAGGCCTATTACCATTGAACATAATTCCTTTATCGCAAAAGGTTGTCACGTCGCCTCGAGTTGCTTTAGAATGGGTAATGAAGATTGAATCAATGGCTAACTATCTGGTTGGTGCCTTGACTGGAGCTCGTCCTCTAATGGTGATCTATCTCAAGTACATAATAAAATTGTTGATTTAACTAAGAAGATTCAAGTGTTGGCTATACCTAATCCAAACTGGGCACAAGTGTGGTGCACAGGATGTGACAGAAGGCCATCACGCATATGGATGTCCTAGGATGAGGGGAGGAATAACCCCACCAGGAGGACCTTTTAATGGAGGGCCAAGTGCAACTATTATGCAAGTAGCTATAACAAACCCATTCCATACGATCGGTCTCCCAACCTATCCAGATCCTCAAAGGTCTTATTTGAATGAATACTATGAGATTTGTAAAGTATTTGGACATCCGCCACGTCTTTGTCCAATTTTACAAAAGTACTCCTTGATACCAAATGCAGTGTTTTGTGAATTCTATGGGAATACAGTACATAGTATAGACATGTGTAGAGCTTTAGATGCCTTGACAGAGAGGTTGGACTAATCTGTATATCGAGTGTTAGATCAACCGCAAGAAAGAGGAGGTGGTGAAGGACGTGGAAAAGTATTTAGAGCTGGTAGAGGAGGAGGACGTATATGCCTAATTCGTTATTATAATTGTAATGAGATTAGACACCTGGAACGAAACTGTAAACTCCTTAAGAGGCCATGGTGCAAGTATTGTCGAACAAACACTCATACTATTGAATAATGTCTAGATCTCATTGTCAAATGGAAAGTTCTCTCACAATGGCTAGTGGATATGATTAACTCTGAGCAGTAGGAAGACCACAACCCAACAGGATTTGTTGTTACCATAGGAGGAGTGTTAGTCCTAGATTTGTCAACCTCGTTTTTGAGATGTGTCACCCATGTTTATTTCATTTTGCTTGGTTTGGTTGCTTGAAATGATTTTTTACATTGAATTTAGTTTGCTTTTTAAGCTATGTTAGTGTTAGTTTGGCTCCTAATGTTTGAAGTCTTAAGTATCTCTTATAAAAAACATTATGAATTAAGTTTTAAAGGTCAAATATCACATATGTTAGTTTTTATATATTTCGACAGCGCGTGGTGTTACTTTTGTATGTACGAGCGCTGCCAGAATGTTAAATCATTGACATAGTTGATTTAAGATGCATGTCTTGTAATCATTACAGAGCCGAGCCTTGAGAAATGTTTCTAATATGTCGACTAATGGTTTACGTTGTTCTATGCATTTGTAAAGATTAAATTTAATGTTCCAGTCATTCAAATCATTAGAGTCTGTTTGCTGCCAAATTTCAATTGGATGTGAAGTCAGTGGCTCCATTCAACTTTCTCTAGTAGACACGATTTCCTCTTCAACCATATTTGCATGACAAAGAGTAAGCTTCAGAAGAATTGGTGTTCATCTTTCATAACTTAGAGCCGGATATGGATCCCAATAAGAAGAAGAGACCCAGTGGACCGAGCGGACCTGGCAGGAAACTGCTTCGAACAGAACTTGGAAATACAAATTGGATTAAAGATTTTCCACGTGTTGCTGACAAGCTAAAGGATGCAGGTTGGTTCTCCATGTGTGAAATATTTCAGGGTCACAACGTTGAGGTAACAAAGCACTTTGCTTTGAATTTCAAAGGATCAGTAGTGAGTTTCAATGGTTTTGAGTTCCAAGTGACAGAAGAATCGATTGCACTTGCAATCGATGTGTCCCCAAAAGGAAAACGGTGGTTAAAAAACTATCCAGTAGATGCAGATTATAACCAGTTCCTTCTCGCTCATCACAACAACCCTGACTGGAGTAAGGGAATCCAAAGAACTTGTCTGTTAGAGGAATGGCCTGACATTCTGCAAGTAGTACAAAGATATGTGACCTATGAAGGGAGATTTTCAACAGTTTTCATATATCATATGCAGTTCTTGGTCCATGTAGCAGGTATTAAAAGATTGAATTTACCCTATTTTTTCCTGAAAAGTTTGAGTAAAATGGCAGCTAGGGTTCAAAATCATTCCAATTTTAGCAATCACAATGTTTTTCATCATAGATTAGTAAAGTTGTTAATGATTCAAGAATTGAAGAAGTATAACAAATCATGGGCACATTTCCTCTTTTGGTTTGGTTTTGTATATGAGCAAAAGAAATCTGAATGTAAAGAAGGCTCAACCGTTTGTACAAAAAGAAGGCGGATGAGCGTTGCAGAGCAAATTTCGAAGCAGCCTTCCATCCAGAATCAAAAGGAAAGTAATAAGCAGGAACTTGTTCATGAAGAGGGGAAACATAATAATTCTAAATTCAAACCTATCAAATAAGAAATGATTGTACAAACCCCTACCAAGTTTGATGAAAGTCCAATAGAAAGCCTTCAAGTTTAGGATAACACACAAGTTAATGCTGGTGTCATATATGATAAACAAGAGGAGAAAACTAAAGAAAATCCAAAACAAAGTTCTGTTGAAGTTTCTCTGGATAATTTTAAAAGCTCTCCCGCTTGTTCGTCAATTCCACTTCAAGTTTATAGGAGGCCTAAAACTCGACCAACAAATCGGTGTAGGATGAATATGAGGTCTATCTTGGACCGTAAAATTAAGAAGAATGAAATAGTCAATATTGAAGATTCATCTGATGAGGAAGATCATAAAGCAAAGGAATTGGAAGGCACACTGTAGGAGGTATTAGACAAAATTGACCAGAGTCTGAAGAAAATCTCAGATCTTACTAAAGATAACCAGCCAGCTAAAGATGGTTTTGGAGATGAAAACTTTGAAGAGGAATTAGTCTTGAAATTTGATGATATAAAGGATTAGGGAAAAGGCATAATTGAACCAGAAGTTGGAGAAACCTCCAAGAAACAAGCAGCATCATAAGAAGATAACATTCCAAAAGAAGATGATAAAGATCAGAATCTTTCAGATAAAGAATTCAGAATAGAAAAGTAGGAAGAATTAAATCATTTCAAATTACAAAATGAGCATATCAATCAAATCAATGACAAGTTAATTCAAGCTAATTTAATTCTAAAGAAAGATATCCATGAGATGAATAAAGACTATACAGAGTTAGTTCAAGTAGCTGAGGAAGTTGTAAAGAGAAGGAAGGCGGCCCAACAAAGGAAAATTGAACTTGTTAAGAAAAATTAGGAGCTCCAACAGAAGCTTTGTTAGATGCAAAAATAATGCGCTCGTCTTCAGAAAAAGGAACATGCTTTAGATGGACTAGTTGTGCTCGCAGAGGCAGCTCGACGAGTATGAAGATATTGATCTTTTTTATAAGTGTTAAGGTTACAGCTGGCGATGTTACCTTTGATCTAAGACTTTGATCGACATCATACACCAGCTGTTATTATTTTTTGATTTAGTCTCTCCTATGTTTTAGTTATAGTTATTTTTAATATATTAGATCCTTGAATAGTGGATCTTCAAAAACTGTTTTTAAAACATATGCCTATAAATTGTAAAGAGAAAGAGAGACATAGGGGGTGATCTTTTTTATGAGGGTTGTGAGGATCTTTCAATGCTTATAAACATACCTATATTTTGCTACTATAAGGATCTACTTTATGTTGAGATGTGTTTTTGTTCAAATTGTGAGCCAGTTTTTAGCCTTTCATATGCTTGAATGTTCTGTGATTCAGTTTGAGTCTTTGCTTGTATATTTCATTCATAAAGATGTTTTCTTTATGGATGCTCGAACAACAAATGAATATTTAAGAAATATGTTTGAAATGTATTTTTAAACATTATATTTTTCATGATGCAAATGTTTATGAACTGTTAGCCTTCATTTAGCATCATCATTTGTTTTGAAACCTGGCTCCTTTTATTTTATAATCTTAGTATGGATTTTATATCTTTATTTAGTAAAACTTGATGTTTTAAGATGTCTAAATTTAGCCCTTTATGTTTTAATTTCTATCCCTCGTCATCTATAGCCATCAATGTTACAATTAACCAACCCTTGAATTTAAGGTGCCTAAACTATGTGGCCCAATAGTCTAGTTGTAGACTTTAGGACTAACAAGGAGCTAGAACATATGGAGATTTAGATGGTCGAGATTCACCCGTAATCCTGAAAGCTGCTCCAAAAATGATGAAATATGATCCAGTCCATCAAAAATAAAGCTTCAGGGATTCCATGGAAATGTTTTGACATATGTCAACCCCACCAAGAAGAGATATTGCAGAACCATCCCAAAACGCTAGAATGAATGATGTATCAAGAAATTACAGAAGATCCGCTGAAAAAGGTAAAAAAACCCTATGTCTCTATGGTTTACCCTATTGGGTGATATATTGGAATATGAAGGCACAACTTGTAAGTTGTAGAAAACTATTCATGCAATTTCTAGTGCCACCAAAGATGATGAATAAATATGCACCCCTCTTCCTGAAAGAAAAAAATAACTTTGTGCAGAAAAGAATAAAGAAAATGACTGGACATGAATTCAGGTTGGATGCTCAAGTCCATGGATACAATATCAATAATGTGATGCTATATTTGGGATCCGATGTTAACATACTATATTTGGGATCCGATGTTAACATACTTCCTAAGAATTCCTAGGAGGCCATGGGTTGTCCCTCCCTTGTCTACTCTCCCATTCAGTTGAGAATGGAAAACCAATATCGCATCTTCCCTATTGGTCGGTTGGAAAATGTAGAAGTAGACTTGGCAAGGGTAAAGACTTTCATTGATTTATACGTAATCAAGATCATGGGAGGAACTAATCAATACCCAACATTACTAGTAATAGAATGGGCTTATGAAAACTATGGTTTGATCGACCTAAAGAATGGAAAAATGACTTTTGAAGTTGACAACATGAATGTTATGCAAACTGTGGACCCACTCTAGGGACTAAGGTACATTGAAACAATACACGAGAACATGGAAAGGGATTTTATAGATAACATTTATTCTTTAATGGTCGAAAGGCGGGAGGACTATGCAAATCCTGTGGGTGATGGATCTATTAGTTGGAGGAGCATTCACTCTTTTGATGGCAATTTAGAAGAAGCATTGGATGATTGACAAAACATGCGGCATGAGCTATCCTCCTTACATTGAGCAATGATAAAATCAATCTGATGAATTGGAGTAGAAGTCTCATATCCTCCAATATATGATGGCATAAACAACTTGGATGCGTTTCTCCAAAAAATGGATAATTGTGTCATGCAAAATTATCGAATGGATGTTTTGGATACAACACTCAAAGGTACTGATCCAGATGGACGTAGGTGGCCACCCACTTATTCCACTGGCTCAAAACAATTTTCCATTTTGGTAGTTTTCTAGTAATTTTCTACAGTTTTTCGGATCCCGAACTTCCAGGGCTATTTTGAGGTCCTAAACAACGTTTTTTGGAAATTCCAGGGGGGGATGGCATTTTCCGTTGGCCATTGCCCCCTTCTGGAAGTTGTAAATATCGGATAGACCTTTCCAATGGGATATTGAGCACCCCAAGCAAAGATCATATGCAAAAGTTATGATCCCGATAAGTTGACTGTTCAACTAACCAGCTTTGGGCCTCAAACTTTATGAGGGTTCATCTTCTAGGCTTAAGTTTTTGGATGTCTAGGGTTCTTTCCCTCATGATTATGATAAATGGGATTTTTAGGCCTCTTCTTGTATTCATCTTGTCACGAATGAACGTAGACACCACATCTCTTCTCATAGATATATCACCACCATTCTAGCTACTTTTATTTTACAGTTTGTTCTATTTAATTCATTTTAATAGAATTCGAGTTTATTGTGTTACTGTGTTTCTTGCCATATATCTGTGTATGTGAATATATATATATATATATATACTCTTTCATTTCGTTCTCACATAAATTCAGATCAGTGGTATCAGAGCCTTCTTCTCTTGTGGTTTCTCAGTGCATGTCCCCGACGAGATCTGAATATCGAGAGTTGGGTCTCGAACTAGTTGAGCTTGGGGAAAACCCTCCCGTCGGCCCAAGCAGGCTCACATGGCGGGGGAAGAAAAGAGAGATGACAGAGTAGGACATCCTATTAATCTATTGCTCGAGGAATCCCTCGCGCGACAGAGGAACGAGATGCTGGATAACTTCGCCCAGATCCTTTGAAGAATGCTGACGACGGTGAATGCACCTTCAACGAGCAGCCGTTTCGGAGGTGTGAATCCGTTCAAGGTACAAGTTAACTTTGAAATTCCCTTATTTGAAGTCAAGATAGATGCAGATGCTTTAGATAAATGGTTAAATCTGTTAGAGGGTTACTTCTCTATTCAAAATGTTTCCAATAACGAAAATATCACATTCACACTCCTTAAGTCCCTTCCCCATATCGAAGATCGGTGGGACGGGTTCTGCGAGAGGAATGCAAGAGATGAGTCTGAACTATTCAGGAAAGACCCCACTTGGGAGGCTTTTTTCGACTCCGTCAAGGAGGAGTTCTACCCAATCAGAAACTATGATGACTAGTACACCAGGTGGACAACTTTTCGCTAGGAGAGAGACCGGATAGTGCTAGAGTTTACCAACATGTTCCATATCCTGCGCTCCAAATTGGGTATTAGAGACTCTAGACGACACTTGGTTCTAAAGTATCGCAGTGGTTTGCATAGGTACATTCAGATGAATAAGGATTTCCTGGACATATCCTCATTAGGAGCAGCTTATCGGTATGTCATCAAGATCGAGCAGAAGTTTAAGCAAAAGAATAAGCATGATTTTGGGTCTGCAAATCAGCAGCAGAAGCTTGGCAAAAGTGGCCCTAATTCAAAAAGCAAAGGATAGAGAAAGGATGGCTAAAGCTCCGACAACCAGCCCAAGCCGTAGGCAAAGAAGGGTAATGGGAAATCAAAGAAGGAAATTGGCAAGTGGTGCGAATTCCACAAGATCCGTTGGCACAACATTGATGAATGCTGCTCAAAACAATCATTTTTAGCCGAGACTAAATTCCCGGATCCAAACTCTAGCTCAGACTCTGATGCAGAGACATAAATGGGAAAGCAAATCATTGACGTGGAACCTAGTGCCACCATCGCAACCACAAATATCCAACCAGAAGAGTCAAAGGAGCCATAGGAAGGGGAGTGCCTCTTCCATTCACAACTCTGGGTGCAGGGGACTCCACTACATTTCATTGTTCATAGTTGTAGCCAGAAGAACCTCATCTCGGCCGAGGTCGTCAAAATGTTGAAGCTTTCGATGGTTCCACATCCCCAACCATACAACATCGGTTGGTTGAGCCAAGGACGAGACATCTGCGTCAATCAACAATGTCGCCTTTCCTATAACATCAAGCCCTTCAAAGATGAGGTAATGTGTGATGTTGCCCTGCTTGAAGTTTGTGATGTTCTTTTAGGACAACCATATATGTGGAAACATCATGCTGTGTATGATTCTAGACCTCATAGTGTCTTTATTACTTTGGGAAAGAAACTCTACATAATACCATAGACACTTCCCACTACTGCAGTGTCCCTCATCACAGCTAAGTAGTGCAGGAAGGTAATCTCCCAGACAGGGAAATCCGTCCTCTTCATGGTTCGTTCTGAAGGTGAATGAAAGATCGCAACAACATCCACCACCTCCACACAAAACCCCTCTACGCAGTAGAAACAGGTGGACAAGATCATGGAATCATAGAAAGACATCTTCACCACACTTGTTTGGGTGCTAGTACATTGCCAGGTCAAGCATTGCATTGATTTGATACCCGATGAGCCTTTACTTAACGGGCCAATATACAGGCATTCCCTCATGGAAAATGAAGAAATCAAACGCCGGATTCAAGATTCAATCCAAAAGGGGAACATTCGACCTAGGTCCTCACCTTGTGGGAGCCCAATTGTGTTTGTACAAAAGAAATATGGGACATGGTGACTTTGTATTGACTACTGAGCTCTAAACAAGATCATAGTCCGGAATCGGTATCCCATTCCACAGATCGACGAATTTCTTGACCAGCTCAAGGGTGCCAAATATTTCAATAGGATTGATCTTAAGTCTGGTTATCATCAAGTGTCAATTGAACAGACTGGTGTCTAGAAGACTGCATTCAAATCTCGTGAAGGCCTCTTTGAGTGGTTGGTCATGCCTTTTGGCTTGACTAATGCTCCAACAACCTTGATAAGGATGATGGATGATATCCTATGACCATTCACCAATTCTTTTGTGGTCGTATATCTAGATGATATCCTTATCTGTTGAAATATTGTAACTTCGAAGAATATTCTATTGTATTTTATTATTATTTATTCAGAGATGTTTTATTCCTCCGTTGGGATGTTATTATTGTATTTGGTCATCATAGAGTCATGAGGTAAAACCTCCTTTGTAAGTTAGGTCGATAGAACCCTCTAGAAAGTAATATTATATTGTATTGAGTCTTCCTAGGTAAGTCAGCCCAGTTAAGTTTGTTGGGGCCGACCTAGTTAGTGAAAAATTCAAGTGGAAGATAAAGTATAAATAAGAGTGATGTGCTCCTCATTTGGACACACACACTCACTTGTGTAATTTGCATAGGAGAGAGAGAGAGAGAGATATCTGCAAGGATAAGGGGCACTTGTTTGGGGTTTTGTCTTTGTACTTTTGATCATCTATATTGAGAAAAATTTTGCTGGGTTTTCTTCCCCTAGAGGGTTACCCGGGATAAATCTATGTCTACCTTGTGATTGTGTTTCTTTCAATGATCCTGTATATGCTATTGTTGTGAAATTGAATTGAATACTGCTGTTATCTATCTTAACATATTGAATCTTAACATTGTAATATCTCGATTTTGATTCCATTGCATTAAAATGTAAATGAGATAATATTGTTATAAAATCGTGGCGAGGAGCTCAAGGCCAAGGCCCCGCCATCGATTTAGTGATGAATATGGTTTACGTGTTATCCATGCACAATGGAATTGCAAATATCATGTAATTATGCATTTTAATGAAATACCCACAACTAGCTATGCAATGCAACAAGAGATGGGGGCATGCTTTTACAAGGAATTGGGAGGGAAAATATGTATACCCTTGAACCAATCAAGTCAAGCCAAGTGTTAATGAGAGAACCCATAAACCCTCAACTACCCATGTTGACTTTTGTACCCAATCAATTATTTATTCCAAGAGTTGGTTGAAGTAGTTAATGCCTTGGGGAATGGAGAGGTATGGTTGTCCAAATTCAGGTATGGGCAAGCCACCCTTCATGGAAATTCGTGTTTGGATTCCTTGGCAAGAAAAGAGTCATAAAATTGTTTCCCAAGCCATTCTTCACCTATCAGTTTTGCTCTCTCACGAGTTGGGAACTACCTGGGCGTTTTCCTCCATGGTTTTGTTGTGTTTTTCTTCATTTTTCTAGTTGGGAAGGGCGTTTTTATTTTGGGATAACCGTGGGGAAGAGAAGAAATCGATTTGCGGGTTTCATAGAGGTCGTTTTGGTCATCTAAATGCTCACATACTTGTGGGAGAAATCATTTTCTTCCCTGGGGTTGATTTCCTCTTCCCACAATTCGTTTTTGGATGTGCCACGATTTGGGGAAAACCCATGGACCCTATTTTGTAAATTCCATTGTTGAAAATGTGTATCCATACCCAATATTTAAGTTGCTGTGTGTAAGAGAATGTTGGGGTTGAGATGGGTATCCATTGCTTTGGCTGTGCTAAGCTTGAGAGCCCCCTTTTGCTTGTATAAATCATTCCCAACTCGGGGGTGGTCTCTGAGTGCTGAAAGAATACAGGTTGGGCAGAGACCTATGGTTGGGTGGAATGTTGCAATGACATAGCTAGTTGCTTGGGAAAACATTACATCCAGATGAGTATTCTTTATGTCTATTAAACTCTGCAATGTTATTTAATTATTGACTGTTATGTTTATGAAGATTAATGGATGCTAGATATGCATGTAGTGTATATTGCTTATGTTGTGTTTATTTGAATCATACACCTGCACATGTGTTTTTATTTACATGAATTTGATGAAATGGGCTGAGTTTTTGTAAGAGCCCCAGAATTCGGTATCATGTTCCCTTCCTTGCGTTGGATCGATGGGAGGGGACATGACAGATTGGTATCAGAGCACGAGGTTGCAACATTGAGCCTACATGGGCTACCTATCACAGTTTCAAAGGTAAGAACCCTTACTGCCCAACACTAATCATTAGAAAAGAAAGAAAAAAATTCAAAATTTTTCTAATTGTTTTTGAGTTCTACTAAGTTTGTATCGGCGCAAAATCAACAAGAGTGCCGAAACAGTCGACGAAGAAAGTGGAAGGTCGCCGATGTGTTTTGGTGAAAAAAAAGGAAAATTCGCCGAAAAGGCGTTTCGGCGCAAAAATGATAAGTCCGTCAGTCGGCGGAAAAGGTTGAGTCGCGCCGAAATGGTTGGCGAAAAAAGGTGAGTTCGCCGATCGGAGAGTGCCGAAACAGTCAGCAGAAATGGCTGAGTTGCACCGAAATGGTCGGCGAAAAAAGGTGAGTTCGCCAATCGGAGAGTGCCAAAATGATCGACGAAAAAAGGTGAGTTCACCGAAACTGTTGGAGGAAATGGCTTAGTTCGTTGAAACGGTTGGCGGAAAAAGGTGAGTTCTCTGAAACGGTCGACGGAAAAAGGTGAGTTCGCCGATCGAAGAGCGTCGAAACAGTTGACGGAAAAGAGACAAGTCCGTCAATCGACGAGAAAGTGGAAGGTTGTTGAATCGGATCGACGAGAATTGACAAGTTCCTCCGAAACGGGTCGACGACGAATCACGAGTTCTGTCGAAATTGGTCAACCCCGAATTGCGAGTTTTCCGTCGAAACGGTTGGCCTAAGATTGCGAGTTGCTCCGAAACAGGTCGGAGGAGAATTCGAAAGTTCGCCAAAACAGGGAAATTTGAGCAGTTTTCCAGGAAGATTTGGAGGTGCCGAAAGTTGAAAAATTCCATGGAACTTATGCACCAGATTGCGCGAAATCGAAGGATTTACAAAAAAAACAAAAAAAACAAGGGCCCTGTCCTTGACCCACCACAAGGGGGCAAGCCCCCTTGATCCCCGTCGTCCCCCAGAGACAGTCATTGAATGTATGAAAGACATTCTCTATGCTTGGAATGTGCACTATGAATTGCATAAAGGGGTTGTGGAATCCTCAGTAAGAGTAATTGGTTGTAATATCCATTATGGAGGATGAAAATAAAATCTCTCACCTTAAACTATTTATGTTTACAACATAATAATTGTATGCTTGGGAAAGTAGCAAGAATGAATGCTATACACACACATATATATATATTGAATTGCTACTTGGTGAGAATATCATAGCTAATAATTGCTTGTGTGCATGGTAGAGAGGCCATGAAATTGGATCAACTATGATGTGGAAGAGGAAATTCCATGCTATAATGGGGAATTGGAAAGAGAGAATTCCTTAACTCCTCTCTTGTTATTGTATTTATAATTATGAAGTTGTCATACATATAAATTATGGCATAAGAATGCTGAAAATGCAAGAGATTAGATAGATGAAATGAATAAGCACTAGATGGAATATTAATAAACATTGCACAGTGCATGTGAAAATGTTGGTGCATGTATATGATATTGCATATTGGTGAAATAGTGAGGTTTTACATATGCAATGAGCCACTTAAGATAATTATGGTCGTTGCTAATAATTAGTTGTGTTCTCATTGGTTGAAGGACCAAAGACAACCGAAGCATGGCTAAAGATGTGGATGATGTTGCTGCATATGATCAACAACCTTATGAAGAAAGGTTGGGGCAACAAATCTATGATTCAAGAGGTTGGTGGTGGGTTGGTGAAATCCTTGTAGGAGACCAACTGATCAGGTAACATTAAGCGATGTTAATGGGAGCCATGCAGGTAATGGTTATTTGTGCTTAATTGCATGAATGTTGAGAGAGTATTTGGTAAGATCCCTTCTACTATGTTTAAACTATGTTGATTTGGTTTGCATGTGGTACTGAGTGCCTGAATGTGAATGTCATCCTACTGAGTTGGTGAGGTGTGGGTAAGTGAAGGCAAGGATCCTTACACCCCATAGTTGCTTAGAAACCTCAATGCATTCATATGAAATTATATCATGCCATTTGTGTATATTGGTTGTGAGTTTAACAACCAAAGCAAGTAAAGACTTATAGTAATGTTGTGGTAGTGCATTCCATATGAGACAATCATGGGTAAGGCCATGATGTGGTTGGAATGTTATTGCTATAGTACTACACAAGTATCCCATGAAATCCCTATTGGTGTTAATTTGGGATGAAACTTCTTTTCCAACGACCAAGGAGTGAGTAAACTCTTGATGTGTTGTTCGGGTGGAGAACGAAGGCACCCATATAGTTAACCAAGTGATTGGGGAGATGGTTGGGTAATGTGTTGAGGAAATAGCCATACTTTCCAAAACATCATGGGAAAAGGAATGACATGAGAGTATAGTATTCATGAATCCATGTAAGAGGGCATTGAGTGAGTGCACATTAAAATAATATGTGAATGTTGTAGGTGTGCATGCATATGTGTGGGTGCACATGTTGAGATGCGTTGTGTGAATGCATGGCTATGATATATATGTCTCGTTGCAATTAGATAATAGATGAAATGGTGAACTATTGTCAATCCTGAGACCATTTCATGAGCTGCTGTGAATGCAGGAGAATGATTGCATGAAGAAGATAGACATGTTGATGGGCTACCAGAGGGCTACTAGAGTGCTCTGTTGGAAGGACATAGTTGCATAAAAAGAATATGGCCGTGAAGTAATGAATATTGGAGTTTTTATTTAAATTGCAGGGATAATGTGACTATGTCTCGCAATTTTATTATGATAATGATGCATATATATATATATATATATATATATATATATTTAATTGCATTTCAAATGTTAACAACTGAAAGTGTTTGAATTATCGAGTGTTATAATTTTGGGATCACTTCAGTGACTGTTGTAGCAATGAGAAGATTATTTGCATAGATACTCACAACGTGTTTGGATGATTCAAGTTTCAGATTTCAGGTAGAAAAGTCTTGCGTATGACAACGAGGATAAGTCCATAGTAAAGATCGGGATCTACCATGTGCAGAAGCCAAAGGTTATGAGAAGGTTCTCATGGTTGTGAAATTTAACTTATGCATGAAATAGATTTGTAAATTTTAGGTCGAAATTTGTCTAATAATTACTAATGGTTGTTTGGTTTCTCTAGAATTGTGTTAAGAGGAAGTGTTGTAGGTGGATGTTCATATTATGGCAGCAAGTGTAAGACCATAATGGACAGAGTGATACCACTTACAAGAGCCAAACAATATGAGGATGGCCTCATGGTTAAACAAATCAATTTCTGTAGGAGACAAATTGTAAATTCATGTTTGAATTTAATTATTAATGCCATTGATTGATTAGGGAAATCAGATTTGAATTTGATTGTCAAAATGTTGCCGACTGTTTGGATGTTTGAGGAGTGTGTCAGGAAGACACGTTGTAGGAAGACCATGTGTGATGGCCTGCAGAAGCCATACTCCATGAGAAGGACCCCATGCTTTGGAAATGGGTTTCAGGTGAAACGCCATTGTAAATTTTGATAATGTCTCAACTGAACTGCATGTTGGAAAACCATGTGAGTGAGACAGTAAAATTATGCCAAGAAGGCATGAGTGGGTTATGGAACGTGAAAAGATTGAGGTGGCAAACCGAAGGACTATTGACTTAGAGAAGGGAGCCCCCATTATTCGCAAATGAAGAAAAGATACATCTGTAAAACGAATGAGTATTTTGTAACCCTAACTAAGAATATACATGTTTGGTTATTAGATTTAATATGCAGAGCATGTTTTATTATTTCATTATTATTCCAGATTGATTGAGTGTGACTAGGTCCTACATGGCTCACATCGGAAAGGGATGCATACCTTTCGGCTGCTGGTTTATGTTAGGGTTGTCAATATTGACTACACCCTAAGGAATGGACGCATCCCTGGTGTTTCAATACTTGATAGTGAATGTTATGAAATATGGTTACAATTTTAGAGCAGCAATATTGATGAGCCTTCTTATCCTTCTTGTGCTATCAGCTTACATAGGTGCAATTTGGTGTTGCATGTTCAAAGGCAAAGTGAAGAAAGGGTACTCAAGAAGAATGTATGGGCAGTGGTAACCTTTCTATGTTCACACTAAAGGACACTAGAAGGGATGGATAGAACCAAGGATTTGTGTAGTAGAAAAGGGGTATCATCCTTGTGTAGTGTGAGTGGGTATTGTGGGGCCATGCTAGCCTGCAGTCAAGAAAGTCACATATAGAGTTCCTAAAGGGAACCGCTGGTTAGCACAGGAGAAGGAGTGCCATCCTTGTGTGGATGAAGAATTGATGTGTGTGTGAAGGGCAATGGTGATATTGATGAAGGCATAAAATCTCTATTGGGTCAGCAGTAAGGTGGGGTACCGAGACTAACTGAAAACCCTGAGATGCCTATGGCTCCGTAGTAGAGCCTTGACCTAGAAATGGTCGTGGTGCAGTTTCCTTCCATTGGCTGATGACCCAGACAGATGTGCTGGCTTGGCAATGGAGAGGGAAAACCAGGTATGGGACTAGTTTGGCACCACCAATGCTTGGTAAATCCAAAGAGTAAACTGGTTGGGCATTAACTACTTGATGTTGTGGAGCAACATGTGTGCTCGCTAAAGATCCACCCCACAGGTGATCCAAAGCTTGTAAAGCAGAGAAGGAAACCTATGGAGTAGCGAGGAACCGCCCAATATAGATAAGTATTTAATTTTCATTCATTTTTTCTTCTTCGGATAATTAAAATTTCATGACAAGTCTTATGACAACCAAGATGATACGTTGTTGTTTCTCTGTTGGAAACCTTGGTCACTGCAGGAAGCAAGGACCCTGAAGGCACCATAAATGATTCGTAAATCTAGTCGGTGCACTGGTTGGGCATTAAATGTTGTGGAGCAGTCGGTGTGCTGGCCAAACATTCCTTAAATAATTGATAAAACCAGTCGAAGTACTGGCCTAGCATATTGCTAAATGGGATGTCTGATAAATCCAGTCGGAGTACTGGCCTAACATATTGCTAAATGGGATGTCTGATAAACCCAGTAGGAGTACTGGCTAGCATATTAATAAATGGGATGCTCGATAAACCCAATCGACGTACTGGCCTCGCATTGCCTATTCGAATGGTTGTGGAGTAGCTTGCATGCTGGCCCAACATTCATTATTGTATCCATAGGTGATCCAAGGCTTGTAAAGCAAAGAAGGATCCTGTGCAATAAAGTGAAGACATCCAATATAGATAAGTATTGGTTATCTTACAACTTCTTGCTTATTTAAACTCTTGTTTAGAGATAAACCCGATGAAAATAAGCTAAACATGTGAATTGATTCAATGTTTGAGTGTAGGTATTGTTGGAAGTAGGGACTATGAAGGCATCCTAGGGATGCATGTGGACATGTGACCGTCCTAAAGAGATCAGTATGAGAAGTAATGAAAGATGGTGCTAGTGGAAATGTGTGGGTCCTAGTAGCCAAAGGTTCTGTAAGCAACAATGGGAAAGGGTTCCCTAGTTGAAAATCCTTAGACATACCTTAGACACTAAGTGTCATAGCCAAGAAAGGGAAAGTCAAGCATTCACATTGAAGTGAAAGAGGCTAAGGAGCATGAAACCACAGTGGTGGTGTAGCTCTGGATTGGAACAATACTAAGAGGGGGAAACTCTTACTCTTCTCTTTCCTTTTTGATTGATGCATTTCATAAACAGAGGATTGTTAAGTGCATGTCATAGCTAAAAATAGATTGTGTTTAATTGATTGAAATGAATTGTGAATGGTGAAATAGTTATTTCCCTGTGAAAGAATGAACATGAATGAGTTCATGTGTATGTTGGGAAAGCATGAAAAGTGTGGAAATGTCATGAGTAAAGCATGGACTCAGAATTGGCTGAGAATCCGCAGTGAGAATTCATGGCATCTTGTGGAGAGTTTGCGGTAGGTAAATTAATGCTTTCAACGTTTCGAGCCATCCTTGTCTCATCATCAGGCATCGCTAATGTCCTGATGATGAGCCAAGGATCATCAGGACATTAGCGATGCCTGATGATGAGACAAGGATGGCTCGAAACGTTGAAAGCATTAATTTACCTACCGCAAACTCTCCACAAGATGCCATGAAAGCATGGACTCTCCATGTCAATTGGGAAAATAATTGACTGATTTTAATATTATGTTATGCTTGGCCTAATAGGAATTTCCATGATGAATCTCACAGGTGAGAAATTTGAAAGCCATTGATTGCAGCTGTTACCAGCCAAGTGTTGCTAGTGAGCAAAGTGAGAGCCAGTTGTGCACATTGGCCATGGAAGCAAACCATAGGCTATGGGTTTTGGATGAAAATATTCCTCAAATAGTTGTCAGGACAACAAGAAATATGGTAGCCATGAAATTCTAGACTTGTAGGTCAGTTGGAAGGTAAATAAAAGAAAGGGATTACTGTGGAGCAATGCCCACCTGTAGATCTGGAAGATCAAAGCCATCAGGAGCAGCTTGTGGAAACCAAAGGACTTGGTTCTGAAAGTTCAAAGTAAAAGATGAAACGTAGGATGGACCTGCCACATTTTGTGAATTTTGGACATGCGTAAATTGGGTATGTATTCCTAAGTGTTGGAACACCGAGGACGGTGTTATTCCAAGGGGGAGGGGATTGTAATATCCCGATTTTGATCCCATTGCATTAAAATGTAAATGAGGTAATATTGTTATAAAATCGTGGTGAGGAGCTCAAGGCCAAGGCCCCACCATCGATTTAGTGATCCATATTGTTTACGTGTTAGCCATGCACAATGGAATTGCAAATATCATGTAATTATGCATTTTAATGAAATACCCATAACTAGCTATGCAATGCAACAAGAGATGGGGGCATGATTTTACAAAGAACTGGGAGGGAAAATATTTATACCCTTGAACCAATCAAGTCAAGCCAAGTGTAAATGAGAGAACCCATAAACCCTCAACTACCCATGTTGAATTTTGTACCCAATCATTTATTTATTCCAAGAGTTGGTTGAAGTAGTTAATGCCTTGGGGAATGGAGAGGTATGGTTGTCCAAATTCGGGTATGGGCAAGCCACCCTTCATGGAAATTCCTGTTTGGCTTCCTTGGCAAGAAAAGAGCCACGGAATTGCTTCCCAAGCCATTCTTCACCCATTAGTTTTTCTCGCTCACGAGTTGGGAGCTACTTGGGCGTTTTCCTCCATGGTTTTGTTGTGTTTTTCTTCATTTTTCTAGCTGGGAAGGGCGTTTTTGTTTTGGGATAATTGTGGGGAAGAGAAGAAATCGATTTGGGGGTTTCATAGAGGCTGTTTTGGTCATCTAAATGCTCACATACTTGTGGGAGAAATTAGTTTCTTCCCTGGGGTTGATTTCCTCTTCCCACAATTCGTTTTTGGGTGTGCCACGATTTGGGAAAACCCATGGACCCTATTTTGTAAATTCCATTGTTGAAAATGTGTATCCATACCCAATATTTGAGTTGCTGTGTGTAAGAGAATGTTGGGGTTGATATGGGTGTCCATTGCTTTGGCTGTGCTGAGCTTGAGAGTCCCCTTTCCCTTGTAGAAATCATTCCCAGCTCGGGGGTGGTCTCTGAGTGCGGAAAGAATACAAGCTGGGCAGAGACCTATTGTTGGGTGGAACGTTGCAGTGACATAGCTAGTTGCTTGGGACAAAATTACATCAAGATGAGTATTCTTTATGTGTATTAAACTCTGCTATGTTATTTAATTATTGTCTGTTATGTTTATGAAGATCAATGCATGTTAGATATGCATGTAGTCGATATTGCTTCTGTTGTGTTTATTTGAGTCATACACCTGCACATGTGTTTTTATTTACATGAATTTGATGAAATGGGCTGAGTTTTTGTAAGAGCCCTAGAATTCGGTATCATGTTCCCTTCCTTGTGTTGGATCGACGGGAGGGGACGTGACAAACATGGTATCAGAGCTATCCTGAATATGACAACTTTCACAAGGTAAAACTCTCTCTCTTCTCCCTCCGGCAAGAAATTAGGGTTTCTATCAAATTTGGAATTTTGGAAATCTGATTGCATAGAAATTTGCACCTCCCTAGGGCGCATCTATTGAGCCCTAGATTAAAATTTTTGAGTGGGTAGATCTCCAGGAAAGTCAAACCCTAGTTTGACTTTGGACCAGAAAATTGCAGAAAACCAGAAAACTGCAGATCAGAATTTGGCAAGTCAATTTTGAGAGGTAAAAATTTGGAATCTCCAGAAACCAAGTGAACCAGTCAACTCGCCTCAGTTAAGCACATCTCCTGCTAAGGTCAGTTTTGCATTTTGAGAAATTTCATTTTTTGGTGACCTCCTGGATAAGATGGCCCCAAGCACTAAGCTTGAGGATAAGCTATAAGGAATAGAGAATTTTCAAGCATGGAAATATAGGATTGGACTCATTCTTGAAGAGAATGATCTTTCCAAATACATCAAGGAAGAAGTTGCAGAACCTGAAGAGGATGAAGCTAAGGAGAAGCACAAGAAGGACCTGATTAGGGAAAAGAGGATCATTGCTGATTCTATCAAAGACCACTTGATTCCTCAAGTGTCATCCAAGAAGACCCCAAAGGAGATGTATGATTCCCTAGCGGAAATGTATGAAGGAAGGAACACCAATAGGAAGATGAATTTGAGAGCTCAATTAAAGAGTACAAAGATGTGCCAAGAAGAATCCATCCAAGACTACTTCACAAGGGTCTCCCAGTTCAAGGAGCAACTAGAAGCCATTGGAGACTCCCTTGATGAAGATGATCTAGTTATGATTGCTCTCAATGGTATCACTAGACCTTGGGATTCATTCATCCAGACTATGTGTTCCAGAAAGGAAAGCATGAAATTTGACATTGTATGGGAAGATTGCATCCAAGAGGAGGCTAGAGTAGCCAATAAAGAAGCTCTACTTCAAGAAGATGATCAAGCTCTAGCCACCCATACCAAGAGAGGAAGAAGTCAATGTAACTTCAAGAAGGAAAGCCGCAAGGAGTCTCAACCTCCCAAGAAGTTCCAAAGGACAAGAGGAAACAATCCAAGAAGAAACTACTCCAACTTTCAATGTTTCAATTGGGACAAGCTAGGACACATTGCCAGAAATTGTCCATTGAAGAAAGAAGAATACAAGAAGAGGAGCAACAACAAAAGACATCATGCACACCTAGCTGAAGATGAATATGAAGAAGAAGAAGGACCTTGAAGAAAACAAGCAAAAGAAGAAGATGCAGAAGAGTATGTATTATTCTATGCACTCTCTAGGTATGTGACACTTGGAGAAGATACATGGCTTATTGATAATGGTGCTTCAAAGCACATGACGCGACAAAAGAAAACTCTGTCAAAACTTGAAGAGAATAACTCTCCTCAGTTGAAGGTATCATGAGGAGATGACTATCAATATCCTATCAAAGGAATTGGCGAAGTAAGCTACAAGCTTGATTCTAGAACTCCCACGAAGATGAAGGAATTCTTATATGTACTAGGTTTGAAGAAGAATCTACTTTCTATCTCAACATTAGATAAGAAAGGATATATGGTTGCATTCATATATGGACAATTACTTATGTGGCCCAAAGGAAAATCAATTAAATTTGCATTTGTCATTGGTAAAGAAGAAAGAGGCTTATATAAACTCAAGGGACATTAAAAAACAACCCTTGTTCATGAGACCACTAGCCCAAGTGAATTATGGTATAGGAGGCTTGCTCACAACAACTACAAAGCACTACCCCATGTGAGCAAAGTAGTGACAAGATTACCATATTTGAAGATCGATAATGAAGGCATTTGCAAAGGATGTGCAAAAGGAAAGAATATCAAGTATCCATTTCTGAAGAGTGAGACAAAGACTAAAGGTACGTTGGAATTAATCCATTTAGATGTATGTGGTCCAATTCCCTTCACATCCTTGAGTGGTTATGAATATTATGTTACATTTATTGATGACTATTCAAGAAAGACATGGATATATTTCTTGAAATCAAAGGATGAAGTATTTGGAAAATTCAAGGAATTCAAAGCCTTGATAGAGAATCATTTAGAAAGAAGAATCAAGACACTCAGAACAAACAATGGTGGAGAATATACTTCAAAAGATTTTGAAGCCTTTTGTAAAGAAGCTGAAATCAAGAGGGAACTAACTACTCCCTACAATCCTCAACAAAATGGTGTTGTGGAAAGAAAGAATAGGACCATTATGGAAGCAATGAAGACAATGATACATGATCAAGATCTTCCAATGCATATATGGGATGACGCAGCAAGGATGACATTTTATGTACATAATAGATTATCCCATAATGCCCTTGGATTCAAGACTCCAGAAGAAATGTTCACAAGAAAGAAGCCTGAAG
Organism: Larix kaempferi; assembly: GCA_027924585.1. NCBI lineage: Eukaryota > Viridiplantae > Streptophyta > Pinopsida > Pinales > Pinaceae > Larix > Larix kaempferi. The sequence continues at coordinate 5,945,197 of BSBM01000049.1, read as the reverse complement.
TGAGAGACCTCAAGATATTTTGTTGCCCAGTCTATGTTCACATACCAAACGAAAAGAGAACCAAGTTGGACCTTTCCGGAAAGAAAGGAATATTTGTTGGATACTGTGAAGTCTCCAAAGCCTTCAGAATATACATTCCAGGATTCCATCACATGGAGATTAGTAGAGATGTAACATTTGATGAAGAAGCAGCTCTCAAGAGATCCAGAAAGTTCCAGCATGAAGAAGTATATGAAGAAGATGTACCTCCCAGAAATGTAGAAGCTGCACCCTCCCCCAAATATGAATCACCAGAAGACCATGATATGCTAAACCTCAAGAACCTCCCACTATGAATATGTCACAAAAGAGAAAGCCTGCTTGGGCAAGAGAAATTATACAAGAAGTAGAGAAGTATGGAGCTCCAGAAGGCTCCACGAGAGTAAGCAAGAAGCCAAAACCATTTTTCAGTTATGTGGCTTTGATGTGTGATCTTGTAGATCAAGAACATACCAGTTATGAAGAAGCTATACAGAAGAAAGAATGGGTGGAAGCAATGACGGAAGAATACCAATCAATAATGAAGAATGATGTTTGGGATATAGTTCCCAAACTAGAAGGCAAAAGTGTGGTATCTTCCGAATTGGATATACAAGATAAAACATGCAGCTGATGGAAGTATTGAGAATACTAGGCAAGGTTTGTGGCTAGAGGATTCTCTCAGAAAGAGGGAATTGATTATGGAGAGACATTTGCGCTAGTAGCAAGGTACACTTCCATTAGAACCATCATGGCACTTGCATCCATGATGAAGTGGAGTTTACACTAGATGGATATGAAGTCAACTTTCCTGAATGGTGTGATTGAGGAAGAAGTGTACATAGAACAACCACAAGGATTTGAAGTTGAAGACAGATGGAATCATGTATGCAAGTTGAAGAAGGCTCTGTATGGATTGAAGCAAGCTCCTATAGCTTGGTACGGAAGGATAGATAACTTTTTGATGAGATTAGGCTTTACTAAAAGTAAAGTTGACCCTAACCTTTACTTTAAGGTTATGGGTGATGAACCTGTCATATTATTGCTATATGTGGATGATTTATTTCTGATAAGAAATAAGAAACAGATTGTAGAGTGCAAGAAGAAGCTCACTGAAGAATTTGAGATGAAAGACCTTGGATTGATGCACTATTTTCTAGGGCTGGAAGTATGGAAGAACCCAGAAGGAATATTTATCAACCAGGGAAAGTATGATGTGGAAATCCCAAAAAGATTTGATTTGTTGGAATGTAAAGCCATGGCCACACCCATGGATACCAACCTGAAGTTGTTAGATGATGAATTGTCAGAGTTAGTGGATGTGACTCAATACAGACAGATTATTGGGTCGTTGATGTATCTGATGAATACCAAGATAGATATATGCTTTGCGTGAACACCCTGAGTCAGTATCTAGTTGAGCCTAGATGTGTTCACCTGGTAGCTGCAAAGCATGTGATGAGGTACCTGAAAGGTATGATAGAATTTGGTCTATACTATGTTGGAGATCATGACTACAGATTGTATGGTTATATAGATGCAGATTGGGCTGGAAGTGTCTCAGACAGGAAGATCACCTCAGGTGGATGTTATTGTTTGGGATCTTCCATGATCTCATGGTTTAGCTAGGAAGCAGTCCAGTGTTGCTCTCAGCACAACTGAAGCAGAGTATATAGTAGCTTGTTCTGCTAATTGTGAATCCATATGGCTTCGAAAATTGATGTCAGGTTTATTTGACCTGGAGTTGGATACCATGGTGATTCTATGTGATAACCAGAGTTGCATAAAGATGACAGAGAACCCAGTGTTCCATGACAAGTCAAAGCACATAGAAATACGATATTTTTACATACGGGATATGGTACAGAAGGGAGCTATAAAGCTCCAGTATGTGAGCACTGATGAGCAATTTACTGATGTGTTGACTAAGCCTCTGTCTTGAGTGAAGTTTGAGTACTTCCGTGACAAGCTTGGTGTGGTTCGAAAGGACCTTCCTCGAAAGGGGGAGCAATAATGATGATGTTGCAGTGGGATTGTATCATCCCTGGACATTAGTCCTAAAGTGATCTACAGACTTTTGTCTCCGTGATGTGTTTGGGATTGTATCATCCCTGGACATTAGTCCTAAAGTGATCCACAGACTTTTGTCTCCGTGATGTGGTTGGGATTGTATCATCCCTGGACATTAGTCCTAAAGTGATCCACATACTTTTGTCTCCGTGATGTGGTTGGGATTGTATCATCCCTGGACATTAGTCCTAAAGTGATCCGTAGACTTTTGTCTCCGTGATGTGGTTGGGATTGTATCATCCTTGGAAATTAATCCTAAAGTGATCCTCAAACTTTGTCTCAGTGATGTGGTTAGGATTGCATCATCCTTGGACTTATGTCCTAAAGTGAGAGGGATTGATCATCCCGTAATTGGATAATGTGTGTTGCAGGTTATGTTGTTGCAGATGATGTTGTTACTGATTGAAAGATCAAGAGTTGTTGTAGACGATCAAGCGATCGAGTGCTGTAGAAGATGAAGATCAAAGATGAAGACTCAGTGCTGTAGAAGATGATGCTCCAGTACTGAAGATGTTGAATATGTTCTAGTAACTGTTCCAGTTGCTAATATTGTTGAAGAAAAATTCTGATGATTTATAGATGTATCACCTTGATGTTGTTGATGATGCTCTCCCTCCTTACTACTATAGTTGATGTTGATGTTGTCATTAGAATACCCTTCTCATTAAGGGGGAGTGTTGAAATATTGTAACTTCGAAGAATATTCTATTGTATTTTATTATTATTTATTCAGAGATGTTTTATTCGTCTGTCGTGATGTTATTATTGTATTTGGACATCATAGAGTCATGAGGTAAAACCTCCTTTGTAAGTCAGGTCGATAGAACCCTCCAAAAAGTAATATTATGTTGTTTTGAGTCTTCCTAGGTAAGTCGTCCCTGTTAATTTTGTTGGGGACGACCTAGTTAGTGAAAAATTCAAGTGGAAGATAAAGTATAAATAGGAGTGATGTGCACCTCATTTGGACACACACACACTCACTTGTGTAAATCACATAGGAGAGAGAGAGAGAGAGACAGATATCTTCAAGGAGAAGGAGCACTTGTTTGGGGTTTTGTCTTTGTACTTTTGATCATCTATATTGAGGAAGTTGTTGTTGGGTTTTCTTCCCTTAGAGGGTTTCCCAGGATAAATCTGTGTCTATCTTGTGATTGTGTTTCTTCTAGTGATACTGTATATGCTATTGTTGTGAAATTGAATTGAATAATGATGTTATATATCTTAGCATATTGAATCTTAACATCATCTAGAACAGAACATGGGCGAAACATTTGTAGCATATCCACCGGGTCCTCAACACTCTGCAAAAAGACAAGTTATACGCCAATCTAGAGAAGTGCTCATTTGGCATGGAGAGGGTTCATTATCTGGGATACATCGTGGACGAACATGGTGTTCATGTGCATCCGACCAATATCCAATCCATTCGCGATTGGCCAACCCTGATAACTCTCACAGATCTTCGCAGCTTCCTAGGCCTTGCCAACTTCTATCACAGATTTGTGTTGGACTTCTCTAATATTGCTTGGTCCCTTATCCAAGTGACCAAAGGGGGATCTAAGGCCAAGTTCATCTGGTCCAAGCCAAAACAACAAGAATTTGAGGATATTAAGCAACACTTATGTTCGACGCCCATCCTTGCCTTACCAGATCTACAACAACCCTTTGAGATTGAGACAGATACTTCGGACCATGCTGTTGGTGCAATCCTCACTCAGCATGGCTATCCAGTGGCATATCACAGTGAGACACTTTCAGATACAGTCCGCAAGCACCCCATCTATGACAAGGAAACGTATTCCATTGTCCAAGCCTACTGCCAATGGAAGCATTACAACCATGGAAAAGAAATGATCATCCACACTGATCACAAGCCTCTGCAGTTCATGTAAACCCAAGGGAAGTTACATAATGACCTCCACCATAAGTGGTCCACTTAATTGCAACAATTTTTCCTGAACATTAAATATAAGAAGGGAAACACCAATCAAGTTTCCGATTTCCTCAGTTGACCTCTAGTAGTAGCACTGACCATGGTGCTCAAGTCTTGTAGGCACGAGACCTCCGGGTGGCCCCGACTATATAGTAGTGATCTTGAGTTTTCTCCCATCAATCAAGCCCTGTGTGCAGGCACATCCGCGACAAAATTTCATCTCCAGGAAGGATTTACTATGCCACCTGGGCCATCTCTGTGTTCCTTCAAGCGAGCGTGCGAAGATGTTTTGGGAAGCGCATTAAGTAGGGTGGCATGGCACTTCGACATCAAAAAGCCGGTGGACATATTGCAAAAGCATTTTTATTGGCCCAAGCTATGACAAGATGTTGGCCGATACATTAGATCCTGCACTACTTGTGCCATCACGAAACTTGTTGTAAAAAATCAGGGGCTGTACACCCCTCTTCCCACTCCTAATGGGCCATGGGAATCCATCTCCATGGATTACATGTCTGGACTACCTTCAACCAAGCATGGTAATGCCTTCATGTTTTTAGTCATGGATCGCTTCTCTAATATGGCCATTCTGATAGCTTGCAAGAAGAACATCTATGCTGAAGCCACTGCTAAGCTCTTCTTCGAGCGTGTTTGGGTTCATTTCGGGCTGCCACAGACTATCATTTCTGATCGAGATAACAGGTTCCTAAGCACTTTCTGGTCCAACCTATGGCCATTGATGGATACCAAGCTCAATAAATTGTCTGCCTTCCACCCCCAGACCGATGGGAAAACAGAGGTAGCCAACAAGATGATTGTGCATATTCTGAGAATGTACGATTCTAAACATCCCCGCACATGGGATGAGAGCCTTCCTTATTTTCAATATAGCTATAATAGATCCCTTAATAGCTCTACTGGCCACACCCCTTTTCAAGTGTTCCTAGGGTTCCAACAACTGGCCCCGATTAATGTAGCTCTACCCATTGCATCCACATGGGAGGAATCTACCCATGCTTAGACTGAGGTTGATAAGGCTGCCAGATTTGTTGAACGAATCCAACACATCCGCCAACAGGTCCATGACATTTTGGAAAATGCCAACACTAAGTACAAACAGCGACATGTCCAGCATCGAGTTCCACACAAGTTCCAGGTGGGTGATAAGGTTTGGTTGCATTTGCAGAAAGAGAGGCTTACATGACCCCATCATAAGCTTCGTCCACTTCAATATGGGTCGGACACCATCACCAAGGAAGTTGGTGACAATGCCTTCGAATTAAGCATTCCTCCATTCCTTGGCCTGCACCCAATATTCAATGTGGAGCTCCTTCGCCCATATTTTCCACCATTGTTGGTCACCTCGAAGGTGGCAGAGGAATTGACACCTACAGAGCTTAATATCGACTGCATGGAACATGCAACTATTGATCAGATCATGGATACACAGGTTAAGGGAACCCACCAGCAGACGATCCAACTATATCGGGTTGTCAAAGCAGGGTAGCTACTCCACCAAGGAAAGTGGCTCACCAGGAGTCAAGTCCAACAGAAGTTTCCCCATTTGATGGGGGCACTCAACGCAATGGAGACCATTGCTTCCTAAGGGGGAGGAATGATCTAGATGGATGTAGGTGTCCACCCACCTATTCCACCGGTTCAAAACAATTTTCCATTTTGGCAGTTTTCTAGTAATTTGTCTACAGTTTTTCGGGTCTCGAACTTCCGAGGCCGTTTTGAGGCCCTAAATGACGCTTTTTGTAAATTCGGGGGGGGGGGGGGGGGATGGTTACTAATATAAAACATTGGTTTCCAATGGCATCCATTATCCCCCAATTGGAAGTTGTAAAGTGCAGATAGACCTTTCCAACGGGCTATCAAGCGCCCCAAACAAAGATCATATGCAAAACTTATGACCCTAGGAAGTTGACTATTCAACTAACCACCTTGGGGCCGCAAAATTTATGATGGTTAATCTTCTAGGGTTATTTTTTTGGATGTTTAGGGTTATTTCCCTCATGCTTATGGTAAATCAACTCTTTGAACCTCTTCTTGTATTCAACTTGTCACGAATGAGTGTAGCTGCCACATCTCTTCTCAGAGATATAGCTACCACCATTCTAGCTGCTTTTATTTTATAGTTTGTTTTATTTCATTCATTTTAATAGAATCCAAGTTTACTGTGTTACTATGTTTCTTGCCATATATCTATGTATGTGAACATATATATATATATATATATATATACACTCTTTCATTTCGTTCTCACATAAATCCGGATCAGGTACTCTTGTAAGATGGTGGGAAACACATAAAGATGATATACATGATTGGGCCATAACTGAACTAGATCTAATGTTTGGGTTCAAACCTTCCAAGCATGCCAACCAAGTTGTAGAAATCTATATGTAGACAAATCCATTTTCTCACATTGATTAGTGAGAACAACAATGACATGTAGATGGATTGCAACCATAATTTTGGGCTCACCAGTTCTTCCACGAATCAGGACCCATCCCTAAAGCTTGGTACTCACATGAAAGAACATGACGATAAACAAGGTGTTTATAGAAACTAAGTGTTTATGGGTAATCTACTCAAGCGGGCTCAAGCAAGATCTCCCTAGTCCAAGTGGATCTAGAAAAAATAAATAGATAACACAACTTACATTCCTAGATCAATAGAGATGCAAGGGAATAGGTAGATGACTTACCTTAGATTTGAAAATCCTTTCCTCTTTGTTGCTCCAAGCTCCAGGGCCTTTAGATCTTGAGCTGCAAAACCTTGTCAAGCATATGGAAACAAGCAAATAGTAAAAGCATATCTAAATACGAATATATCTAAGCTAACAGTCAAGGAAGAAAACACTAAATATTATCAACACAACAATATTTATGGAAAGAGTTTGTATTACTGTAAGTGATGGGAAATACTTAGAGAAAGATAGTCACAACCTAAGCCTCAACGTCATAACTTCCATGTAACAATCCAAGCCAAGCCTCCAAAGGATGATGTTTTCCTCCCAAAGGATGAATATGGATCACCTAGGATAATTCCACTAGCATGAGAGTACTATAGTCCTTCCTCCGTTCTCAATGGAGAGAGAGGTCTTATTTATAGGGTTAAATGGATAGAATAAGTTGAGGATCAAGGGGAGAGGTCTAAGGGATCTTCCCATTACGTTAGGGGACATAATAACAACCTTCCTACCAACTAGGGATAGACCTCCATGTCACCAAGCTTCGAGAAGTTGCTCGAAGCTCCTTGTTATACACATTAACCAACCCTGGCGCACCTTGCATGAAGGAAACTAGCGCCAGGAAGGGGTCAACGCAACTTGCAAATGGGAAATAAGAGCCAATGGCACACTCTGCCAGAGAGAATAATGCACCAGCCATGGTATGGCGCCTCTTGCTAGAAAATAAGATGCGCCAGTGCAAGTAGAAATTGTGGAAACACAAGGAAAGCAACATGCTTTGATGTTTTTAGCCAAGGAAACTTCAGGGATTCAGGGACGGAGTTGACACATGACTCAAGATGACGAGATTTTGGTGTAACAAAATTCCCCCCAAAGCATGAAGTTGGTAAAATAAGACATGTGAAATCCTTTGTAATATGAAGGATCGATGACAAGGACTTGTTGGATGGAAGAAACTGTTGTAGTACAAGAGACTTTGAGATACTAGTCTCATATGACTCATAACATGGCTTCCGACCAATACACTGCAGATCCATGGTAGTAGAGACCCACAATCATGGCTATTGGACACAATCGTAGATCCATGATGAGATGATAACACAACCACGACCAATATAAAGTGGATCTGTGTAATATGACTCAAAAAAATCTCCATCTCAACCTGGGTGAGATTTATGACTTAACCCAGGGTCTTCAAGTCGAACCCGCAATGATACGAATCTAACCATGTTATTACAATTTCTTGGAGTCGAACATGGTAGAAACCACTTGATTACCGGTCAATGATATATACCGTTAACAAGTGCAAGGGAAATCACCATTGATGTCAATGATTCCTAAGGTATCATAGTACATACCATCGAATGTGAAACAATGAGCTAAGGTTAAACAATCGATGGAATCTTTCAATAAAGAGCCAATGATGTGAACTCATGTTGAAAGCGAGGTAACCTGCCATTGAGGCATACAGGCCCAAGGTACTTGATTGATTTCTACAATCAATCCTCGGATGATGTGTTGAAGTCGACAAGGATGAATCTGTCGAAGGAGGGCCATGATGAATCCCCCATCATCGACACGAGACACGATCACATATGTTTGGAGTGAATCAGACAGTAATGTGTAAGACTGACTCAAGGACGACCGACATGATGGAAGGTGAAATGACTGCAGATAGTGAATGAATGACCAAAAATCCTCTTGAACATGGGCATGGAATGACTTGGCATTATTGACATGACAAGAATAACACCGACTCCCTAATGCAACTGATGTCAGAAGCATTCTGTGGATGACCTAGAGGAGTGGCAAGATTCATAAGACCAGTGAATCGGGGATAAACGGATTACCCAAGTACTGAATGCATATGCAGATGAGTGCCATGTTCAAGAGTGACTATGTACTGCTGTAATTAAAGTGAAACACAAAATATTTCCTTTTCCACATCATGATTGATGAGTGCCTCTTTTGTTTTTTAACAAGCTTGAGGAGGGCAACATATGCTCGGTATAGCTCATCCTTTGGACGAGTCCAATCCCAAACGTTTTACGAACCTTGGATAGGAGGGGTTCGTCCCAAAATGATCCCTTCGATGTTAGATTTTAACGAGTCCAAAGAAGGTAAACTCAGTGTCATTTCATGTTTAGAGAGTCTGAAAAGAACTAAAGAAGATTCCAAAGGTTCTTTTTCGTAAAAGTTAGTCTCATCACCCAAATAAGGATAAACCAATGTGAGAGAGAACTCTTCTAGTCATGCTCGGCTAGAGTGCTCCTTTTTTGTAAATAGTACCTTCTGGTCCGAAAAAGGGGTAAACTATCACTCGAAAGACGATCATTCAAATACTTTTACAAGTGTGAAAGCATCAAGTTTGCTTGGCGATCTTTTCGTATCTAGGGAGCTTGAAAAGAGCTTAAAGGAAGACTCCTGTGGGGTCACTTTTTCGTGGGAGTTTTACGAGCCCGAAAAAGTGATAAGTGATAAAAGATAACTCGGTAACTTATTCTCATCGTTTTACGTGCACGCGAAGGAACAAAGAGTAAGCTAGGTGTCATTAATGTCTAGTTTTAACAAGCAAAATAATAACACAAGAATGATCGAAGAGTTGTTCACACCTGATAACAGGTGTAAGATGACCACAATTGCAACAAAAAGCTTTAACACGACACTTTACTTCACCTGTAGACTCCAAAAACTAGGCCAGAATGATCAATTAGGCATTTAGACATAAAAATAATCCCAACTATAGCAAAAATAACCCACAAAAGAATATATTAAAAAGGGAATATTCCATTTTCGATATAAAAAGGGCAAATAGTAAAAATTAGTTACTATTTATTTTTACCAAATTGGGAAGGTGAAAAATACCATTTGGAGCCGATTTTCAAGTGTCGATTGCGAGAGTCCCGGTCAACCATTTTCATCGCTGTCAGTGTCAGGTAGGCCTAAACCTTGTCCTCTTCATTTTCAGTGGAGTAAAATTGATTTTCATTTCCAGTTTATGAGTTTTTGGCTTGTGTAATGGGGGGGAAACGCACCTTCAAGATGGTGCACTTCCCCCTTATAGGATTTGCACCTAGGGCTTGCTGGCGCAATCCCTGTAAGGGTGTCTTGCGTTGATGGTGCCCTGTCTATATGGATGGGGGTGTGCCGGCATAAGTTGGCCCCATGAACTTAAGAATACAAAAAAAATTGATAAGTCGAAAAGCTGGGCACACTTCTAATGGATGTTTTATTGCTGTTTGGACAGGTTTGGGAAAAGAAGATGGTCCAATGGAGAGAAAGAGAGCATGAAATGGATGATTCCCAAGCGGCCAAAGATCCCCAATGCATGAATGAATTGTGAAATTGTGGCTACTAAAGTACTTTCATATCCAAGGCATGAGGGCGCAAGTACCACTACTGGAATACTTTACCAGATGCTGGGATCTAGAGCAGGAACACTTCCGGGTTGGCGTACATACATTGACCATTGATATCGAGGATATCTATTTTTTGACGGGGTTATCTCGACGGGGAGCTCCAGTGTCTTTGACAGGATCACGAGGGAGTGATCGAAATACTGAGGAGGTAGTGGCACATTGGTGCACTCCTGGTACGTAGACGGTTGGAGGGAATATCCCCATCAAAGATGTGAGGGACCTCCCATTACGCACGGTCTTGTTCACTATTGAGACGGTGGAAGGGAGTAGAGCTCCTCTCCTGGACATCAAGGCCCACATTGTATGCGGAGGAGTGTATGGATCCTACAGTTTTCAACTGGTGCGAGGGACTCCTCGTGTCTCTCAGGGAGCAGCTCACCAAATGTCGTCAGGGTGAGCTGAAACAGTTTGGATATGGGTCGGTCGTGGTATCACTCTTCCTAGAGCGGGTTCTACATCTATGCCCGCAGTTCAAGTTAGATGATTTGGATCCAAGGGATCCTCACATGGTCCGATGCTCCGAGGTGATGGCCCGCCATAGAGGTAGGGGTCCTATCATTAGCTACGGTCCTCCTTTTTTAGATGGTTGAGGGGACATCTCGTCATGGTAGAGGTCTACCCCTACGAGGGCACTAATTTCAGAGGAGACCTAGACTCAGTTCTTCCCGAGGACATGCAATGGGGAGATCTAGGTAAGAATGAAAACTCTGTTGTGTTTTTTCATTTTATGATTTTTAGATGTTTTTGGAGTAGTACTGATGATTGATACATGTTTGTGCAGATGTTGGTCCATCCGGTCCAATGGGTGCTTCTCCAATTGCGCGGAGAGGAGTAGTATGAGAGATGGAGGCTACGGATCAAGATGCCATGGAGGAGCTAGATGAGCTGGAGGAGAAACTCCAGCGGTTGACTCTGGATATCCCAGAGCCACGTGTACACAAGTTGCCTCGTCGCTACAAGCAACATACAGTTGGGGTGTCCGAGCATTTTGGTTTACTACTTAGGAAAGTATCTAGGGCCATCGCTTGCTATCATGAGCATCCTAGGGACTAGGCTCATGTATATATGTATGTATTGAAAGCCATGGGCTTAAAATTTTTGTAGCGAAGACCTTTACTGAAAGCTGTTCTGCTTCAGATTTTGTACCAGTACCACATTTTTGTATTTATAACGACATGATATATAAAACTCTATTTGCGGCTCTATATACTGTGTTCTATTGATGATTATGGTATCTTGTACATGTTTTGCTTATACATTATGGATAATTTACATGTTGTGCCATTTTTACATCTTTTGAATAAAATGTTTTACGAATGTGAAATGTACCAATCTAATATATAAAATTGGCCAATGAATCAACAATAATGTTAATCTCTCTAGGGTTATGCAGGTATTGAATAGACTTAAAAGACCTCTCCAAGAGATGTACTCATCGAAATAGACAGAGCAATGTAGGATCGCGGGTAACATAGATATGGTTAAGGTGGGAGACCACTAGTTGTGAGTCAAGGTGAACAACAACATGGTTCATACCTAGGGAAAGAGCGTCAGTTAAGACTCCAATCACCACATGATACTCAACGACGTTATTGGTTGCATACCCTAGACAAATCCCTCTTGAACTAATAAGTTCACCGGTAGGAGAGTAAAGTACCCAAGCTGCCGAAGCGAGGCTACGGGTATGCCGACTGACGCTGTCTGCAAATCCAACACATGTTGCCATTTGCACATTTAGGCAGAACATGGTATAAGTGTAGAAACAAGATCCTAACACACTCAAGCAAATAGTCACACCACACAAAACACAAATCATCTACAATATATACATAGCACTAATGCATAATATCGTTTCAGGAAGAGCCCATTGCGAGGTTCCCCCAAATATATCCCATTGTAGTCTTCGAGCTCATATGCTCCTTTCTCCAACACGCGTTTGACCATATATGACCATGCCACATGGACTCAAGCTTGCCTGCCCCTAGTTTATTGTGTTTTTGGTCGTAAGTGAGGACCAAATCACCCTCGTTAAAGACACAAGGTTTGACGGAGCTGTCACACTGGGCCTTGACGTGCTTCTTATGAGCTTCATTAGCCAGAGCAGAATCACAGCATATTTCGTCGAGTTTCGCTAGGTAGAGGAAACGTTCTTCCTCGGTGGTGGTATTCTGAAGGAGTTCAACAATGAGTTTTAGCGATGGAATCTCGCACTCTATCGGAAGCACTGCCTCTAGTCCATAGACCAATTGAAAAAGCATGAAACCAGTGGCAGTTTTTACGGAAGTCCGGTATGCCCAAAGGGCTGAAAAAGCATATTGTTCCAATTGGACTTTGTTATCCCTACCATCCATTGGATCATGGTTTTCAAGACCTTCTTGATGGTCTCTACTTGTCCATTGGATTGAGGGTAGTTGGGAGTTGAGTTTTCATGTCGAAAACCCAAGCTAGCGCTTAATTCGTCCATCATCTTGTTATGAAAATGAGATCCATGATCAGTGATGATGGCTTGTGGGACTCCGAATCGTGCAATAATATGGTTGAACATGAAGAGTGCAATAGTTTTGCCATCTTCCTTGTATGTAGGCATAGCCTCGACCGATTTGGTAAAATAGTCAACGACAATGACGACGTAACCATGCCCCCCGGCCGATGTAGGCTTACAATGCATGAAATCTATGCCCCATTTTGCACAGGGGCCGACGACAATAATGGGATGTAGTGGGGCTGGATGAGAGTGCTTTTTATAATGAAAAAGCTGACAGGGGGGACACTTCTTGATGACTTCAATACAATCTTTAAATATAGAAGGTCAATAGTATCCAGTGTGTAATATTTTCAAGGTTTTAGCCATCCGAGAAAGGTGATCGCCACATGCCCCTGAGTGATAGTCATTCAGAATGTGTTTAGCCTCCTCATGGGTTAGACATCGTTGGAGGATAGAATCCACACCACAACGGTATAAGGTATCACCGATGATTAGGTAGTACTTGGCGTGGTGACGAACATGACGACGGTCGTTGCACGATAATTGAGGACTGAAACGTTGGGTTTGGAGATACAAAGTGATATCTCCATACCATGGGTCAGAAGTACTAATAAGGAACAAGGAATCGTCGAGTAAAGAGTCCATGGACTAAGATTTTGTATTAGTACAGGGAAGATCGCAGATAAGCTCCACAAAAACCAAAGAATATTTAGACTTGGCCTTCTCAAACTGGAGGTCAAATTCTTGAAGAATGACGATCCGGCATGGATACTTGCCCCTTAGTACCTAACGTGTGAGGACGTGGTACATAGGGTTAGAGTTGGAAATAATGGTGGTAGTGCGGAGGAGGATATAGTGGCAAAAATTTTGGACAACGATGATCGCTGCGAGAGATAGTTTCTCAACATGTGAATATCGCGTTTCGGAGTCAATGAGACCCTTACTCAGGTAGTAAATCACATGTTCCGGGGTGTTGCTATCCTCCTGAACCAAGACCATAGCGATTGTGGTAGTGGAAGCAACAAGATAGAGGATGTATTCCTTGTGGTAGTTAGGTGGTTGAAGCACAAGTGCATGGGTGATAGCATGTTTGAGGTTATCGAAGGACCGCTGAGCATAGTCATCCCAGATGAACGGTACGTACTTCTTTAACAATCTCATGTATCCTTGCGTTTTCTTGGTGAAATTACATACAAAACACCTTAAGTAGTTTTCCTTCCCCTACAAACTTTGTAGTTCCAGTATATCAGTGGGGTATGGAAGAGCGATGATGGATTCCACCTTCACGAGATCAATGCGGATCCCATCTTTGGAAATGATGAAGCCGAGGAGGCATCCAGAATCGACACAAAATATGCACTTGTGAGGGTTTATACGAATGTAAATGATGGGAAATACTTAGAGAAAGATAGTCACAACCTAAGCCTCAACGTCATAACTTCCATGCAACAATCCAAGCCAAGCCTCTAGAGGATGATGTTTTCCACCCAAAGGATGAATATGGATCACCTAGGATAATTCCACTAGCATGAGAGTACTATAGTCCTTCCTCCCTTCTCAATGGAGAGAGAGGTCTTATTGATAGGGTTAAACGGATAGAATAAGTTGAGGATTAAGGGGAGAGGTCTAAGGGATCTTCCCATTACATTAGGGGATCGAATACCAGCCTTCCTACCAACTGGGGATAGACCTCCATGTCACCAAGCTTCGATAAGTTGCTCGAAGCTCCTTGTTATCCACATTAACCAACCCTGGTGCACCTTGCATGAAGGAAACTAGTGCCAGGAAGGGGTCAACGCAACTTGCAAATGGGAAACAAGAGCCAATGGCGCACTCTGCCAGAGAGAATCATGCGCCACCCATGGTATGGCGCCTCTTGCTGGAAAATAAGATGCGCCAGTGCAAGTAGAAATTGTGGAAACATAAGGACGACAACTTGCTTTGATGTTTTTAGCCAAGGAAACTTCAGGGATTAAGGAACGGAGTTGACACATGACTCAAGATGACGAGATTTTGGTGTAACAAAATTTCCCCCAAAGCATGAAGTTGGTAAAATAAGACATGTGAAATCCTTTGTAATATGAAGGATCGATGACAAGGACTTGTTGGATGGAAGAAACTGTTGTAGTACAAGAGACTCTGAGATACTAGTCTCATATGACTCATAACATGGCTTCCGACCAATACACTGCAAATCCATGCTAGTAGAGACCCACTGAACACAAGCATGGCTACTGGACACAATTTTAGATCCATGATGAGATGATAACACAACCACGACCAATATAAAGTGGATCTGTGTAATATGACTCAAAAAAACTCCATCGCAACCTGGGTGAGATTTATGACTTAACCCAGGGTCTTCAAGTCGAACCCGCAATGATACGAATCTAACCATGTGATTACAATTTCTTGGAGTCGAACATGGTAGAAACCACTTGATTACCAGTCAATGATATATACCGTTAACAAGTGCGAGGGAAATCACCATTGATGTCAATGATTCCTAAGGTATCATAGTACATACCATCGAATGTGAAACAATGAGCTAAGGTTAAACAATCGATGGAATCTTTCAATCAAGAGACAATGATGTGAACTCATGTTGAGAGCGAGGTAACCTGCCATTGAGGCATACAGGCCCAAGGTACTTGATTGATTTCTACAATCAATCCTCGGATGATGTGTTGAAGTCGAAAAGGATGAATCTGTCGAAGGAGGGCCATGATGAATCCCCCATCATCGACACGAGACACGATCACATATGTTTGGAGTGAATCAGACAGTAATGTGTAAGACCGACTCAAGGACGACCGACATGATGGAAGGTGAAATGACTGCAGATAGTGAATGAATGACCAAAAATCCTCTTGAAAATGGGAATGACATGACTTGGAATTATTGACATGATGAGAATAACATCGAAGCCCTAATGCAACTAATGTCGAAAGCATTTTGTGGATGACCTAGAGGAGTGGCAAGACTCATAAGACCAGTGAATCGGCGATAAACGGATTACCCAAGTACTGAATGCATATGCAGATGAGTGCCATGTTCAAGAGTTACTATGTACTGCTGTAATTATAGTGAAACACAAAATATTTCCTTTTCCCCATCATGATTGATGAGTACCTCTTTTGTTTTTTAACGAGCTTGAGGAGGGAAACATATGCTCGGTATAGCTCATCCTTTGGACGAGTCCAATCCCAAACGTTTTACGAACCTTGGATAGGAGGGGTTCGTCCCAAAACGATCCCTTCAATGTTAGATTTTAACGAGTCCAAAGAAGGTAAACTCAGTGTCATTTCATGTTTAGAGAGTCTGAAAAGAACTAAAGAAGATTCCAAAGGTTCTTTTTCGTAAAAGTTAGTCTCATCACCCAAATAAGGATAAACCAATGTGAGAGAGAACTCTTCTAGTCATGCTCGGCTAGAGTGCTCCTTTTTTGTAAATAGTACCTTCTAGTCCGAAAAAGGGGTAAACTATCACTAGAAAGACGATCATTCAAATACTTTTACAAGTGTGAAAGCATCAAGTTTGCTTGGCGATCTTTTCGTATCTAGGGAGCTTGAAAAGAGCTTAAAGGAAGACTCCCGTGGGGTCACTTTTTCATGGGAGTTTTATGAGCCCGAAAAAGTGATAAAAGATGACTCAGTAACTTGTTCTCATCGTTTTACGAGCACGAGAAGGAACAAAGAGTAAGCTCGGTGTCATTAATGTCCAATTTTAATGAGCAAAATAATAACACAAGAACGATCGAAGAGTTGTTCACACCTGATAACAGGCGTAAGATGACCACAATTGCAACAAAAAGCTTTAACACAACACTTTACTTCACCTGTAGACTCCAAAAACTAGGTCGGAATGATCAATTAGGCATTTAGACATAAAAATAACCCCAACTATAGCAAAAATAACCCACAAAAGAATAAATTAAAAAGGGAATATTCCATTTTCAATATAAAAAGGGAAAATAGTAAAAATTAGTTACTATTTCTTTTTACCAAATTGGGAAGGTGAAAAATACCATTTGGAGCCAATTTTCAAGTGTCGACTGCAGGAGTCCCGTAAACCATTTTCATCGCCGTTAGTGTCAGGTAGGCCTAAACCTTGTCCTCTTCATTTTTAGTGGAGTAAAATTGATTTTCATTTCCAGTTTATGAGTTTTTGGCTTATGTAATGGGGGGGAATGTGCCTTCAAGATGGTGCACTTCCCCCTTACGAGATGTGCGCCTAGGGATTTCTGGCGCCATCCTTGTAAGGGTGTCTTGCGTCGATGGTTCCCTATCTATACGGATGGGGTGTGCCGGCATAAGTTGGCCCCATGAACTTAAGAATACACAAAAAATTGATAAGTCGAAAAGCTGGGCACACTTATAATGGATGTTTTATTGCTATTTGGACAGGTTTGGGCAAAGAAGATGGTCCAATGGAGAGAAAGAGAGCACGAAATGGATGATTCCCAGATGATTCCCAAGCAGCCAACGATCCCCAATGCATGAATGAATTGTGAAACTGTGGGCTACTAAAGTACTTTCATATCCAAGGCATGAGGGCGCAAGTACCACTATTGGAATACTTTATCAGATGCTGGGATCTAGAGCAGCAACACTTCCGGGTTGGCATACATACATTGACCATAGATATCAAGGATATCTATTTTCTGACGGGGTTGTCCCGACGGGGAGCTCCAGTGTCTTTTACAAGATCACGAGGGAGTGATCGAACTACTGAGGAGGTAGTGGCATGTTGGTGCACTCCTGGTACGCAGACGGTTGGAGGGAAAATCCCCATCAAAGATGTGAGGGACCTCCCATTATGCACGATTTTGTTCACTATTGAGACGGTGGTAGGGAGTAGAGCTCCTCTCCTGGACATCAAGGCCCACATTGTATGCGGAGGAGTGTATGGATCCTATAGTTTTCAACTGGTGCGAGGGAATCCTCATGTCTCTCAGGGAGCAGCTCACCAAATGTTGTCGTGGTGAGCTGAAACAGTTTGGATATGGGTCGGTCATGGTATCATTCTTCCTAGAGCGGGTTCCACATCTATGCCAGCAGTTCGAGTTAGATGAGTTGGATCCAAGGGATCCTCACATGGTCCGATGCTCTGAGGTGATGGCCCGCCATAGAGGTGGGGGTCCTATCATTAGCCACGGTCCTCCTTTTTTTAGATAGTTGAGGGGACATCTCATCATGGTGGAGGTCTACCCCTACGAGGGCACTGATTTCAGAGGAGACCTAGACTTAGCTCTTCCCGAGGACATGTAGTGGGGAGATCTAGGTAAGAATGAAAGCTCTGTTGTGTTTTTTCATTTTATGATTTTTAGATGTTTTTGGAGTAGTACTGATGATTGATACATGTTTGTGCAGATGTTGGTCCATCCGGTCCAACATGTGATTCTCCAATCGTGCGGAGAGGAGAGGTATGAGAGATGGAGGCTACAGATCGAGATTCCATGGAGGATCTAGATGAGATGGAGGAGAAACTCCAGCGGTTGACTCTGGATATCCCAAAGCCACGTGTACACAAGCTGCCTTGTAGCTACCAACGACATATAGTGGGGGTGTCCGAGCGCTTTGGTTTGCTACTTAGGAAAGTATCTAGGGCCATTGCCTGCTATCATGAGCATCCTAGGGACTAGGCTCGTGTAGATATGTATGTACTAAAAGCCACGGGCTTCAAAATTTTGTAGTGGAGACCTTTACTGAAAGCTCTTCTGCTTCAGATTTTGTACCAATACCACATTTTTTTATTTATACCGACATGATATATAAAACTCTATTTGCGGCTCTATATACTGTGTTCTATTGATGATTATGGTATCTTGTACATGTTTTGCTTATACATTATGGATAATTTACATGTTGTGCCATTTTTACATCTTTTGAATAAAATGTTTTACGAATGTGCAATGTATCAATTTAATATATAAAATTGGCCAATGAATCAACAATAATGTTAATCTATCTAGGGTTATGCAGGTATTGAATAGACTTAAAAGACCTCTCCAAGAGATGTACTCATCGAAATAAACAGAGCAGCGTAGGATCGCGGATAGCATAGATACAGTTAAGGTGGGAGAACAGTAGTTGTGAGTCAAGGTGAACAACAACATGGTCCATACCTATGGAAAGAGTGTCAGTTAAGACTCCAATCACGACGTGATACTCAACGACGTTATTGGTTGCATACCCTAGACAAATCCCTCCTGAACCAATAAGCTCACCGGTAGGAGAGTAAAGTACACAAGTTGCCGAAGCGAGGTTACAGGTATGCCGACTGACGCCGTCCGCAAATCCAACACATGTTTCCATATGCACATTCATGCAGAACATGATATAAGCGTGGAAACAAGATCCTAACACACTCAAGCAAATAGTCACACCACACAAAACACAAATCATCCACAATATATACATAGCACCAATGCATAAAAACTTAAGCATTATTTGTGGAAAGATATTCATGAGATATTCTGGGCATCATTTGGAAACAATTTGCACGAGTGGATATCACGACTCGTAGAGAGGAAAAACTTTTTTCAAGGGGGAGTACCTATAGAGTGGACTCCAGAGCTCACTGCGCAACTCAAAGCAATATACAGCCCATTGTCGCGAGCAGTCGATTTCTGGGTTCATAGCATACTTGAAGGATTTGTAAAAGAATTTGCTGTAGACACGCTGAAATCCTATAGCCAAGCTGAAGCATACTTTTTCGAAGGATTCAGAGGTAAGTACCTGAACAATCTTAGTATATACATTAAAATGGTTTTATCTGAGAAAGGAGTTTTAAGAATGCAGTAATATTTTTGACTCTGTCATGGTAGAAAGTATATATAGTGACTCTGACGAAGAAACCCATAATCTGAGAAGTGGAAAGAGATACAAGTTTAATAAAGAAAAGAATCCTGGAGGACCTGGACTCCGCGTGAATACCGAAATTCCATGTGACCTTACCAATCAGAACATGCCACCATCAGCCACCATCCATCTTATTACACCTCAGAATCCGTCGATTGCAAATACCGCGCCACCCCTATCTTAGAACCCACATGCTGTGAGCATAGCGCAGCCCACCCCACAAAACATTGATACTGATAGCACCGCAGGAGCAGGTGCTTAGACCATTCCGACTCAGACTAGTCCAGTTCAGAATACCTAGTCTCAGAATATTCCGCAGAGTAATATCCCTAGCACTATTCCGAGTACCGCCTTTATTTTTCTGTTTAGAAATCCCCACAAAATCATAGCACTACTCAGGGTGCTACCCAACCAGGAAGGAGAATGACAGATAATGATATAAAACTACCGATATTCAAAGGAACGGGTCTAGAAGAGCCTGATCAACATTGGTTTCTATACGAAGCTGTATGGAGTGTAAAGCAAGTACAGGATGATGCTGTGAAGAGAGCGCAACTCATCACTACTTTCAGAGACAGAGCATTGCATTGGTTTATGAAATATTCTCAGGCACAACTGAGAACCCTAACAGAAATCAAGGCTGCACTCATAGCAAAGTTTAAGAAACCAAAATCTGAGTCACAGTGCATAACAGAGTTAAAAGAAATTAAACAGAAACCTACTGAAAAGGTCTGGGAATTTGACCAGAAATTTAAGACATTGTTGGACCAAGTGAGCTTTGTTATAGCTCCGCAACAGCATCATGAATGGTTCATCACTGCACTGTTGCCGCACATCATACAACTATTGATGCAGCAGAAAGTTGCATCGTAGGAAGAGTCCTTAGAAATCGCGATGAAGCTAGAGGCTTCGCCGATCGGTGAGACTAGCTCTGGAATGTCTTAGATCCAGAACCAGTTGACCACCTTAACATTAGAATTGCAAGGTATGAAGAATGGAAAGGAACAAAGATATGAACAAAGGCATGAGGTATGGTGTACAGGATGTAAGGGAGAAGGCCACACCAGAGAACATTGCCCCTTATTTCTAGATTTTTTCAACAGTGGTGTGTCGAACCCAATGAATCAGAACCAAGCACCATGGTGTGAAATCTGTAGAACCAGAGGACACCAACCTGAGGACTATTATCTAATACAAAAATATGTAAAGACACTTAGAAACTTATACTGCAATTTCTGTAAATCAGTTGGACATGATGAATCCAACTGTCGCGCATATGAGCTTATGAATGAAAGAAAGTGAGATATGGAAGCGAAGCGAGGTGCTGGAATGTACCGTGTCCAAGAAGAAAATCAGCCAAAAAAAGAGAATCCCCACTATGATCAGGTTGGATATAGAGGCCGTGGTGGTGGATACTGCGGGTGAGGAAGAAATGCCGGCCCAGCCCAAGGAAGAGGCCGTGGCCAGGTAATTTGTTATAATTGTGGCTAGCCAGGCCATGTTTCTAGAGATTGTATAAACCCTTGCACCACGTATAGTTACTGTAAATCATTTGACCTTGTTATTGAAGATTGTCCTGTGCTAGAGGTAGAAATGCAGAAACGAAGAAGGACAGAACCACCGAATCCCAACATTCAGTTGATCGCAGCAGAGAGAAGAACTGTGGATCCAAGTCTAAACGTGGTAACGCGTAGTGGCACTGATACAGGAATAGATGGAGGCATAGAAGCTTCAACTTCGGGAACGCATGATCCTAAACAAACCACTAGTGAACCCGTATGGATTAGAAAAGCTCCTGTGAGAACATCGGGTCTGGACCTTCAGAAAAATAAAGGAGCATTTACAGAGGCATGAGATATCCTTAGAGAGTTAGCACATGAGTCAACGAGAATCCCGCTGTGCAGTGAAGTAACGCAAATAGAGGATATGCCAGGGGCATATGATCACACGAGCACTGCAACAGATACAGGTACCTCTGTTGCGTAGTTCCTATGAAGCTGCATGAAGTTATTGAGAGCACAGATGCTATGGTGGAATTTGAAAAAATATTCAATCAGTATGAGCCACGAAGTGAGAAGGGGGATGCCCATGGCGCAGTCCATAACATTAGGAGTCCCAAAAGAACATGAAGGGAAATGAGATTCACTCCACAGATTGGGGACTATGAGATGGATGACATCATTCTTGATCTTGGATCTGAAGTAAATGTCTTAACCAAGCAGACATGGCAGTAGATGGGCAAACCTAAGTTACAGTGGTCACCTATACAACTACGAATGGCTAATCAAGGGATAGTTATACCTTTGGGGAGGTTACCCAACACCATTGTTGACATTGACGGAGTGCAAAGCTATGCAGATTTCAAAGTGATTGAAATTGTGGATGATAGCCATCCTTATCCGGCACTACTGGGTATCGATTGGGCAATGACTAATTCCACCATTATAAATTTGAAGACAATGAAAATGATATATGAAGGCAATGATATAAGGGTCATTGTGCCATTGGACCCTTCGCAGGGTGAACGAGATGTTGAACCAATTCAGGAGGAATCCAGAGCCCAAGACTTGGACCGTATTTACAAGATGACAATGAATGTTGTTGATTATACTAATCCAATTGTGGATGGAACACTCAACTGGCGCTATGACAGTTCTTGCATCTCAGACTCTGATGCAGGACTGGAAAACTGGCAAAGCAGATTGCATTAAGTATCTTCTAGGATATATCAGATTGCATTAAGTATTTTCTAGGATATATCAGATTGCATTAAGTATCTTCTAGGATATGCGCGACGATCATGAAGTCACTCCACTGGATTGGTAAAAAGGTAACTCCAATCCCTCCCTACTTATGATGGTTTATATAATGTTTATTGCTTTATCAAAGAATATCCTACATCAGTTGTAGATGAATATCGAGTATCAACATTAGATATGGCACTGCGCGAGACACCTGCTAGATGGTGGGCTGCGCATAAGCAGATACTGACAACATGGGATCAGTGTAGAATTAAGATGCAAATCAGGTTTGCTGAGAAGGTTACACTACCTTTTGAAAAATATAATGGGCAGACGGATCCAAGGGATCATATTAAAACTTGTTCATAAGCTTGGGTGGAAAGGCCATAGATAGAATGGGTGCACCTGTTTGTGCACACGTTGGAGGAACCGATTCCAAAGAAGTGGTACCTAGACCTGGAGTTGCGTAGGAGCACAGAGGACTGGTCTGTCCTAATTGCGAGCTTCCAGCAGGATTTCAGCTTTGAAGACGAGCATCCAAGTATCAATGATGAGCTACAGGTTATAAAGGAAAGAATATTCAGACCAAACTACACGCAGGGGAACGTGACACAGGGGAACATGACATTGGAAGAATTCTTTGGAGCAGACCGCGTACCTGCGCGCCTACAACTGGAATGGGAAGAGCAACTACAGCATGCTCTTGATTGTTATAACCTCGCTGAAGAACCCTAGGATAAAGCAGACAATGATGAGGAGGACCAGCGCAACATAAAGATACCTGAATCAGAGGGTGCGCGTGAGGTAGAAGGACCTCCACTGGAAATCTTGGATATGAGTGGACCTGTGAAAACAAGAAAAGTGAACATTGGCACCAGTGAAGAGCCAAAGTTCGCAGCTATCAGAGACTATTGGGATGAAGACACAGTTGAAGAGGTCGCGAGCATACTACAGGATTATCGATAATTATTCCCGACCAAGTTCAGAGAGATGAAAGGTATTCTGGGAGACTTAGGAGTGATGAAAATTCCTCTTAATCCTGGCGCGAAGCCTGTGAAGCAAAGACCGTATAGACTAAACCCGCGCTACAAAGAACGAGTTAAGGCAGAACTCGGTAAGATGCTCGATGCAGGGATCATTGAGCCGGTTGAAGAATCTGAGTGGATAAGCTCGATGGTTATCCAGGATAAGAAAACAAAAGGTGAGATCAGGATCTGTGTGGATCTCCAAAAGCTGAATGATGCGTCAATGCATGACCCATTTCCTACTCCTTTCACAGACGAAGTACTTGATAATGTTGGAGGGACTGAGGCGTATTCTTTTACTGATGGATTCTCTGGATACCATCAGATCAGGATTGATCTCGCAGATAGGCACAAGACTACTTTTGCTACAGAATGGGGGTCGTTCTAGTACACCGTGATGCCTTTTGGTCTGAAGAACGCACCTACCATATTTTCTAGAGTGGTAGTCGCAGCATTTAAAGATTTTATACATAAGTTCCTAGAAGTCTATTTTGATGATTGGACTATTTTCGATTTACTGAAGAACCATGCCGCGAACCTCAAGATGATGCTATGTTACAACGTAATTTTCCACCTGGTGAGTATCAGCATTCTTTGGCCTGCAGGATCCATTTCACTGACTCAGATCCAATTTATATCCTTCAAACACACTATTTCCTCATTTTTTCCCTTGTATTCTTGCTGCATCATTACAGCGGGCATACCCGCGAGTTGCATCACTATAGCTCGCGGGTAGCATGTAAAATGGTAAAAATCACTAGTTAATTACTTTTTACTCCCAAAAAGCGGTTATTGGGTGACCTTTGACCCTCCATCTGCCCAAGAAATGCCTCGATGTGTCCTTTCACTTACCTTTGAGAGGACTATATATTGAGCACATATGGCTTATGGACGGGAGGAGAAAGAAGAGCAAGAGAACTCTAGTGGATTTTTTCCCTATCTTGAGTCTACACTCATTGATCCTTGTAGTTGTGAACCATTATGTTCACCTTCCAAACTCCTTTCATAGTTTGAGTTTTCCATTCATGGGGGATTGAAGTGGTGGAGGCACAAGTGGATTGATCCAGATCTTGGTTCAGATTGGTTGCTGGCAAGAGGTCGTATCACATTGTACTTCTTCTTGTTTATTAATAGAAATACTCATATTCTCGTCCATTAATGTTGTGAATATTGTTTATTCTACATTGGGTTGCATTTGCTTATAATATCATGGACCATTGCTATTGATGATGCTAATGTCATTTATATATATTATGTACTTGTTGTATATTGGCTGTCAAGACTAATTTGCAGATTCAAGTGCACAATTTGAAAGCTCCAACGGGGATCTGCATCAAACGTTTGGATCGAGGTTGGTTATATTCTTCATTATCTTAGCATTGCCATTTATATAGCATAATACTGAGAATAGAGTTAATTTCTGGTAGTCAGCTGTCTGTTGTGGTCTACCCCAAGCCATTGTGAGTTTTCTCCAACACAGAAATGGCGACTCTGCTGGGGAAAATATCCATGTTTGGGGATTTTTAGGCATTAGTCCTTATTTAGAGTTGCTATTTGTCGAAGCTCTATGTCATTGATTGGCCGTTGAGATACACTATAGAAAACTTGCTTTTTTTGAGCCATTGGACTCTTTATTTGCCAATTTGCTTTTCCCTACCCATGGGCTAGCTTAGCTTTGCCCGCGTATACCTGCCTCTGTTTACTCTACTTCTCACAGGTATTCCTTCGATAGTAGCGTATAACTCCGGCTTTGGTTGTTTTATGACCTTTGGTTGTTGCTGGGTTGGTTTTGGTTGATCCTGAGTCTTTGTTGGCCTGTTTCTTGACTGTTCCATGCGTTGGTTGTGACAAGAACTCTTCTTTTCTCTTGGTTGAACCTTGTTGGTTTTTCTACCCATCTTTGGATTTAGCCTTGTTGGTTCTTTCCTTTCGAGCTCATTCCTTTGGCTGAGTCTTATTGTTTGGTATCTGCTGGGTTGTCTTAGTGATCTCCTTGGCATATCAGTGACTAGATAGTAGGATTTTGCTTGCATTTTTCATTTCCTTATACTAAAAAATACAAAAATAATACATATAGTTTTGCATTTTCCTTTTGCTTATAAGAGAAAATACAATTTTTTTTTACTTTCATGTACTGCATCTTGCATTGAGTGCTTACTGCCTTCATTTAGGTTCTGCCTGTGCATAGAAAATATAAAAGGATTGCATTTTTATTTCGAAACCGTTGGGTTGATTTTGCATGCTAGTGACATTGTTTTATTGGATAGATGAGTGTAGGATTTGACGATTTTGCATACTATTGAGTCATACACATCACTAGTTTCACGACCATATCCCTTGTGTAACCACAACCAATAAAATTAACACTTAATCTTAAAATTGATTAGACCGATTTTATTTATAGGGTACACCAACTAGCATAGGTTTAGAGTCTTAGAATAGATCATTGTGAGTTAACAATCAAAGACTACTAGACGAAACATTAGGTGTTTGACCCTGGAGTGGAGGAATCCATGGTATATATCGGTGTTCTCAGGAAGCTCTACTCAAGCCAGAGTTAAGCACGAGGTTGGTTGAAGAGATATCCCTTTGATACCGGCTGAACGTGGGAGATATTTCCAGGGTTTGTTCGTATCTGGGGGTACCGGAGGTTCATCCTCTTGTGCTTCAGGATTAGCTACCTTTCCCATACGATGGATCCCACATGTGACTATCCCCCTGAGCATTGGTTATATTGCAGTGACCATAGTTGCCTTACCTAGGTATTGCATAGGGTACTTGCAGTGGTTATGTTGTTTGTGTCTTGAGTCAGATAGGGGCCGGACAACACCGTTGCCGTTGTATAGGGACTTGACCCTGTGCACGCAGTGAAGTCTGGGGGCCGTTATAACTGATTCGGTTACCTCCGGCTATAGTTTGGGAGTCTCAAGCCTCTCCTAGGTGAGACATACCGGCTCTAGTGTCGGGAGCTCATTTATCCACTCTATTTGTCTGCACTTAGCTGTAGTTTCTCTAGGTGTGTGCTTTTGATTTACTATTTTTGATCGATAGTTGGCCATAGGAGATGTTATGATTTGATATTCTCTCCGGAGATATCATGGCACAGAGTCCTACTCTCCGCCGATCCCGTCGGTTAGCTGGTTTAGAATCGGACGAACTTTCACGCCGTGTTGCTCGGGGATGCCGGCAGGCTTCCTCCGAGTCTTCGGATTCTTACGAGACATATGTAGCCGACTTTATGACGGCTGCACATTCTGACACGAAGGAAATCCCCACGATTCCATCGGGTGGAGTCAAACACACTTCAGCCACCCCCACACCTCGAGAGACCTGGGGGGGTGATCCACCTGAGACTCAACCTGGTTCGATTTGGCCGAACCCACTTGAGAATGATCCGTTCGATCCTTCGAATCTAGATAATTATCTTTATGGGATGCCAACCTTACCTGAAGACGAAGATCTTGTGATCAATTTTAACCCGTTCTCATATAGTATGCTCGGTTTAGCACAGTTGATCCTCCCACTGATTTTGGTAGTCATGCTGGCACTAGTCATGGTGTTAGCAACACTGCACCCATTGGGGGCAATACCCTCGCCGGGGGCACCACGTTGTCCACTCACACACATAATATGAGGACTGGTCATAATCCTCCTAACAATGCTAATGTTGGAAGAAGATCACCTCCTAGGACTGCCCAACCTAATAGGAACATTGTTCGAAACATGACTCGCCATCCACCACCTAGCACACATATCACTACCCGTCAACCTAGGACCACTTTTGCGAACGTTAATGCTCCTCCTAACCACGGGGGTGGACATATACCACACACTTTTGCGTCCACCACCGCTACTAGTAATACTAATGTAGGAGGTGGGAATATATCTTATCTTCATGGTCATAACATCACCATTCTTGCTACTAGTAACACTAATGTTGGGGTTGGGAACACTTCTCATGCTCATAGTCACCACACAACTGCTCATGCTAATTCTAATGTTGGGGGTGGGAACATACCTCACCATTATGATCATTACAACTTGACTCCCACTACGAATAGTACATATATGCCCATACTTATGGCGGTAACCCTTTCTACAACACAGTCGGTGCTGGCCACCAGTACAACCCACCTCAATATGGTGCCCAAAATACTTATATGCTTGCTTAGTCTCATACGGGTCAAGTCGGAGGAGGTTATCAACCCTATGGCCATGGTCAAGCTTATGGTCCGCCAGGTCCTCATTATCAACAGTTTAATGCTCATGGTCAAGCTTTTGGTCCACCTTACAATTCGGTTCCATTCAACCAACCTTTTATGGGAGCTTATAATCAAGATTTCCAGCCGCAACTCCCGTTCCTTGCATGCTTGAATCTTCTAGATATTTCAAAGCTCATGAATGATCAGGTGTGTCACGACCCTAATTGGCCTCCGGTCCCTACCAAGCTCCCTTCCGACATTCCTAAGTTTGAGGGGAAAGGTGGTGAGGATCCAGGTGATCATGTCACAACGTTTCACCTTTGGTGCTCTTCCAACTCGTTGAATCACGATTCGGTTAGATTACGACTATTTCAACGCACCCTCACGGGGGCAGCCGCGAAGTGGTATGTTGAGTTGCCTGGGAACACTTATAGGGGATTCAATGAGATTGCTTTGGTTTTCTTGGACCATTTCTAGTTGCCGGTTCGCTATGATACTGGTACTGAACTTTTGTCTACCTTCCGTTAGAATAAAGCTAGACATATTTCTGACCACATTCAAGAGTGGCGTTGGTGGAAGAGATTAGTGAAAGGCAACATTCCTCCAGAATTTCTGTTGGAATGGTTCCTCAAGTCCTTACTCCCATACATTGCTAAGGATGTTTCGATGTCCAACATTGTGACTGAGGAACAAGCCATCTTGAAAGTCCAGCAGTTAGACTTACTATAGTCTCAGTCTGACATTTTATATGACATTATACTTGACGCACCGAGAATACGCCATGAGCCCAAGTCAGTTCTTGGACCGCATGCCGATGGCATCGTGGGATCCGCAAGTACTCGCCTTGTAGATTTGGTGGCCAATCAAATGCAAAATTTGTTGCTAAACGAGTCTACTCCCGGACAGTTTCACACCTTGTCCACTTCCACCCCGTCATCTAATGTACACAATGTGCAATCAAAGAAACCGTTAGGTAACCAACAACTTGGTGGTAAGAAAAAGGGGAGAAACAACCGTAGGGGTGGAAACAATGGGAATAACAATAACAACAATCGCAATACTCCTCGTAAAGAGAATGCCAACCCTCCTCGGGAAGGCAGAAATGCTGGTGAGGATCGTAAACCTAGGCGTAAGGTGAAGTTTCCTTGCAAGCTCTATGGGGAAGACCATCTTACTCACTTATGTCCTCGAATTGAATAAGCATCGAAGCATTTGGCACATAGCCCAGCTGTGTTAAAGGATCCCCTTCCTCATCATCAAAACATGGCTTCGCATGCTCCCACCACTGGTTATGGACCTACTGAGACGGTGACGTCTTCTTCCAATACTAGTGGTTATAGATGTGTGAATATGGTTCAATCGGAGGTTAGTGTTGCCACTCGTCAACACGACTATGATGGACCACAACCTGATATGGAGAGCGAGCCTCCCCCTCCTCCTGACAATTCCTTGCATATCGAGCAGCCCTCTTATATGCCGCGGATACCGAAAGGTGTTCTTAAGCACTCTACGCATAATCCTAATGCTCGAGCCACCCGTAACTACTCAATTGTGGAAGATTTGGGCCAAACTTCGTGTGCCATGTCGGCTCTTGAAGTCTTGTAGGCCTGTCCTTCTCAAAAGCATGCCCTTTTGAGTGCGTTAGGAGTTCAGGATGAGGGAAGTCCCAGTGTTATCAAGTTCGATACTGCTGATGTTCAACCTCGCTTACCTTACCACGTGGCTTTTCAAATCCAGGTGGCGTGCCTTCAGAATTTTGTCAAACGTACTATGGTTGACAAAGGCGCTTCTGCGTTAGTAATGTTGTTAACTTGTTGGAAAGCTCTTGGCTCTCCTCCTCTTCTTGCGTCTCGAACCACGCTCACTGCATTCGACGGTCGGTCATTTAAGCCGCATGGAATTATCCCTTCCCTTGTTGTCTCCTTGGGAGGTAAGTCTGTGCCTATTGAAGTCGAGGTGGTTGATGCGCCTATCAACTACAACCTTTTACTGGGTCAGAATTGGATGTACGCTATGAAGGCTGTCGCGTCCACTGTATTCAGAGTTATCTGCTTTCCCCATGAAGGCAAGATAGTGACCATTGATCAGCTGGATTTCGTAACACTCCTTCCACAGCATCCGTAGGATCCATAGTCCCACAGGTTACTGTTTCTCAGTCGACAACTGGGAACATAGGTGTTGGTATGTATCCTTCATTGATGGGAACTTATAGTTCTCCTGCACCTATGAATTTCATCGGAACCATTTCCGATGATGTGTCTCCTCCTTTGCATAGTATGCCATTCCAGACTTCCTATTTTAATGATCCATGGACTTTACCGTCCACAAGTTCTATGTCTAGAGATGTTACGCATGTCGGGATGCCTATGCCATTGTATGTAGCTGAGCTTGCTTACCAGCATATTCAACAAGCCACTGCAGAACTAGAACTCTCTTCTTCACAGACAATCGGAGAAGATCCCGTTACGCTTCCGGTTTGGGAAGCCAACTCATCTTGTTCACACGACTGCCTTGATGATACATTGCCTTCTGACAAAGCTATTATGGAGGCCATGTGTGGTTGTGAGAAGCCTTGGGAGGATATGCACCATCGCTCTGATTTCCTTCCCAACCTCGAGCTCGTAGAATAGGAAGAGTTTAGGATGACTCTAGTAGAGATGGTTGGTCACCCTGTGGCTCTTTTAGGGTCGCATGATGTTTTTGTGGAGGGGAATATGGCCAATATTTCCCCAACTATGTCGATCAACATCTCTTGTACTCCCAAAAAAGTGGAAAATGTCTACATCAGTGCCGATTGCACTCCCGAGGAGATTTCTATTTACACTGATTTGTTTACAGAACTCCAGGAGGATTTCGCCTAGTCATATGAGGAGATGCCAGGAATAGACCCCCGCATTGTTGAACATGAGATTAGAATGTATCCCAATACTAAATCGATTCGACAACGCCTACGTGCTGTGAACCCTAGGAAAGCAGCCGCTATCAAGGCAGAGGTGGAGAAACTGCTCAAAGCTGGTCTCATCTACCCCGTTCCCCTTACCGAATGGGTGTCAAATCCCGTTCATGTGGATAAGAAGCAGGGAACGATCCGTGTATGCACTGATTTTAGAGATTTGAACCGTGCATTGTAAAATTAGTCATAGCAGATCTAATGAACAAGTAAATCAATCACAACAAATTAATATAGAAAATATGGTGTAAAACTGTGCAAAACATGCAGCAGTTGCTCAATATCCCAGTAAGGGTGAATGATTACAATAGAATACAGTAACAATGACTGAGCAATTCGAATTGCCTAAGGAGGTCATTCGAATCACTGAATGGAGTAGCTTGACTCCAACTAGGAGTCCTCATCATCAATCAGTGGTGGTCATCAATGCACAAGAACCAGTCATCCAGGTGTCAAGCTGAGTCTAACTGAGTGTGTCATGTGTAACTGAAGTGTGTAGCATTGATATAGGGAAGTGGGCTCAGTGGAGGGCACATGGGAGGCTAACTGAAGTCAGAACAAGTCATCTAGTCAATCTGGAGGTCCAACGGAAGTGAAACAGTCAGTCGGGAGTGAAACTAGCCTCAAATCAGGGAGAATCGGAGCTAACTGAGTGTAACTGAAGTGGAACTGCAGTGGTAGGTGAAGAAGTGCACCCTTCTCTGGAAGTAGGTGAGAAGTGGGCGCCTTTCTAACTAGGAGGGCTAAAAATTTGAAGTAAGTGGCTCCCGGGTGCTAGAATAAGGTGGCTAAGGTGCTAGAGGCATCAACCTGGTGACTGGGATGCATGCAAACCCTAGAATTTGCATGCAAACCCTAATTGCATGCAAGATCCTGAAAAAGATGATGTGGATATCCGAACATGCATGTCCGAAAGACAATTTACCCATGCCATTCATTGATCAGATCTTGGATGCTTGTGCGGGAAGTGATATTTTTTCATTTATGGACGGCTTTTCAGGCTATCATCAGGTTCAAATCAAACCCGAGGACCAGCATAAGAGAACTTTCATTTGTCCTTGGGGGACGTTTGCATATCGAAAAATTTCCTTTGGCCTTAAAGACACTGGAGCTACATTTCAACGTGCCATGACCTACGCCGTTCATGATCTTAAAAAGATTATGGAGGTTTTCTTGGATGATCTTGCCGACCATTCTCGCAAGAGAGTGGACCACCCCAAGCACCTCCGCCTGATTCTAGAATGATGTAAACGCTACAAAATTCGATTGAATCTTAATAAATGCATCTTTGCTGTAAGGACTGGTCACCTTCTGGGGTTTATAGTTTCGAAAGAGGGTATTAGAGTCGATCCTCTCAAAGTTGAGGCAATACTTTGGTTGCCTCCTCCGCGCAATTTGTTACAACTTCAGAGCCTCCAAGGGAGAGTTACTTTTCTGCGTCGATTTGTAGTCAATTATGCTAATCTTACCAAAGGTTTCGCGTGCTTATTGAAGAAAGACACACATTTTATCTGGGATGAGCGAGCCCAACAGTCTTTCGACGCCCTTAAGAAAGCTTTGGTATCAGCCCCTGTGCTTAGTCCACTAGACTTCGCGCGAGATTTTATCCTTTATGTGGATGCGTCTTAAGAGACGATTGGCATGGTCTTAGTTCAGGTTGATGATGCGCTCATCGAGCATGTTATCTATTACCTTAGTCGAAATCTAGTAGACACTGAACTGAGATATACTCACATAGAAAAGCTGGCACTTGTGACTGTCCATGCAGTCCAGCGGTTACGACATTACATTTTGCTTAGAACTACCACAGTTGTAGCGCATATCAATCCATTTCAGTTCGTGTTATCATGATGCCTTATAGGGGGGAAGTACAATAAATGGATTGTTATCCTTCAGGATTTCGATATCGATTTTGCTTCGGTGAAATCGTTGAAATCATTGGTGTTTGCTGAGTTTATGTCGGACCTTCCAAGACTTGATGAGGATATCATTCATGAAGATTCCTTTATGGATGAGAACTTATTTCTTATCTCGTCCGAGGACCCTTGGTATGGGGATGCCATTGTATATCTCCAAACTTTGAAGTTTCCTCCACATTATTCACGAGATGAGCGATGGCGTGTGAAACATCACGCTAAAGATTATACTATCGTCGGTGACACTTTGTATCGCCAAGGAAAGGATTCTATCCTCCCTCGTTGCTTAACTGATGAAGAAGCGGAGCGGGTGCTTAATGATTGCCATGCTGTGGCGTGTGGCGGTCGCTTATCCGGGCTTGCTACAGCCCAACGTATTATGCGAGCTGGTTAATTTTGGCCTTGTATCTTTAAGGACTGTGTTAATGCTGTGAAGAGATGTCACCCTTGCCAGGTGTTTTCTTGGAACATACTCTCGCATCCAGCGCCCCTTCATTCGGTCATCACCATCGGTCCCTTCACCAAGTGGGGGGTGGATTTCATGGATTGCAAACTAGCCTCGGCTGGGGGGCATCACCATATCATAGTGGCCGTGGACTACTTTTCCAAATGGGCTGAGGCCATGCCTACCGCTAAAGTTGACGATGCTACAGCATCCCATTTCATGTTCAATCAAAATATCACTCGGTTCAGTATCCCGAAAGAGATTGTCACTGACCATGGCAGTCACTTTCAGAACAAGATGATGGAGGATTTGTCTGTCAAGCTTGGGTTTCATCAAGAACACTCATCTTCTTATTATCCCCAAGTGAATGGTCAGGTTGAAGCAGTTAATAAATCTTTGAAGACCATTCTCCAACGTACCATCCAACAAAGCAAGAACAACTGGCACATCATGTTATATCCTGCTTTGTGGGCGTATCGAACCGCAGTCAAGACTGCCACCCGGGTTCTCACCTTTTCAGTTAGTACACGGTGTGGAGTCGATTTTACCGGTTGAATGCAAAATCCCTTCGCTCAAATTGGCCATAGAGCTCCTCCCTGATACGACAGGTATTGAGCAACCGTTGATCCACCTTGAGTAGTTTAACGAGCAACGTCGAGATGCCGTTGTGGCTATAGATGCCAACAAACGTCGTGTTAAGGTTCAATATGATAGGTCTATCCATCCCCAACAGTATGCTGAAGGCGACTTGGTCCTCTTATATGACCAAGCTAAAGAACCCCTGGGGGCAGGCAAGTTTAACCCCGTGTGGCATGGTCCTTACATCGTGAGGCGTGTCCTGGAAAAAGGAGCCTATGAGTTGGAAGATTATGAGGGGACTGTATTGAAGGAGCCTAGAAATGGGCTCTACCTCAAGCGGTATTACGCTTGAACTTCTGGTTCAGGCTAGTACTTTTGTATACTACTGTATAGTTACTTCTGTACATAGTTTAGCTTTCTTTTGGTTTTCGGGTCTGCTGATTAGCTTCCGTTTGATTGACAGATGTCAGCAGAGTTTCCTACGTTCTTAGGGTTTGCAGATGGTGCTAGACATCATACATAGCAGCTTGCTTCTGCTGCCTGGGTTATTTTCTCACATGACCACCTAGTTGTGTCTTCAGGAGGTGCATGTCTCAGTCCTACATCTAATAATGTGGCTGAGTATAGTGCTGTGATTGAGCTACTTTGTGATGCCATTTAACACGGATTCTAGTCTTTAGAATTCTGCCTGGATTCACAACTAGTTGTGTCTCAGCTGAATGGTTAGTACCATGTGAGGGATCCTACGTTACTACGAAAATTCCTAAGGGTAACACTCTTGGAACGACATTGTGTTTTAATTACATACATACATGTTCCGAGAAGTGTTAATCATATATCTGATGCATATGCTAACTATGTATTAGATTGGCATTTGTCACATTCACCATGAAGCACACAAATAAAAGAGACATTCATACATTTGTACATACACACATAGTAGAACTGTAGAACCAAAGTTTTTTATAAATATGTCCAAAAATGGTAGTGTCATACAAAATTGGAGCCCGTAGCCCTAAAAAATATACATATTGATACAAAAATAAGATCCTGGGATATCTACTCCCTACGAGGAGGACTAGCTGCCGCCTCGACAAGATGTGTCTCATAGAAATAATGAACTGCATTGGCTACCCGCTGTAGTAGCTGCACCCAGTCACCCGAAACCCCCACTACTTGGCGCTGCATGGCCTCAGGTAGTCGTGCCACCTCTATCTGTGGAACCCTGGCAACCATCCGTGATAGGTTGCGTCGCAAGGTCTATAGAGTGCGCTCTTCTGTAGCACCACCTGCCTCATCACCCCTGCCTCGACGACCATGTATCGGGAAGCCATCGGGTCTCACTGGGCCCTTGTCTGCGAGCAAACAGTCAAACATTAGCATATGATACTACTAACAAAAAGATTTTTGCATTCACATCTATAATAAAAAATCCATAAAAATTTAATATACACAAAAACCTAAAAAGAGTACTCACCAATGTCTCCGAACATTGCGTTTGGTGGGAGTGGCATGTCTCAATCCTAGCGGAAGTCTATCCCTGCATAGGGATAGTCCTCTATGGCAATGACTTGTCAGTCCCACCAGCGGAAGAACTCCTGAGTATATGGATATGCCAGACGGCCACCACCCTGTCGTGTCAAGATCTCGGCCCATCGGGTCAGGGCTGGATCGCGGAGACTATGAGGAGGGACATCCACCCTCGGACTAAGCCCCAGAACTCTCTCAAAGAAGAAGCTGCACAAGATACTGCCATACCCGAAGTTTTTTTCCTTCCCTTTTTTGCATTCTGTCAGTTGGGTCTTCATAGACCCCAGTAGTGTGGTACACCAATCAAATACTATAGGCTGCATGCATTGTGATGCATAGAACATCACTAGCCTAGATGCCTGGTGTAGAGCTTTTGAACCCGTTATCCGCACTAAGGTAACCACAATGATCTTCATGCTAAGATTCACGTGCATTGATGGGCACCTGACTGCCCACTGCTCGTGTATCTGTGGGATAGTACCGTGCTATGTAATCAAGGATGGTGATCCCACCACCCATAGTACGAGACCGAAGACTGGCTACCTCACCTCGACGGGACAAACCGGTAATGAAGTAGATGTCTTCCACTTCCAGTGTGAGGATTTGCCCATTGAGATTGAAGTTCTATGCATCAACATCGCAATAATCTATCAAGCAACGGAGTAGTAGGGCTTGGGCCCTCAAAACCCCTATACTCTAGAATTTGTACAACCCACATGCTTGCAATGCTTGCTGTGCTTGCACATCGTTGTGCATGACCTCATCTACTTGGTCATGCTCCCTCTCCCTCCACTCTAGAACCATCCTGGAGTGAGAAAAAACAAATATTTTGGTCAAATTCTTTTGCAAAATCAACTTCATGGCCGTACCCGCGGGAAAATTTGCATACAGTGGTGGGTACCCGCGGTCAACCTGTGCATTGACTGCGAGTATGTTGCCCTACCGCGACCTGCATAGTAATAGCTCGCGGGTAGCGCAGAAGCCATTTAGGGCTTGGCCAAACTAAAAATCCCACCGCTGAAAACTAAAATAAATGCAATGAAATTAAAGGTATGGATGAGACTACCAACCTGCTCTGGACGGTTCGATGAACAGACGCTTGTAGCTCCCAGAATTGGCAACTGAACTTTGAGGTGAAAACTAACCACAAAACTCCAAATGGGTGAATAGTAAAAATGAATTGTAAATTGTAAATTTTAGTTACTATTTATAATTTTTGAAACTCACTTGTCTATAGTTTTCATCATTTTTCGCCATTTTGGACTAATATAACGTCTTGGAGTAGTATTTTTGACCAGATCTCTTTGGCGGAAGTTGTTTCCGAGTATTTCACACCTACGACAGGTACGTTTCACACCTGGCATATAGGTTAGATGTCATTTTCACATGCATTATGCATTTGACCTTTTGACCACTTTCATAAACCCTAGGTGCGACCCCGCTTCTTAACTGACATGAAACTTTCACACTACTATAGAAGTGTCATTATGTGGCGGTAGGGCTTTTCTGAACATGGGTACCCTAGTTAGAACCCCTTTGTACATTCTGGTGCCCATGCCGTTCTTTGTCCTTAGGATTGGGAGTCCTTTGTAGTTACGCCATGACGTTGCGATAAAGAATCATACTCTACTTTGTCTTATGCTGGCCATCTCCCTTAAGGAATCTCCTCAGTTATATCATGTTGTGATTGCATTGCATCATCTTGCTTGTCACTTGAGCCTTGTGCCGGCTCCCGCTTAGTCAGTTGTTAGCCTGGTGCCTAAGCACTTTTCCCTGTCGAGCCTTGTAGAGTTTCCATTTGTCCTTCACAATTTGATGACCTTTTGACCTTGAGGGAACACACCACCGAGTGTCCACATCTTGCATGCACTTCCTTGCATTGATCATAGGTATATTCCACTGCTTGGGACTAGTCTGCTCGCTATTTGACACTCATTCCCTCACTTGTTGTACTATAAGATTTTTTATTCTTTTTCAAGATTTCCCCAAATATGAAAAAGACCAAAAAAAAATCAAGTATTCTAAAAATCCAGACGGGATTATGGTTACTACTTCTAGTTGGCAGCTGTCGTGTCGGCTTTGAACAGAGCATTCATTCCACTCCATACATTATAAGTCGGGACTATAGTTGGACCCTAGGAGCTGTACTTGTTTCTCAGTTTCTCCACCAATTGGTTAAGCTTCCAATCATTATGGAGCCCTTTGTGATGCCCCTTGCGTCACACAGTTTATATTGAGTCTCCGCTGCCTGAGTCTATCCATCTGCTCATGCTCTTGTTCAAAGGAAGTCCTGAAACCAGTGTCGACCACTCCTCAAATCTCTTGGCTATTGCATGTCGGCCATCCTTATTGAGTCAGTCCGTTTCACCTGAGCTCTTCCAAATCTTTCAGCATAG
Organism: Larix kaempferi; assembly: GCA_027924585.1. Classification (NCBI taxonomy): domain Eukaryota; kingdom Viridiplantae; phylum Streptophyta; class Pinopsida; order Pinales; family Pinaceae; genus Larix; species Larix kaempferi. The sequence goes on along the minus strand of BSBM01000049.1, from coordinate 5,907,927 downwards.
CTGGTACCTCGTGCTGGTTGATGGGGGATGCATTAATGCCCTCCTTCCAGCAAGTCTCGTTCCGTCTACTTCAACTCATTTATTTCGGGACTTGAGGCTTAGAGTTCGATTGAGTACCTTGAGGCTTGCAGTCATTAGTGGCAGGTTCTCTCGCCATCGACAATCTTGGGAATACATCAATGTCCCTTGATCGATGGATTCATCCTAGTGTTCGAGTTCAACACATCTATTCACACTTTGATGATTGTAATCTGTGCCTTGATGCCCATTTTCATTATTGGTGGCTTATCCATGTCTGTTAACGGTATACATTATTGACCGGTAATCAGACAATGTCACATCAGGTTCGACTTCAACTCCTTTATTCACTTGACGGGACTTGCACTATCGAAGACTTGTGTAGAAGACCCCAGGTGATAGTGGCATTCAGTATGCTACTTATGACTTTGAATTTACATCTGAGATATCATCTCTCAGATATCAATAGTTTGTACCTCCAGTCTGCACCAGTTGTTTCCTTTTCAGCAGGAGACCATATCTTAATGTAGAGGGATCATGGCTATGATCACTTATGACATGTATTGATTATGTACTGCCTATTCATGGACATTGTATCAGATTGTTGTACTATACTGACATGTATTCAGGGATACTATTGTATTATGACGAGTGAGCTTCTCCTTCCACTTGTGTCTTGTAATGTCCCCATTCAAATAAGTGCATAGTAAGACAATCCCATCAATCCTACTAGTTTCCTAGGTTAGATGGGAACATGTGGGATGGTAATAAGGAAACTAATAAATGATATTTAGACATTAGAAGGGTTCAATCATTTAATAAATATGATGAATAAATAAATTTAAGAGAAATTCTAGGTGGCAAGTGGTTTTGGAGACATATGGAGGTGGTGGGACCCACACTAGCTTGATTTTTCAATGACACATGGCAGCTCTCTCTTGCCAATTCGAATTCATGGGAAGTTGAACACTCTTGGGTGAGTTGGTAAGTCATAACACATGGAATTGAGCATCTTAGGTCGAAATGGGATGGAATAGTAACCTCCATGGGAGAGGAAGAGTCAAATTGGAGACTAGTGGACACTTGGGCTAGATTCCCTAGTTTTATGACAACAATAATGAAACATATATGACATTTATGACAAAATTCAGACCTGAATTCTTACACCTGACCATTATGACATGTCAGCCCCAAAAATAGGCTCAAGAAGGCGCTCATGGAGTTGGAGGAATCTAAAGAGACTCAAATTCGAATTTGGGAGAAGATGGAAGGTTGGAACTAGGAGACAAGTGGCAAATGAGGAATATTTTCTAAATGGAAAATTATTGAATCTATTGAGAGGATTTCGACCCCTTGAAGGCTAATGTTGGTTATAAAATGTAGAAATCAAGTATGAGAATGTCTTTTGATGATTTGAGAAAAATTGCATTTGTGAAGAGAGAGCTAGTGGATGACTAGTTTCTTGCCTTAGCCAATTTCGAGGGTGAAAGATTCCCATGCAAGTTGGTGCTTGGAGAGGCCACTCAGGTCTTTCATGGTGCTTTAATGGAGTTCGTATTTGTAGGTAGCATCTATAGGAAGTTTCATGGTTTGGTTTAGTGCAGCACTTTCTCTCCACCGTTTCCAGTTTTGAAGGCATATTCGTGCTCCTTGAGGGAGGGCGTTTTTGGTGAGCACTTGTGTTTCTTGAGAGAGCTTATAATTATATATTTTTGATTTTAATAGCTTCATATCCTCTATTATTAATATTCAGAAAGTATCAGGTCAAAATACCCACTGGTTGTATGCAAAACTATTGATTAATGAGCAAACAATGTCCATTTCCCCAATGCATTGATGTATGACACTATAATGTTGATTATTTCGAATGGATGGATGATTATATGATATATTTGTGATCAATATACTGCCATGGATGTCTTATACAAGTTTCATGTACTGTACTTGAGCATTTGAAGCATTTTTACTCAGTTTAGTTGTATTGGGAGGTGAAATAGTGCCATTTCCCCAAGGGTCAAATTGGGGGTTTTTGCTGTTGAATGTGAGAGAGTTAGAACAATAGTAAAAATCAATTAATGGTTCATATGAGACCTTAATCACATAATTAACACATTATATACCTCTTTTCATAAATTTGTGGGAGTTTGGAGGCATTTGGAAGGCCATTTGCAGTGTTACCTGGGGGGGATTTGATGCACAAATTATTAGTCAAAATTACATATATTGATCAGAATACAAATCAAGTTTGAAGTAGTATTTGGAGGGCCATAAAACATCCCTGAACTTGATATTCAAGTCTAAATACCATTCATACACTCCTACAGAATATTTGGGAGCATTTGGGTTGATTTGGAGGTCAAAACAATAAAACTAGTCAAAGGTCGAAATTGGAAAAAAAAGTGGAATATTGGGCATTTTAATAAAATTTGAAAAAGGGATATTACAAGTGGTATCAGAGCATGTTCTTGGCACTTGATGGTCTTAACAAGAATTCAAAAGAATAATCCACCACCCTTTGAACCAGTAGTTGAAGAGGTTTTTGTTGAAGAAGAGGTAGTAGAAAAAGAGGAGTCTTTCGTTGGAACCATGGGTAGAGAGGAGGATGACAAATTAAAACATAAGGAGGAACTTATTGCAACCTTAGATCCATGTTTCTCTAAACTTTCAGCAAACATGGATAGGATAGGTGATAAATTGTTGCAAGGATTCGAATTGTTGATTAGCCAGCTTCAAAGCAAAGGGATAATAGGAGATAATAGTGGTTCACACTCAGGGGAAAGATGAAAGGGAATGAGCATATTTTCTCAAGTACATGACCTCATAATAGACCTGATGAATTTCAAAGCACACAAAGGCCTACTGCACCTAAATTTCTCACACCTAAAGAAGAGCCCAATCTTGAATTGGATTACAAGAAACTAGTAAATGATTGGAATGATTTGAATGAAGAGTGTAAAAGAGGTGTACCACTCAGTGACTACATTGATGCTATGAAAAAGATTAATAGGAAGGGAGACAATAGGAGTCCATTCCAAAACAAAGAATTAAATAGTTCTATTGGAAAAATGTCACTTCCTACTTTTGATGGTTCTTCTCAAAATTCTACTAACACTTGGGTGCAAAAATTGGAAGAGGATGCATTAAAAATGGCCATTTTGCATTTGGAAGGAGATGCCAATGAATGGTGGTTTCATGGGCTGAAAACCTTGGGTCATAATCAGGTTAAAACATATGGAGAATTTGTTGACAGGGTACTAGAAAGATTTGAACAAAAAGATCCAGAATTGTCTTTCAAAGAACTAGCTCAATTGAAGCAAACTGGGTCCCCTACTAAATATATGATGGACTTTCAAAAATTATCAGTCAAGGTGGCTGATGTATCTATGGGAAGATTAGTATTAATGTTCACTGAAGGTTTGGCTGAACCCTTAAGAGGTTTGGTCAAATCCCACAAGCCAACTACATTAAAAGATGCAATGAGCTTGACTAGGGATCTCCAAAATGTGCTTCCTAGAACGAGATTTCCTCCTAAGCCTAGCTATAAATTTGAAAAGAAACCTTGGAAAATGGATGGATATGATAAGAAACCTTGGCAAAGAGATTCATTTGAGAGGAATAAAAAAGAGAGACTAAATAGGGATGAACTTAGAAAAAAGAAACTATGCTTCACATGCTTCCAACCATGGACACCGGGGCACAAATGTACCAAAGGAAAGGCTCAATACATAGAAGTATTTTCTGATAATGAGGGGTATGATGGGGGAATGGATGAAGATGGACATATTTCAGATCAAGAAGAGGTATATGAGACAGCAGTAGAAGAGGAAAGACAAGAAGAAAATCAACCTTCACCGGACAAAGCAAATGGCAATGCTTTCAGCAGTACCTCGCTATCATACTATCCGATGCAAAGGTGTGGTACAAGGATAAAGAACTTAAGTTTTGGTAGATGGAGGAGCCACTCATAACTTCATTGATGCAGAGATGGTAGAGAAAATAAAGATACTTATTGAACCATTCGATGGCTTCACAGTTGTCATTCCCGGTCACAACACAATGCAATGCAAAACATGGGTTCCAAAGCTACAAGTCACCGCAGGTAACTATACTTTTGTTGATAGTTTTTATGTGGTTGATGTTGCTGATACTAATGTGGTTTTGGGAGTGCAATGGTTGTATTCAATAGGAGAGCATACAGTAAATTATCAAATTCCCGAAATGAAATTCCAAGATTCGAAAGGAGTACAAAGAGTTGTGAGAGGGCAACACACTTATCCAAATCAAGTAGTGACTTGCAATAGCATGAGATCTATATTGAGGCATGGGGATATAGAATGGGCTGCTGAATGTCATATTACATCTCCCAAGCCAACTATAAATATTGTCAAACACCCAAAGGATATAGAGAGACTTTTGCAAAAATATGAAAAGGTTTTTAGAGACCTTCTACATGGTAGGCCACCGGATAGGGGGGTTGAGCACAGTATTGTTTTGGAGGAGGGTACTTCACCCATTCAGATACCACCTTATAGACATCATAAAAGGTTTAGAGATGAGATTGAAAAAGATATCCAAGAATTCCTAGAGTTGGGGCTCATTAGACCAAGCTCTAGACCTTATGCTTCTTCAGTAGTGCTAGTGAAGAAAAAAGATGGAACATTGAGAATGTGCATAGATTTTAGAGCCTTGAACAAAAAGACTATAAAGAATAGGTATCCTATTCCTAGGATTGATGAGCTCAGGGATGAGCTACATGGGGCCAAATACTTCTCAAAAATTGACCTTAGATCAGGGTATCACCAAATTCGAATGAAAGATGAAGATGTGAAAAAGACCGCTTTTCGATGTCATTTTGGCCACTTTGAATTTCTTGTCATGCCTTTTGGGTTAACCAATGCTCTAGGAACCTTTCAAGCATGTATGAATAGGATATTTTGCAAGCAACTAAGAAGGTTTGTTTTGGTTTTCTTTGATGATATTCTCATTTACAGTAAAACATGGGAAGAGCATTTGCAGCAGTTAGAGATTGTGTTGAAAATCTTGCAAGAAGAGTCCTTATTTGCTAAATGATCAAAATGTGAATTTGGAATGAAAGAACTACTATATCTTGGGCACATTATTGGGCAAGAAGGAGTGAAGGTACAGATGGAAAAAATCAGGGCTATCTTGGAATGGCCATCACCAAAAAATATTACCGAATTGAGAGGCTTTATTGGCATATGCACCTACTACATAAAATTTGTGAAAGGGTTCTCCAAGTTGACTTCTCCACTCACTGATTTGACTAAGAAGGATGCTTTCAAGTGGGATGAAGAGGCTGAAAAGGCTTTCCAAAAAATGAAAGAGGTAATGAGTAGTTGTCCCATACTTGCACTTCCTGATTTTACTAAACCTTTTGTTGTGGAATGTGATGCTTCAGGTGGAGGAATAGCGGCTGTCCTAAAGCAAGGCCAACACCCCATAGCCTTTGAGAGCAGAAAGTTGTAGCCTCATGAAAAAATTTACTCCATCTATGATAAAGAAATGCTGGCCATTATGCATGCATTGGCCAAATTCAAACAATACTTGGTGGGCAGCAAGTTTGTGGTGAAAACTGACCACAATAGTCTAAGACACTTTCTCACCCAAAAAGATCTAAATGAAAGGCAACAAAAGTGGGTAAGCAAGATTCAAGCTTATGATTTTGATATTGAATATGTCAAAGCAAAGAATAATATAGTAGCAGATGCTTTGTCAATAAGGCCTTCTTTTTCTCTCATGGATATTGCTAAGGATTGGAAAAACATGCTACTAGTTGAATATGCCAAAGACAAATTTGCTTGTGATGTGTTGGATGGAATCAAAGGGGGTGATAATTATAGGATTTTGAATGGGCTGATATATTATAAGGGAATAATTTATTTAGTTCATAACTCCAAGCTCAAGTACCGAATTTTGCAAGAAGCACATGATTCCCCACTAGCGGGCCATCCGGGGATCTTCAAAACTTATAGACAGTTGAGGCAAAGATTTTTTTGGAAGGGGCTGAAGGAAGATGTTCAGAAGTATGTGAATGAATGTAAAGCATGTCAACAAAACAAATCAGAACTTACATGTCCAGCCGGCCTATTACAACCATTGCCCATTCTGGAGCAAAAATGGGACAGTATTTCCATGGATTTCATCACCGGATTGCCTAAATCCTTGGGTAAGGATTGTATCTATGTGGTAGTTGATAGGTTGACAAAATTTGCTCATTTTTTTGCTGTTACATCATCTTTTAGTGCTGCATAAGTGGCTGATATTTTTTTCAAAGAAATCTTCAGATTGCATGGGCTTCCCAAGAGCATTGTCAGTGATAGAGATAGTAGATTCATGGGTGCTTTTTGGAAAGAAATTTTTAGATTGGTAGGCACTCAATTGACTCCAAGTACCAGCTATCATCCACAAACTGATGGACAAACAGAGAGGGTAAACCAATGGTTGGAAAGATACCTAAGAAACTATGTGGGAGGGCAGCAAAAAGCATGGGCAAAATGGCTACACTTGGGTGAGTTTTGCTACAACACCACTTATCATATGTCAATAGGAATGTCTCCTTTCAAAGCATTATATGGTTATGATGCACTTACATTTGCTAACATTATATTTGGTGATAGTAAAGCCCCAAAGGCTAAAGATTGGGTGGAAGAGAGCCAAGAAATTTTAAAGCTCTTGAAAGACAATTTGCAAGTTGCTCAAAATGAGCAAAAACAATATGCTGATAGACATAGAGAAGAGAGAAACTTTCAAGTCAATGATTTAGTATATTTAAGGTTGCAGCCCTATAAACAAACATCTCTCAAAAAGAATGGAGTAGAAAAATTAAAACCAAGGTACTATGGGCCATACAAGGTAGTGCAGAAGGTTGGAGAAGTAGCATATGAACTAGAACTTCTGGAAGGGAGTAAAATCCACAATGTATTTCATGTTTCTTGTCTTAAGAAAGATCTTGGTCAGCAAATCATCACTTCAGAAATACTTCCTCCTTTGGATGATGAAGGTCAGCTCACACTTGTTCCGGAAAATATTTTGAAGACACGGGAAAAAAGGTTGAGGAGTAGAATCATCAAAGAATATTTAGTGCAATGGAAGGACTTACCAAATGAAGATGCCACATGGGAAGAGGAGAAGATTTTTGCAGCATCCAAATTTGAAATTGCTTGAGGACAAGCAATCTTGGGTGGGGAGGACTGTAATGTCCCCATTCAAATAAGTGCATAGTAAGACAATCCCATCAATCCTACTAGTTTCCTAGGTTGGATGGGCACATGTGGGATGGTAATAATGAAACTAATAAATGATATTTAGACATTAGAAGGGTTCAAGCATTTAATAAATATGATGAATAAATAAATTTAAGAGAAATTCTAGGTGGCAAGTGGTTTTGGAGACATATGGAGGTGGTGGGACCCACACTAGCTTGATTTTTCAATGACACATGGCAGCTCTCTCTTGCCAATTCGAATTCATGGGAAGTTGAACACTCTTGGGTGAGTTGGTAAGTCATAACACATGGGATTGAGCATCTTAGGTCGAAATGGGATGGAATAGTAACCTCCATGGGAGAGGAATAGTCAAATTGGAGACTAGTGGACACTTGGGCTAGATTCCCTAGTTTTATGACAACAATAATGAAGCATCTATGACATTTATGACAAAATTCAGACTTGACTTCTTACACCTAACCATTATGACATGTCAGCCCCAAAAATAGGCTCAAGAAGGCGCTCATGGAGTTGGAGGAATCTAAAGAGACTCAAATTCGAATTTGGGAGAAGATGGAAGGTTGGAACTAGGAGACAAGTGGCAAATGAGGAATATTTTCTAAATGGAAAATTATTGAATCTATTGAGAGGATTTCGACCCCTTGAAGGATAATGTTGGTTATAAAATGTAGAAATCAAGTATGAGAATGGATTTTGATGATTTGAGAAAAATTGCATTTGTGAAGAGAGAGCTAGTGGATGACTAGTTTCTTGCCTTAGCTAATTTCGAGGGTGAAAGATTCCCATCCAAGTTGGTGTTTGGAGAGGCCACTCAGGTCTTTCATGGTGCTTTAATGGAGTTTGTATTTGTAGGTAGAAGCTATAGGAAGTTTCATGGTTTGGTTTAGTGCAACACTTTCTCTCCACCGTTTCCAGTTTTGAAGGCATATTCGTGCTCCTTGAGGGAGGGCGTTTTTGGTGAGCACTTGTGCTTCTTGAGAGAGATTATAATTATATATTTCTGATTGTAATAGCTTCATATCCTCTGTTATTAATATTCAGAAAGTATCAGGTCGAAATACCCACTGGTTGTATGCAAAACTATTGATTAATGAGCAAACAATGTCCATTTCCCCAATGCATTGATGTATGACACTATAATGTTGATTATTTCGAATGGATGGATGATTATATGATATATTTGTGATAGATATACTGCCATGGATGTCTTCTACAAGTTTCATGTACTGTACTTGAGCATTTGAAGCATTTTTACTCAGTTTAGTTGTATTGGGAGGTGAAATAGTGCCATTTCCCCAAGGGTCAAATTGGGGGTTTTTGCTGTTGAATGTGAGAGAGTTAGAATAGTAGTAAAAATAAATTAATGGTGCATATGAGACCTTAATCACATACTTAACACATTATATACCTCTGTTCATAAATTTGTGGGAGTTTGGAGGCATTTGGAAGGCCATTTGCAGTGTTACCCCGGGGGGGATTTGATGCACAAATTATTAGTCAAAATTACATATATTGATCAGAATACAAATCAAGTTTGCAGCAGTATTTGGAGGGCCATAAAACATCCTTGAACCTGATATTCAAGTCTAAATACCATTCATACACTCCTACAAAAGATTTGGGAGCATTTGGAGGTCAAAACAGTAAAACTAGTCAAAGGTCGAAATTGGAAAAAAAAGTGGAAAATTGGGCATTTTAATAAAATTTGAAAAAAGGGATATTACATGTCTCCATCACTCCACTTCTGAGATTTATAATGTATTTCGGCCATCGTAGCATCAGTCTCTGACCTCACACATTAGGGGGCATATGTTACAACGTAATTTTCCACCTGGTGAGTATCAACATTCTTTGGCCTGCAGGATCCATCACTTTATATCCTTCAGACACACTATTTCCTCATTTTTTCCCTTGTACGCTTGCTGCATCATTACAGTGGGCGTACCCGCAAGTTGCATCACTATAGCCTGCGGGTAGCATGCAAAATGGTAAAAATCACTAGTTAATTACTTTTTACTCCCAAAAAGCGGTTATTGGGTGACCTTTGACCCTCCATCTGCCCAAGAAACGCCTCGATGTGTCCTTTCACTTACCTTTGAGAGGAATATACATTGAGCACATATGGCTTATGGACGGGAGGAGAAAGAAGAGCAAGAGAACTCTAGTGGATTTTTGCCCTATCTTGAGTCTACACTCATTGATCCTTGTAGTTGTGAACCATTATGTTCACCTTCCAAACTCCTTTCATAGTTTGAGTTTTCCATTCATGGAGGATTGAAGTGGTGGAGGCACAAGTGGATTGATCCAGATCTTGGGTCAGATTGGTTGCCGGCAAGAGGTCGTATCACATTGTACTTCTTCTTGTTTATTAATAGAAATACTCATATTCTCGTCCATTAATGTTGTGAATGTTGTTTATTCTACATTGGGTTGCATTTGCTTATAATATCATGGACCATTGCTATTGATGATGTTAATGTCGTTTATATATATTGTGTACTTGTTGTATATTGGCTGTCAAGACTAATTTGCAGATTCAAGTGCACGAATTGAAAGCTCCAACGGTGATCTACATCAAACGTTTGGATCGAGGTTGGTTATATTCTTCATTATCTTAGCATTGTTATTTATATAGCATAATACTGAGAATAGAGTTAATTTCTGGTAGTCAGCTGTTTGTTGTGGTCTACCCCAAGCCATAGTGAGTTTTCTCCAACACATGCTAGAAAAATGCAGACAACATCAAATTTCATTAAATTTGAAGAAATTCATTTTCTGTGTTCCCTATGGAACTTTGTTGGGACACATTGTGTGCAAACATGGCTTGATGGTTGATCCTGCAAAGATCGCAGTCATTGTAAACTTGCCCACACCCAATTCAGTCGAGCAGTTGCGCACTACATTGGGGCATACCGGTTATTACAGAAAGTTCATAAAGGGGTATGCATAGATAACCGCAGCTATAGAGAAGCTTCTAAAGAAATATGCGCCATTCATCTGGAATGAAGAATGCGAACAAGGCTTTGATACATTAAAAGGAAAGATGGTCACTGCGCTAATCCTAGTTTTTCCAGACTGGGAGAAGCCATTTCACCTCAATGTTGATGCTTCATGTATAGAATTAGGTGTTGTTCTTGCTCAGCTAGGGGATGGAGGTATTGATCATCCCATTGCATTTTCCAGTAGAAAGTTATCATCCATTGAGAAGAACTATACCATTACTGAGCGACAAGGACTCGCTATGGTCTACGTGCTACAGAAGTTCAGGCATTGCTTACTTGGCATGCACTTCTCTATGTTCACTGACCATTCTGCTTTGAAATACCTGGTCAATAAGCCAATGTTAGGGAGGCGAATATGCAGATGGTTACTACTCTTTCAGGAGTATGATTTTGAATTATTGTTAAGCCAGGCAGGTTGAATTTAGGACCTGATCATCTGTCCAGGATTGAGTCAGGAGAGGAACCTACGAACTTGGAAGATAATCTGCCTGATGCGCAGCTATTTGCTATACAGGTTGCCGATGATTATTATAAGGACATCATTGATTTTTTGACTACTGGGTTTGCACCCACATAGTTCACTACGCAGCAAAAGAAGCAGTTGGTAGTGCAGGCAATAGACTTCACCATTATTGTGAGCCAACTATACAAGTTGGGACCGGATGAAGTGTTGCGTAGATGTGTAGTAGAACACGAGAAGCCATTCATATTGGCTGATGCACATTCGAGAGTTGCAGGAGGTCACTACACAGGGAGAGCTACTTCGCAGAAGATATTGCGCGCAGGGCTATGGTGGACTACAATTCACAAGGACTCAAAGGAACATTGCCAGAGCTGCGATGTGTGTCAGAGGAACAGAAAGCCATCGCGAAGAGATGAAATGCCATTAAATCCACAGTTGACATTGCAGGCCTTTGGGAAATGGGCCATTGATTTTGTGGGACCTATTAACCCACCCGGGAAAAGAACTGGTGTGAGGTACATCATTACTACTACTGATTACCTCACCAGATGGACAGAAGCAAAGCCCATAAAAGATTGTAGCGTAGTTACAGCCGCAGAGTTTATCTATGAGAACATCCTAACACGGTTTGGATGCCCGAAGATTTTGATGAGTGATCAGGGCACTCACTTTTTGAACAGAACTATTGAAGCCTTGACAGAAGAGTTCCACATTCATCATCAGTGTATCACGCCTTATCATCCACATGCAAATGGAACTGTTGAAGGATTTAACAAAGTGCTGGAGAATGCGCTAACCAAGATATGCAATGTCAATCGCGATGATTGGGACCTGTGCATTTCATCTGTATTATGGGTGTACAGAACTACATGCAAGAAAATGACAAGCCACACACCTTTCCAATTGGCTTACGAGAAAGAAGCAATAATGCCAATGGAATATATCGTTCCCAGTTTGAGAATAGCAGCGTTTACAGGCATGGAAGACCATGACGTGCTGGAAGAATGACTCTTACACTTGGTTGGTCTAGAGGAGGATCGCTTCATCGCAAGCTTTCACCAAGAAGTGCAGAAGGAAAGGGAAAAAGCATGGCACGATCGCCACATCAAGAACAAGTCTTTCCAGGTAGGTGACCTAGTCCTCCTGTATGATAGAAAATTCATGAAATTTCCTAGAAAGTTTAAGATGCATTGGCTTGGCCCGTATATTGTAATGCATGTTACTAATGGTGGCGCAGTTCAGTTAGCTACCTTAGTCGGAGATACTTTTCCAAATTTGATAAATGGAAGTAGACTAAAGCTTTACCGCGATAGTCCTGCTTCGCAACATCTTGTATGATCCAGGGAAACACACCGCGCAACACTGTTGAAGTTGCACGGGGGGGAAAAAAAAAAAAAGAGAAAAGAAGAGAGGAACTGTGCACTTGCGAACTCCACAGGGGAAGTTGCGAAAACCAAAGTAATTGAGAAAAGCCTTAGCTTAGAAACGAGAAATCCGGCACCATGAGGAGACCATGCGGGAGCTATCAGGACCTGCCACGCAGTGTGACACAACACTGAGAAAAATAGCCGTTACAATGTCGGTTGGAGAATATAGCCATTATAGAGCCATTATCAATGACCAATTGGGAATTTAACGCATATATAGCTGTTCTGATCAAGTTTATGATAGAAAGGACCGAAGGATCCGCTGGATTTGGCCAACGGATACAATAATTAATGCTTATCTAGCCGTTGAGGGGTGCAGAGGAGGGTCCGTTGCGCCTATAAGTAATTCCACATTTAGACTCGCAGGCATTACAAAACACTTAGAATTTTCTTGCGAACAGTCTGTCCGAGTTATTTTTCGCAAGCTATCTGAAAACCTGTGAGAGTTTCCTAGTGGATGTCTGAGTGGTCCTCCATTGAAGAAGAGTTCACGGTCCAAGAGACTTTGAAAGTATTCCAATACGGGGGGATCGAAGGGTTAATGAGAACCCCATCTAAGAAGGTTGTCTTTGAACCAGGTCAGGCATCAAGACAATCACCTAAACACGGTCCAGTGATGGAAGATAAGGGAAAAAATCCAGTAGGACCAAGAAAAAAGGTACCTAAGATGGCATCGATAGTGCATAAAACGTCGCTAACGAATAAGGAGATACCTTTGACCTTAACCCCATACTACATTTCATCACATGCTCTGGATGCATAGGTTTTCAAGTTGCTGAAGAATGCCAAATATGACATCCCGCTGTCGCTGATCTCAAAACATGTCGAGGTTGAGAAAAACTTGCTGGGTAAAATCCCAGAATGTAGATGGGAGGATTATGTTCTGCCTGCAGTGCAGAAGGAGGAGCCCAATGAGCCAAAGTTTGCACAATTTCAATCGTACCAGTACATGTGATGGAAAAAGGACGCAAAGGGTGAGCTTAACTTAGTCACCCAAAGTTGATTATCCAGAGTAGTACAGTTTGGGCTGCTCAATCTACTCAGGCTACCGCATTTCGATAGGCCACCAAAGCTAAATGTGGTGGTGCGCACATTGATGGCATGCATGCACCAGGGTTACTTATGGCTCGATCGCAACATCGACATAACCATTGACATCATCCACCACATTACTGGGTTAAGTAAAAGGGGCAAGGATCCCAAGAAATTCTTCTAAGGGAAGAGCAAGGATAAAGAAGCTATGGCAAAGATGAAGAAAACCCAGGCTATAGTCAAAGGGAAGAGGGGTTTCCAAACAGAATAAATAGATGATAACGCGAAAATATTTGTCACGCAACTGTTAGCGAGCAAGATTCTCCGCACATGCAGGCCACTGGAAGTAAGCGCGGGGCGCAGTATTGCTTGGCGCCACAACCACAGAAGGAGAACAATTTAATTGGTCTCAATAATTGCTGAATGAGTTCACGGAGGAACTCAATGACACGCAACTCAATGGAGGGAATTTCCATTATACTTGGCTTAGAGTATTGATCGCTTTTGTCACCTAGAAGGAGCCGAAGGATTACGTTGGTGTAATCACTGATACCAACGAGTGCAGAGGACCGCGTTACTCCAATCTGTGGGAGAATCTGAACTCACAAAGACAACACGCGAACACTGAGGTCTTCTACCAGTATTACGACCAGCTGCACGCAACAATCATATTGACACCATGGATAACAAAATAGGTAACCAGTAGGTATATCCGCATTGTGAATTTTTGTGTTGACATGCGTAGCATCTATATTTTAGCCAAGGCGCAGAAGAAGAAGGTGGAATGGTTTCCAGGGAACTACCATATGTACGAGGAGGATATTGACAATATCATGAAGGAATGGCCTGCCGAGTTCCGAGTGGAAATTGTAGATGTCACAAGCGACTCCGGTGAGCACGAGCATATTCCATGTCCTATTATCGAAGAGAAGGAGACAGGAAAAAGGAAGGAAGTTGAGAGCCCAGGACAGAAAAAGGGAGAAAGGAAGAAGCAGAAAGATGATAAAGGAAAGTTGGATACAGTACTCAAGAGCGATGATTATGAAATGATCGGCGTAAATTTCACAAAGCGGATGGAGGATCTGTTGTCAGATAAAGAGAAATAGGATAAGGAAATACAAGATACTTTGGAAAAGAATCTAACCACGCTACAGGGGATTACGTTGAAAATTGAAGAGGTCCACAAGAGATTACCTCTGCTGCACGACTCAGAGTCCGAAGGGAAGTTGGGAGGAACTTCACAGCAGCGAACATCGCAGTTAACCATGGCCGTTCCTGCGAAGACTCGTATCATCCACTTGGACCCGATAACAGTAGGTTTACCTATGCCAGAGCAACTCATGTTGGATATAAAGGATGTCTAGCGTGTGGAGCTTGACTTGGAAAAAATACCACTACCGAGTCTACATTATTTGCATCTGCAGTGTATGGAGGAAATGCATGAGCGAACCATTGACGCGCTGAAGGGGCAGGCTGAGCTGCAAGCAGTTAATCAACAGTTGGAAGAGTCTAGCTCGCAGAACGCTATGTAGCTACATGATGAGCATGATCGTCAGAAAATACTAGAGTCCACGATCACTGCGGTAGCAGATGATATAGATGACTTGGAGGTCCAGGAAGATCCTGGGGATACCATTCTTAAGATTGGTGAGCTGGTCACCAGTCTTAAGACAGAGATGCAGGATATACAGATTGTGCATGAGGCTAATATCGCTACTTTGAAGGAGCAGACTCAAACCTTCAGACCCCATCGAATGAGCAGCAGCTTAGAGTAGAAGCAGTGAAGGCCATAGCAGAGAGTATTGCTGTTGAAGTGGCTAAGTGCCAGAGCCTATTAGATGACGCGTCAAAGGCATTCATAGCCCTTGAAGAAGACCCAGGATTGCTGGAAGTAAAGAAGACTGTCAAGGAGAAGCAGGCAGCACTGGAATAGCTGGATACAAAAGTGAAAGCCCTGCTGCCTAGAGAAAGGCTCCTGAAGTACTGAGAAATCAATGTGCTTAAGAAGGAGGTGCGGGCCTTATGGGAGAAAGAGATCGAACTGGGAGACAAAGCGCAACCCTTGCTGGAAGATGCTAGCATGATCTCATAGGAGATCGAGGAGAAGTTAAAAGAGATGCACGAGAATAAGGAACAGGTTGAAGAACAGTTAGGTGATGAGATCACACCTGAGATGCTAGATACAGTCAACCAAATCGATAAAGACACGGAGCAAACAGTCCAGAAGTTGATTGCTACATACAATGAGTTTGCAGCGAAGCTAGCTCCGCAGGAGATGGAATAGTTCGGGGAAGCCGAAGTTGCAGGTGGCTCAGGGGCGAGCCACATGTAAGTGTTAGGGTCCTGTTGGGCCTGGCCCAAATGGGGCAATTTTGAGCAAGAAGGATTTTGGAACTGCGGAGCTGAGCGCAGTTCAGTTACAAGTATTTTTGGTATAAGTTTTGAGTGCTGCGAATTTGTGCGCAGCATAGCATTGAAGGAAGCCGCGAGGATCAATACTGAGAGGAGGCAATGATGCGAAGTGTCCAGTCCACGGGATGCCAGCAAAGCAGAGTCCTGGATGAAGACGACACGTATTCCGGTTAGACCATCGGTGGTCTATTTTTGGAAAAGATGCTCCAGGAGTGCTAAGCGGTGGGCAGGAGCAAATCAAGAAGAAAGCGATTGGTTGCACACACGGAAGTTGCCACTACTTGAACCAGTCGCATGAAACCATTAGAGGAAGAACCACCTTGTGAAAGCGACTTGTTGGCATGCGCACAACAGGAAGTCCAATAGCAACGTGATGCATGCGTGGAAGACTGCCACGATGGAATATTCGCTACCAGGTGCTAGATGTTTGGTTTTGGGGAAACCGTGACAGTTTTGTAAACCTAAGGGTTTCTGCCTGCAGATTGTAAAATACATGACCTACGGGCATGATCTATAAATAAGGGCATTTTTGTATGGGAAGGGTTGTTGTTGGGTGTTGTTGTAAGGATTGAACATTGTTAGAAGCTTGAAGCTTAGTGCTATTGTAAAGGCTCTGCAGCTGAGTGCGTAGAGACCTATCTGAGTGAGAAGAGAGTCTGCAGCTGAGTGTGCAGACCAAGAAATGTTGTACCCTTCCCAAAGACTAATTTAACAACAGTTCTTGTGGACGTAGCTTCCATCCGGGGGGTGAACCATGTTAAATTCTGTGTAGTGTGATTGTTTGTGTTTTGCAACTATTCATTTGCTTAGTATGGATGTTTAATG
Organism: Larix kaempferi; assembly: GCA_027924585.1. Classification (NCBI taxonomy): domain Eukaryota; kingdom Viridiplantae; phylum Streptophyta; class Pinopsida; order Pinales; family Pinaceae; genus Larix; species Larix kaempferi. Next base: position 5,891,501 of record BSBM01000049.1, on the reverse strand, counting down.
CCGTAGTTATCTGTTATGTGATTGATTTTATATGTATTCGCCGCAAGAATGGTGGGAATGATATGTTAAGTAATACATGTGTGGATGAATGTTAAGTATTCAGCACTTTGAAGTCTTTGAATGCATGAATTTGTTGGATAATCACATAGTTAAGCACTATATTTGAGTGTAGCGTTGGTAGGCACAGTACCGTATGTTCATTTGTTTACATATATCATAACGATAATAACCTAAGTGTGGTCGAATGGATAAGGATTGTTAAGTAAGCTGGATCAGAGTTGATTAAGTCCTGAAGTAAACGTGCAGTCTAGCTGATGCGCTGAACCATTGTGAGTTGTTGCGAGGTAAGCTATTGATAGCTTATCGTCGTGATGCAGGAAGGATCTAATACCGTGCAGTCCTTGTATGCGCTGGTTGCGCAAGCACCTCCGCTTGCCAAAGTATCCGACACGAAGTAGAGACTTCACTCGGTCTTTTTTCCACAACAAGATTCCTTTACCACGCTGCCCATCCGTATCTTGAACACTCGCATCACCAGGTTGTGGAAACCTGATTCTGCAACCACCCCGTCAGCTTCGCCTTGGGTGAGACCTCAGGCTGCTCGCAGCCTGTTGCCGAAAGGGCTGGTGAATAGGGGTTTTGTTGGTATCTTGAACCGTGGCGTACCTAGGTCTACATTGGAAACCTCTAGATTAGTATTTACACCAACAAAGAGATGGGAGGCTATACTTCCAAAAAGAGGGAGAGTGAGAGGGGGTTAAGTGGGAGATGACCCTATTGACTTATTGTTTAAGTCACTATCCTTATTATTCCTTATTTATACTTCTTTTTATAAAAGCCTCTTTAGTTAAAGTACATTAGCCTTAACACGGGTCAATTATCCTAAACCTTGGGATTAGTTGGGGGAAAAGGTAAACTCACCATGAGTGCCACTTATCCAGTTCTCCTTATCTTTGCATGCCTCTTGGATAGTTCTCAACATGCATATAAAATATTGAGAACTAGTTCATTCTTTCATTCATTCCATTTTCTATCATTCATTCGTCATCCATTGTCAACTCTAAACTACCATCACCAGTACCATAGCCTAGATCCATCACCCATGTTAGAGCCTGGAGTCATACCCGAGTACAATTGAGTTCACTAGAGTCCTGGCACAGAGAGTCCCTCACCAAACTATGATGTATCCCTATAGGTAATTGGGGTAAAATGCTCAAGGGACTGCTAACTCAGAGAAGGGAACCTGAGGGATTGTTAACTCAAAGAAGGGAGCTCTGCTCCTTGGGATGTGCAAGCTAATGGGGGAGGAGTGCTAGTTTATTGGGATAAATGTAGTGGGGAAACTCGGTACCTACTTGTGGATTAATAGCCCCATCTCGGGGGTGGCCTTTGTTATAGAGAGAGCTGGTATAACAAAGTGCCTACAACTAGGAGTAACGTTCCTGGTCTATAGTCAGTTGGGTTATATTTTCACATAAGTTTCCATATGTGTATGAAATGTTTGGTATTTATCTATGTTATGTTATATACGTACTTACAATTACTTAATGATTAAAATGCAAGAAATTAGTGGCATTGTGTGAATGCATCCATGTAGAAATCCCATGTAACATTTTCATATATGTTGAATTAATTATGGACGATCATTTATTTTATTCTACTCCAATTTATAATTAATTCAAAGGAAAAGCAAAATTGAGTATTAGAGGCAATTTTGGGTAGTAGTTTGATTATTTCATGGCCTCAAAAGCAACGTGAGGTCCTCGGGTATGTGACGTGATGGCACCAAGAAATGTTCTAAAATTTTTGAATATTTTGAAGACCAAGTTTCTACAACTGGAATTGATAACTATAAAGGAACACCTAGAAGTAATTTCAAATAAAACCTAGTGAGTATATATGATGCACTACATAAAGGAAACTCTTCTTGATACATAAGCTAAATGAGTCCTCACTAATAAAGTTTTACCTGAACCAATTTTGCGGTAGATATACATATAAAAGTTGCACAATCACATAAGTACCTGAGTTGGATCCTTCATTTGAAGAGTCAGTATCAGAAGATGCGAAGGCTTCATGAATGCAACAGACTTGAATCGAGGGAAAGTCATTGCTCGTAGTCAAGGCACGTTGGCTCCTTCATTTTTGGAAAGAACCATGGCCATAGAAGACTGCATGAAAATAAGTTAGAGGTTACGGAAATAGTTAGCGTTGGCAACCTCGGGTCCACTCCCACAACTATATAAAGAACACAAAGCAAGTGAGCAAGTAGAGAATATGAGACTTGAGGAGAGAAAGAAGAACAAAGCTTATGGTCGAAGACATTCTCTCAGCAAGGTCTGATTTTTGGGTTATGTATATGGTCATGTGATTGTGGGTTTTGATTATGTACTTAGATCCATGACATGTTATTCTATAGACTAAATATTAAGGTTGTAGAGATGATTGAATGCATTGAATTGAATATCCATAGATGAATACGAATGAAGATTATTGAGCCTGTTTAATTTTCTGTGTATGCGAAGAATAATGATATTTGGTATTTACTTTATACCTATTGCATAACTCTATTATAATTATATTAAAGAATGTATGATGGATGTATTTTGCGGTATTGTGAATGAATGGACCATTTCCCAGTTTATCCCTGTAGTTAACCCTCCTCATCATAAATAGGTCTAGGCTATCCTTTAGGTGAGACCTTCTCCTTCAGTGGATTGGAAATGCCAACACACTAGACTACAATCACCCCCTTTGTTGGCCCCTATGCAATAACCTTGGCCTTCATTTTGTGCCAACATAGATAATCAATTTCTGTTTTTGAAACCATATTACCCATGTCTTACAATATGATCGCTCCATATGATATTCTGCTTCCTAGTACCAATTACTTCTCATGGAAATTCCATATGGAGGATGTCCTATGAAGTAGGGGAATTTATTGAATTATCCCGGGAAAAGAAAATGAACCTACTGATGATGATAATAAAATAAAATGGGCCAATAAATGTGATAAAGCCCATGGATTAATCAGGATGTCAATTTCTAATAAGCTACGATTCCACCTTCAAGGAATTGATGAACGAGATAAGGCTTGGGAAAAATTGGAAACTGTGTTTGATAAACACAATGAGATTCAAGGTCATTAGCTTGAAATGAGTTGGTTGTTTTAAATCCAAGTGAATTTTCTCACATTCAAGATTATCTATGTAAATTCAAAACCCTTATAACTTAGTTGAAGAATGCAATAAAAAAATCCAGAAAAGCAATGTATTTATGCTATTCTTTCCAAGCTTGGTTTTGCAAATTCTATTTTTATATATACCTTTTACTCAATGAAAAAAATATGGGGGCTCATTATGTAGAATCCACTATTGAATATTTTTGTGATTCTTTAATTCGAGATCAAGATAAGCTTGTACATCTTAGTGTAATCAACAATGCCGATACATCTAGAAAAGCCTTAGTGGCATAATACAAGAACAAAACCAAGAAGCCCAAGAAGAAACATCCTCGCAATAATAAGAGAAACAAGGGTCCCAAACCCTCTCATCCAACTCATCCTTCCAATGGTGATAAGGGAACAAAATCAAAAGATAAGAAGACTGAGCGCTATAGCAATTTTTGCAGGAAAGATGGTCATGTGGAATCTAAGTGTTTCAAGAAGATGGCAGTCTTGGAAGCAACAATGAAGAAGCACAACATTGACCTTGATTCATCTTTTGACTCTACAACTCAAAGACATGCACTTTGTGCTTTTCTTTTTTCCTTTAATGCATCTTCTTCCTCTTCTTCTAATGAATGGCTCATTGATTTTGGATCATCTTATCATATGGCTAAGGATAAGGGCATATTTTCCTCTCTAAGTGATTGTAACACCAAACAAATATTTCTTGGTGATGACAGATCTCTTAATGTTGTAGGATCTAGAACAATTCATCTAGATGATAGTAAGTTCAATGATGTACTATGTGTTCCAAGAATTTCCTGTAGTGTTTTGTCAGTATATCAAATCCCTCATTTTGGTGAAGGTAAGACTCTAACTAATGATCAAATTTGAAGGACATATATTCATCTAACCCTTCAATGATGAAGGGTTAGATAAATAATTGTACTTCTATTGAAAAGTATGAATTAAGTAAACTCTTAAAAAAATGCTAATATAAAATATTGTCCTTCTAATTTTTTACAATCATAAAAAACTAAATAGTAGTTATACAAAAAAAATCAATAGAATTTAATAAATAAACAAAACTTTCTTTCAAGATTGTGGTATCCACCAAATTATTATTTTTGTAAATTTACATAATTTAACACATTCAAGTAAAAAATAATAGACAAACATATTTCTTCTTCCATTGAGTTGATATTTTTCAAAAGTATTTGAGCTTACATCATTGAAAGCATGAATTAAGCAAACTCTTCAAAAAAAAATGCTAATATAAATATTGTCCTTCTAAATTTTTACAATCCTAAAAAAACTAAATATTAGTTATACAAAAAAAATCAATAGAATTTAATAAATAAACACAACTCTCTTTCAATATTGTGGTATCCACCAAATTATTATTTTTGTAAATTTTACATAATTTAACACATTCAAGTGAAAAATAATAGACAAACATCTTTCTTCTTCCATTGACTTGATATTTTTCAGAAGTATTTGAGCTTACATCATTGAAAGCATGAATCTATTTTCCCAATGGAAAAGGCTTTGTAGCTTTCATTTGTTTCCATACATCATAAATAACATTCAAATCTACCTCATTTAGAGCACAAGGTGCACTAAGAGAGATAAACATTAACATATCCATTGTCTCCATTGAAAGTCTTGATCTATCGTCATTTTTGATCTTATTTAATTTTGAGAATCCTATTTCACACACTATTGTACTTGTTGGAAAAACACGAATAACTTGCCATAATTGCATCAAAGAGGGAAATCCTTCAATCAATTCAGGCTCATATCCACATAGATCCCATGCTCCAAACATGTGTTTTTTGGTATGATTTATAAATAGTACAAAACAATTCATCCATTTCACCCAAACATTGAGCAATATCCACAATAGGTGAGTCCTAACACCAAAATTTTCACGTAAAGATTTCAACCATCTTTTTAGCAGCATTAAATATAGATAAATATGTGAACCTCCTATCTAGAGATTCAATCAGCTTCATAAAATAACATTTTCCCAAATCGATGCAATTGTTGGTGTCCCTGATCTTTGCATCTTTGGCAAGTTTTCAAATCTCTGTCCATGTAAATGTACCATACATGTGCTATCTGGAAACTCAAGAGTCCTTCCTTGTGCTTTAATTAAAAAAGAGGATATGTGCATTGCACTTGCCCCAAATATGCTTCTAAAAACTGTTTACAGAGCATGTTAATAGTAATATCTAAAGTAGTGCCAATGGAGGCAATGTTAACATGATCCTCTTGGAACTTCTGGTTCAACTTATTTAATTCAATAATCACATTGTAAGTAAATGGATGCAAAATTGTACTTGAAATATTGTTGCCAAATCATACATTTTGTCTCCCCTAACTCCTAGTCTTTTAGCAAAGTATGCATGAGTTTGACAAGTCTTTCCATAAACATTTCCTCTAGAGAGCCACCTAATTTGATGAATTTATAGCACCTCTAACTTAGTGATTTGAAATGATTCTATTAGCTCTTTCAATTCTCCATGTATTTTAGCATATTTTCCAACCCATGAACAAACTTTGTTTGCAAATTTGTCAATATATTGCAACTCTAAAAAATGGGTTGAAGAATCATTTGCTGCTAATGCTTCTCTATGAGCTATGCAGTGGATATATAAAAGACGAGGAGAATCACAATGAAGCTTGGTAGATAAACCTTTACGAATACCCCTCATGGAGGATACCCCATTAGAGCCAAATCTCACTAACTTCATCAAAGATAGATCCATATCTACTAAAAGAGTTCTCACTACATTATACATAGATTGAGTTGTTCCATCCTTTATTTTAAGCAAGCTTATGGATTTTGTTACACATGGACCTCTTCCTTCATTTTTCAGATATGTAATATAAATTAGGGATGGAAGGTGCGGGGGTGGGGGGGGGTGTTCTATTTGACTTCGTAGGAAAACAAGAGTTCATGTTTGCACGGGTATTAGGAGAAACTTCAAACAACCAGGCCGAGGATTTAGCTCTCTAACGAGGTTTACAAATGTCCAAAAGAAAACAAATTCGTCATTTGATAATTGTTGGGGATTCAATAATAATAATTCATCATTTGTCTTTAAACTTAAATCCAAAGGAAGGGCCACTTTGCCAAACCATGTGGAGAGTGCAGTAATTGATAAGCGAGTTTGAGGAGATCAAATCTTTTCATGCATCCTCAGAATTAAACGAACATGTGGACTTTCAAGCTAAATAAGCATGCATGTTAGAGCATGGAAAAATGGAGATAAATAGGGAGGAAGCAAGTTATTTCATCATCCCCTAGTGATCATGTTGGATAAAAGGATGAGTAAGAACGATTTATTTCAAAGGATGGAATTTTATAGATAAGATAAGTGGCAAGTATTTCCTAGTACATGGCATGTAGACATCATCCCAATCTCTACCTTTATGAGATTGATAATGGTTTGTATTCATTAATTCTGATTGTCAAGGAAGCCATCTCCTACGTGCAAAGTAATCCTCGACATGAAAGGGGACTTGAATGCTCTGTCCTTCATGACTGAAGGAAATGATGAAATAGAGGATGTTGATTAATGTGCCATCCCATCGAGTTATCATATGTTTATTTCTCACATAGATGTAATTGGTCGAATTATTTGCCTGAAAAATTCTGAATTGAGGAATCCCTGGTAAGATGCTTTGAGAATTAGGTAGTGGAATGAGGTGCTAAAAGAAGAAAAAATTACCTGGCATTGGCCCCACGCGTTTGGTAGATGTGCTTCCAAGAAGTTTATCTGCGACATTCTAGAGGTACACATTTTGTTATTTGAAGGATTAGACTATCCATTGATTTGCAAAAAAGGTAGAAGTCATTGTTCAAATCGATTTAATAGCATTGAAGTGGAATATCCCATAGTTTGCATTACTCTCTATCGTATGAAGGAATTGGGATATGTGTAGGCAATTCTTTAAAGGTGACATGTAGCTCATACATGGTATAACTTTGTTATTTGAGATCTTAGATCGTTTTTTGCTTTGCATAAAGGGTAGTAGTCATTTGTCAAATAGTCCTTATAGCATTGTTATAGAATTTCATGGAGTTTGTGATATTGTTATAGTTTTTTGTCGGTATCAATGTTATCACAACAAGGAAGATAGACAATACCAGGTGTATAAGTTTTCAAGGTTATACATTGGATCTAGAGGTTAATTTCGATATACAATTGTACAAGCATAAGAAAGAAGTGGGATACATAGAGTATCAACTAGAACACATCAATAGAATTAAATTTGATTTCATTGTAGCCCAAAATACTATTAGCTACCTGGCAATGGGAAAGAGTAGAGAAAATTGGTATATCATGGAAAACCCAGATGAACAAAGGAATATAGTGATTATATATTTTGAAGGTAAGCATGGAGAAATTTATGATGTAATGTTCCAAACCATTCATAAGTTGGAGGAGAAGAATCGAAACTTAGAGGCCATCATGAGCAGAGGCATTTCCATTACTCAATTTTAGTTTAAAATTCTGAGTGAGGAGGTAGCAAATCTGACAACAAAGAAAGTTATGGCATAGGTAGAAATTGAACATCTCAAGGGAAAATCCACATCCCAGGAAAAGAAAATCAGAGATATGAAGAGACAAGAGCAGCCTCAGGACATGAATGAAACTTTAGAGCTTCGCAAAGACTCCAATAATTTCAAACAGTGAAGCCTTGGCTAGTCCACTAGGGGAAGATCGGAAGCAACCAACAATAGTCATAGAGGTTGATCAACCAGTCAAAGATGTTCATTATGGTATTTCAGATGAAGGGGCATAAGAAGGATTGTAAAGGCCGGGGTTTACTTTTTTGATAAATTTTGTAATGTTTTGTAAATGCCTCCTTATTGTAGGCAAGTTCTGTAGATTGTAATTCAATAAAATAAATCGATATAATAGAGGTAGGATCACAATAGATGGTATGATACCATTCTTTTGAATTTTTTCAAATTGTATGTACATACTTCTCTACTAGCAGTAAATCAATGTACTTACATGATGCCCGATTAGGAAGCATCCGTTTTTTTTTTATATCAACACAAAGTAACCATTTTTGTTAAAAATATATGTAATATAAATAATCAAATGTTGTTCCATAGTTTGATCAATGCTTTCATAAACTAAAATAAAATAAAATGGGCTATGGAAAATACCATATTTTAATCTTTTCCAATATACCTCCTTAGCATCTTGGAGAAACTCTTTTACAGATGATGTATTTATTTATGTAGAGTATTCATCTATTAGAGACCTATGTGGAATGCATTTATACCTATTCAGATCACAAATTGACATATACATTTCTAAAGGTAAATCATGTATAGCAACAAAATACATGTTTTCAATCCCTGATATGATTTCCTCCTTCTAAACATCTACCATTAGTTCTATATGTTTGGTAAGTGGAATATTACTTCATTTGGTTTCTCCCTCCAAAATTTGGAAAGAAAATTTATGAGCTCTTGAATTAGCATGATCATTTAGACCACTAACTTGAAGAGTGGTACTTCCATCTTTAGCAAATGGATTGTCTCTCTTAAATTTAACACACCAATAACATTTTATCCTTTCATTTCCATTACAATCTTTTACAACATAAGCCCATGGAAATCTTGTCTTCCATTTAGATTTGAATGTTCATTTACATTTATTTGATGGTTGCTCTCCTTCAACAAGCTCTACATCATATAATTAATCCTCTTCAAGTGGATGATCATTAACTTCATTCATAAATGATATGGTTGATTAGAATTTTGTGGGATACCAAATGCATCAACAATTGATAATTGCTTCTTATCCTTCTTAGGACGACGAATGGGAGACATTTTTTTGGATTTAGACATATTTACACAACTTAAACATTAAAATAAGTAAATGCACACACACACACACACACACACACATAATCCATCATTTTTTGCATTTTTTTGATGGTTGTAAATGTGCGAATATATATATATATATATATATATATATATATGGGAATCGGCAACTGGGGTGGGGCTCGTACTCGTATGACACATAGTCGATTCCCGTTTGCTACCACTATACCCTTAGGTGTACCCACACGACCCGCAAGCATGGGGCATAGGTAAGTTGGGGGATTTGAACTTGTGACCTTCCATTTACAACTTCTCATATTATTTCCACATTTACCACTTGCTCTCCCCCACGAATGAATGAATGAATATATATACTTAGTTTTACAATAAAATAATTAAAATGCTTAATATTCTTTTCATATATTCATTAATATTAAAATAGTAAGAAGTTGTTTCTATAATTTTAATATATATGAAATACAACTCAATATCAATGTAAATTAACAATAAATTAATATCTAAAATTTTATATTTTATTTTTATTATTAAAATAAAAATAAGATATAATGAATCATTTAAAAAGTAACTTTAATTACTTTTATATTTTTAATTAAATTTAAAAAAGTTAATAAATATTTTTATATAAAACCGAATACTTATATTTAAAACATATTATTATTCAAAAATTCTATTTTAAACATTGAGATTTTTTTTTCAATATTTATAACTTGACTTATATCCTTTGGATGTAAATTGTCAACACTTTAATCATATGTTTCGAACATTAAGTAAAAGTAAATTCAAAGAAAATCAAAATTTATAACTTGACTTGGATGCAAGTCATCAACACTTTAATTAATATTTATAAATTATTGTGATCACAACAAAAATACCACTTTTTAATAATTATGAGTAAGTATTATGAGATCTTAATATTGAAGTGTTTTGTTTTGTTTGTTTTATTATTTGTTTTTTTATTTAACAAGTGGGAAAGCTGCAACGCAGCTAATTCCTTGTCAATATGAAAAATGACGAGTGTTGTATGAACTATTGGCTTGTGCAATAGTGTTGCGACAATTCAGAGACTTAACAACTAGTGTGCCGATACATAACGGAGGTCTAATGATTCAACTTGATGGAGGTTTTAAAATTAACTTGCCAGAGACTTAAAAGTTATGATCCCAATCATAGCTTGGTGACTTGAAAGTTATGTGTGAGCTCGATACTTGACCCGAGTTCGCAGCATCTAACCTTCCAGTCCATCCCAGTTTTCCTTTGGCCTCCCATCATCCAACATGCATACTTTACGAGGATACTTGCAAAGCTGCCACGACCCATTATTCCCCCTTAATTATGTTGAATATACTAATTCATTTGGTTCTGAACATAATTAATATTTTTTTTTTATTAAAGAAAAAATATTAATAATAATGATTTTTTTAAAAAATAAAATTATTTTTAGCCCCTGCCGTAGGCAGAGATTATATGTTCCATCTTTACCTATTAGTTAATATCAATACTTCAGTTTTTATAAAGTTAAGTGAAAGTTTCATTAAATTTCGTATTTATACATTATTTTTGAAAAATCGTATTCAAATCTTATTGGATAAAAGGTCTTGAATTGACAATTTAAATCATTGACGAGTATTAAAAAAATTAAGAAAAATAACCAAAAAATATTTATACCTAGACCTTACCCACCTTACTTGAGATTTGCTATTGCTTGGCGTGCAAGCAACCAGTCTGTCCACTGTCAACCATGCTTATAGTATTGTCATATTATTAGTCCCTGCCGCAGGCACATGACTATATGTTCCGCTTTTTGCAATTAATCTTACAACAAGATATTTTTAGTCATTATATTCTATAAAGTCATTATAGATAATAATATTTTTTGATATTTTTTTTAAAGCTAATTGGATAAAAGCTTTAGATTTGACAATTTTTATCATTAATCCAATTAACAAAAATTATAAAATAAAAATAATTTACACAAACATTATAATTTAGAAACAATATTTATGACATATCATTTATTTTCTGAATCTGCCATATGTCAGATTATTGAGGTTCTTTGGCTCATTGAGACTCTTTGGCACTCCTCTATTAAATAACTTCTCTTTCCCGCCAAGTGAAAATGAGCCTACACTATCTAGAGACATCGAAGGGAGGGCCATATCTAGAGACATCGAAGAACTCTCTAGAGACATGGAAGCTTGTATTTCGATCAGTTGGCTTTTTGGGATGGCTTAAGGATTTCTAGTGTTGACTTCGGCCTCTGTTTGATTTCTATATGCAAATTCAAGATTTAAATATCTTTCCTTGCAGACATTAAAATTCGGCATTGTAATTTTATAGAGAATTTTGCTATTAATGCTTTAACATTGTCACTTAGCTTGTACCTTTAAGGCTTCATAGTGAGAGTTCCTTTTACTGTATTCGGTTTGCGTATTGCTGAAGTTTTTTTACACTCTTAAACTCGGTACATTTTGTTTTGGATTTAAATTGCGCAGGTATGATAAAAATGCAGACGGATGGATTTCTGAGAACAAAGTAAAAGAGATAATGAGTTTTCTTAAAGTGTAATTTCTTTGATTTCTGTCAATTGCATTGAAGGTATGGATTTTTATGGAAGGCATGCTGGAAATAGATAAATTAGTATTTTACTGGAATATTACATCTTAGGTTATTATGTTTAGTGGGTCAGCGAACATGATTACGAAGCTCATGGGACAAGCTGAAGAGTACGTAAATTTAATCATTGAAGAGCTAGATCCATACCATATGGGCTACATTGAGGTCATTTTTGCGTCATGCAAACCAAATTTTCAAGCAAACTTATCTAAGTTTTTTCCACATAGATGCATTCATATCTCTAATTTCTGCTCAATTTGATCTTGGGCGCTAGATGAAGAATGGAGGTCCACGAACGACAAGAAGAAATATAGTTCGAAGGGGATTCGATGATCTGATGGGCTATCATAATAGAGTATATGCTTTTATTTGTGTAATAAGAGTTATTGGTTGAGCATGCCCCTATCCTCGCTAATTAAAGAGTTATGCTAATTCTGTTGTCAACTATAGTTCCTAGCAAGCAAAAATGAAATACGGGGCTTTGTTTGGTTTCTTTCTTTTGATCTCATTGGAAAAAAACACTGGCATATCTGCTGGTTTCTTCTCCCTAGCTCGACCTCCTAAATGTTTTAGACCATGCCTGCCTCTGCCTTACGGATTCAGAATAAGCAACATAAGAAGTTGAAAACCTTGCGTATTGTTTTGGTGAATTTGACCGAGGTTTTAAATTTCATATTACCTTTCAACTAAGGCAACTGAAAGCTCTACTGCAATACTTGACTTCTAGAAGGCTTGACTTATGCAAAGGAAGTACATGCAAACTATAGTTAAAATTTGAACCAACAAATATTATCGGTGCCGTGTAGAGAGACTGGTTTTCCTCACATGGTTTTGTGGGTACATTGTGTTCATGATTTTAATTGGCCTTAATGGTTTGTAATGAAATACATTCATAATACCCATTAAGCAGTTTTTTTATAGATTTTCACTATATTTTTAATTAATTCCATTTAGGTGTTAGATATCAAGGCCAGTGAAATCTGAACTTTATGGGTCCAAGTTTTCCAAATTTTATGTCTAGAACTTGTTGCGTGTATCTTTTTGGAATAGCTTTCTGATGTATGTTGTCTGCGATTGAGGGTTTTACTGTTGGACAGGACAAATCCATTCATCAAATGGGAATTAACAGGAATCCAAAACAGGCGCCTCTTTCCCATGACCTGAAATTAATCCCTTCAGGGTTTTAATTTTCCCAGATGAATGTGGTTACTTGTTCATAACTTTCGAATTTTTTGACTCTCAACTGTTTGAATGAACTTTGGTTGTTTTGGGCATACCCCTGGCTACTTCACAATATAGATCTCGTCCCCTTTACGGTTGTAAGAATCTTGATTCTGATGCCAAGTCCATAGAGCATATGTTTCATTCTTCACCTAGATATCATCAAGGTGCCATTGTTCAATTTTAAAATAGTTGTATAAAATTTTTGTATGTATGAACCAACCGAATAAGGACTATTTATTATATATAGATTGCAATCTACCATTTGAACCCAATTTAGTAACCAAACATTCTCTATCAATATTGAGGGTAGCTAAGATTCAATGAATAGTTCTTGATAATAATAACAATGGATCACCTCAAAAATTCGAGGACCAAATATTCTCTCTCTACATGTACTAAATTCAAGCTGCATATCCCAACAAAATATTGCAGCTACTGGACCGGATGTAAAATTGTTGGCACATAATCCACCCATATAGTTGTTCGGCGTTGAACCCAGATGAGGGAAATTACCAAGATCATCGGCATGAGGTATCTCCATCTGTTCTCTTTTACCAAAATCTCCCACTGTAATGTAAACAAGAGCACATGGATCCAATGTGTATTTAAAGACTTGGTTTGAACTCAAACCCACTAACAATTATTATGATTATGTTTCCTATTCCTTGGATACACGTCTTCCATTTAGATATGAGTCCTAGCACCCACTGATAAAATTTGTGATTTTATTGGCATTGATAGACCACAGAATTAAGGATGCAAAGATGACATGGTATTTTAATTGGATTTTGCTTTTGATATTTATTACTATCCTTTACATTATATTCTTGTTGATACGTTTGAACCTCTGTTAGAAACAGTCAGAAAGAGAAACATATGTAATGTATATTTCAATTGCATGTTATATTTGCCATTGAAAAAGAAGAATTTATTGCTTCAAGGTATTGTGAAATGAATTTTTCATTCTCAAAATTTGCAGGGTCAACTTTACCTGTTTCCAAGTACATCTATAGATTGATACTTTTTTTATTGAACTGACATTTATATTGTGTAGCGACAATAACTTCTTAGATCATACGGGCACTGCAAGGGGAAACAAAGAAGAGAGTTGTTCACCAATACATAAACATTTACGTACTAATTGATTGTTTTTGTTACAACGTGGCAACGTTCGTAAAACGTGTCGATCTTCAATCCCCTTCAATAGAAAATTTATCACATGTCAATGATGGTTAACTTGTGTTCTTGTTATCGAGAGACAATTTTTTAGGGATAAAATGATGGCTATGCATGCTACCAATATATAACTACAAACCACCACATAAATAAAGTATAAACTATCAACAATAGATATTATGTATCCTTTAAAATCCAAAGTTGAATATGTGCCCAACCTTTTTAGGATTCTTTATCTATACACATTCCTCCTTAATTCTTTGTCCATATATGATCCTCTCAGGATCCATTTTGCTGACTATTTCTAATGGGGAAGATGAATACCTAGGTGGATTATGTCTTGTGTAATCTATGAAGCAATACACAATAAATATCAAGAAAACACAAAATAAAAAATGAAGGATGAAAATTTATAATTAGTTATAAACTCTAAAAGAGTCTAAAATATTCTTTTGATGACTATTATAGTTTGTACAATCTATTGTTCCGTGTTTTTAGTTTTTGATCTTAACAATATGACAATATGATGTACACATTTTTTTGATTCAATTATGTTATAGATTTCTATATATTTTTGAAAACTTGTGTTGACAAACCCCTTAATATTAAGACTTTAGGAGTATCCCACTCCCTCTCATTTTTTGCAGACATTTCTAAAAACGAAAATGATTTTTTTTTGGTATGGTTTCCACCCTTATAAATTAGCTGGGCACACATGTGGAAGGTTATTGAGCTCGCACTTGTTTTGAGAGGTTCGTTATACATACACGCTAGTTTTTTTTATGACTTTTATCCATTCACACTTATTCATTCACCAAACCTTATAAACTAAGGGATCCACTTGCATCTTTGATTGGTCTTGTTCATACCTTGTTTCAATTTCTTGAGAGTTAAAAGTGAATTTGAAGTTGTTCATCCTATTTTTGTAACAATATTATATATTACAAATAATAATAAAGCATTACAAATTTAGTGATTATGAGAAGAAACAAATATACAAATATAAAGCTGGTTGAATACAGTGAAAAGAAATTTAGATGAAGAGATAAGAACAATATTTATATAAATATAAAATGGGAATCACAACCCTGAATTAAACAAGTATTTCCAATCGAGCACTTTTGATGACTGAAGGAATCATTCAAACTGAGGAATGGTCTTCCGATCAGTTTCTCTCTTGGGGTTCGATTGATATTTGGCAGATATGACAACTTTATTTTGTTTTTGCTCTATATTCATATTTCATTATAAATATTTAAGGCCAATAATTTGTTTTTGCAAGTTGATTTCGTAGGCAGATCCAACTACCTATTGGCATTTTGTTTTTTATCCTCTCTGCAGAGTTTCCTCCCTGAGAATGCTAGATTTATTGTTGTAATTCTAGTCGAATTTTGTTGTTTTGGTTCACTTGATGAGTTGTTAATAACTCTTAGGGAGCCTAGTCTGGGGCTGCTCACAATATTTATTTGTCTTGCTCAGTCCTTTTGCTTGGGGGACATGGTCTCCATGGTCTATTTAGTCTTTTCTGGTATTGTTCTAGAACTATGTTTTTGGCTTGTTGGGGCATTGTTATGTAGACTCTTGTTACTATCTCCTATTGATCCACGGGATGTATAAACATTAATATTTGTAATAGTTTCAATACTATTTTAGTTTAATAGTATGATATTTTTCAAAGTGAAAAAATATATCTACATTAGTAAATTTAACTAATCTATTGGTAAAAAAATACATTTTTCTTATTATCTAAAAAGCGGGGACTAAGCTGCTACAATAAAATTGTTTTATAATAATTAAAATTTTAATGGTACTATGTAGATACCATTATGTTCTTAGTTATACATTATATCAATATAAGAAGGGAAAGCAATCTTGGGCTAAGGGAAAGCCCAATCACAATGTTAATTATTAATAATTAAACCTCCGCTCAACATCTTATTTTGTAAACCTCCGTTAAGAGAAAATGATCACACTATTACTTATTAAACCTCCGACGTGATTGGACCATTTAATTTTAAACTCTGTGATGACGTGATTGGACCATTTTTTATTTAATATAATTTAAATGTTTAATATAAATTATAATGATGATATAATTTTTAAATCTAAAAAAATTGGCTAAATTTATAATTTTACTTCAAATCACAATGCTAATATAATTGAATAACAAAAATGATATCATATGAATTTATCATTTAGATAATGCAAAATTTTAAAAACATGATTGTAATTTTTCTTAGCTTAATATATATCAGTTGGAATTCATGACTGGTAGCGCTTTTAGCTTCTTTGGCATAATATTCTTTTTTTTTTCCATAGAAAAATTTAACTTACTATTAATATACGAAATAGTAAATGTGTCCAACTGTCATGTGAATACATAGGAATTTATACTAGACCAGACAATATCAGTGATACCGACCCATAGTCATCTAAGACATGTCCACAAAGAGGTGTCAGCTAAGAGCTCAATACATGGCTCAAATAAAACAGAAGCCAAATGACAAATCTGCCACCGCATAAATCATGTAAAAACCACATACAAATATAATATATAAGTTCAATGTCGAAACCAGCTGAGAAAACTTGGCCCATCAAAATGCCAATGATCGAAATAGGGAAAGTAGCAGATCGGGCAGATCCAACAGCAATTATCACGAGTTCACAAGTTCTTTAAAAGCTGAAGCATAAATAACTAAAATGTAAAGTAAATACAGCTGCATAGTGTAGTATGACTGGAATCCCAACAAGGAGTTGGGATTAGTAGCATATTTAAAGACCATGGGAGATGAGTAGGTCCTCCCGCCATTCTTGCCAAAAAATGTGTCCCTCCAGGGAGGTCAAGGCCCGTTTGGAGAGCATATCAGCCACAGTATTCACCTCTCTGAAGATATGAGAAAAATGTGTGTGTTCAAATTCGTGAATTAACATCCGAGCCGCATCCATCCAATGAGAAAGTAGCATAACATTGAGAGGTGTGATGCCCATTGCCCAGGAAATGATAGACCTAGAATCACCCATTACCACGAGAGAAGATATCATTCTGGAGCGTGCAAAAAATAGTAAGAGCCAAAGGGCGCATAACTCCCCGTGAGTATTGGATCCAATTCCCAGATTGAGCCAAATATGGAAGTGACAATCGGTGGATATGTGTAAAATTGCCCCAACGCCACACACACCAGGTCCCCCCACAACGACCCCATCAAAGAAACCGCATGGGTACATCAAAACAGGAGGAGCCAAACGTCGATCTGTGCCCAAGACTTTCCTACAGACCTCATGACCATGAATAGAGGTATATTCCTTGTAAGAAGCCAGAGTTCGACAGCAGATCCAATCCCGGTGAGGCACAGGCTCCTCAAAGATTTGAGCATTCCGAGCCTTCCAGATCTCCCAAATCATGAAACAAGGAAGTTCAACACACATATTTGAATGTTGAAACCATGAATCAAGACAGATGTTTAGAGTGGAAGTTTCCTAGATGCAATGAATACCAGAGAGAGATGTAATTTGATTCCAAAGACCCTGAATGAAAGTACAGGAGGAGAAGAGATGGTCAACAGTTTCATCCTGAGAGCAGCATAGAGGGCACCAACCAGGGCCATTGAAGCCCCAATGACATAAATTGTCCCATGTAAGTATTCTATTGCAGAGAGCCATCGAAATAAAACATTTTATCTTAAGCGGAATAGCCAGTTTCCAGACATTGTTTTGCCACCAATATGTCTCAGGTTGATTATCAGCAAACAATGAATCATATGCCATTTTGGCGGAAACTGTGCCACGAGCCACATCCCATGACCAAGCTAATCTGTCAAGTTTCTCCGATAATTGTATATTGGATTGGCACAATGGTTGGATATATTCTGTCCATTCAACCCCCATATTTCCAACAAGTCCCAGCTGTGAAGCCGAGATCCACTTTGAGTTCCCATCCATATATAGACCAGTCACATGTGCAAGGGTGCAAAAACCTTTTGCCCTGAGATGTGTCCTCAATTCCGGGGATAAAGTATGTGCATTGGAGCCCCCTAAAATAGGATCAAGGCCCAATCTAATATCACGAGCATTACCAGGGATCCAGGTTATCCATTGAGCTATCACATCGAATGAACCCATCAAACCATTCCAAAAATTCGAAACACTAGTAGTGGGCGGAAGACCCTTATGAAGCCAATTTGCTACAGAAGAATTTCTGAGGTACTTAGCTTTGATAATCAACCCCCAGACAGATTTATCAAAAAGGACACGCCATAAAATTTTTGCATGCAGAGCCATGACAAACCGGTCCAGGTCCTTTATATTCCATCCCCCCAATGTCCAGGGTTGAGCCAGCATGGACCATTTAATGAGGTGAAATTTTTTATGCACCCCCCCACCAGACCAAAAGAAACTAAATATCTTCCTTCGAATTAGACAGAGGATGGATCTAGGAGTTTTACAAAGGGAAAACCAGTAGACCCCCAGATTCTGAAGGACCGCTTTTGCCAGCGTAAGTCTGCCACCGATGGATAAGTGTTGTAGACACCAATGTCCAATACGATTTTCAAAACGTCTAACAAGCCAAAACCAATCATTAGTAAGATAATTCGAAGGCTTAATGAAAAAACCCAGATACTTCGTTCCATCAGCCAACTCTTTGAAATTTAATGGTAAAATCGAGCTAATCGACAGTTCCACATCCTCATGCAGGGAGTGTTTCAAGAAGTGTGACTTAATATAGCTGATGATCATACCAGTTACAGAGTAGAAAAAATCCAGTATCTGCTTATACTGAATCCATTCAGCAAGAATGCCCAGGCCAAAAAGCATAACATTGTCCACAAAAAGTGAATCTGTAATAGAAATATCTCTTGTAATCTTGATGCCAACAATCCTACCCTCCCTTTTAGCCTTATGTATAGTGAGGCTCAGACCTTCAATGACCAACAGGAAGAGTAGAGGAGAGAGGGGACACCCCTGACGAAGACCCTTGGAGGCTTTAAAATATTCCGTTGGTTGACCATTTATGATTACAACAAAGTTAATCGACGAGACACATGCCAATATCCATTTCATCACCTTCCAAGGCAGGCCGATCTGAATCAGAATTAACCTTAGTAGATTCCAATCAACCCAGTCATAAGATTTTACTAAGTCCAACTGTAGTATAAGTGCATCAAGTCGCTTCTGCTTAATACTGTGAAAATTTTCTTGTGTCACCCCCACAACATCATGTATCTGGCGGCCCTGCAGAAATCCATACTGTTCCATAGAGAGGTGTCTTAATAGAACCGGTTTCATACGATCCGCAATAATCTTGGAAATTATCTTGTATACTAAATTACAAAGGGCAATAGGCCTGAACTCATTAAAATTCTCCGGGTGGGAAGATTTCGGAATGAGAGCCAGATATGTAGAATTTAATGCCCCAAAGACATGACCCAATTTCCGAGATTCATCTACAGCATCCCGGAGTCTTCCCCCATGATGTCAAAAAAATAGAGAAATAGTTCCACAGTCCACCCATTTGGTCCAGGAGATTTATCCTTTGCAAAGCCCCGTAAAGTGTTTTCCACATCCTGTATTGTGATATCCTAAAAAATACTGTCCCCCTCCATCTCATTAAACATCCGAGGGTATTCCTTGATAATCTTGAACTGCTCCGCCAATGTTGTATTTTTAGGGTCACAATAGTATTCCTGAAAATGACAAGTTGCCTCATCCATTAAATCCACATCCCCCCTGATCCTCCGACCAAAGTGATCATTAAGATCCCAAATAGTATTCTGGATCCTCCGAGAATCCACATAATGATGAAAAAACTTTGTGTTCATGTCCCCAGCTTTGAGCCAGATAGCTCGGCTTTTTAATCGCCAAGTTTCTTCTTGTATGAGGAGAATCTTCAGTTTCCTACACTCCAATGTAGAGAGTTTTTCACGATCCATATTTGTAAGACCAGGATTCACAGAACGATGCATCAATATACCTATTTCCTTTTCAATCTCTAAGAGTTCTGCACACAGCATCGCTTTTTTCTTCTTCTCCCACACAATAGTATAGTCCTTTATGGACTTTAATTTCACCGCTAACCTGTCCATTGCAGATCTTTCCCCTGATACATTAATGTGTAACCATTCTGATCTCACACCCATAGTGTACTCATCATCATACAACCATGTGGAGTTGAATTTGAATGGGAAATAATGATGAGTGGTCTCAGTATCAAATTGTAATATAATTGGGAGGTGATCACTAATATGAATCTGCTGTATCCAAGTCCTGTAGTTTCGAAAACAGATTAGTAGTGGTTCCGAAACAAGAAATCGATCAAGGCATTTCTGGATCAAATTCCCATCTTTCCTACCATTAGACCAAGTCGGAGCCATTGGTTGCGGAGCAACATCTATCAGTGAAAATTCTGAGAAGAGGTTTCTGAAATATATACCCAGGGGATCCCTCCTGGCCGAGTTTCCCCAAAATTCCTCATCCTCCCACGTGAAATTCAAATCCCTAGCTAGAACCAAATTCTCCAAATTCAGTAAATGTCCCAAAATAGCCAGGTCCCAGAATGCGATTCTATCACAATATGGACCATAGCAATTTATAATATTTATGTTTTTTTTCCGATCCCCTGTAATTACCAGACAATAGAATACCCAGAGAGATAATAGATGGATTTAGTCTCAAAACCATAGGGTTCCAAGCAGCTAGAAGTCCACCAGAAAGGCCATTGGCATAATATTCACGTAGCTTATACATAGGAAAAGTTCTACTTTCTCATTGGAAATCAAAATATAACCAAAAAAATTAATTCTAGGCATGTTAACCTCCATTTTCTTTATACAACAAAATAGTTATTACTTGTACCAATTCTAAACAAATAACTCATAATAATTTTTTTTAAACAGAAACAAAAATGATTTATATTATAAAAAGGATGAGCACAACCATTCTTTACAGAGAGTTTATAGGAAAGAGATTTTAAAAAATCCACCATCTGGTGACAGAATTCTTTCTACAAGTTGTTTGATATATTGCCAAAAATTGCCTACCAATTTTTCATCCTTTTCCAGGGCATGGGTACTATAGAGCTTGATGAACTGCTTACAAAGAAAAACACAAAAATAAATGCACAATTAATTACTGGGAAGGAGCATCTTTCTATTCATGCTTGCGTAAAAATCCATAAATTGGTTGCAAAATAGAGGCTTCATCCATAGGCTGAGCTTTGTTGTAAGCTGATTCCTGGTGTTGGTACTCCATAAAATTTTGTGCTTAAATTTCTTCTGGTAGCATTGACGGTGCAAAGATAGAACATTTTTTATGATGAAGTTTTCAATCTTGACCGAGAAAAGGTTTTTTTCCCTCAGGTGTAAGCACCAAGGATTGCAAAAAGAAAAAGGGGTTCTATAAACTTATGATCAACCCTATATTTGTGGGCTAAACCCTTAAATGTTATTAGGAATCTAGAAGATTTTTATTTATTTAAAAAAAAAAAGAAAAAAAAGAAAAAGAGAAAAGCTAAGGTTTGAAATCTTATGAAGAAGAGTATTAAATTCTATATAGCCAAAGTTAGGGATTTATGGAGAAAGGGATTTAATTTTTATAACAAAGCCAAAGTACATATCTTATGAAGAGAGGCATGAATTTTCACATAGCCTAAGTCAAAACTATATGGGGAAGGTTTTGTTTCTCATCGCCTAAGTTTAAGTTTAATGAAGGCTAAGATTTCTTTTAAATTTTTTGTTGGGCCAAGGCTTTAAATTGAATTTGGAGCAAAATGTTAATATGACCAACACCGAGGGCTTGTCAAGAGACCGAGCGCCACACCAAAGAAGACCCACGTATTTTAAATCAACACCAAAGGATTCTTTCTTTTGTCACTTGATATATGATATGAAATTATAAGATATATAAAGAATGAAGAACATTCTTTCGTTTTGCATGTGGGACAAATCCCCTAAAAGAAAAATAAAAGAAGAAGTGGCATGATTCGGTCATTGAAATGTACATCAGGAATATGATGAGATCGACAGTGCAGCATTGAAAATCCAAATGGACGGCTCATGAGGTATTCCACGTCGTCCACATGTTCGGGAGATAGAGACGGTTAGTGGTCGCGGAATACAAACCGCCATCACATGCGTCATTGTTTGATGCATCCGCATGTGAAAGAATGGTATTACAAACTACTCAAAGGGCAATGCGGAACTGCCTTACGTGGCATCCCAAAGGCATTCTCTATTTATTGGTGAAACTCATCATTCTATTTGTTTCTAGGAAAGCGACCGGAGGAAATAAAAAAAAAACATAAGAAGTTGAAACGCTGGCTATAGGAGAGGATGGAGGTTAGTTTGAATATTTTGGGCTGTTTCTTCTTTTCTTAGATGAATTATTTGTGTTCATATTTCAGTGATGCAACAACAGAAAAAGGTTTACCGTGGTTTGTGGATATGATATGGCCCTGTCGGCAGTGCCCTTGGTCTAAAACCGTTGATTGGCTTGGAGTATGTCAGTGATGGAAAAAGTAACCATGCACGGTGCCTTTAAATGGCTCGTGGGGATGTTTTGCTGAAAACAAATCAACATGCTACTGAAGTGGTAATACCTTCTTGGGTGGTGAGGGTTTTGATAACACTTGGCTTCACTATCTAGTTTCTGAGTTAAAAAAATCAGAAAACATTGACTTGTCCAAAGATAGGTTAACCTTGCAAAGGCTGCGAGTGGCTGCTAGAGAACGCTAAGTTAGAATTGTCATAATCCGCCATTTATCACGGCCGATGCTTCTGGCACAAAGCATTTGAATATCATTTTAACTCGATCAAAGTTTACCTAATTAAGCTAACTAGAGAATCATGCAAGAATTGCTATATCAGAGGTCTTTGGTAAAGCAACCGAGCAAAAAGTGTGAACCCCAATGAGGCCGTGGACATGGTTGCTGCCATCCAAGGTGGCATACTTCATGGATATGTGAAAGAATTACTTCTTCTCGATGTTACTCCCCTATCTTTAGGAATTGAAACTCTTGCTGGAATATTTACAAGGCTTATCAACATAAACACTACAATTTCAACATTTCAACAAAGAAGAGCCAAGCTTTTTTTTTGGCCACAGATGGTCAAACTCAGGTAGGAGCGAGAGTGTTGCAAGGTGAGCATGGCTACAAATAATAAGCTTCTTGTTCATTGGAGAGCAGTTTGAGATTACAATAACATTCACCTTCATCCGTCTTCAAGGATTAGAAATATACAAATGACAATTAAAAGTAGACAATTGAAGAAATTCCGAAACTCTCTCAACAGCTGGAGGCACCTAGCAGTCGGTTCCGATCTTTATGACAAGATTTTTTCTTGTTTATTATTTTTGTAAAACTTTGTTCAAATATTAGTTGCAGGATCTTGAGGATTTATTTAAAAGAAAAGTTATCTTTAAAACAAAGCAGTTAGGGTTTGCTCGTAGAGCAATTTTCTGTATAAATTATGCATTTTGTAATGTAAAAAGGGGGAATTTTCAGGAATGAGAAAAAACAATTCTGGGCATTTGAAGTTTATCTCAGAAATGAATAAAGATTTCAGATTTTGAGCAGTTTTAAATCAAAGATTCATGCGTTGTTGGTGTTTACAGTCTGTACCTTTTATTTTCTCACTTGTGCATGTTTACCTTCCCAGTTATGCTATTCATTTTTGTCTTTTCTTCTATACTTGGACGAACGTCTAAATAAATTGGGATTCATATTGATATGCCTCAGTTTATCGCGTTTAAGTATCCATTTGCTTCTCTAAAATCGACAATGGATTCATCCTAGTCTGATGCCCATTGATTGGTGGATTGTCTTTAATTCTTTCTTTTCGCCCGCAAAAAGCTTTGACCTTAACCTAACAATTACCTTGCCTTTGTACAAAAATTCTGTTTTTGCTGCTGATATATTATTTTTCTGTTTCTTGACTCCATTGCCCAATGATATCCCATTTCCTATTGTTCTAACCATATGACTAAAAAAATCCATAAGTTTTTACCGTAATTTTACAATTTGGCCATTGAATTTATCGTCAAGCTGCTGTCGTGGTGACATTGGATGGAAGATTTGCTGAGAGAGCCATCTTTGGCTGAAAGAGGCCAAATTTTCAGTCTAAAGATTGGTTTGAAATAGGTTACCTCAGGGTTTCTTTGATACAGCCCAAGGAAAATCCGAGTGCTAACACTTGGCAATGGCTACAATGATTAATTTTTACTAGCTGGTTTGACTCCTTTTTGACTTCACCCATTGACGCCATTATCTCTCTCATGTTTCCATCAAGGTATTTAATGTGAGACTCCGTGCAAGCAAGATGGTGAGAGTTGTGGTGTGCTTCCTCCGTCAAAGAACATATGCGTTAGTTTTTTAACATTTAATTCAATCTGATCTAGGATCTTAACTGAGAGAACAACATGTACAACATATCAAACACAAGAGACAAGAGACAAAAGACACAAAGCATTTCACTGCGGAAAACCAAGAAGGTGAAAAACCCTGCAACTTCCTCAGATATAGAATGAGCACCAATACAAAGATCACAAAGATCAAACCCCAAAACAAGAGATAGTCTCCTAGCAGCAGCTCCTCCTCCACTTGTGCGCACTCCTCCTCTCTCTCAAAAATGCGAAGTGAGTGAGTGAGTGAATGTGTAAAATGAGAGAGACACACTCTCTATTTATACACTGACTTGACCTGCCTTTTAACTCTAACTAGGTCGACCCCAACTTAACCACTTAACATAATGTTTGACTGGGCCGACCCCACTAGGGTGGTCTAATAACCCTTTAAGCCACATAAATCATATAGGTCCAACCCCACCAAGGTGGTCTAATAACCCATCAGATATAAGTTACGACACTTATAATATAACTTGCGACACTTGCAAGTACAAATGATGACACTTCCAATCAGAGGAATAATACATCTCCCTTGGGGATACAATAAAGTACAAATGTAATACATACAATATACAAGTGAATATCTTTCGATGTTACAAATACATCAACACTCCCTCTTAACTAGGAAGGTATTCTCTTGACATAGGTCATCAATACATATCGACACAAGTCTTCAATTCTGGAGCTGTATCATCGTCACTGGATCATAGAGCATCATTGTCACTGCTGCTGTACTCGTCATCTCGATCACTGGTGCTATCTCTCAATTCTTCTCGTCATAGGAAGTTCTATAGAGCCATCCCTTTTTCATACTGGTTGTAGGCCTAGCCTCCTGTAGGTCTTCATCATCTTTGCGAGTTGGCCATCCTGTGGATCCCAGGACTTATTACATGCATCAAAAAAACCTCAAAAGAGCATCCCAGGACTTTTACAAGCACACAACTCAACTTATCGGATCTCCCTGGGAGCTATTACATGTGACCACCACAAAACCTTAAAAGAGTGTGCTAGGAACATTTATGTGCATAGCACGACCGACAAGAACTCTAAAGAGCATCCCAGGACTTTTACATGCCTAGCAAAACCTATCAGATCTCCAGGACTGATTACATGTGGTCTGGAAAAACCTCGAAAGAGCATCCCAGGACTGATTATGACACTAGTACAAAATGAGAAATTAATGACTAAAAAAATGACTAAAATTCGACTATAAACGACTATTTTTGAGTCGGTGACTAATAGTATCCGATTTCCACTATCTTATCTCTAGTTGTATTTCACTAGTCATTAATTGGTTGACTTATTAGTCATTGATTTAGTCATTGATAGTCACTGATTAAGTCATTGATTTAGTCATTGATACTCACTGATTTAGTCATTGATTGTCACAATTAATGACCAAATATACGAGTAAATAAACTACTAGATGATAACATATTAATGACTAAGCTAAATACGACTAAACGTTAGTCGCGCTATAAGATACTGGAAATTAGCTACTAACAGTCGTATATATTCGAATTTAGTCGTTTTTTTAGTCACTAATTTATGATAGGGTACGGAGGAATCGAACCACCAATCTCCTGCCTATAATTAGGTAGGTGCTCTACCATTGAGCTAGCACCCTTTAAGAAGTTGTTATTGCTTGACAATGATGATATTCAAACAAATTTTGCATGGGAACAGAATGAATGTCAAACATATACAAGAATAATGATTCAAGTACTAAAAGAATTCTAAGATATAGAAGTTCAACTGTGACAATGACGAAAATTCAAAGAAGAATGATCTTACAAACTACACATGAGTACAATAATCCATGGCTGTACAAATTATCAGGAACAAAAGCAAGTTGCTGCCCTTCTAGCTCAAATTCCACATTTTGTTGTAATGTCATGGTTGCATATGTCATATTATTCAAGGGATCCTAGTCTAGCTCACTCAATTTCAAAAAAACTAATTATTAGTAGAGACATAACTAACATTGCATATGATTACCAATTCCAAGGCCACAAATAATACAGATAAAAAATAATCATGCAAATTACTCCTATGCTAAAGCATAGGTAGAAAGGATAAGAAGTACCCTAACATGATGGATGAAGTAATGACACTCTTTAGTACCATGGCATTAAATATCCCTATAGTTATATGGAAACTCCTTATGAGGTGTGATCTTGATAAGGAATTTTTTATTTTGAGTAGGTGAGGCACCACAAAAATAGAACCCTGTGAAGTACTGGGCTGTAGATTGCACCTCACTTCTCTCAGTGCAATAATGCTTCTGCCATTTGGTGAGACCCACATCAAACCATATCCCCAACATTTATAAGGCCGTCCAACTTGATTATCTCATTGTCCATGCATAGGGAAGAAAAATAAGTTTTTCTTAGGTCCATCTCTGTTTGAATCATTCCTCGAAATGTCATCAGTGAAAATAGATGAACATGGAGAAAGAGTGAGGCCTAGCTAGAATAAAAAAAGAGTTATCTTAATGATCTAAAATAGACATGCAAGTTTCCTGTTGCGTCACCTTTAGGTATAGGCCCTTCAATTTCCCCCAGTTTCATGATTTTTTTATGCTTCAATATCTTGCAAGGTTTTATCACTACAAAATAATTTCACAACAGAATCTTGACATTCTATCTAAATAAGATTCTCAAAGTCTGACATTATCTGTTCTTTTGTATCCCCATCATCTAAGTTCTTCAATATTGTGTAAACTCTAGCAACATATCATTATGACTATTCTTTTCTCTAATCCGTGGTAGGATAACTGAGAATGACTTAAAAGCCATTCCAGGATTCATCAATGAAAATTAGTTCAGTATTTGCATGGTATTTGATTTGCCATAGCTAAAACAAATTGTCATAAAACTACAGTTTAGAAAATTTCTAATTTTTTTTAACTACCTACCATGCCTCAAGCACACAATAAGGACCATCATACATATATCTTTTAGTCCCCCATTACATCCACACACAATATCCTACCTAGAAATGATGTGGTATGGGAAATATCCATTCATAAATGCTTGCACATCTATGTATCATATGAAAAACCTAACGTAGTTAGTGTTCTCTAGGATCAACAACCTTGGATCCTCTCTTCAACATATACCATAATTTTTTTATTGAACTCAAGGCCTTGACACATCCCCATGGTCTTGAATATCACCTCACGATAGTCCTATGCAACTCCCTTCCTATCGATTTTACTTCCTATCTAGGATACATTGATAATGTAGCAATTCACAAATCAATTTATCAATTTCTGGATGTGGCCACAATCCAATTCAGATCATCACTTGGTTGTGGTCACCTACTTGTATTAAAACTCATTAATATTTATACAAATGACAATTAATCATTATTTAATTGAATGATATTTTCATCTTGAGCAAGACATGGGTATACTTGCATGTCCTCCATCTATGCAAAGTTCTTGATATTCTTTGTACTAACAAGATTTAGGGCAATATCAAGAACTATGCATTAGACCAACCATATTTTTATTCTTTGGACATTTTAATTTCATCCAAGGTTATTCAACCCAACCCTTGTAAGGTCAAAGAACTCTTGGACTCATCTTCACCTCACTTTGCAATACCTCATTTTATGACAAAGCTTAATCATTTTATAGGAGGCATTGATTTTGATCATAAATCACTTTTCGTTCTCTTCAATTGGGCTCCAGAACATGCAGCTACATTCCAAAACCTCCAATATCTCCCATGTTCCTCACAAATGCCTCATATTCTTTCCTTCTAGTATTTGTTTGAGATAGAGTATGAGGATTATCCTTCACCAAGTAAGGACATACCTTAATAGGTAGACCACCCTATCTTGTCTCATTTGGAATAGTTATTTATTGCCACACTTAATTCCAATTCTTATTCCAATTCATTATTTGCCTTAGTCTAGCATTGGGATATCTAATCTTATAGGAAAGAAATAATACTACACATAGAGCACCAACATTTACTCTTCATCTATTTTCAATCCAAGTTCTTGGACAACTACCACCTTATATGGGTGTCCTATATACAACAATGTCATTGGGGTCTTGACTCTTATGACAGGGTGCATAAATCAAGTACTTTCTCTCCTTAGCTACCCATTTACCATGATCGTACAAAAAAAAATTGAGGTTCACATACCTTATTTCCAGTCATGGAAACAACAAGATACACTTTTCTCTAACATATAACACCCTACTCCAATCAATGACACAATTTCCTAATTCTTCTATAAATGGCATCATCTCTACTTATCTCATGAGTTGCAAGGGTATCATGCCTATCCTATATCAATGGCTTCTAGAGGATGTATTTGCTACTTGATTTCCTCATTTGGTTGCAAAGTAGGGACACTTGTGACTTCTAATAGAGGGGAATTGATTTAAGAATCAAGACAACAAGTGGTGGAGCACATCGATGACACATTTTTAGTAATGGATATTAATATTATAGTTTAATAATAAAAGTTAATGTAGAAGAAGAACATGTAAAATGTGATTGACATTAACTCCCATGGTAATGACCTTCCTAATAGAATTGCTTAGTTCAATCTTAATGTAAAAATATCCACTCTTTCCATTGACAAGTTTTATACTCTCAAACTATGGATTTGAAACTCTCAGTTTTGACACAAGGCTCATGTACTGCAAACATTCTATTATGGTAACTTATGGGAACTCTCCAAAAAATTATGGAGAATGTTTCCTAGCAGTTTCATTTATGGAAACATGTGGGAAATGTTCCATAGACGTTTTTTGGTAGTCTGGAGTATGAATATCCCATTTCCATACTATAAAAATAGTACTATTATTTTTCTCCAAATTATGTGTGGATGGTCATGGATCCACAACTTGAAATTTTTTTTTTAAAGAATATTTTTATTAAACAATAAAGAAAAAATTGTTATCCTCGACTTCACAAGTCGACCTGACTCCATTGACTCAACTACAAATTTTGACATCTTTGATCTCAAGACCCCATGAAATGCTCCATTGTTTATCTCAATCAATGCAAATGAATGTACATATTACACACGTAATCATTTCCTTCATGAAATTTTACATTTTTTAGAACTTCAGATTTTTCCAAACTTCAGGTAGCATATCATGTAGGTAACTTTTCCTTTGTAATGTAACATCTCCAACAATGAGAACAAGAATTTAATGCAAGGAGTAGAACAGCATGTGTTCATCGTCTATTACAAAAGCAGTTCTAGCTCTTAGAGAAGAAGATTTTATTCAATTGCTTCAAGGTCGTCCAGTTCTAAAAATAGGAAAAAAATTGCATGAAATATTCTCAACTTAACTTTTGTTTAATATTTACAGAAAAACTACTCAGTGCTAAGAATGCAAAATGATAAATAGTTTTTTCATACCAAACAGTCTAAGATGCGTTGAAGCTCCTTTGATGGCTCGCCTTCATAAGCACTGATATCAACAAGTGTAGGATAGACTATATCCCATGTAGATAACTTTGCCAATGTAATCAACAACCCCTCCAACCGTTTACGAACCTGATGTTTAGGATGAGTGCTCAACCGAGCAAATAGCTGAGGGATTATCTCCTAAAGGTTAAAAAAGATGTAAATAAAACATCAGATGAACATAGAGGCACTGTATTCACAATAATTTATAGAGGATAATGACAAAGCATACATCAAACAGATTGAAGAATACCTGCCATGGTAGAGGTGGCCCTGTCATAAGACCATGTTCAAGTGTCCTAATTCTACTCCATAATTTAGAAGGATATTTAATATGTATAAATTTGCTCTGAGTGTTCCCTCCTATGTTTTAAAACATCTAGATTATAGATTTTCCAAGGACTCTGTTCAAGATGTGTCCTATTTGATAGTGAAATATACTATTAGAAGCCACCAGTTGCATGGCCAAATAATGATACCCTTCTCTTCCTCAAAGTCCACCAGATGTCCATCAATTCATTAATCAAGGATGTCATAAGAGAGGAATCTATGTTGTGCTTGAATTCAGTACTTCTCGCTGAATTTGAGCAACCAAAAGCGAACATGCACTTTCACCATCTGAATATTCAACTCCTGCTGCAGACTGCATCATATATACAGTACATTTGACCAATAGTTCTAGAAAGTTAATATTTTCACTGTTCATGTATACTTTAGTGTCTGGCCACAGTAATATTTCCTCACTTCCTGGATCCTCTTTTTCATTATTTAAGAGTGCTCTCATGATAATGGCTTGCACTCGGATTACCTCTTCTTCAAGTAAACCTGTCCCATCAAAAGAAACTTCCTGAATCGGAATCAGTGACAAATTGCATGACCTTAAAGCTGCACTGTCACCTGAAAGTGATGCTCTGGCTTGCTGGTAACACCAAGAGGCATATGAAAGCCATGCCTTAGACATATTTGGACATAGAAGTGTTGTTGCTTTAATGGAAGCACCAACCACCTCCTCAACTATCAAGTTGTAGCTATCAGCTGACATCCTCTTTCCATCATACCCCTGCCTTGGATCCTGATATCTAGGACTAGTAATCGTTACAGGTAAGACACCCTTGCCAAATGAACCATAGGCCATGGGGTAACTAGGCCTTGGTGGAATAGACATAGCATTCCCATTAACAAAATTTGCATTGGAGACATCACCATGGAAAGTAGATTGATCTGTACCCACTGAAGTTGACAAATCTGCCTGAGACATGGGAGTCGCTGAAGAGATGTACTGGACACTTGGTGGAACAACCTACTGGTAGAAAGGTCCTGTATACCGGAACTGTCAAGTGCCATAAAGCTGAGAATCTCCCCTAAAAGAAGGAAGAGGGGTCCCAGCTGGTGAATAAGTTCCATATGGCATTTGAGGGGCATATGCATATCCAGTATGATATATAACAGATCCATTTTCACTATATACACCTTGCAAGAAGCATGTTTATATTCACCACCTTGCACATCTCCAACATCGCTACCATAAGCAATTTAAAGGCACACTGAACTAAAAACAAACCAGCACGAAATGATATGATTAAGAATAACAACTTACAGGAGACGGGATTTCCATCCCATCGATGTTGACATATTGCGGATACTCTTCCCATTCAGGGGCAGGGACATCATAACCTGGATATGAATACATACATGTTACCCATATATACATACACATTACCAATATGGTGTATAATTTTTGGTCATCCCAATTTCACATTTTCAGAAAAACTGGACTTACCTGGTTAGAAGAGACTAAACTCCATAGTAATATGTTGGAGGAGGATAACTGTTTTTCCCATAAAACATGTTGGCCTCCATTGCTGTATCTTGTGCCCCAGGGCCACTTAACCCCTTCAGTTGAAGAAGCTGGACCAACTACAATGGGAGTTTGATCAGAAATTCCAACATCCCCACCTTGTGTTGATAAAGCTAAAAAGATCAGAAACACAAAAACAAGTAAATATTTATCAGTGTTATACTTATACTGCAAACCATCCAAACTATAAGTTCCAAACCATCCAAACTATAAGTTCCATTGAAACCATTCTACAAAAACTACTGCTTCCAACAATCAACCAAAACTAAAGATAAATGAAGTTTCAAAAAAATATACCTAGTTCTTTGTGTCTGAGGGATCTGCAGGTTTTGACTGAGGGTCTAATGTCAACTTTTTCGGTGATTCAGTATCCTATGATTCAATAGTCAAAGTGAAACATTTCCATACAAAAAAAATCATTGCCCACCCACTGGTTGAAGAAACAAAATCTTCAACCGAAGATTTCCCACCCACCTTAACTCATTTTCTAAAGGCAATAAGAAAAGATAAGGTATTATTTTTTGTCCATCGAGGAAGAAGTTACACTGACATACTCAAAACAGATTATTAATTTTCCAACCATCATTAAATTGTGGCCTTCATCGTCTCCTATTCTTTCCCAGCTGTTATGTTTTTTCACTCTTGTAGCCCAAAGAACCTTGCAAGGATTCGATATTTAGCTTGCCTACATCTATGAATTTTTTACCCACTACGTCTGGCTTCACAAAAACTTAACTATCATATAGAGGATCCAACATTGCGGGAAAAACATCCCTATCGACTTCTCCATCTCCGTTTGAGGAACAGTGAGGAAGTTCATCTACTTCACAGAAGATGTGTCGATATGATTTTCAAGCTGATAGTTCCATCCATTTGTGGAGAGACACTTGAAATTCCACAATTGTTTTCTATTTTTTTGTTAATCTTCCATAAGGGATGGAACTGCAAGATAAGTGGCTTTTAGTTTGAGCCACTAATTTCCTACTCCCATCATATTTGTCTTCAAAGAGTGCTATGCCTGACCCTGCTTCAAGATTGTTCTCACCAAATTTCACATATAACTGCACCTTCAAGATTGTTCTCACCAAACACTCTTCATGACATATAGCTGCCAATTCACATGAGCTTCAAAGTTTGTTAGATTGTACACCTTTTTACAACATGCACACATAATTCCATCAAAGGTGAATTTAATATGAATTCATACCACAATTTTCCATTGGGAATCTTCTTATCTCCAGGGTACATGAAAATACCACCATAGAGTAGGGTTCTGTGCACATTGGCTACCATGTTGTGTATAAGAAAACCACAAAGCCACAGATTTAGATTATGACAAAAAAATATATTGAATTCCAAATCATGGTTCTTAGGATTTATGCAGGAAGTCCTCTCCTCTAATATTTATTGACAAGAAAAAATGGCATGCTTAGAAACAAAGTTGTCAAAACTATCAGGAAGGAATATTAAAATTAACAGAGCACCTTCCAATATATTTGAGAGACTTGGGAGATGATCCATCCTGGGGAAATTTGCATCTCTCAACGTACCTGCAAACAATGGTGGGTATTGGAAAAAATTGTATGTGAATTTTGTCCAAATATAAAAACTAACTCCATGAATCATCATGCATGCTTACTCCCTGGTTGGCTCATCCCAGTTCTTTGCATTTCCTTCATTCACGAAGTATATTTTCCCTTTCTTCGGTATCTAAAGAAGTACTCAACAATGCACTCAGATCCATGTAAAACGTCCCAATTAGATAAGTGAGAAAGCCATGTTTCTTTTGAATTCATTTTTCATTTTCAGAACCAAATTAAAATTAGAATTACATTATCCTTATGTTAGGATGAGTCAAAATGAATTCCCCGAGGGAGGGGTCTAGTGTAAAGCCATTTACACCATCGCCAGTGCTCAGCACAAGCTACACACCAGAAACTAGCTGTCACTATGAATAATTTAATGACAGTAAAAATAACTAAACCAAAGTTCATACTTAGAATTGTATAATAAGGATAAAGCAAGAATCCTTATATCAAATCAGTTGCAGATACAATGATCAATCTAAGAAAAAATGAAGTTAGAAGACCAGAAGAGAAGACTAAGAAGAAGTCCTAAGAACCAATTTCTTTATTGTTTATTTGTGAACCAATTTCAGAAAAGAAGAAAGTCAAACAAACATGTATATTTACTTTCCAACCAATAACTACCCATATAGAAACCCTCTTTTTCTTTGAGATAATTCTTACAGTAACCAACCAAATTCCTTAAATAAAATATTGATTCCATCACGATATATAGATGGAGGGTAATTGTGTCTTCAAGAGGAGTTTTACTACCATGCAGGAGCTCTCATACATGCAATAACCTGCTGCAACCATGTTCTTTCCTGGTTTGAGAACATCACTCAAGGATGCCTCTCCTCCATCCTTCACCAAGTATATTCCAAATATCTACAAATAAATCATTAAATCCTATGAAAATATGCGTTGATGATTATCTTTAATTTGTCTTAACAATAGAGTACTTCTCCATTAGCAAAGAAATTATGCATCCAATCAGTTCAAGAAATTAACAACGAACCACTATATTTAACATAGCATATATCTACATCGAAAAAGGAGAAGCCATGATATAAAATTAATATTCCATAATTTTGAGAGTTCAAAAGTAGTTTCTCTTCAAAACCATCGAAGAGTGTTCTGAGGGATGTATGTGATCTTATGTGTCAACCTCTACATATCTCCCACTTTCACAGTAAACAAACTGACAATAAATAAGTCCATTTCAATACTGACAAACAAATACATAGACCTAGAACCTCAGTATGTCATGCAACAACAAACAACATAGTATGGTCCTTTCAAGAAAATATAATCCATCAACAAAAAACAATGAATTGTAGAAATACACAGCCCGAGGAATAGTTCCATGCAGTACAATGTGATTGATAGTAAAAATCAATTATCAATCCAAAAGATATAGGGAAGATATTAAAGTTACTACAGGCAATAGAACATACCTTCATTTGAATGCATTCTAAATGGAATGAAGATGCGCAATGATCACACAATATCAATGTTCCACCAACATGACAGATGTTGCAGACATCATTACTTTCAAATGGAGGAGGTTTTTTCTTCCTGCTTTCTCTTAACGAAGCTCTACGCCCCTTTAACTTGTTTTTATTGTCCAGTACCTGCATCTGGAATTGCAATAAAGATCTTCCATCTTCCAAAATGAGGTTTGCAGAAGGCCGATGATTCTTGCTCCCAGCATGAGCTTCAAATTTTGTTAGACTGTACACCTTTTTACAACATGCACACATAATTCCATTACATGTGAATTTAATATGCATTCATACCACAATTTTCCATTGGGACTCTTCTTATCTCCAGGGTACATGAAAATACCACCATAGAGTAGGGTTATGTGCACATCAACTACCATGCCGCGTATAAGAAAACCACGCAACCACAGATTTAGATTATGACAAAAAAAATGATTGAATTCCAAATCATGGTTATTAGGATTTATGCAGGAAGTCCCATCCTCTAATATTTACTGACAAGCAAACATGGCATGCTTAGAAACAGAGTTGTCAAAACTATCAGGAAGGAATATTAAAATTAACAGAGCACCTTCCAATATATCTGAGAGACTTGGGAGATGATCCATCCTGGGGAAATTTGTATCTCTCAACGTACCTGCAAACAATGGTGGGTATTGGAAAAAATTGTATGTGAATTTTGTCCAAATATAAAAACTAACTCCATGAATCATCATGCATGCTTACTCCCTGGTTGGCTCATCCCATTTCTTTGCATTGCCTTCGTTCACCGAGTATATTTTCCCTTTCTTCGATATCTGAAGAAGTACTCAACAATGCACTCAGATCTATGTAAAACGTCCCAATTAGATAAGTGAGAAAGCCATGTTTCTTTTGAATTCATTAAGCATTTTCAAAACTAAATTAAAATTAGAATTATGTTACCCTTATGTCAGGATGAGTCAAAATGAATTCCCTGAGGGAGGGGTCTAGTGTAAAGCCATTTACACCACCGCCAGTGCTCAGCATAAGCTACACACCAAAAACTAGCTGTCACTATGAATTAATGCAAGTAAGAAATATTGTCCCCGGATTGTGGTTTTAAAGTTGGTACTCCTGATTTCGTGATGGTTAATACGATCGGGGCACATAACTAAACAACCAAGATAGGATGGGATTCATCATGTGGTCAGTCTAGAATATCAAGTGCATCAAATGTAGACCCAACCCAACTTAAACAATGGATTGCCAAATTTCACAGTGAGCAAGCGAAGATCTTGCCTCAACTATTTACAGTATTAAACTATTGTGACGAGGCTAATGAGAGGGCTAGTATACCCTTTTTTGGACAAGTAAAGTCCCAGACCTTAAATTTCAGACCGTAATTCCCTAGCTATAACAGCTTCTACAAATTGTGGATTTGTTAAAATCTGGAAAGAGTTGAGTGATTCTAGCAATTTTTTTCATGTCCCCAATCCACCACCAGATTGGATGTCGAGCATACCTAGAGTGTAAAGTCCTCTCCTATCATACCAGCAAGATAGAGAGGATAGTGATGCTAAAACCGGGCATCTAGCCCCATATCCATCAAGTAAAAACTCATTGATAAAAGACATATACATGTGCATGTTATAGAAACACAACGGAATTAAAAATCATGTTTAATATCTAACATACATTCAACATTTCTGTGACAGCCATTAAATAAAGACATTTCATAATTATAAAAGAGAATACTTATCTTAACAAAGTAGTCCCAAGCAACCAGCTATGCATCTGCAACGTTCCACCCAACCATAGGCCAGTTGTGCTTATCAACCTCTTGATACAACTGCCACCCCCGAGCTGGGAATGATTTATACAAGGAACCAGGGAATAGCAGACTCACACATAGCCAAGCATACACCAAGATGAGCCAAGCTAATCTACAATTGGGTTTATCAGGCTGCTAGGAAATGGAAAGAAAGAGTGTCTAAGCTAGTGAGCTCAAGCACAGAGCCAGGAGTAACCATACAAGATCTATCTAGCTTGGCACCCACAATACCTACACACCCAGCACAAGGAAGTATTCTTTTCACTGCTGTACAGTCCCTCAAGCCATACCTTCCCCATCTATTGCTCTCAGGGTGTGCATAGAAGAGTAGCCAAAGCCCTCTTGATCTTCTTGAGAGGTTGTCTCCCCACTAGGTTTATTAAGCCCTCTCTGTCCACTACCACTCCAATATCTTGTTCACAGATTCAAACCAAGACATGGATGCACATAACAACAAAACCACAAATGCTGGGCATGAGGAAAAACATTTCTTCAGTGGGTTTCCCAAAGAGGAGGTTTCTACCAATTCAGAAAAAATGTGGGCAAGCCCAAAACGAAATGGCAATTGGGGAACAACCCTGGAGAGCAGAAATCGTTTTCAGAAAAACGTCCATGGGCATTTTGGGGCAAAAACGACCTCCATCACAGTCCCAAATCGTGGCCCTTCTCTCCCAGCTGCTGTATATATGTAAAAACGACTCCCAGGCATGGGAAATGCAGGAAAAATGGTGAAAAACGTGATGGGGAAAGACCCAGTAGCTCAGACTGCGTGAGAGAGGAAAGACTATGGGTTTTGAATGGCTTTGGGCACCATTTCGTGGGTGTTTTCTTCATCAAGGAGACAAAATACGAATTCCCAGGTTGATGGCTTGCCCATGCACGAAATTGGCTGCCATACCTCTTCATTCCCAAGGCATTAACTACCTCAACCAATTTCTGGAAGAATTAAATGATTGGGTCCATAACCCAAAATGGGTAGTTGAGGGTTTATGGGTTTTCTCATTGACATATGGATTAACACCATTGGCTCAAGTGTTTGAATAATTTCCCTCCCTATTCCTTGTAGAATCATGCCCCATCTCTTTGTTGCATTGCATAGCTTAGTTGTGGGTATTTTCATTAAAATTCGTATTTACATGATGTCTTATTTACATTGTGCCTATTTAGTACAAGAACCATAGGCATCTATTTCTTTAATTGCTGATACATAAAATGCTAAATCAATGGTGGGGCCTTGGCCTTGAGCTCCTCACCATGATTAAATAACAATATTTACATCATTTATGATTTAATGCAAAGGGGGTCAAAATGGGGACATTACATTCCCCTCCCCTTACATTAGCACTATCCTCAGTGCTCATCAAAATTGAACAAAAATGGATATGCCACCCTCATGGCATCCTCCAGCTCCCATGTAGCCTCATCGGGACCGTAGTGCTTCCATTGCACCTTTACCTGTTTGATGGCTCGGTTCCGGAGCAATGTTACCTTCCTGTCTAGGATGCACAATGGATTGGTTTGGAATTCTCCCTCGGGTTCCACCTGGATCACATCCCAATTAATCACATGGTTAGGATCATGTACATATTTCTTAAGCAAAGAGACATGAAAAACATTATGAGCTTTAGTGCTAGTAGGCAATGCAAGTCTATATGCAACTGGCCCTATTCTTTCAAGCACTTCAAATGGCCCACAATATCTAGGTGATAGCTTGGCACAAATCCCAAGCTTCAAGGAACTCTTCCTTGATCTCACTCTAAGATACACATGATCCCCAACACTAAATTCCCTATGGATCCTATGCTTATCCGCATAGCTTTTCTGTCTATCCTGGGCTACTTTTAAATATTGTCGGATCTTTGCAACTTCTTGTTCCATTTCCTTAAGCAATTCTGGCCTAAGTACAATTTTGTGCACTGGATTGTCCCAAGTCACTGGTGTCCTACACCTTCTGCCATACAAAGACTCATAAGGACTCATTCCCAACGATGCTTGTTGCCCATTGTTTATGCAAATTCTACTAAGTGTAGATAATCTTCCCACTTGGATGGTTTGTCCATTACATACATTCAGAGCATGTCTTCAAGCACCCGATTTACTCTTTCTATTTGCCCATCCGTTTGAGGATGGTATGCGGTACTAAATCTTAGCTATGTACCCAAATCTGCAAAGAGACCTTTCCAAAAATTGGAAGTGAACTTGGTATCCCTGTCAGAAATTATTGCCTTAGGCAACCCATGTAATCTGAAAATTTCCTTCATGAAAATATTTGCAATGGCATCGGCTTTATGTGTGGACTTAACCGGTATAAAATGTGCTGCTTTTGTTAACTTGTCCACCACAACCATGATGGAATCATGTTGTCTCACAGTCATTGACAATCCTGTAATAAAGTCCATGGATATTACTTCCCATTTCCATTATGGAATTGGGACTGGGAGCAATAAACCTGCTGGATGTTGGTGTTCACTCTTCACTTGTTGACATTCCATGCACTTAGAAATGTATTCAACGATGTCCTTCTTCATGCTTGGCCAGAAATAATATTTTCTTGCTGTAGCAATTGGTTTCTGATATCCTGGGTGACCAGAGTATGGAGCTTTATGGATTTCATCCATAACAATCCTCCTCAAATTTGCAGCATTTGGAATATAGACTCTATTCTTATAAGTAAGAAGTTCGCCTTCTTCCAAATGATAGCCTTCATACTTCTTGCCAAGGTCTTGCTTCTGCAATTTGTCCTTTATCTGTGTATACACTTCATCCTCAACCATATGGTTAACAATCTGCTACCTCAAATCTGGTTGGCAAGCACTAAGTGCTGCCACATGCATTTCATGCACCTTCCTGCTGAGTGCATCAGCCACCTTGTTTTCTTTCCCTTTTATGTGTTTGATTTCAAAATCAAATTCACACAAAAATTCCAACCATCTATCTTGCCTAACATTTAAAGTTGGTTGATCAAACAAGTATTTCAGACCACAATGATTTGTCCTTAACTCAAATTTTCTTCCCATTAAGTAATGCCTCCACATCTTTAAATCATGTACTATGGCTGCAAGTTCTATATCATGAGTAGCATAGTTCTTCTCATGCTCCTTCAACTTTCTTGACTCATAGCATATCACATGGTTGTCTTGCATAAGAACTCCTCCAAGTCCTTGATTGCATGCATCGGTACACACCACAAAGTCTTTTTCTGGGTCTGCAATTTTCAAAATTGGTGCACTTGTAGGAAGATTCTTCAATCGTTGAAAACTTTCCTCACATCTTGGTGACCATTCAAACTTTATCCCCTTCTTTTGCAAAGAAGTGATCAGGTTTGCAACCTTGGAGAATCCTTCGATAAACCTCCTGTAGTAACCCGCAAGGCCCATAAAAGATCTCACATCAGTCACATTCCTTGGAGTTGGCCAATTCATAATGGCTTCAATCTTCTCAGGGTCTATGGATATTCCTTCGTCGGAGATGATGTGACCCAAATAATGAATTCTATCTTTATAAAAGTCACATTTGCTCAACTTTGCATACAGCTTATGCTCCCTTAGTAATTGCATTGTCATTCTCAAATGTTCTTCATGCTCTTCTTCATTCTTAGAATAGATGAGAATGTCGTCTAGGAATACAAGAACAAACTTGTCCAAATACTTGCTAAAAACATTATTCATGAGACACATGAATGTAGCTGGTGCATTTGTGAGACCGAATGGTACCACTACAAACTCATAGTGTCCATACCTCGTTCTAAAGGCTGTCTTATGAATATCTTCTTCTTTGATTCTTACCTGATGGTAACCAGACCTCAAGTCAATCTTTGAAAATACCTTGGCTCCTCTCATTTGGTCAAAAAGGTCATCAATTCGGGGCAATGGGTATTTGTTTTTCACAGTGGCTTTGTTAACCTGCTTGTAGTCAATACATAACCTTAGTGTTCCATCTTTATTTTTCACAAATAGAACAGGTGCTCCCCACGGGGACACACTTGGCCTAATATATTTCTTTTCCAGCAACTCTTGTAATTGCATCTTCAATTCTAGCAATTCTGGTGTACTCATCCTGTAGGGTGTCTTAGATACTGGTGCCGCTCCTGGCACAAGTTCAATTGTAAAGTCAATGTCTCTCTTTGGAGGGAGTCCTGGAATCTCATCAGGAAAAACATCCCTGGATTCTTGCAATACATGATAGTCCTCCAATTTAAGAGTTTCATTCTCTGCTGCCTCTAAAATGTGGGCTGCATACAATTGACATCCCTCCCTATAGAACTTCTTTAGCTGCAAGGCTGAAACCTGTCTAACAGAAGTCACCTTTGGAATTCCTTTTACAACCCTCGAGTTTCCTTCTTCATCCATGCATTCAAATGTTTTATTGTAGCAGTCAAGTTTAACCTTGTGTGCTTCTAACCAATCCATTCCAATGAGAATATCATAGGAACCCAGTGGTAAAATATTCAGATTTGCATAAGTGAATAGCCCACCCATCTCTAATGGACATTTCTCTACAATTTCACTAACTTTTCTCTTGGTTCCAGTGGCTAGTTGAACTAACCATGATTTACTATGCTTTAATTTCTTGAAAGCACAAATCTCAACAATTCTAGGAGTGACATAACTGTGAGTAGATCCAGGATCAATCAAAATAGAAACAGATTGCTCAACAATATTACCTTCAACTTCAACCACAGTTGATTGATGATCTACCTGGAGGTCATCTAGTGCTGCATAGATTCTAGGGATTGTCCTCGCCACTTGACCCACAGTTTCGACTCCCTGGATGTTGTGAACTTGATTTGCATTCCCATTCCTATGTGGACAGTTCCTAAGCATGTGGTTTCCTCCACAACCCCAACATTGAAGTGGTTCTCTTGGTTCCTTTGGATCTCTTGGCTTGTCTCCCATCATCCTAGTTGGTTTAGTCACAACCTGTGATGGTTGCCTTTGCTGACTCCGGAATTGAGGAGGCTTGAACCCCTTCTTCCTTTGATCAAACTTTTCATTTTTCCTATCCTTCCATGCCTTATGAAATTATGGTTTGTTTCTGTTTTGATCAAAGCAATACTTGGTCTTTCTTATGGCCTCCTCTAGAGTTCGAGGTTCATCAAACTCAATTCTATATTTATATTACTGGGGCAGTCCACTTAGGAAACACTGAATTTTCACCTTATCATCTCTAATATACCTGACATACCTCAGCAGCTCCAAGAACTTGTTTGCATATTCTTCCATGGTCAATTGTCCCAATC
Organism: Larix kaempferi; assembly: GCA_027924585.1. Classification (NCBI taxonomy): domain Eukaryota; kingdom Viridiplantae; phylum Streptophyta; class Pinopsida; order Pinales; family Pinaceae; genus Larix; species Larix kaempferi. Next base: position 5,849,648 of record BSBM01000049.1, on the reverse strand, counting down.
TCAGCTCATGGAACTCTTTGATCTTATCATCATAGTACCTATCAGAGAGGTACTTCTGCTTGAAGTATTTCTTGAACTGCTTCCACACAATCTTCCTTTTGTTGATCTTCTTCACTTGCCTGATGTGTTCCCACCATATAGATGCTCTTCCATTCAAGTTGAAGATGGCTACCCTTGCCTTCATATTTCCCGAGTAGTCTTGGAATTGGAAATACTTTCTCATCCCAAGAAGCCAAGATTCAGCTTCTTGACCGGACTTTACCTCTCCATCAAATGTAGGAGGTTTTTCCTTCTTAAATTCCCAATGCGAACTGTTCTTGTAGTGTTTCTTCCTCTTACTCCTGCAAGATGAAGAGCTTGAACCCTCAATGGATTCTTCAGAGTCAGATGATTCATTAGAAGAGATTTCTGGAGTATATGTTCTATCTGTAGAAACTCTTCTTGGGCTACTGGCCCTCTTGCGGGAATTCCTCCTAGAACTACTCCCACCCCTTTCTAGATTTGATGTCTGATGCCCAGAGTTTATTTGCATTTGGATGTCTGTCAAACTCTGTAGCATGGCTGCATTCAACTGATTTTGTTCTTCCTGAGCTTTAATCATCCTTTCATTATCTTCCCTATAGCTTTGCAACTCCACCCTTAGGCTTCTCATGGTGGCTGCAATACCTGGAGGAGTCTCTTGATTTCTTCTCCCATTAGATTCTGTTTCAGCATTTTCAACATGTATGTTCTCCCCCATGGCATCTGTCTCAGGCTCATAGGGATCCTGTGCATCATCCATGATGTTGATTTTCTTGGCCCAACCAAGATCCAAAACTTTCCAACTGTACTATCTAGAGTGCTGCCCTGATGTAACTGTGATTTTGCAGAATGTGTTCATCCACACAATTGTTAGCTGCATTATATTCTCAGAAATTCATAAATTACTTTCATGCTTGTGGGAAAATGTTATATTGACAATTTGTCAAATCATAAAATTTTCTCACAATCAACGACATATGAGGGGGACAATGGGGGTTAAGGGGGATTGCCCCCTTGTGGCCGCCACTGCAGGGTGGGTCGAGGGCAATGCCCTCGTTTTTTTTTTATAAATTTTTAGTAAATATTTCCGCAGTTTTAGAAGACATTCCAGAATTCTTTCCGCAGTTTCGGAAGACATTCTCGAATTCTTTCCGCAGTTTCAGAAGAGAATTCCTTCTGCAGTTTCAGGGCGATTTGCCGAGCGCTTCCGCACTTGCGGGGCGGTTTGCCGAATGCTTCCGCAATTTCGGAATGATTCGCCGAACTCTTCTGCAATTGCGGGGTGGTTCGCCGAATGCTTCCGCAATTTCGGAACGATTCGCCGAACTCTTCCGCAATTTCGGAACGATTCGCCGAACTCTTCCGCAATTGCGGGGCGGTTCGCCGAATGCTCCCGCAGTTGCGGAACGATTCGCCGAACTCTTCCGCAATTTCGGAACGATTCGCTGAACTCTTCCGCAATTGCGGGACGATTCGCGGAACTCTTTCGCAATTTCAGAACAACTTGCGGAATCTTTCCGCAGTTTCGGAAGAGAATTCCTTCCGCAGTTTCGGAAGAGAATTCCTTCCACAGTTTCGGAAGAGAATTCCTTCCGAAATTTCCTTTTGACGCCGAACACCTAGAATTTTTTTTTCGCTGTTTCGGAGTATTTCGTCGAATTCTTCCACGTTGCGGAACAACTCGTGGAATCCTTCCATAGTTTCGGGCCAGCTTGCCGAACTCGAACTCTTCCCGAAACAGACTTAAACAAAATTTTTCCCAAAGACTCTTAAAACAATTTCGGATTCTTCTTTCCTTCTTCCTATGATGACTGTAATTGGATTTGGCCCATAGAGGTCCAATGCTACAACCAGCAGCTCTGATACCAAAATGTAAAGTCCTCTCCTATCATACCAGCAAGATAGAGAGGATCGTGATGCTAAAACCGGGCATCTAGCCCCATATCCATTAAGTAAAAACTCATTGATAAAATGTGCATGTTATAGAAACACAGCGGAATTAAAAATCATGTTTAATATCTAACATACATTCAACATTTCTGTGACAGTCATTAAATAAAGACATTTCATAATTATAAAAGAGAATACTTATCTTAACAAAGTAGTCCCAAGCAACCAGCTATGCATCTGCAATGTTCCACCCAACCATAGGCCAGTTGTGCTTATCAACCTCTTGATACAACTGCCACCCCCGAGCTGGGCATGATTTCTACAAGGAACCAGGGAATAGTAGACTCACACATAGCCAAGCATACACCAAGATGAGCCAAGCCAATCTACAATTGGGTTTATCAGGCTGCTAGGAAATGGAAAGGAAGAGTGGCTAAGCTAGTGAGCTCAAGCACGGAGCCAGGAGTAACCATACAAGATCTATCTAGCTTGGCACCCACAATACCTACACACCCAACACAAGGAAGTATTCTTTTCACTGTTGTACAGTCCCTTAAGCCATACCTTCCCCATCTAGTGTTCTCAGGGTGTGCATAGAAGAGCAACCAAAGCCCTCTTGATCTTCTTGAGAGGTTGTCTCCCCACTAGGTTTATCAAGCCCTCTCTGTCCACTACCACTCCAATCTCTTGTTCACAGATTCAATCCAAAACAGGGATGCACATAAAAAAAAAACCGCAAGTGCTGGGCATTAGGAAAAATGTTTCTTAAGTGGGTTGCCCAAAGAGGAGGTTTCTACTAATTCAGAAAAAACGTGGGCAAGCCCAAAACAAAATGGCAATTGGGGAACAACCCTGGAGAGCAGAAATCGTTTTCAGAAAAATGTCCATGGGAATTTTGGGGCAAAAACGACCTCCATCACAGTCCCAAATCGTGGCCCTTCTCTCCCAGCTGCTGTATATATGCAAAAATGACTCCCAGGCATGGAAAATGCAGGAAAAATGGTGAAAAACGTGATGGGGAAAGACCCAGTAGTTCAGACTGCGTGAGAGAGGAAAGACTATGGGTTTTGAATGGCTTTGGGCACCATTTCGTGGGTGTTTTCTTGCCCAAGGAGACAAAATATGAATTCCCAGGTTGATGGCTTGCCCATGCATGAAATTGGCTGCCATACCTCTTCATTCCCAAGGCATTAACTACCTCAACCAATTTATGGAAGAATTAAATGATTGGGTCCATAACCCAAAATGGGTAGTTGAGGGTTTATGGGTTTTCTCATTGACACATGGATTAACACCATTGGCTCAAGGGTTTGAATAATTTCCCTCCCTATTCCTTGTATAATCATGCCCCATCTCTTTGTTGCATTGCATAGCTTAGTTGTGGGTATTTTCATTAAAATTTGTATTTACATGATGTCTTATTTACATTGTGCCTATCTAGCACAAGAACCATAGGCATCTATTTCTTTAATTGCCGATACATAAAATGCTAAATCAATGGTGGGGCCTTGGCCTTGAGCTCATCACCATGATTAAATAACAATATTTACATCATTTACGATTTAATGCAAAGGGGGTCAAAATGGGGACATTACATAGAGTAGCGTGACCAAGAGAATTGGAAGGAATAATTGGGTAATGTTTAAACTGCTCTTTTGTTACCTGTGATAATTCATCGCTTGAGGGTTTTGATTGAGAAGATCCCCTTCTTTCCTAAATATTATCAAAGATAACACTTAGTCAATGAATTATTAAAAAAGAAATAAAATATATTTTTTTGTTTTTTTAACAGTTAACTTGGAACTGCATTTACCTCGATGTGTAATCTTTGTATTCAAGAAACCTTTGAATTATCATTTACCTATAAAAACCCCGTTCATGATTTGTACATGGAAGATAGATTCAACCCGAGCTAAACTCCCTATACACACCAATTATAGAGTATCTCCTCAGAAAAACCATGGTATAGATGGTAGACAAAAACAAACCCTCGCTCAGTAAGTAAGACTGAGAAAGGCCAAGCCCTCTCTCATGGGAGCAGAAACAATGCCTAAAAAAAAAAATTGAATCGAGCGGGTGAAACCCTAAAGGTCATGCTAGAAAGTTTTCAATCCTCGAACACTAGATGAACAATACTGGTAACTTAAAAAGGACAAGTATAAATTCCTGGAATCTATCATATGAACACAGTGACAAAATTTGAATTAGTTTTCATCCAAAACAAAAAATATTAACTTGCATATCCATTGAAAAGAAATAAACCATGGTATAAATTCTTGGAATCTATCATATGAATGTAGTGACAAACTTTGAATTCGTTTTCATCCAAAACAAAAACAAAAAATTAACTGGCGTATCTAAGAGGTTTTGTATTCAGGAAATCTATGAATTATCATTTACCTGTAAAAACCCTGTTCATGATTTGTACACGAAAGATATATTCAACCCGAGCTAAACTCCTTGTACACACCAATTACAGAGTATCTCCTCAGAAAAACCATGGTATAGATGGTAGACAAAAACAAATCCTCGATTAGTAAGCAAGACTGAGAAAGAGAAAGGCCGATCCCTCTCTCACAGGAGAAGAAACAATACCTCAAAAAAAAATTGAATAAAGAGGATTAAACCCTAAAGGTCATGTTAGAAAGTTTTCAATCCCTGAGGACTGGATGAACAATATTGGTAACATAAAAAGGATAGGTACAACTTCAATTCCGATAAGGAAAATCAACAAATGTTATCAGGAGGTCGTTATCATTACAAGGGGCTACCTTGGTACACTATAGTTGGTTTACAAGAGTGAAGGACCCTTCGGAGATATGTGGTTCTTTCCTAGGAGTGTTACTTAGTAACTTGATCCAACCTAAAAAAACATGAAGGTGTCACCCCATCGTTAAGCTGTGGAAAAACACCTATTTGTTAGTGAGATAGTTGAAGAAAATTCATTTATCACCACCGATAATATGGTAAACCTAATCAACAACAATACATTTCCCATTTTGTTTTATTTAAGCATTGTTGTTTATTAAAAAAAATTATAATTGTGTGGTTTTCCATTAAATTTTGTGGGGTGTTTTTGTTAAAATTTAGAGGTGTTACAGTGATGAAGTATTTGACTAAAAGATATGTGGCTTTGTTGCATTTAACAATATTTGTTGCAAAATTATATCCTAGGAAATTCTAATGAACAACTCAAGAGTGGATCACTACATACAAATATCCAAAATAAGTTATAACAATTGGGACTAAGAAATTCAAGCACATTTCCACATATGCTAGAGCATCTTTTCAATTTTATTTCCTAGATCAACTGCATTTCATATTTGAGGTATACTCGTATTCTCCTATATCACAACATTGAAGTTAAGGAGGCACAAATTCCTTTCTTACCAATACCGAACATAACCATGAATTACTTATGAATGAGGAATGGCGAAGAAAACATATCGTATATTATGGGACACTCTTCATTCACTCAATAATGAAGAATACCTTTAGTTAGGATCGAGTATTTGTGAAGGGTCTTTCCACTCGTCAAGATGATATAGATTTTTAAAAAGAGTTGGGGTTGGATTGAGTGGGAGGATGGGTAGAACATCATCGATCTTAATCATCATATCCAATGCATGCACAGGAGATATAAAGGCATAGCCTTCTAGTGCACAAGAGAGAGAGAAAGGCCTCATCCAAATATATCAGAAAGGGAGGAGCAAGCCGGTGCTTCGTTCTATCCATTTGAGAATAATTCCAAGGAACATGAGAAAAACAAAGGGAGAGAAAATGGGGAATTTACTAACCGGAGAAAGAGAAGTAGATTTGAACCGTGCTGCTGCAGAAGCCCTCACTGACCTCTTTAGGAGCCTCCAGTTTCTCTCTAGTGCTGTGTTTTTCTCCATTGCAACAAGTCCAAATTTATAGTGAATTTTCCAAACCCCAAATGTGATTTCCAATTAGCATGAGTTAATATGAAATTCCCTAAACCCCCATTTCACACCCCATTCAACGTAATGGTCTCTCAAACCTAAAGAAACACCCTCCCCTCCCGCCAAATCCAAAAATTTGGTGCCAATTAAAGGTTTGAAACTGGTAATGAAGAGGATAAAATCCATTGAATGTCAGCTAGTAAACATTAATTTGAGCTTTCTCTGTAGTGGAGTTACATGAACCCAACTCCTCCATTGATCGAGGGTTCAAAGGCTGGTCATAAATTGCCCACCCAGTCGCATATTGATCTATAATCGTGGCTAGGAGACTAAATGGGGTTTGGAAATGTTTCGTTTGAACAACTTATACGTCATTACTCAGCCATGTTGAATGTGTTTTCAACATCTTTTGCAATGATTTTGTTTTTATTTTATTTACAATATTATATTTTAAATGTGTTTTAATTTAATATATATGTGTGTTTATATTATATGTTTTGGTCATGTTTTAATTTAATATTATATGTGTGATTCACACCTACCTCGATTTACAAGCATATATGCACAACTATTGTTGACAAAAGCTCAAATTTGAAAGAACTTCCCTTGTTTTTAGCCTAAAGAATCCAAAATCTTCTCATGTTAGCTCATTTTTGCATCGATGGTAACCAAAAAAATAACAACTTGCTCAAATTAGCTCATGATCATGGGTAAGAGATGGATTAATTGATTGATGGACTGATTAGATCTCCCCATTGCACATCTAGCATTTCAGCATATCTATGGTATACCTGCATCCAACACCAGGGTATACTTACGTTAGACACCAACATGGGCATATCTCACCTTAGTCGCCCCATACATTTAGGGATAGGCGATATTTAAGAAGATTCTATATGAAAAGGTTATACCCTCGCATAAGGAATAGATTAATATAATATTATCTGCCATGGATGGAAGGAAGGTGAATATCAAATATAATTACATTAGTAAAAACTCATTAGTTAGATGCTGGCCATCACACGCACCGATGCTGGCCATCACACGCACCATTGGACATCACGGGATAGATTCATTGATGGAAAGAATCTATCCATACATCCATTCATTGCTATATATTTCTCATTATTTGTGATAAATCCAGTTATTTATCCAGTTTCAAACCCTATTGAAAGTCTTTTTATTACCCTATATAAAGCCTTATTTTATCCATTGAATGTATATATGTATTTTGAAATCATCTATTTTTTCTATAGTTTTGAAATCATGAGACACACACACACACACACACACACACACACATAGTTTAAGTCAGTTCGATATCAATCTTTTGAGGAAGCCCGTAGGTCAGACTCAAGTATTGATCTTGTAGAGCTATGGTATTATTGAGGCCAAAGAAACAGGAGAGAGGGTTTTCTTGAGTTCGAAAGAGAAGCGTATAACCTTATAAAAAGTTATTCTTCAGTTGGTTGTAAGGTCGACAAGACCTAAATTTAGTAAAATATTGTAAAAATTCATTATCAAAATTGTAATTTTCCATTGTGAGTGTGACACAACTAAAAATTACTAACATAAACGACTAATTCACATTAATCATTGTTAGTTAGTCATATTTATATTCTCGTGACTAAATTATTCATTTATGTTAGTCATTTTTATTTTAGTCACTTGTTATCTAGTCATATATTTTATTCCGTGACTAAATTAGTCATTTATCTTAGTCGTTTTTTGTTGGATTATTTAAAATTGCTCAATTTTAGTAGTTTATCCCTTGAAAAAATAGTGGTGACTAACGTTTTTAGTTGCCTTGTCACTTATCTCCCATTTTGTACTAGTGCGAGCTCACTGCTCAACCTATCGGATCTCTCAGGGAAATATTATATGCCACAGGACAAAACCTTGAAAGAGCATTTTTCAGATCTCCCAGGGAGCTATTATATGCCATAGGCAAAACCTCGCAAGAGTATCTACAAACCTCCCAGGGCAAGATTATATGTCCTCCCAAGAAAAAAATTGAAAGAGAATATGACAGATCTCCCAGGGAGCTATTATATGCCATAGGAAAAACCTTGCAAGAGTATCTACAAATATCCCAGGGCAAGATTATATGCTTATTGCACAATCTGTCCACGGCCATGGAGTATCATCCTGATACTCATGATTCACCTGATCATCCTCGCACAGAGCATCCTCCTGATGCTCATGATCATACTGATCATCATCATATAGTACATCATCCTGATGCACATCATCATCGCATGATCATCCTGATCATCGTCACAGCATCGTCCTGATGCATATCATCATCGCATGATCATCCTGATCATCGTCACAACATCATCCTGATGCATATCATCATTGCATGATCATATTGATCATAATAGCATTGTCCTCTTCAGATCATCTCATTTTCCATAGAGCACAACCTAGATGCACATCATACAACACTTACACCGCCGACATGGGAGAACACATCTACCACCATTCGGGGAAGGCTCCGGCCCTTACCTTTTCACCATGGGAGAACACATCTACCACCATGTAAAAAATGGCTCAACAATTACATCACGACCATGGGAGAACACATATACAACCATGTTAGAAAATCCCATGTGCATCTGCGTCTTCTGGACTCATCACTTCCCCTTGGAAGGAACCTCGATCTGAAGTACACCAAGCCTTTCTATGAAGTACTCAAACTTCACTCTAGCTAGTGGTTTGGTCAACACATCTGCAATCTGCTCATTTTTCGCAACATACTGGAGCTTTACTGCTCCTCTCTGCACCATATCCCTGATATAGTGATATTTGATCTCGATGTGCTTCGACCTGTCATGGAACATCGGGTTCTCTGATAACTTCACACAACTTTGGTTATCATAATAGATATAGGTAGCATCAAACTGGATATCAAATAAATCAGACAGTAGCTTCCTTAGCCATACTGCCTCACAACTAGCCGAACAAGCTGTGACATACTCTGCTTCGGCTGTACTCAGTGCTATGCAGGATTGCTTCCTACTAAACCAAGAGATCACACCTAATTCCATACTGAAGCAGCACCCCGAAGTGCTCTTCCTATCGGTGACACTGCCTGCCCAATCTGAATCAACATAACCCTCCAGGTTAAACTTTTGATTCACATCATACTTGAGCCCATAATCAACCGTACCCTTCAGGTACCTCAGAATATGCTTTACAGCAATCAGGTGAACATGTTTAAGATCCGTCAGGAACTGGCTCAAGGTGTTCACTGCAAAGCAAATATCTGGTCTCGTGTTCGTTAGGTACATCAAGGACCCAATAATTTGACGATACATCGTGGCATCAACTGACTCTGAAGAAGCATCACTCAATAGCTCCAAGTTCGATGCCATAGGTGTGGCCATGGGGTTGCAGTCCATCATCCCGAACTGCTTTAGGATCTTTACTACATACTTCCCTTGTCCAAGGAAGATTCCATCTGCGCTCTGCCACACCTCCATACCTAGAAAGTAATGCATCATACCCAAGTCCTTCATCTCGAACTCGGCAGTAAGCTTCCTCTTCGCGTCGGCAATCAATCTATCCTCACCTATCACAAACAGGTCATCCACATACAGTAGGAGTATCACTGGATTGCCTTCCCCAACCTTATAGTAAAGGTTGGAATCCGTTTTACTCTTGGTAAAGCCTAAACTGGATAGGAAGCTATCTATCCTTCCGTACCATGTCCTGGGTGCTTGCTTCAATCCATACAAGGATTTCTTTAACTTGCACACATATGAATCCCTGTCATGTGTCTCAAAACCGAGTGGCTTCTCCACATACATTTCCTCTTCGACTACACCATTCAAGAAAGCTGTCTTGACATCCATCTGGTGTATCTTCCATTTCATCACTACAGTCATAGCAAGTACTGTTCTGATGGAAGTGTATCTGGCTACAGGTGCAAAATTTTCTTCATAATCTATCCCTTCTTTCTAGGAGAAGCCATGAGCTACAAACCTTGCCTACCATCTGTAGCATGATTGATCTTGTAGATTCACTTGGAAGTCACAACAGACTTCTCTTCTGGTCTCAGGACCACATCCCAGACATCATTCTTCATGATTGTCTGGTACTCCTCTATCATGGAATTCTTTCATTACTGCATCCTGGATCCTGGGAACTTCAGATTCTTCAATATCTTCAATATGTAGTTTTCTTGAACTACTTCGCTGGAACAAATGTTGTGTCTTCGTCGCTTGTTCTTCGAAACAATTCTCTCTTGTAAGTGATGGTACACGGTCTTTCCTACAAGACAATTTCAATTGCATGATTAGAAACATCTCATAGATTTCAGAATAATTCTTACACATAAAGACATATGTCATACAGTCATGCAATTATCTTAGCCAATGTTTCAATACAACATTTATCCATATCCCGTAACTTTCTAGATTCCTTCCATCTCTACTAGAACATTGTTAAGAGTGTGCAAAACTCCCAACATGTCAGCAAAGAGGTTTCATTCTAGATAAGTAGCAATGGAATGTTGTATACCATAGGCCACTTACCCATTACTTGTATATTAGTAGTATCTTGTTCATTAATGCAACTTTTCTAATTTGCATAATATACATCCTAAATCTAGGAACATCAGTATGTACATGACTGAACAACATCATTTAAGTAATCATATATACACGAAATAACAATTTAAATACTTATCTTTTTTTGGTTTTTGGGTGGACTCCCTTTCAATCTTTGCTTCCTTACAAGAATTACTGGAGTGTGCTCCCTCTTGATCTTTGCTTCCTTGCGGCAACTACTGGAGTGTGCTCCCTCTTTATCTTTGCTTCTTGGATTATATGTCTATGAACTTATATCCATCCTGGACCACTATGCATGCTTAAGTGTGCACTAGTGTCATCATTGTGTCATCCTCAAGATCTCATACATAATCATACATTCATTAGTATAATCTCAATACTATCAAAACATTGTGATTCTAAATGATCTTAAACATGTATGGTCATGGTCATTTCATACAAAGTTAATTTATCACAAGCGTTAGTATTTCAAGGTTTCAGGGAGGACTTCTTTTACCCATGCATATTCTTATTTGACCATAGGACTCTTCTGGTTTGTCATATCATCAATCAAAGTAAGAAGCATAATATGCATAAACCCATGATTACTCAAACTTATAAATTCAAGAATAATCATTATCAATCATACAAAAAATATTCTTATATAAGATCCTAACACAAGGTAGGATTCTAAATTGATACATGAAAACATACTTGGATTATCATGCTTGTCTAACATACCCAAACAATGTCTTCTTTGTTCTCTTAGAGACCTTGTGTTAGCAACCTACATATCTCATAAGTTAATAATTGTAGAACCAAGTTATACATACCTCGTAAGTAGAGCTTCTATGTGATCCATGACTATGGATGAGTCTTTGTCTTCATGTCACCATGGTCATATGTTCTTGATCTAGAACTTTATTTGTCTTTCTCGATGTACCCTTCATGTTAGTGGACAACATCATCCTCATAGAACACCACAATGTATTAGTACAATCATAAGTGTCATACCCCTAATCAATGAATGTCTTCTATCATTCACATGCATTCATACTTTTACTAGGGTGATAAGACTAGTCTAAAATTAATCAAGATTGTACTAACCTCAATAATATGAAGACAAACATATCATAAACTTATCAAAACATACCTGTATCTCCTCAAGTCATACCTGTCAGGATTGCTTGTAGTCTTCTTATGTAAGGCCTTAGCCTCATCTCCCTTTGGAAATGGAATCTCTTCACTTATGTAGGTGTCCAAATCATTCTCTTCTAGGATTAACCCAATCCACTTTGATTTGATGAAGCTGGATTAGGGTCTGTCAGAGAAACCCTAAAAATTCAAACTTTTGATTGGATGAAAAGATGTGCCTTGCTGAGTTGATCAAGCTGGTATACTTCAATTTTGAAATCTCCAAAATTTGACCCCTCAAAATTGACTTTGAAAGTTTTGGATCTACAGCTTCTGTCAAATTCTTGTTTTTTGGTCAAAATCCCAAACTAGGGTTTGATAGAGCTCGGGGTTCTACCCAACCAAAAAATTCAATCTTGGTCTCTAAATTTTGATTTTGATGAGGAGTATCCAGCCGTGGTCCTAGATTCCAAAAATTCCAACTTTCTCCAAAACCCTAATTTCCCATAGCAGTGACAAGCCAAAAATGAGAATGCTCAGAATCCAATTCTATTTCACAGAAATATGTGCCTTATTGTTTCTGGTTCATCCCTAAAATTTTAGATCTTCAGGGTCTAAGACTTTGGTTTGTGGTAGCTTGACCTGTCACCTTGCCAACCCCACAGATCTGACCTCAAATGGATTCTCCATGAGAGAGATATGCCAAGTGTCACAACATGACCTGTTTATGGGATAAAACAAGATAAAGAACTTGTACGGAGTGCCACATGTGACTGGTTCAACTTCGGCCTCTGAAACTTGGACCTATCAAACTACAGCCCGTTCTCTTACTTTCACCTTTTACATAATTTCATTTGGAGCTTCCTATCCCAAGTTGTGACCTTTTTTCCTAGGTCACCTATTTATGACTGAGATCTGGAAGAGGAAGAAACCCTAAATTGTACGAATCATAAAACAAAAAGTACAACAAATTAGATGCTGTGCTTTGGACACAAGGTACATGGGGATGTTATCTTCGACTTGTACAAGTTTTAGAACCTGAACATTTTCCAAAATGGATTTATAGCGAAAGTTCCACGATGACGAGTTTTTACTATATCAAGCCCTAGCTTTGAATTTGTCGCAAGTGAAACAAGTGTCATAAATGCCATACCATTCCTTCCCTTAGGATAGCTCTGACACCATGTTAGTTTTTCAACATTTAATTCAATCTGATCTAGGATCTTATCTGAGAGAAAAACATGTACAACATATCAAACATAAGAGACAAGATACACAAAGCATTTCACCGGGGAAAACCAAGAAGGTGAAAAACCCCGCAACTTACTCAGAGATAGAATGAGCACCAATACAAAGATCACAAAGATAAAACCCCCAAAAAAGAGATAGTCTCCTAGAATCAGCTCCTCCTCCACTTGTGCGCACTCCTCCTTTCTCTCACAAATGCGAAGTGAGTGAGTGAGTGAATGTGTAAAATGAGAGAGACACACTCTCTATTTATACATTGACTTGACCTACCTTTTAACTCTAATTAGGTCGGCCCCAACTTAACCACTTAACATAATGTTTGAATGGGCCGACCCCACTAGGGTGGTCTAATAACCCTTTAACCCACATAACTCATAGAGGGGCGACCCCACCAAGGTGGTCTAATATCCCATCAGATATAAGTTACGACACTTACAATATAACTTGCGACACTTGCAAGTGCAAATGATGACACTTCGAATCAGAGGAATAATACATCTTCATTGGGGATACAATAACGTACAAATGTAATACATACAATACACAAGTGAATATATTCCGAAGTTACAAATACATCAACAAGATGAACTAAAGAACCCTCCTGGAAGATTCATGGACCACCCTGAGCATACTCTTACAATCCTCGAAATTACCCCTGAAATTCATGAATATTTCCCTCTAGGAAGACATATCTGAATTAGACTTTGCTGCGACAGAGAGGAGACTATTGTTTGAGGATTGCTTGGCTAACTGATTTTCGCTCATTGAAAGGGAATTCCCAAGGGAATAGTAGATTTGAATGAAAATCCATGATAGAGTGGGAGGGGATTCTCCTGGTTAAGGACAATTTTGCAAGTCTAAATATATCCACTATTGACTCTTGTGCATCACATTCTAAAAATTGAGGTCCCTTCCAAGCTTCTACAACAAGGGGAATGGCCTTCTGAATTTCTCCCGACATGTTATAAAGTTCCATCGCCTCACCTTTCCCTTTGCAATTACTATCCTTAAGAGCATATGTGCGAGCTTGCATGGAGAGATGGTTAGCTTGACTGATGCCTTCAATGGTATTTAATCCTTGAGCATGCGTGTCTTCCTCAAAAATTGATCTTCCTCATGCCCAAGTTGCATGTGGTATGCCAGATGTATGCCCATAATGATGACTCACAAGGTTTCCTACCTCGAGAAACATATCATTTTCTTTTTTCCCCAAGTTGTTTTTCATATTTCTAACATCCCCTTGGGTGTTTCCAAGAAGCCTCCTTTGATCGTGGGTCACTGAATCCATTTTATAACATTAACTTGGTTTTTATAGTCTATTATTCCTTGTTCCTTCTTGGAGTCTTTATTGGCTAATTCATCAGCCAAGTTGTTGTTTTCTCTTCTAACATGGTAAAAGACCACATTGACTGGCCTAATGAGGTTTATAATATGCTTCTGGATCCTTCCGTAGGTTGAAGGATTTTCCTTGAAGCGATTACGCATTTTTTGTATTACTTGCTTGGAGTCTCCAAATACATGAAGACATGTGATACTTAGCTGAGAGACCATTTCCATACCTTGATAAAGAGACAATCATTCTTCTTCATTGTTGGTTTTTATCCCTAGAACCCATGCAGATGAGTCCATTACGTTTCCTCCAGGATCAAATATGATCCCTCCCGCTCCTGCCAACCCTAAATAACTTGTGAGCATTGAACAAATAACTAAAATGAATTTAAACAAACTTTTGTTAAATAAAGCCCTCCATTAGCGATTTGAATTCATTAATGGCCATTTGACATAAATACAGTTGTTAGCCATGAATTGGGTATGAAAATTACCATTTAAATTTTTTATATCAATTTGCATAACCAACAAACATGGGAAATGCATGTTTCTTAATATATTAAAGTTAACATGAAAATCTATGATATAACCATAAGAGTTTAGATACATATTAAACTTTGAATTAGCCCCTGAAATTTAAACTTGAAAACAACCTCTACACTATATAGAAACAAAATGAATGACTACAATTTAGGACATGATTGAACTTTAAACTTGAAAACAACCTCTACATTGTATAGAAATGAAAAATTTAGAATTAAATAGATTTAACACAAATTTAGCAATTATTTGAAACCACAAAAAATTTGTAGAGTTAAATTTACCTTTCATCTTGCTAGAAGTGAATGTTGGTGTGCAAAGCATAAACAATCACTGTAGGGAATAAGGGATTTAAAGAACCATGTAATCTTTAATGCAAGAAAAATAAGGATTTAACTCAAGTGAATGCATGCAAAAACAATTGAAGCCTGTAATGCATTTAAGGAAATGCACAAAAAATCCCTAAACAACCTTATGGACCAAGAAGCATTAACAAATCTCAAAATTTCTTAAGGAAATGGTGGAGGCTCGAGGGGTTTAGTAGCTTTAGTCTGTGTGGGATTGAGGGGTTCAATAGATTTAAATATACTAGCAACCAATGAACTAGATCATGAATTTAGGAATTTAGGAGGTGGGAATGGGCTCAAATTAATTAAGGCACAACACTCATGGGGCTCAACACTCAAGAGTCTGCTATTTTCTAAATTGATGGTTGATATGTCCCAGTCCCACCAAAATGACATTGAGAAGGAAAATTGATACACTTAACCAAACTGTGATAATCCACTGGCATTGAAGAAGTATGCTAGAAAACATTGTTGGCCCAACGAAACATGGGCATTGGCAATTTTATTTTATTAATGTAGACAAAGTCTATTTTCTAATTGATTCTAGTTTTGAATTGAGCACACACGTGACACAATAGACTCTTGAGCCCCATGCGGTGATGGCAATTGGGTAGATATATGATTTTAGCTGGGCATATCTCCATCTTATAAATTTATTATTCCGAGGAGACGATTCAAGATTTACCCGGTGATTCACTGATACCATGGCCTGAACAGTCATCTTGATTCCCCAATTTATCAATGCAGCTTCGAATCTTGATGGAAATTATATTTTAGGGAAGATTTTTGGAAGGCTAAATAATATTGGGTGCTGAGATATTTTTTTTGCGTGGTTGACATCCTTGACAATCAGTAGTTGGGGCTTGCTACATCCACATTAATAATTATTAGGGGGCCACCCAAAGGGGCCTCGCCCTATGAACTTCAATTTTGGAAGCCTAACCCCGAAGGACCCATAGAATTGGATTCATGATAATTGAACCTCTGACCTTGAAAACTATGGGCTTGGAATTGGAAACTCCAACCAACTGAGCTACCCCCAGGTGCTATTGGGTGACGAGATATTAAAACAATTACCCTTTATTTAAAATATTTCCATTCACTCTTCCCTTCTTTGTTTGTAGGGTAAAATTAAGATTTTAAATTTTGTTTTCTATGCAATTTTTGTTTAGCACTCTAAGGAAGGGCTTGAACCCTTTGGAAGGACTCTAATGGGTTCAAATTTGATCGTTGACAATAAAATTTACACCTTATCAAGTTGTAATCAAGGGCTTCAAATATCCTAATCATGCCCTAGCTATTGTAATTGTTGATGATATTACCAAGTTTTATAGATTCAACAACTTTGGTTCATCACCTTTTCCCTTAGGTTTTATTCCTCATAGTGATGACTTGAACAAACTTTGACATGAATGATTTGGTCATTTAAACTATCACTTAATGCAACAACTATGTAATCAGAAAATGGTGATTGTTCCTCCTCTCGTCTCTTACATAGATGGTGTTTGTCCCGGGTGTGTTCTCAACAAACATCATTAGGACAATTTTGAAAAATGTGCCTCGTGGCACACCTTGGACCCCTTGTAGCTTGTTCATAGTGATTTGTGTGGTCCACTTCCTTTTGATTCTTTCTCTAGATTCAATTATTTCTTAAATTTCATTGACAACTTCTCCAAACGCACTTGGTTTTACCTCTTAGAAATTAAGAGTGAAGTTTTTGAATTTTTTTTGGCCCACAAGGCCCTTATAGAGTAACGATCTAGACATCAAATACACAATTTAAGAACAAATAATGGAGGTGAAGATGTAAACAACAAATTCACTACTTATTGCATTGCACAGGGAATTCAAATGCAACATACTACCTCATATACACCACAACAAAATGGTGTTGTTGAGAGAAAAAATCGCACATTAAAAGAAATGGCTAATTGTATGCTCTAAGCTAAGGGATTAAATATTCAATTTTGGGCTTAAGCCTTTAATTGTGTCAATTACATAGTTAATCATACTCCCACTAAGGATCTAAAATATATAACACTGGATGGAGCATGGAGTAACATTAAACGATATGCCAACCACTTCTGTGTGTTTGGTTGTGAAGCATGGACTCATATTCCCAATGAAAAATGGAAAGAATTGCAATGCAAGAGTGAAAAGTATGTATTTGTTGAATATTCTAAAGATGCAAATGGTTACAGACTTCTTCAACCAAAATCCAATGGAAAAATTATTAGAAGGGATATTAAATTTGATGAAAATATCTCTGCTCGTGAGCCTAATTCAATGTTTGTGCCATATGTAGCCTACAAACCATCTTCAACATCTATGTCATATTCTACTCCCAAATTATTTGACACTTTCCTACTTTGGCTTCTGATGATGACAATGAGGATGAAAATCCACATGTGCTTGCTCATTTTCCTCTAGTTGCGCTAGCACAATTGCTTCCTCAATGGGTCCTTACAACATGAGAAGCCGCTAGTGATCTTATCGTTGATCCTAAAGATCAACATTGAACACGTTCTCAGTTCCAATGAGCCTCTTCTCTTTTGGCTCAAGTTTTAGAGAGTCATGACCTAGAGACATTTGTAGAAGCTTCAAGAAATCTAGATTGGGATGTAGCTATGGATGAAGAATATCATTCCTTAATGACAAACGATACTTGCGATCTTGTACCTCTTTCGAAAGGAATAAAAAAGGTTAGATGTAAATGGGTCTATAGAACTAAGTATGCTTCAAATGGAAGTGTTGAAAGATTTAAGGCGAGGTTAGTTGCCAAAGGATTTTCCCAAGTTGAAGTAATTGACGACAATGAAACCTTTGCCCCTGTTGCCAAAAATGAAGTTCATCCGCCTTGTTCTTGCCCTTGTTGCTTCACATAAATGGGAGGTCCATCAAATGGATGTCAAGATGACCTTCTTGCATGGGGATTTGTAGGAAGAAATTTACATGTAACAACCTCATGGTTATGTTCAGAATGATTCTAGCCTTGTTTGCCACCTTAAGAAATCTCTATATGGCCTTAAGCAAGCTTCTTGAGCTTGGTATGCCAAAATGGATAGCTTTCTTCTTGACATTGGTTTTTCTAGATGCCATTCTGACCCCAATTTCTATACTAAAAAAGGAGGAAACCATCTCATCATCCTTGTTCTTTATGTTGATGGGCATATTCTTATTGGTAGTGACCATAACCTTTTAACCCATGTGAAATCCAGCCTTAAGAATAAATTTGAAATGACATAATTAGGACTGTTTGCACTATTTTGTTGGCCTCCATGTACTGCAAACTGAAGAAGTAATTTGTCTTTCTTAGTCTAAATATGCATGTAACCTTATTAGTCACTTTCACATGGAAGATTGTAAACTAGACCCATCTCCATTCTAGTTTGGAGTCAAACTTTCTGCCACTTGCATTCACCTGAAGTAGATGCCACCTTGTATTGTCAACTAATTGGTAGTCTTTTATACTTGACTCATACTTGTCCTGATATTTCCTTTTTTGTTGATATTATTGCTTGGTATATGAAAATGCCACATGAAAGCCATTGGAAAGCATAAAAAAGGATTCTTCGGTATATTTGGGGTGCAGTTCAGTTTGGGATTCATTACATTAATGATAAGAAGTCTACTACATGTTATGTTTTTGGTCTTGGTTCCGGACTTGTCACTTGGGCTTGTAAGAAACAACAAGCCCTTGCTCTTTCTTCAGTAGGAGAAAAGTATCAAGCCACAATTAATGCAAGTCAGAAAGCCTTGTGGCTTCAACTGATCCTTTTAGAGTTTGGATTCGAGCAACAATATCCGACTACCCTTTGGTGTGACAATCAAAGTGCCATCAAGCTCACTAAATATCTAGTTCAACATTAGCGCAAAAAACACATTGAGCTACATACACACTTAAATCATAAATCTTGTTCATGATCGCACTCTCAAATCGCTCTTTTTCCCTACAAATGATCGAGTTGTAGACATTTTCACAAAGTCTCATACATAAGTGAAATTTTCTAAACTTCAATCTATGTTAGGAGTTCAGGAATTTCTCATTAAGGGGGGGATAGGGTCTAATGCTTCCTTCCTTATCCTATAGTGTCACTTTTGTAAATCCTTCAATCCAATCCTAAGTTGTTCTAAAGGGGGGATGTTAGGATATTTAAACACTTAGGAGTTAGATAAGATCAACTTGGTATAATGTATCTTTAGGTGAAGTGTTTTTCTTTGTTTTGCATTAGTATGAATTTGTACATATGTAATATGAAGGTCACGATATGTTCTAGACATAAAGTGATCTGATGGTTCATTCTCATCTCGATCTTAACGACCATTGATCCATGGCTTTACACTCAATTGGTCCATAATATTTATTTAAAGAGCATGGAGGGTCATTTGCTCGATGATCTATTGTGAGAAACTCATTGTAACATTTCTTTTCCTTTGCATAATAATATTGCCTCAAGTAGCTATTTGGTTGGGGACGTGGATTGTTTCCCTCTTTGAGGGTTTTAACCACATAAAAACATCAGTGTGTTGATATGTGATATGTTTGTGTGAGCGGTTTTTGAAGGTGTTCAATCTTTTGGAAATATCCTGTGTTAGTTGAACATATGATAGAACCAAATGACTATATCTTAGTTTTATGCTTCTTCATGTTGGATTTAGTCTTTCACTGGTTAAATGGATAGTGGGTTGAATAAAATTTGTCTCTTTGTTATGCTTATTAATTCTTCAACCTAAAAAAAACCATCCAACCAATGGGTTGAGACCATGGGGGTTTCACTAAGTAGGCAATATTATATCACATGAGTTCACATTGGGGAATTAATAATCTAAAAATGGAAGTAATATATTGCATAGTATATAAGGGTCAATTTTCTCCCTTTTTCAATTTTTTGGAACAACATGAAATGGTTAGAATCCTATGTGGTGTGATGCATGCTGGGAGGAATGAGGAAAAATGATAGGGTTCCACATACAAGGGTTTGGTGACTAGGTTTGGTGACAGGAAAATGGAGGGCGAGTCCCCTTTGGTCAACTACCGCTAAGGAAATATTTCATAGGATGACCTTTTTCATGTCAAAAGAGGATATCCACTCCCGTCCAAGCTTGGTATATTCTATTGACTTCAATTTGACTCATACACTTGCCCTATCCCAGCTTTCATGTTGAGAGAAGGGCCTTATTTCAGGTGGTGGTATAGATAATTCTTCAGTTGTTTCTGACGAAGCTCATGCGTAGGATTTGGAAACATATGTACTTTACCCCTCTCCTTTTGTGATGTTGAATGTTGATATCCTTAACTCCTCTCCTTATGTGCAGAAATAGAAGGGAGTGGCGATGCCAAGGATCACATGTGAGGGAACTTCAAGCATTTCTCTGGAGGTTTCTCAGAATTCAATTCTTTTTGTCCGCAAACTACTCTTCCCACCAAGAAAAAGAGAAGGAAGGAATTTCGAAATCAGGGAGGTGGAGTGGCACTGTTTGTGGGGAAATACAATAGATTTATGGAGATAGACGACTTAGAAGAAAAAACAATAGTGGGAAAATTCCAAGGAGGACGAGTGGGCTTGAATTATGTTGAAGAGTGGATTAAATCCTTATGGATCCTAGTGATTGGTTATAGTTTGGTCATTAAATAACTATTGAGAAGTTGGTTTGGATTTGGTTTCAGTTCCCCCAAGGATGCTCAATAGATTTTTAGGAGGGTTAGGATTTTGGAAAACCATTTGCTAATATTGAAGTGATGGCTCCCCCTTTTCGACCCTTGAGTGAAGATGACAACCCATACCCCAATATGGGTAAATTTGCTCCGCTTACCACTCGAATTATGGACCCTCGAAGGACTAACGACCATTGGGGATTGCTAGTGGGGCCTTTAGGACTTTGCAATAGTCATCAAATAGTTTTAAAGCTTAATGAATGGTTAGTTGGAGTGGATGTAACTGCTCTAACCACATACACTATGTATAAATACCTATCAAGAGGAATAACAAACTGATTGAATGTTCGATTGAATAGTGTCTCTT
The DNA here is from genome assembly GCA_027924585.1 of Larix kaempferi. Taxonomy (NCBI): domain Eukaryota; kingdom Viridiplantae; phylum Streptophyta; class Pinopsida; order Pinales; family Pinaceae; genus Larix; species Larix kaempferi. The sequence continues at coordinate 5,828,640 of BSBM01000049.1, read as the reverse complement.
TGATGGTTTGCATCTTTATTGAATCTTTGCTTGAATATGTGTTGAACCTAAGCATTCAACACTTTGGCATCGTTGCCATTGTCCATTCGGTCTGGGTGATATAAACAATGGAGAATGGTATTTACCAATGTTGTAATCTACAAGATTATAGAAAGTTACCATTAGTGCAACATTCACATCATATATAAAGTTACATTGTATACCCGATCATACATACATATCAAGAGCAAAAGAGGTAGAGAGTAAGTGGGACCATAATAACTGTCATGTTCCTATTTTGTCAGCACCATGAAGCATATCAAATCCCATGGATCCTAGTGACAGATTGAATTAATTAATTAATGAGGGGTTAAGTTGAGTCATTTAATTAATTAGGAGTTTGAATTAATTTGTATCCAAAGTTTATTATGCACTTGGAATATTTATTTTTCATGCATTTAATATTTTTATGTGGAATAAATGATGATAATGCTCCAATAGGGCGCATTAGAGGATAAGGTTGACTTGGAGTTAGCTTGAGGAAGAAGCAAAGAGAAATATTCCAAAGCTATAAAATCAGAGAAAAGAAAAGAAAGGTGGAGCAAACCAGAAAAGCAACAAAAGCTCAGTAAAAGCATCACAAAGCAGAAAGCAGGCAAAATCAGAAAAGCAGGAAAGATCATAAAAGTAGGAAAGTTCAGAAAAGCAGGGAAGTCCAGAAAATCCAGAAAAAGCAAAAAAAGCGAAGGCAGAAAGTGGAAAAGCAAGGAAAATCAAACAAAAGCAAAAAAAGAAGGAAAGCAAAGCAAAAGGAAAAAAATAAGAAGGAAAGTTAGCTTTCCTCATCCACTCAAGGAGGGCGCATTAGCTTGGTTTACTTGCTCCTCAAGTCACCCACTCTCCATAAATAAACCAGTGCGCACCACGTTAATTCTTATTGACAGTTTGAGAATTGGTACAAGAGCAATTTTGCCCCAAAGACTTGGGAGATGTGCCCTTGGTCAAGTTTGGGAGATGTGCCCCAGATTTCTGTGAGAGGATGATGGAATTCAGCCATTTTAATTGATTTTATTTGCAGGTCTTGTATCTAAACCAATTCTGGGTCAAATTTCAGAAAGCGCCAACAAGTCCGTGGTTCGAATCTCAGAGCTCTTCATTGATTTCTAGTGCTATATTGCTCAGTAAGAATGGAGAGAAAATTTTGTAATTATTTGAGGATTCTCTTGGATCAAGTATTATGTATTAACAGTGAATTTAATCCTCTGATATCTTTAAGATCAATTAAAATTACAGAAATCATATTTATTCTCATATTTCTCCATCCCTTCTAGATTTAGCTAGAATTTGACTAGTTTCCAGTGTGCATTTAATAAATGAGGGAGTATGAATCCAAAGGAAGTAATTCTTGTTTCTGGAGTTGAGTAATATGACATATGTCATGATGCAAGTCACATATAATAAATTCGCGAGCCTCTGATTACTCTTTGGGAGCCCCAAATTCTCACTAGTTATGCAATCCTGGAAGGAAATTTTACTAGTCTTTTTGTGAGAATTGCTCATAACTTCATATAAATTTCTGGAATATTATTTTACTGTTTAATGTCTTTAATTTAATTATATTGAACCTCTGTGAGTCATAAACACCCATCCCCAGCCTCCAGTTAAATTTCACACCCATACTAGTCTGCATATGCCAAGGGGCCCATGAGCGTTGGAGTAAATTGCAGCTTTTATGCTCTTGAAACATAAATGGCCTCAGTAATTTGTGCAGAGGTATCATAAAATGCCATAGCATTCCACCCATCCCAATCCTTTTATCTAGTTCATCCCAGTCCACCTAGCTTCCACAATCACTGTTTCAATTATTTTTGAGAAGTATAGAGTTTTTGTATCACTAATATGAGTTGGTACATTACAGTGGTATCATAGCACTTTCCTTGGCTCAACCTGTGGAAATTAAATCTCAGATGAAGAAATATCTCATAATTATTTTCAAGTTGCAGCTATAAAACTAGTTACAGTCATGGAAGATGAAGGCTTTGAGTTATACGAGGAAGAATAAATCATTTACATTGATGGAGGCCTACAAAGAGATGATGATGGTTAAATTTGTGACCATATGTACATAGATCAATGGGATGAAGAACTGATGGCTAATCCTAATAAGGAGTTCGCAAAGAGGATATCTACAGGTAAAAATTTTCCTTGCCACTACTAGGAGTATCTGGCTTTGAGAGAAGAGATTCATAAATCCATTTCCTTGAAAGATTATTTTTATTGCAGATTTGGACTGGAGATCAAAGATGAATCTTTGGATTTAATAGAGAGCATGAAACCACCCATAGAGGAAACAAGTTGTTCCACCTCTGTGAGCAAAGAAGAAGGTGAAGCCTCATTGGATGCCATTGTTTCGAGCATGAAGAGAATTTTCAGATTCTCTTCAAACACAATCTCCAATAATATTGCTTCTAAGGTTACCAAGGAGAAAGATGCATCATCTAGCTTGAAGGAGCAACAACACAGTAACAATCTACCATCAAAGGAGAGGAGCAACAATCTTCCAAGAGAAGAGCCACGTGTTTCCTCTAATGAATGCATTGAGCAAGAAGGGGGTGGATTTTCTTAGACAGAGCTTGGAAGGTGGCATATATGTGTTGTGGCATTGATTTTGTTCTTTATCAATCGGACTCCCTTATTTTTAAAGGAAAAGGTTTCATGGGGTCCGATACACACAATCAAGTGGAACTATTGGGTTTATATTATTAGGTAAAACTATCTTTGTATATGGGTTTTAACAATATACAAGTGTATGGAGTTTATGCACTCACTATACAATGGATGAGGGGCGAACAACAGATTGTGGATCTTGGCTTACACTATTTGGATACACATTTAAAATAGGTATGTTGTTGTTCCCATGCATTAGTTTCGAACAATTGTATAGGTAGCATAATATGGAGGTGGATTCCCTCTCCAAGCGATCCCTACATATACACGAGGAGGTCCTGTTTGTGGATTATTTTGAGATGGTGCCTTATGGGAAAAAAAACACTATAGTCTGTACTCTTTTTTGCCTATTGTTATCTTGTTTAGAACATTCCCTAATGATTCATAGTGTTTGAGAGTATTTTTTTTTATATTTTTCCTTATGCATTGTGGTGTAATATTTTTTTGAGAGAGTTTTGGAGGGGCTAACTTTTTTCCCCTTATGAAGGATGCTCAATCCTATGGTCTATGCTTTGACACTTGGAGAATGTATGTTCTCTTCTACTTGAAAGGAAAGTATGCTTTTTTTGTTGGAAAAAAAGGGTTCAAGGAGTATTTTTAATATATTAAAAACATAGAGATATTAGGGGGTTGAATAGGGTATTGGGAAGTTTAAATAGGTACTCCATGTCTGAAGTTGGTGCGAATCTGATTATGTGTGAAGTCAAATTAGTGTTTGAAAAAGTATGATTTGTTTGTGAAGGTGGTGCGATTCCAATCGTGTTTATAGTCAAAGTGGCATTTGGATATGTATTCATTGTGAGAATTTGGTGTGAATCCAATTGGAATGATTGTGTATGGAGTTGACCTATGTTTAGGGGATTATTATCCATCTTGAAATATTTGCTCTCAATAATATTTCATATTTTACCCTAACAAGGGTTAAAAGAGTTGATCGGGGTTACAATATTTGTTCCATGTCACCATACTTATGGTAAAAAAAAAAAAGGTATTAAAAATGTCATGGAAAAAATGGATACCCAAGAAACATACTGAAAATAAGGCCTTTTTTAATTGGAAAGGTGTATTGGGAGGGGGATTTAACAAAAGAATTTTTTGGAGGAATTCCTTAATATCTAGTGAAATTAGGGGTATTATTTAACATCCTACAAATTCATGTGCTATGTCATAGATTCCTAGAATGAACACTATGAGGTTGAGACAAGGGCATCCTTTGTCACCTTTACTTTTTATTCTACTTATTGAAGGTTTAAGTGGGGATATTATGGGTGCTAAAAGGTTAGGGATCATTTTTTGAGTTAGAATTGGTAGGAAATTAACGTCAACTCCATATGTTATTTGTTGATGATGTCTTGTTATTCTCTAATGGTAGTGTAAGTAAAATAAGAAAATTGTAGGAAATATTTGATACTTTCGGAACTAATACATGTATGGAACTAAACGTTCAAAAATCTTCAATCTATTTTAATGGATTGTGGCAAGAAGTTGAACATAGGTTAATAAGTATTTTTCCTTTTAAACTTTTAAAATTTCAAGAAGGATTTTATTATTTGAGCTTTCTATTAAAGCCAAATGGATATTGGAAGATAAAATGGGGTAGGTTGCTAGAAAAACTTTAATCCATAATAAACAATTAGTGTAATAGATGGTTGTCTATAGGGATGATACTAACCCTAGTAAAGATTGTGTTGGATTCCATTCATGTGTTTTGTCACTCTGTAACGTCCCAATCTTGACCCTATTGCATTAAGATTGTAAATGATGTAAATATCGTTAGTAAATCATGGTGAGGAGCTCAAGGCCAAGGCCCCACCATCGATTTATCATTTTATGTATCGGCAATTAAGAATAGATGCCTATGGTTCTTGTGCTAGCTAGGCACAATGTAAATTAAGACATCATGTAAATATGAATTTGAATGAAATACCCACAACTAGCTATGCAATGCAACAAAGAGATGGGGGCATGATTTTTATAAGGAATAGGGAGGGAAATTATTCAAACCCTTGAGCCAATAATGTTAAGACAAATTTCATGAGAAAACCCATAAACCACCAACTACCCATTTTGACTTATGCACCCAATCATTTAATTCTTCTAAGAGTTGGTTGAGGTAGTTAATGCCTTGGGAATGAAGAGTATGGCAACCAATTTCGTGTATGGTCAAGCCATCAATCTGGAAAATCATATTTTTTCTTATTGGGCAAGAAAACACCCACAAAATGGTGCCCAAAGCCATCTTTCACCCATGGAATTTGCTCTCTCACGCAATCTGAGCTAGCCGGGACTTTCTCCATCACGTTTTTCATCATTTTTCCTGCATTTTCCATGCCTGGGAACTCATTTTTGTATTGCACAATGGATGGGAAGAAGGGAGTCACGATTTTGGGGTTTATGGGGGCCGTTTTTGTCCCTTGAATGCCCATAAACGTTTTTCTGAAAATGATTTGCTCTCTCAGGGTTGTTTTCCCCTTCTCCCATTTTGTCTTTAGCTGCCCACATTTTTTTGAACTGGTAAAAACCCCATTTTGGGCATCCCACTGTAAAAACGCTTTTCTACATGCCCAACACTTGTGATTTTGCTGTTATGTGCATCCCTGTTTTGGTTTGAACCTGGTGAGCAAGAAATTTGGAGTGGTGGTGGACAGAATTGGCTTGATAAACCTAGTGAGGGGAGTAACCTCCCAGAAAGATCAAAAGGGCTGGCTACTCTTCTATGCACACCTTGGACAACTCTAGATTGGAAGGTATGGCCTGGGGGACTGTGTATTGGTGAAGGGAATACTTCCTTGAGTGGGGTGTGTAGGCATTGTGGGTGCCAAGCTAGATAGATTTGTAGAGTTATCCCTGGCTTTGTGCTTGAGCTCACTAGATTAGCAATTCATTCCCTTCCTTTGCCTTAGCAGCTTGATAAACCCAACTGTGGATTGGATTGGCTGATTTTGGTGTATTTTGGCTATGTGCGAGTCTGCTGTTCCCTTTTTCCTTGTAGAAATCATGCCTAGCTCGAGGGTGGCAGTTGTATCAAGGGATTGATAAGCACAACTGGCCTATGGTTGGGTGGAACGTTGTAGTTGCATAGCTGGTCGCTCGGGACTACTTTGTTTTAAGATAAGTACTCTCTTGTGTTTAAATTCTGCAATGTATTTATTTAATCTCTGTCATGAAAATATTTGAATGTATGTTAGATATGTAGATGATTTTAATTCCGCTGTGTTTAATGACAATGTGCATATGTATATGTCTTTTATTATCAATGAGTTTTTACTTAATGGATATGGGGCTATATGCCCAGTTTTAGCATCACGTTCTCTCCATCACACTGGTATGATGGAGGGGACATTACACACTCCTTGGTCTATATTCCTAGAAGAGTCCTAGAAAAAAATCAAAAATACTTTTTTTAAGTTCCTTTGGACATATCTCAAATTGATGCTACTTCATGTTGGATTTAGTCTCACATTGGTTAAATATATAGTGGGCTGTCTTCAAGTTTTTTAGGCCAACTAGTGGGTTGAGATAAGGGTGTCCTTTATCTTCTTTACTTTTTTCACTAGTTGTTGGAGGTTTGAGTAGGGCTATTATGGATGCTAAAATATTAGGGATCATTTTAGGAGCTAGAATTTGTAGGAAATTATCATCAATTCCATCTATTATTTGTTGATGATATCTTGTCATTCTCTAATAGTAGCACAAATGAAGTAAGAAAATTGTAGTAATTACTAGATGCATATGGAACTACTACATGTACTTAACTAAATCTGCATAAATTTTCAACCTATTTTAGCTTGGTCTTGTTTATGTTGTAATTACATTTTTATTTTATATGTGTTTCTTAAGACCATGAGGTAGATGCCATTGTGATTATGAACACTATCAAACTTGATAATTGTAATATTGATGAAAGGTTCCAAGGATGATTGATGGGGAGGACACTAATGGGGTATATGCCATTATGTCGACAATGCCATGAATACAACCATCTCAGCCGTGATTTCCCACACAATATCCTAGCCCCTGCAAGCCCTCCTGTGTCCAGAGAAAAGGAGAAGAGTAATAAGGACGAGGGTTTAACATAGGTGAAACGATAGAGACAAGGAAGAAAAACGAGCAACCGACTGCAAAAAAAACAGACTAATGCTAAGAAGACAATGATGGAAAACATATTTGAGATGCTAAACATAGTTGGTGAGGACTTGAAGGACCTCGGAAATCGGGATCAGGGATAAACCTCCAATCAAGAAAAGGAATCACATGAGGTATTCCAAGCCCCAGAAAGCTCGGAATACCATCCAGAGGCAATGGAAGACGATCTACAAGAAGAAGCAGAGGACATGGATCTAGGAGAACTAGATCTAAATGAAATAGAAAAAGAGTTTGACAAAAAAGGGTAGGGATATGTCTCACAAAGATAGATGGAACTTTTTCAAGCTACTATCCTCAAAGAAAAATCTATCCCACAACTAGGAATTGCTTCGGAAGCATAGAAAGGAAGCAAAAGGAAACAACCCTAAGAAGGAGGGAAGAGAGGAAGAAAGACAAACAAGAAAAGGATAGTAGAAGTGGGGACCATATTAATTGAATCAGGTTAGTATCCCACCATCAAGGATTCCTTTTTAGAGGTAAATAGGGTTTTCCAATTAAGGTGATCACATGGAACATTTGCAGGGTTAATCAACCACGCAAACTAAAAACCCTTAGGAATAAGATTTGAATGGAGAAACCAATTATTGTCTTTTTACAAGAAACTAAGTGTGGAGATGAGACGATGAAGGAGACAGGGAATAAAGTATGGAGAGGCAGTGAGATAATGTAAATTGATGCTCGGGGTAATGCTGGAGGACTCACGATCTTGTGGCATCCAGAGGAAGTATGCTTAACAAATTTATGGGCCACGAGATTCTCTCTCTCTGCAGACTTCGAGATCTGTGATACCAATATAAGAGGAGTAACAACAAATGTTTACGACCCAAGTATTATTCCCCCAAAATCCTCCTTTATGGAATCCCTATCATGGAATGCAAGATGGGTGGGGGAAAAGAAATGGATCATTGGGGGATATTTTAACATGATCACATCCTTGGAGGAAAAGAAGAGAGGAAGGCGGATACTGGGACCAACAAGCTAGTAGATATGGAAACATGAAATGACTAGTTTACATGGAACAACAAGCGTGGGGGAGAGAAACATGTGGCGTCCATATTGAACAAATATTCCAGAGGACTTAGTCAATGCAGGAGGTGATTTGACTGCCCTTATCCTTCCCCCTGTAGGCTCAGATCACTAGCTAATATTCCTTTTTTGGGATAGGACAAGCACCAATGGGAGAAATCCTTTCAGATTTGAGCAATTTTGGCTAGATCATAAGGACTTCAAATCATTGGTCCATCAATGGTGGGAAGAACTGGACTCCCCATGGGGGACAAGGATGTATCAGTTCCAACAAAAAATGAAAGCGTTGAAAGCAAAAATACGCATGTGGAACATGGAGGATTTTGGAAACATCTTCCAAGAAAAAAAAATTCTCAATGAAAAAATAGAAGCTATCCAGAGAGAAGGCATGAATAATGGGTTCAGTGAAGAACTGAAAAGGCAGGAACAGGTAATCCTAGAGCAGATACATGCTCAAGAAAGACAGGAAGAAATTTACTAGAAGGAGAAATCAAGGAACCAATGGCTCTAAGAGGGGGAAAGGAACACTAAATTATTCCATCGGTCTGTAATTTATAATAGACAAAAGTCAGAAATAAAATGAATAAAGAAGGAGACAGGGCAATATGTGGAAATCGGGGAATAAATGGAAGAATAACTAACGGTTTACTTTTGAACCATAATGAAGGAAGATCAAGCAAATAGATTGGAACACACAGCTAAGATCACCCAATACATTAATCCAATCATGACCGTAGAACATAATGACATTCTAAGGAAATAGGTATAATTAATCAAAGTTGAGGAGGTTGTCCAGCAAATGGAAGATGGGAATGCCCCGAGATTGGACGAATTCACGACCAACTTTTTCCACCACTTCTGCGACATAATCTAGTAGGATGTTTGGAAAATTGTGGAGGATTCCTGTCAAGACAAAGGGGTTCTCAGAGCCTTTAATGCCACATTCCTGAACCTAATCCCAAAATCCAAAGGCGCGGACTCACCAAGTAAATTCATACCCATTTCTCTTTGTAATGTGATCTACAAAATTATGACCAAATTAATGGTGAATAGATTGAATCCCATTCTTCCCAAATTGATTTCCCTGGAGCAGTCTAGATTTGTGGAAGGATGACAGATTCTTGATGGAGTCATCCTGGTCCATGAAGTCATACATTCCATCAGGGTAACCAAAATACCAGGGGTGCTTATGAAATTAGACATATCCAAATCCTATGACAAGTTGAGCTGGAAGTTTATGAGAGAAATGCTCAAAGCATATGTCTTTGAGAGGGATTCGACTGACTGGGTTATGAGCATGAAATCATCAATGTTTTTCTCAATCCTGCTCAATGGATCCCCAACCAAGACATTTAGTCCCACAAGAGGCATTCGTCAGCCCCTCCCTTTCCCCATTCCTCTTCATCATGATGGCAGAGGGTCTCAACAGATTAATGAAATCCATGTTATCCAATGGAGAAATTAAAGGTCTCAATACCCATCCAAACTAAGAAAGGAAAAACCACCAATAATTTGTGGACGACACCATGCTTATGGTACACTCATCAGTGCAGGAAGCCAAATCTCTTAAGACCCGTCTCAACACATTCTCAAAGGCCTCAGGTTTGGAAATAAATAGAGATAAATCTCAAGTTTTCTTTTTCAACACCCCCAATATTTACCAAAGGAATATCCTACAGATTCTGGGATTTCATGGGATCTCCCTTCCATCCAAATACCTCGGCACCCCACTGGCTGAAGGAGTCATCAAAAGTGTCTCTTGGATAGATGTACTTGATATAATGAGGAAAAATATCACCAACTGGGTCGCCATACCTCTTAATCTTGTAGGTAGACTTATCCTCCTCAAGTTGGTTCTCCAAGTAATGCCAATATACCTTTTCTTGGTCATAGCGACTCCCAAAGCTATCATCTGAGAAATGAGACCCCTCCAGCCAAAATTATTGTGGGGAAGGAGTCCAGAGAAACCAAAATGGGCTTTGGTGAGTTGGGATAAATTGTGTCAATCTAAATACAAAAGTGGGATTGGTCTTCACAACCCTAAAAAAATCAATGAGATTTTGTGGGCCAAAATTTGGTGGAACTAGGTCACATACAACACATAGCCTTGGGAAAAATTGTGGCATGTCAAATATGCACAGGACAGAACCAAGCAGGAACTCATAAGATTTAATAAGGAGAAACAAGGATCACACATATGGAAAAATTCCTTAAGCAACAAAAGTATCATCCAATGCCACAGTTTCTGGGAAATAGGGGATGGAAAGACAACATATTTCGAAGAGGATTCCTGACAGCAAATGTCCCAAATCTCATCCCAACCTCTCCTTCAAGCAATCCAAGCAATGCAAAGAGATTGGCCTCTCAAAAGTCTATCAGTTTTGGAAGCCATAAGAGGAAGGAGATAAATATAGGGAATGGCACCAACTAGGGTGGTGGCAACAAAGATGCCCAGATGAGGTGGGTAGACATATGGAGGAGGCTCTCTAAGAGCAGCGTATAAAAATCCAAAGTGTGCTAGACAAGCTGAGATGGGGTACTCCGCCAAAGGTAATTTTAATACTAAAGAGGCTTACGAACTATGGACAAATCGAGAAGAAAGACCTGTAGATGACACATGGAAGAAGATTTAGAACTCTAATCCATGACCGAAAGTAGCAATTTTTGTTTGGCTAGTGGTATACAGAAGGATTTTAACAAGGAAAACCTACAAAAGAGAGGAGTAGTAGGACCCTCAAAATGCTCCTTATGCTACAAGGAAGAAGATACTATCAATCATCTACTCGACTCATGTCAATTCACCTCTACCCTATGGGATTGGGGTGCAACACTTTTCAGACACTCAAATAGAAAATACGGGATACCAGATCAAACAATTAGAGAATGGGACCAAAAATCCTTCAATAATCGTATTGTGACTCATATCTAGCTCATGTTCCCTGGCCTCTTGATTTGGGAAGTTTGGAAGGAACACAATTGCATAATCTTCCAAGACTCCAAGGCCCCTCTCCAAGTTAATTGGAACAAAATTGTTAATCATATACAAGAGATGGTGAAGATCACCCCATGGGATGACAAAGACTAGGAATGCGGATGACCTAGAGAAAATAATTATAAACAAGATGAATCTTCACAAAAAGGACCAAGGGTGGACCAAGAAACTTGATAAGCACTCATACCAAAATAGGCCAAAATCATGGTCCCCTCCCCTGGAGGGATATTTTAAATTCAACTTCGATGGAGCCTCAAAAGGAAATCCAGGATCGACTGGCTTTGGGGGAGTAATTCAAAATAAGGAAGGCCAAATCCTACAGATCTACCATGGCTATATTGGACAAGACACAAATAATGCAACAGATATTGAAGGCCTACTCTATGTTATGAAGTTGTCCAAGAGGAAAAATTGGGAACCACTCATAGGAGAAGGTGACTTAAGGACAACAAGCATCGAAGGTGGAAATTAGCTGGACGTTGGCCCATAAGGTGGAATACCTAGGGAATCTCTTGCGTATGCCACACGCGTGGACCTTAAGCCATGTCAGAAGGGATGGTAAAATTTTTGTCGACTGCTTGGTTAACACTGGAGTGGAAGCTAAATGCTGAAGTAGTGAAGGACAATTGTCCGACTTTGGAGTTATGGAATGGGTCCCACTCTATAACCAGCTGGCTAGCCGTGACACATGATACTCAGGAAAGAAGAATGATGACAAGAGCTTTGTATTGGGGATCTAGGCGATGCTCCACGTGGATGGATTAAATGGAACTATGTGAAGTGATGGCTACCCATATGCCAAAGGAGAGAACACCAATCAACTATACCTCAGCCGGCCATGACATTTATACCACCAAGTGGACAATAATGAGGATCGGGTTCCGGAAAGTCCTCGAGCAATGAACTATGAAGAAAGGAATGAAGCTAATGGATGCCAGATCTAACGTCTCAGTATTGCAGAGAGATCTGGAAGATGGAATAATGATGACAGTAATTAAGGAAAAAGAGGAATTGATGGCTATAAATGAGGGAGGAAAATGGCAGACAACATTCAAACCTATGAATTTTACCCCTTATGTTGTGCTTTTGAGATAATTTCAGTGTCTGTGCCTAGGAATTAGGCCTTACCTCTTTTGTCCATGGTTGAGGATGGATCCTAGGAAGAGGCTACCAAATGAGGGGGGGAGGAGAACACACAAATGACATTTGACAAAGCCGAAGAAATATACCCATGAGCATACAAAAGCAACCCAGGCTGTTCGTTTCTTTCAGGATTGAATCCATCAACCGATCCAGGGGGAAATTGAACAGTTGGAGCAAGGCCCGTGGGATCAAGTGAATGAGTAGAATCTGGAAGAAATTAATACTGAAGTAGAGGAGTGGGTCCCTGACCTAGGCACAACAGCGGGTCGTCTGGATGCCTACGACCGCATTGTAACCACTTACTGGGTGACGAAGGGGATGCTCACTCATATTTTGATGGAGAGGGAGAACAAGGACATGGGATAAACAAAACCTGTTCGAGCATGGAAGGAGAACCACAATGACTGTAGGTTAATGCATACAAATTTTAACTTGATAACCATGAAAATGGGTATCCTGCTCTATCCTCCTCCTAGCCTGGCTTCTGTGGCTCTTGGATGCATCTCTCGTGGGCATAATCCTTGATGTGGAGGCATCCAGGGAACCAATTCTGCAGTGGACACCCCAGGAACCACTTCAGCATATCAGATAGGAACGAGGAAACCAAAGGAAAACCCAAAGGTGTAGCTCCATTTTTATGCGACTCCTGCTATACTCTGTTATTCTTTGTTGTTTATGTCTTTTAGAATGTCTATTTGGTTTAGAAGTAGTTGGAAGGTAAATGATGTAATCAGGTCTGGGTGGGAATGAGAAGTCTAGTATCATGTTTGGGTCCGTTTCAAGAAATGTTTGGGGGTAAACAGTCTAAGATGAAGTAGAATAAGGGTAGCCTTTTTGTAATTACAGTCTGCAAGACTAGGTTTGAGCAGCAGAAGGGTAGTTTTTTGAAAGTGTATATATAGCTGAGCAATTTCTTGCCAGATGGACAGATTGATAGCTATGTATTTATATGTTTAAATTTAATATAAAATATTACTTGAAAAAAAACCAGAGCCTGACTCATTCAACCAACTTTGTTGTCCTCTTGTCGACTTTGTAGGCGACACATATGAAGAATGCTTACTTGGAATTGGGAATGGATCTCTTGAACAAAGGATCAAGAGCTAGTTATTTATATCATTGTATTGGTTGACAAAGTTTCTTTGCATTTCAAAATACCAAGCTACTACTCTTCCCTAATCACAAACTTTGAACTGAGCAGGTATTGCCACCATGCCCATAGTGCACCACGGTTGTCACTTCCTTTTTTGCACAATGTGCCTCCATCTGTTTGCAATCATTAAGCTTCATTCTCTAGTTCACCACCAACCATCCAACGACATAGTTGAATGCATCTATATTCCCTTTTAATGGAACAACATACCCCATCTCAACAATTGATGACCATGGGGCCCTCACACGAAGTTGAGGGACCTTTTAGATGCAATCGTGCTTTCACAAAATGTGCAAAAGTTTAGTAAAAGGAAAACACATGCACGTTTCTTTGAACTAGGCATGGGCGGGCCCGAGCCTGCCATGTCACTTAACACAAAGGATAGAAAATCAAAACAATCGAGCGTTATAAATTCTATAACGCTTGCGCATTATAGAAATACATAATGCTCGAGCGTTGTGTATTCAATAACGTTAGAGCGTTATAGAAATACATAATGCTCGCGCGTTACGAATTCTATAACTCTCAAACACTATTGGAATACATAACGCTCAAGCGTTCCAGTTAATATATTAAAATCCCAAAATAGGCCGCGATAACCATCCCGCACTTGGCGTCCACTGTTCACTGGCCGAGGTCAGCCAAAACGCTCGAGTGTTCAGAGATGCTAACGTGGAAGTGGATGGTGAATTCGAAGATCAAGAGGGATCATGGAGGGTGAATTCGAAGAGGAAGGGGGATTGTGGAGGTAGGCATCCAAATATTCATTATTGCCTCATTCCCTTAATAATTTTTTTTTTTTTTTATATTTCCCTAAATTAAAAATCCAAGTAAATGAAAAATCCCAAACTAAAATTTTTCAAAATTGTTATTTAACATATGGAAATTCCTCCATAGTATCAATCCCCTTAATGAATTTTGCATCCACCTAATCAATAAGGGATTTGAATCCCAAAACCAAAATTTCCTCAATATTTTGTCCACATATATTGCAAATTGGAAAATAAAATCCATCCACCCTTTCGCTAGGAGGAGGAACTATGGACTATAACCTAGGCTTGCTTTCTAGACTTGACTCAACCAAACCCTATGGTTTTTTCCCACACATTCTTTTACCCTAAAAATGTCCAACTAGTTCTTGTGAAGCCAACCCAATGGCATGATGGATTTTACATCATCCCCCAAAACAAGGGACTAGGTTCCCCTCCTTGCAGACACACCACTTACTTTGTTTCTAAGATGAACTACCACATATTTTTTGACCTCCTTCACCACCAAGACACTCAATCAATGCATTTGGGTCTTCATCCCTATCAACTGATAAGAGATTTACTTCATGGAACAAGTGTAGATCAACCCTCACATTCAAAATATTGCCCCTTCTTAATGACCCAGAGAACTTCACCACCAAATATTCCTCATCATACACTAGATTCTAAGCAAGGAAAGGGCCAAAAACATGATATGAATTAGATACAAAGGAGAAATTTCTGAAGGTAGAGGATGGCGAATAACATCTTCTCCAATACCTCAGCTCTAGAAAGGTGTACATAAAGTTATTTTAAGGCCCCCATTGTCTTGATCCTTCAGTATTAATTGAATTAGGTGCTCTCCGCCATCAATCATTAATCTATTTACATGTAGTTGATCCTCACATTCCACTTTGGTTTACATGTAGTTGTTATTATAGTATATTGAGATGATATTTATGTTTGTAATGTATTTGTTCTTGCACAAAGTTTTTACATTTTTCATTTTTGAGATATGTCATTATAGCACATGTATATGTTTCTAATGACTTGTTTTTATTTTTATTTTTTGATTGCAGTGATGAGCATGGATGCACATACAGACATCCAAAGAGAAATTCAGAGGCTCAGAGACATTCGAGCCTCACTTGTTATTGTTGATGATAACCATAGTATGCTTGCATCCAATTTGGATGCAATGATATAGACATTTAGTAGGTCAAATGGTGCACTCCAAGATATTGCGACATACAGAGAGAGAAAGAGGCAAGAATATGTTGATGGACTTAGTTACAAGGAAGTTAAGAAGTTGAAGATAACAAAACAACATATATTTTCCCTTTTTAGAGATCCACACACGGGTGAAATCCTGGATGTAAATAAAAGGAATATTTCTATTGAGTGGTGTACATATAAACCATTCATAGATAATTGGATGGATAGATGGTACATGGTATTTGATGTACCAACACATAAAAATAGGGAAATGCTGTTATATTTTCTTAGAAAAATGTACGCAGAATTTATTTTGGGAAAGCATGTTAATTATTTTGATATATTGGAGTACTAGAGAGTTGGGATGGGGATCCCTCAACAACGTCCCAATGCGAGGCACATAGATCCCAATCACCCAGTAGCTCCACCTTGCAGGAAGATACCCAGGCCATATGTGCTGCCTGCACATCAGTTGGTCCCATAGACACATGAGTCATTCCTACTATTGGAACAGGCAGTTGTTCTCCATAGCACATATCTTCAAGGTATGTAATAAGACAACCCATCAGAGCCACCATCTATGGGTGGAGTAGAGACACCACCTCCTGGTGGGGTAGAGCCACCACCTTCTAGTGGTTGAGGAGCATCTAGTAGTGGCACTAGACCTGCACATTATGAGAACAGGCAAGAGCCCCACCCATGCACAGCATGCGTCCATCCTTGCTTTGGTCCTGTCAAGATATATGACAACTTTACTGTTAATTTTTCAGAATTTACTTCAATCTGATCTAGGATCTTAATTGAGAGAACAACATGTACAACATATCTACAGCATATCAATCATGGACACAATAATGCAAGCACAAAAGAGACACAGAGTTTCACCGGGGAAAACCAAGAAGGTGAAAAACCCCGCAACTTCCTCAGAGATAGATAGAGAAATGATACAACCCAAGTACAAGAGATAGTCCTCCTAGCATCATCTTCTCCTCCTCCACTAGTGCGCCACTCTCCAATGAGTGTGTGAGTGATAAAGTGAATGATCAAATAGAGTGCTTCCCACACTCTATTTATACATGACTTGACTTGCCTAATAACCTTTACTAGGTCATCCTCAACTTAACCACATAGCATAATGCTGAAAGGGCCGACCCCCAATAGGGTGGTCTAATAACCCTTTAACCCACGTGACTTATACAGGGATGACCCCATCAAGGTGGTCTAATAACCCATCAAGTATAAGTTATGACACTTACAATATAAATGATGACACTTCCGTATAGAGGAATAATAACATCTCTATAGGAATACAATATACATATATGAAATACATTCCGAAGTTACATATACATCAACACTCCCTCTTAACTAGGAAGGTATTTCTCGACACAGATCTTCTAGCAAAAGTCTTCTTATCTGGATCATCGTCACTAGATCATCTTCATCGAATCATCGTCATTGTCACGGCTGCTGCTATCTCAATCAATCTCTTAACTACTCATCATAGGAAGTTCTACAGAGCCAGTCCTTTTTCATACTGGATGTAGGCCCATGACCTGTAGGTCTTCATCATCACTGGCCATACTGTGAAATGCTCAGGACTTATTACGTGTGTTAAGCCAAAACCTTGAAAGAGCATCCTAGGGATGATTACGAGCATACTGCTCAACCTATCGGATATTCCAAGATCTTTTACATGTAACTGCACAACCTGTCCACGGCCATGGAGTATCATCCTGATACTCATAATCATACTGATCATCTCATCATCTACGAAGCATAGTCCAGATGCACACAATACAAAACTTACACTCACCGGCATGGGAAGACACACTTCAACCATCCGTGAAAGGCTCATCACTCACATCAACGCACATGGGAGAACACATCTACTACAATGTCGGAAAGGCTCTGCACTTACATCAACGCACATGGGAGAACACATCTACCACCATGTCGGAAAGGATCTGCACTTACATCAACGCACATGGGAGAACACATATACCACCATGTCGGAAAGGCTCTGCACTTACATCAACGCACATGGGAGAACACATCTACCACCATGTCGGAAAGGCTCTGTGCATCTGTGTCTTCGGACTCATCACTCATGATCCACCTGATCATGTCAAAGCATCCTTTTGATGCATGTTATCATAGTATGATCATCCTGATCATCAATGCATCCACCTAATGCAAATCATGTATCTACCTGATACATATCATGATACATGATCCACCTGATCATACAATGTACCCACTTGATACATATACAAATACATGATCCAACTGATCATACAATGTATCCACCTGATACATATAAATACATGATCCAACTGATCGTACAATGTATCCACCTGATACATATAAATACATGATCCACCTGATCATACAATGCATCCACTTGATACATATAAATACATGATCCAACTAATCATACAATGCATCCACTTGATACATATAAATACATGATCCACCTAAATCATACAATGCATCCACCTGATACATATACAAATACATGATCTACCTGATCATATAATGTATCCACTTGATACATATCAAATACATGATCCAACTGATCATAACAAGCATCCAACATGATGCATATACATATATGTAACGTCCCCACCCATCCATCCAAGGCAAGGGAGGGAACATGAAGCCAATCTATGGGGCTTTTTAAGCAAACTCAGCCATTCATTAAAATTCATATTTTTTAAAAACCCATGTGTGTAGATGTAAATTCAACAAACATGCACAGCGGAGATAAATTCACCCACACACATAATTTCATGTGCATTCAATATATCAATAACAGCCATTTAACTTAACACATTGTAGAATTAAATACAAGCAGAGAATATACTTATCTCAATGTAATGTTGTCCCCAACAACTAGCTATGTCGCTGCAACGTTCCTCCCAATCGTAGGTCTCTTCCCAGCCTGTATTATTTCAGCACTCAGAGACCACCCCCGAGCTGGGCATGATATCTACACAGGAAAAAGGGTATTTCAAACTCATATACAGCCAATTAATCATTTGGATCTAAGCCAAGCCAGACCGTTGCTGGGTTTATCAGGCTAAGTTTGAACCCTCTTTATTTGTGGATGGTTCCACTCAAGCTCAAGACAAAACAATGGAGACCCATTTCAACCCCAACGATATCCTACACACAAAAAACTCATAAATTGGGCATGGGTACACATAACAGCAAAACCCCAAGTGTCGGGTATGGATGGAATGTGAAATTGCCCACATAAGATCCAAAGAGATGATGTAAACCTCACAATGAAATAATTTAGGAATAATAGAAGAAGAGACAAGCAATAGAACTTAGATCCAAAGAAACTCTGATTGAGGTAGAATAATTACACATGTTACATTAAACTGAATAGTGAACGGGTAAATATACAATGCTGAGTATGATGATTCGAATTCACTAGGAGGAATTCGAATTGGTCTTCATGCACAGATCCATAATCAGTGGAGAGTCATCAATGCCTAACTAGGAGTCCACCTTCTCATCAGTGAAGTCATCAATGCACAAGTAATGATCAACCGAGAGTCAAACTGAGTCTAACTAAATGTGGTTGGTGTAACTGGCACATGGAAGCACTAATATAGTGAAGGAGGATCAGTGGAGTGCACCATAGGAGTTAACTGGAGTCAGAATGGTCAATCTAGTCTCACTGGAGGTCAAACAGAGTGTTAAACTCAGTAAAGAGTCAGTTAATCCTTAAATCAAGGAAATAACTGAAGATAACTCAATATAACTAAATATAAATGGACTGGTAGGTGAAGAAGGCGCCCTTGCCATGCAGTGGAGCAAAGGAGGGTGCATTAGTCACTGGGAGGCCTAGAAATGATCTGAAAGAAGCTCCGGGGGCTAGTTTGCTAAGGACTAGGTGCTGGGACTGATGACCTAGAATGCATGCAAAATGAATGCAAACCCTAATTTTGCATGCATGGATGAAAATGAAAATGACTAGAAAGATAGTAGGACTAGGATGGAGTATAGGAATATCCTAACACCCCCCCTTAATCCATCCTGGGCCCTGGTAACTAGGACCAAAGGTCACCCATACAATAAATGAAATGATAATAAAATACATAACTGTCCATAAACTGAGGAAATGAGGAAAAACTCATGGGAAAAATACCCCCCTTAAAAGAACAGTAAATAACTCAAGGAACCATCATGTAGAAAAGAAAGAAGCGTTCATCAGTGAAAACTTTTGCAAAAGACTTGGCAAGCTGATCCCATGTAGGAAGGTCTCCCACTGTGTGGAGGATGAAGCAAGTCTTTCAGGAACTTTTTCTGTATCTGGAGCGAATGGAACATGAGTAGTCTTCCCAAAAGATGGAAGAGAGAACCCCATCATCATGCTGCATCTCTCATGGAGAGATGGATGGCATAATGCAAGGTTGGCATGATGCTGAAGTCTAGTAGTTCTGTAAGCAAATAAATCATCAATTGTGTTCTCAGTAGTAGCAAGGACTATGTGAGAACATATTTCTCTTGAATCTGGACTGAGAATAGGTGTTGGTTCTGAATCTTCTTGAACCATGATCTCAACATCAAAATCTTGATCTTCTTCTTCACTAGAATAGGAGTCACTGGAAGAGGAGTCATTGTGATCTTCATCAGAATTTGAAGAAATAGTTGGAGAGAAAGGCAAGTGTGAGAACTCATATGCCTTTGAGGCATGATTAGCAATCCCATTCACTATAAACTTTCCAGTGGATATTTCTGTAATCTCTACTGTGTTTGGACGAAAAATTACTTGTTTTGGAGATCCTGTATGAGTCATTTGATATACTGACAACAAATTAGCTATAAGAGAAGGAACAAACAAGACATTTTTGAACTTACCATGCTCCATATGAACTGTACCCAAACCTTTGGAAAAAAATCTAAGAGTTGTCTCCCATGTGAATGGTAGGTCCATCTTGGAGATCCAAAGAGGACAAGGATTCTTCTTGTGCAATCATGTGGTTGGAGGCTCCAGAATCTATGAGGAGGGATTTTTCTTTGAAAAACCAGCTATCAATGCATGGAAATCATTAGATCCACTTCCAGAATCAGTCATCTTTGCTTCTTTTGGAACAACAATTTGGTTTTGTTCAAGAAGCTTGGTTAGAAGATCAATATTCTTGTGCATGCAGGCATGCTCAGGATGGTTTCCTCTCTTGCAGTAGGTACAATTAGGTCTCTTTTGTTTGTCATTCTTGGATCTTGAAGGTTTCTTGCCTTTGCCTTTTTGTCCCCCTTTTGCATTCGCTCCACTTGATTCACCAGCTAAAAGAGCTAGATCTCTAGAGGTTTTAATGGCACCCATTTGAATCAATTTGTCCTCTTCTTGAATGAGAGTGGTAGTAAGTTTTTCCAAGGTAGGAAACTTCCATCCAGGGATTGACATTCGCCCAGAGTGGAAAGTAGAGACAAAAACAGAAAATTGAGATCCAAGTTTGATCAAAATGGAGAGTACTAATTGCTCATAACTTTTGGTGATGCCACAATGCTTGCATTGAGTAACCAAATTCTGAAATTTTGAGATGAATGTTTGAATGCTCTCGAAATTGCTAGGTTGCAGAGAAGCCAATTCAATTTCAAGAGTGTAGCCTCTCATCCCATCTTGTTTGCCAAAAAGGTTCTCCAATTTGGTCCATAACTCTTTTGGAGACTTCAAACCTTCAGCATGGAACAATAGATCTTTGGACATGTAAAGACATATGTATCCAAAAGCTTCATCCAATTTGTTTAGATGCTTGATTCTTTCTCTAGCTATATGTGGTGTGGAATCTCTTTCATAAACCAATCTTTCAAACCCTTTTGTCATCAAGTAAATCTTCATCTCACTCTTCCATTCGAAGTAATTGAAGGGATTACAAAGTATAGGAGAAGAAGGAGCATTCAAATTGCTCATCTTGACTGTTTGAACAAGTGCAAATAGAAAGTTGCTGAATCTGCTGCTGCAACTGCTGGAACTTCGAAATAATTGCAAAAAAACTCTCAAGAATGGAGGTAGAATATACTCTCAAGGCTATGATACCATGTGAAATTTCCCACACAAGATCCAAAGAGATGATGTAAACCTCACAATGAAAGAATTTAGGAATAATAGAAGAAGAGACAAGCAATAGAACTTAGATCCAAAGAAACTTTGATTGAGGCAGAATAATTACACATGTTACATTAAAATTAATAGTGAACAGGTAAATATACAATGCTGAGTATGAGGATTCGAATTCACTAGGAGGAATTCGAATTGGCCTTCATGCACAGATCCATAATCAGTCGAGAGTCATTAATGCCTAACTAGGAGTCCACCTTCTCATCAGTGAAGTCATCAATGCACAAGTAATGATCAACTGAGAGTCAAACTGAGTCTAACTGAATGTGGTTGGTGTAACTAGCACATGGAAGCACTAATATAGTGAAGGAGGCTCAGTGGAGGGCGCAATAGGAGTTAACTGGAGTCAGAATGGTCAATCTCATCTCACTGGAGGTCCAACAGAGTGATAAAATCAGTAAAGAGTCAGTTAATCCTTAAATCAAGGAAATAACTAAAGATAACTCAATATAACTGAATATAATTGGACTGGTAGGTGAAGAAGGCGCCCTTGTCATGCAATGGAGCAAAGGAGGGTGCATTAGTCACTGGGAGGCCTATAAATGATCTGAAAGAAGCTTTGAGGGCTAGTTTGCTGAGGACTAGGTGCTGGGACTGATGACCTAGAATGCATGCAAAATGCATGCAAACCCTAATTGCATGCAAACCCTAATTTTGCATGCATGACTGAAAATGAAAATGACTGGAAAG
Organism: Larix kaempferi; assembly: GCA_027924585.1. NCBI lineage: Eukaryota > Viridiplantae > Streptophyta > Pinopsida > Pinales > Pinaceae > Larix > Larix kaempferi. The sequence continues at coordinate 5,806,684 of BSBM01000049.1, read as the reverse complement.
CTAGTAGGACTAGGATGGAGTATAGGAATATCCTAACATGAAAAACGTGGGCAACCCAAAAACGAAGTGAGAAATGGGGAAAACAACCCTGGAAAGGCAATTTAGTTTTCAGAAAACGTTTGGGGACAACCTAGGAGCAAAAACGACCTCCATTAAACCCCCAATTCGTGATTCTCTTCTCCCATCCATCGTGCTAACCAAAATGAGTTCCCAACAAGCCAAAAACGCCCAGCAAGCTCCAAAGATGCCCAACAAGCTTCAAAAACGCCCAGCAAGCCCCCAAACGCCCAACAAACTTCAAAATAAAAACCCAACAAGCCAAAAATGCCCAGCAAGCTCTAAAAACGCCCAGCAAGCTTAAAAAAACGTGAGAGGGTGAAGTCTGACCATGAATAATGGCTTGGGAAGGCAATTCATGGGTGTTTTCTTGCCCAAGAAGGAGAAACACATTTTTCCATGAGGGTGGCTTTCCCATACTCGAATTTGGACAGCCATACCTCCCCAATCCCCAAGGCATTAACTAATTCACCCAACTTTTGGGAGAAATGAATGATAGGGCACCAAAATCAACATGGGTAGTTAAGGGTTTGATGGGTTCTCTCATTGATACTTGGCTTGACTCAATTGGCTCAAGGGTTTTGAATATCCTCCTCCCAATTCCTTACAATATCATGCCCCCATCTCTTGTTGCATTGCATAGCTAGTTGTCGGCATTTATATTAAGATGCATATTTACAATTCCCATGGTTCACTAGCACATGGGTAACATAATTTCAAATACTTGCCTCTTCTAGATCGAGCGTTCACTAGCGGGGCCTTGGCCTTGAGCTCCACGCTAGGAATCATACATAATATGCATACGTTATTTACATTATAGCCCAAAATATTATAAGGGTCAAAATGGGGGACGTGACATTCCTCTCCCCTTGGAATAACACCGTCCTCGGTGTTCCAATACCTAGGAATACATACACACTTTATACATGTCCAAAATTCTCAAAATGTGGTAGGTCTATCCTGCGTTTCACCATTCACTTGGGTTTTCAGGGCCAAGTCCTTTGGCCTTGAAAAACTGTTCCTGCTGGCTGGGACCTTCTAGCTTTGCATGAGGACATTGTTTCAAAACAATTCCTTCCTTTTCTTTGCCTTCCAGCTGGTCTACAAGTCTAGAAACTTTATGGTGGCTACTCTCTTGATGTTCTCTTGTTGGGCAGTCGCGGAGGAAATGATTTCCGCCACATCCCCAGCATTTCACTGGTTGCTTTACCTTTTCCAGATCCATTTCCTTTGAGTCTTCCCACCTAGAACATTTCTTAATCGGTCGATTGGATGAATGCTTCTTCATTGATCCACTTTCCTTTCCCTTACTGGTTGCTCCTAGAATGCTTTTTACCTATTTCTGCAGATGAATAGAGTCCTGCACAACCTCGTGGTTCATCTCATTCTGTTGCCTCTGTAGCTTGAGCATCTCTCCAAGATTTTCTTGGGTTTTTGCAATTGTTTGAAGAAGACTTTCAGCCAATTCTAATAGCCCTTGGTCTGCCGCCATGGTCAATGTGCACAACTGACCACTCTTTACTTACCAACAACACTTGCTTGTGTCGGCTGCAGCCAATTGTTTCAATTTCTCCTTGTGAAATTTATCATGGAAACTCTTTGTTAGGACAGGCATAATATAAACATTAAATTAGTCAATTATTTCCCAATTGACATGGAACGTCCATGCTTCACTCATGCGACTTCCAAATTTTCATGCTTTCCCAACATACACATGATCTCTTTCGTGTTCATGCTTTCATAGTGAAATAACTATTTTAGCATTCACAATTTATTTCAAGCAAATAAACACATTCTTCTTCTAGTCATGACATGCATTCAACAATTCTTTGTTTTATAAATGCATCAATAAAAAAGGAAAGAGAAGAGTAAGAGTTCCTCCCTCTTAGTCTTGTTTTATTATGGAGCTATGCCATCACTGTGGTTTCATGCTCCTTAGTCTCTTTCACTTTAATGTGAATGCTTGAATTGCCCTTTATTGGCTATGACACTTAGTGTCTAAGGTCTATCTAAAGCTTTTCAATTTGGGTACCCCTTCCCATTCTGCTTACAGAACCTCTGGTTGCTAGGACCCACTCATGTTCACTAGCACCATCTTTTATTACTGCTCATATCGAGCTCTTTAGGACGGTCATATGTCCATATGCATCCCTATGATTCCTTCCTGGTCCTTGCTTCCAACAATACCTACACAAACATTGAATCAATTCACATGTTTAGTTTATTTCATAAGGTTTTTCTCTAAACAAGAGTTTGAACAATCATAACCAAATCATATACACGCGTATATTCATAAGCAAGAAGCTGCAAGGTAACCAAATACTTATCTATATTGGATGTCTTCACTTTATTCCACGGGATCCTTCTTTGCCTTACGAGCCTTGGATTTCCCGTGAACATAATTATGAATGTTGGGCCAGCACATAGGCTACTCCACAATCATTCGAATAGGAAATGCCAGGCCAGTACGTTGACTGGTTTTATCAATTGTTTAAGGGGTATTGGGCCAGCATGCACGTTGTTTTCACAATATTAAGTGATTAATGCCCATCCAGTTACTCCCTGGATTTATCAATAATTTCATAGCACCCACTCATTTACTCTCTGGATTTACCAATAATTTTATAGCACTTTCAGGGTCTTGCTTTCCTGCAATGACCAAGGTTTCCAACAAGGAAAACAATAGTGTATCAGCTTAGTTGTTAAAAGATTTATACCTGAAATTTTCATTATTCCAAACAAGACATAAATGAAAACGAATACTTATCTGTATTGTGCGTTTCCCCTCTGGTCCACAGGGTCTTGCTTCGCTTTGCAAGCCTTGGAATCTCCTATGGACTTGGATGTAGTTAATGCTTCACCAATACACCTTCATGCCGACTGAATTTATCAAGCATTTGGTGGTGCCCAACCAGTCCCATACCTATTTGGCCCTCTCCATTGCCGAGCCAACACATTCGTTTGGGTCATCGACCAATTGAAGTAAACTGCGCCACCTGACCATTATAGGTCAAGGCTCTACTATGGAGCCATAGGCATCTCAGGGTTTTTAGTCAGTCTTCGGCGCCTGCCCTCCCACTGCTAACCCAATATAGATTTTATGCCTTCACCAATGTCACCACACCTTCTTGCACCATAACCCTTCACACATGCATCAACTCTTCATTCATACAAGGACACCACTCCTTCTATTGTGCAAATCGGTGGTTCCTTTTTGGAGATTTATAGGTGACTTTCTTGACTGCAGGTTAACATGACCCCACTCAAACAAGGATGATACCTCTTCTTATTACATAGCTTTTCGGGCTTGTCCATCCCTTCTGGTAATATTTCGTGTGAGCATAAAAAGGTTTCCAATTCCTATACTGTCCTTTTGCATACCCTTCTTTACCTTGCCTCTTAATGCGCGGTATCAATCTGCATCTGTGTAGGCTGACAACACAAGAAGGATAAGCAAGCTCATCAGTATTGTTGTACAAATTCTTAACCACATTCCATATCATTCACTATCAAGTATTGAAACACCAGGAATGTGTCCATTCCCTTAGGGTATAGTCAATATTGAAAACCCTATCATGACCCAACACCATAAAAGGTGTGCACCCCCTTTCCGATGTGCGCCATGTAGGCCCTAATCATACTCAAGCAGTCTGCAATGATATAAACAAAATAGAGCATGCTCTGCATATTAACCCTAATAATTTAGACATGCATGTTCTTGTCTAGGGTCACATAATACTCATTCATTTTGCAGATGTATCTCACATGCCTTTTTGGCATAGCTTTACCATCTCACTCTCATGGTTTACCGACATGCAGTTTGGCTGAGACATTATTAATGGCATTTCACCTGAAACCCATTTCCAAAGCATGGGGTCTTTCCCATCTAGCTTGGCTTTTGTAGGCCATCACTCTTGGTCTTCCTGCAATGTGTCTTCCTGGCACATTTATCAAATAGCCAAACAGTTAGTAGCATTTAACAATAAAATTCAAATCTAATTTCTCTAATCAGTCAATGGCATTGATAATTAAATTCAAGTATGAATTGTAGTTCTGTCCTCTACGAAAATTGATTCGCTTAGCCATGAGTCTATTCTCATATGGTTTGGCTCTTGCTCATGGTAGATTCCAATATTCATCATGGACTTACCAATATTTGCCATGCCCAAAACAATCTACCTGAAATCCACACCTTACCATACTCGGTAGGTTAACGTTCCCATTTGGGCACTCAATACCACATGCAAACAATTCAACATAGTTGAAGGGATCTCACCAAATCCTCTTTCAACATTCATGCAATTAAGCACCAATAACCATTACCTGCATGGCTGATATTAACATCACTTGATGTTACCTAATCAGTTGGTCTCTTACCAAGGCTACACAATCCTTTTCCAACCTCATGATCATAGATTTGTTGCGCCATCCCTTCCTCATACGATTTTTAGTCATATGAAACAACATCATCCTCATCTTTATCCATGCTTAAGTTGCCCTTGGTCCTATAACCAATGCGAACACGACTAATGATTAGCAACCACAATCATTGTCTTAAGTGGCTCATTGCATATGTAAAAATTCACTATTTCACCAATATGCAATATCCTATCCATGCACAAACATTTTCACATGCACTATGCAATGTTTGTTAATATGCTATCTAGTGCATATGCATCTATGTAATCTCTTACAATTTTCACATCCTTATGCCATAGTTTATATGCACAACAATTTTATAATTATAAATATGACATCAAAACAAGGGTTAAGGAATTCTCCCTTTTCAATCCCTCATCGTAACATGGAATCTCTCTTTCATATTATAGTTGGTTTGATTTCCTTCCAGTCATGCAATTCTAGAAATTGCCCATATTGACAACAAGTTCTTTTGTCAAAACAACAACTGGCACTCTTCTGTACCAAACATCTATCACATATGTAGACCTCATTCAAACTTTGGTCATGCATCCCTGTTCTCTTTTGGATAAGCTTTCCAACTCCTATCCCCATGCTCCATTCCGATCCAGGACATGGAATTTACACTCTTCCAAAAATGCAAACTTTGCCAATTTTTTTTTTTTTACTTCTGCACATAGCTGCAATTTATTCTGAAAGGCCAACTTTGGCTGCTTGTAGGAGCAAAATTTAGGAAAAACCATGAAAACTTATCTACCGGGAGAAGGTATTCCATATAAAAAGGAACACTCAACAACCTTTAGATCCTTGTTCCGATGCACCAGTCAACTTCTATAAAATTCGGGGTTTGGCTACTTCTCACTTTTCACTTTTTCCCCAAAATCTCAAAATTTGGCCAAAAATGGCTATCTCCCAAACTATGCATTTCTGGAAAATCTTCGTCTAACGGAAACTGTCTGTCTTAATGAGAATATAAAATGTATCGTTTAGTAAAAAATTTAGTTCCAACATCTAGGGTCACTTTTACTGTCCACAAGCTTTTCGAAATCCCGGAAAAGTGGCCCGGAACAGTGTTTTTTTTGCCTTCTTGCTCACCCCGACTCCACATCCTTTGGAATTCGGCTCCAAGATTCCAAAATTAACATTGTACCTGCTCCATGGCCGTGCCATATCAATTTCAGCTCAAACTGACCTTCCATCAAGCCTCGGGACACCGTCTTACAAAAGTCACTATTCTCCATTTTCTATCAAATTGGAGCATACTGGGTTCGGGACCCTCTCTGGTTCTTTCATGACCTTCGTTAATGGCCTCTGAACCCCACAGGAATCATCCCCTTTCAGAGATGCAAGTTCTTGGCATTGTTTTATTGTTTTTATGCAAGTTTGATTTGTAGTAACTCACCTCTGTAAAGAAAACGAATGGCACATTCTAGAAAAATTTCTAACTGTCTGTGAAAATTTGCAATTTTTCTAAGTAATTATGGGTTCTGCTAAAGGCTCTGTTGGCGATTTTAGCGTTAAGTTCTGTGCACACGGCGGCAGAATTAACGCTAATTTTTGTGACACGGTCGGTGGCAAATTTAAGGGTAAAATTTGCGCTATGCGTGGCGGAAAGACCCGCGACAAATTTAAGGGTAAGTTTTGCGTGGCATTGGCGGCAAAGTTAATGGTAAGTTTTGCGTGGCGCGCGGCGGCAAAATTAATGTTAAGTTTGCGATGTACGGCGGCGGAGTTAGGGTTAAGTTTTGTGCACGACGATGACAATTTTAACTTTAAAATATGCAATGCGTGTGGCGCGCGCGATGAAGTTAATGTTAGATTTTGTGCGCGGCGACAATTCTAAGCTTAAAAGCTGTGACACTAGGCGGCGATTTTAAGCTTAAAAATTGCGACGGGCGACGAAGAAAGGCCAGGATTGGCGAAATGGGCTTAGAAGTTAAGGATAAAACCTGCGCTACAGCGACGATTTTAGGGTTAGACCCAGCGCCAAGGGGCGGCAACGTTAAGGATACAACTTGCGCTGCAACGGGGAAGTTAAGTCCAGTGACGGTCGCAGAGGGGGGGAGCAAAAAAAAAAAAAAAAAAGAGTATAGAGGCCAAAACTTGATTTTTGGGTAGAAGGAGAAGTCGGGCTCATAATGAAATGTAACGTCCCCACCCATCCATCCAAGGCAAGGGAGGGAACATGAAGCCAATCTATGGGGATTTTTAAGCAAACTCAACCATTCATTAAAATTCATATTTTTTAAAAACCCATGTGTGCAGATGTAAATTCAACAAACATGCACAGCGGAGATAAATTCACCCACACACATAATTTCATGTGCATTCAATATATCAATAAAAACCATTTAACTTAACACATTGTAGAATTAAATACAAGCAGAGAATATACTTATCTCAATGTAATGTTGTCCCCAACAACTAGCTATGTCGCTGCAACGTTCCTCCCAACCGTAGGTATCTGCCCAGCCTGTATTATTTTAGCACTCAGAGACCACCCCCGAGCTGGGCATGATATCTACCAAGGAAAAATGGGATTTTTTCTTCATTTCAAATTCAACAATCCAACCAATGGATTCACAATCAATCTTCAAGCACCCAACAAGCATGGGCAAGGAAAACTCATGTGCATAAGGGCATAATTCGCAAGCTTTCCTTGCTTCCAAAAACCATCAATCGGCCATATAAATGTTGGTTCATTATAATTAACAAACATCATTAAGATATGGGGCTATAACAACCAACTGTTCAGGCTTTCAATCATGAAATTAATACACAAAAAATCATGCCAACCATGCCCCAACATTCAATTTCATGCATTCAAAGCATCACGAACATTCAAGGGACAAGGAGTCATAATTAATCAAGGTCTCAAGCACATGATGCATTATCTCATATGCACAACAATTAGCAACAAACATCAACCAACACACAACAACATACCTCATGCACAACACACACACAAATCATATTTTCCTAATCTGTTGTGTGGATGTCGGCCCAACAGCCCCAGTGTTGTAACCATGGGCTCTGATACCAAATGTAACGTCCCCAGCCATCCATCCAAGGAAAGGGAGGGAACATGAAGCCAATCTATGGGGATTTTTAAGCAAACTTAGCCATTCATTAAAATTCATATTTTTTAAAAACCCATGTGTGTAGATGTAAATTCAACAAACATGCATAGCGGAGATAAATTCACCCACACACATAATTTCATGTGCATTCAATATATCAATAACAACCATTTAATTTAACACATTGTAGAATTAAATACAAGCAGAGAATATACTTATCTCAATGTAATGTTGTCCCCAACAACTAGCTATGTCCCTGTAAGGTTCCTCCCAACTGTAGGTCTCTGCCCAGCCTGTATTATTTCAACACTCAGAGACCACCCCCGAGCTGGGCATGATATCTACAAAGGAAAAAGGGGATTTCAAACTCATACACAGCCAATTAATCATTTGGATCTAAGCCAAGCCAGACCACTGCTGGGTTTATCAGGCTAAGTTTGAACCCTCTTCATTCGTGGATGGTTCCACTCAAGCTCAAGCCAAAACAATGGAGACCCATTTCAACCCCAACGATATCCTACACACATAAAAATCATAAATTGGGCATGGGTACACATAACAGCAAAACCCAAAGTGTTGGGTATGGATGGAAAATGTGGGAAACCCAAAAACGAAGTGAGAAATGGGGAAAACAACCCTGGAAAGGCAATTTCATTTTCAGAAAACATTTGGGGACAACCCAGGAGCAAAAACGACCTCCATTAAACCCCCAATTCGTGGTTCTCTTCTCCCAACCACTATGCTAACCAAAATGAGTTTCCAGCAAGCCAAAAACACCCAGCAATCTCCAAAGACACCCAACAAGCTTCAAAAACGCCCAGCAAGCCCCCAAACGCCCAACAAGCTTCAAAAATCAAACACCCAACAAGCCAAAAACACCCAGCAAGCTTTAAAAACGCCCAACAAGCTTAAAAAATGTGAGAGGGTGAAGTCTGACCATGAATAATGGCTTGGGAAGACAATTCGTGGGTGGTTTCTTTCCCAAGAAGGAGAAACACATTTTTCCATGAGGGTGGCTTTCCCATACTCGAATTTGGACAGCCATCCCTCCCCAATCCCCAAGGCATTAACTACTTCACCCAACTTTTGGGAGAAATGAATGATTGGGCACCAAAATCAACATGGGTAGTTGAGGGTTTGATGGGTTCTCTCATTGATACTTGGCTTGAATCAATTGGCTCAAGGATTTTGAATATACTCCTCCCAATTCCTTACAATATCATGCCCCCATCTCTTGTTGCATTGCATAGCTAGTTGTGGGCATTTATATTAAGATGCATATTTACAATTCCCATGGTTCACTAGCACATGGGTAACATAATTTCAAATACTTGCCTCTTCTAGATCGAGCGTTCACTAGCGGGGCCTTTGCCTTGAGCTCCATGCTAGGAATCATACATAATATGCATACGTTATTTACATTATAGCCCAAAATATTATAAGGGTCAAAATGGGGGACGTGACAATATACATGATCCAACTGATCATAATCAAGCATCCAACATGATGCATATACAAATGCATGATCCAACTGATCATATCAAGCATCTAACATGATGCATATACAAAGCAGTAACTGGAGCATCGTCTTGATGCTCATCATCCAGTGCTTACATCCACATCCATGGGAAGGATCCTCCTCTCACCATGCTTGGAATGGCTCCTGCAAATGTGTCCATCATTTCTTCCCCGAAGTGTCGTCAATCTGAAGAACACCAAGCCTCTCTCTGAAGCACTCAAACTTCACTCTGGCTAGTGGTTTCGTCAACACATCTGCAACTTGCTCATCCGTCTCAACATATAGGAGCTTCACTACTTCTCTCTGCACCATATCCTTGATATCGTGATATTTGATCTCAATGTGATTCGACCTGTTGTGGAACACCGGGTTCTCAGACAGCTTCACACAACTCCGGTTGTCACAAAAGATACCAGTAGCCTCCAGCGGGAGATCAAATAACTCAAACAATAGATTCTAGAGCCATACTGCCTCACAACTAGTCGAACAAGCTGCAACATACTCTGCTTCGGCTGTACTCAGTGCTACGCAGGATTGCTTCCTGCTAAACCAAGAGATCACACCTGATCCCATACTGAAGCAGCACCCCGACGTGCTCTTCCTATCTGTAGCACTTCTTTCCCAGTCCAAATCAACATAACCCTACAGGTTAAACTTTTGATTCGCATCATACTTGAGCCCATAATCAATTGTACCCTTCAAGTACCTTAGAATATGCTTTATAGCCACTAGGTCAACAACTCTGGGATCTGTCAGAAACTGGCTCAATGTGTCACCGCAAAGAAAATATCTGGTCTAGTGTTCGTCAAGCACATCAAGGACCTAATCATCTGACGATAAACAGTGACATAAACCGAATCAGATGAAGCATCATGCAGAAGCTTCAGGTTCGATGCCATAGGTGTGGCCATTATCTTGCAGTCCATCATCCTGAACCTCTTCAAGATTTCTACTGCATACATCCCTTGTCCAAGGAAGATCCCATCTGCACTCTGCCACACCTCCATGCCTAGAAAGTAGTGCATCATCCCAAGTACTTCATCTTGAACTCGGCAGCAAGCTTCCTCTTCGTGTTGACAATAAATCTATCCTCACCTGTAACAAACAGGTCATGCACATAAAAGTAGTATCACTGCATTGCCTTCCTCAACCTTGTAGTAAAGGTTGGAATCTGCTTTACTCTTGGTAAAGCCCAAACTGGATAGAAAGCTATCTATCTTACCATACCAAGTCCTAGGAGCTTGCTTCAAGCCATACAAGTCTTTCTTCAACTTGCACACATATGACACTCTGTCATGTGTCTCAAAACCAAGTGGCTGCACCACATACACTTCCTCCTCGACTACACCATTCAAGAAAGCTGTCTTGACATCCATCTGGTGTATCTTCCATTTCATCACTGCAACCAGAGCAAGTAATGATCTAATGGAAGTGTATTTGGCTATAGGAGCAAAAGTATCTTCATAGTCTATCCCCTCTTTCTGAGAGAAGCCATGAGCTATGATCCTCGCTTTGTATTTTTCTATGCTACCATCTGTAGCATGCTTGATCTTATAGATCCACTTGGAAGTCACAACAAACTTCCCTTCAGGTCTTGGGACCGCATCCCAAATATCATTCTTCATGATCAACTGGTACTCCTCGATCATGGCATTCTTCCCAAATCCTGGGAACTTTAATATCTTCAATATCTTCAATAGATAACTTTGTTGCTGAACAAATGTTGTAGTTCTTCTTTTGTAGGTGATGGTATACGATCTTTCCTACAAAACAAGTTAAATTGCATGATTAAAAACATCTCATAGTTTTCAGAACAAATTCTTACACATAAAGAAATATGTCATACAATCATGCAATTATTTTAGCCAATGCTTCAATACAATATTTATCCATATCTCGTAACTTTCTAGATGCCTTCCAATCTCTACCAGAACATTGTTAAGAGTGTGCACAACTCCCAACATGTCAGCAAAGAGGTTTCATTCTAGATATGTAGCAATGGAATGTTGTATAGTGCCATAGGCCACTTACCCATCACATGCATATTAGTAGTATACTATTCATTAATGCAATTATTCTAATATGCATAATACACACCCTAAGTCTAGGAACATAAGCATATACATCATTGAAGAAGTATGTAAGAAATTACAATTCAAATACTTATCTTTGTTTGGCTGTAGGGTGGACTCCCTCTCAATATTTGCTTCCTTGCAGGAACTACTGGAGTGTGCTCCCTCTTGATCTTTGCTTCCTGGATTACCTATCTTTGAACTTATATCCATCCTCGATCACTATGCATACTTACTAGTATCATCATTGTGTTATCCTTTAGGTCTCATACATACATTCATTAGTATAATCTTAATACTATAAAAAGCATTATGATTCTAAGTAATCTTAAACATGTATGGTCAAGATCATTTCAAACACAGATAATAAACATTAGTATTCAAGGTTTCAGGGAATACTTCTTTTACTCATGCATATTCTTTATTTGACCAAAGGACTTTTCTGGTTAGTCATATCATCAATCAAGGTAAGAGACATAATATGCATAAACCCTTGATTACTTACATTTCTAATTTCATGAATAATCATTATCAATCATACAATAGTATACTTATATAAGAGATCCTAACACAAGGTAGAATTCTAACTTGATATAGGAAAAACATACATGGATTAGCATGCTAGCTAGTTATGTCTAACATACCCGCATAATGTCTTCTTGTTCTCTTTAATGACTTGTGCTAGTAACCTGCATATCTAATAGGTTAACCATTATAGAACCAAGTTATACATACCTCCTAAGTAGATCTTCTATGCGATCCATGACAATGGATGAATATTTGTCTTCATGTCACCATGGTCATATGTTCTTGAACTAGAACATGATTTGTCTTTCTTGATGTACCTTTCATGTTAGCGGACAACATCAACCTCATACAACACCACAATGCATTAGTACAATCATAAGTGTCAAAACCCTAATCAATGAATATTTTCTATCATGCATTCATATTTTTATTAAGGTGATACAACAAGTCTAAAATTAATCAAGATTGTACTAATCTTAATGAAGACAAACATACCATAAACTTAATCATGAACAGATCTTGAAACATACCTGGATAAGTCATACCTGTCGAAATTGCTTGTAATCTTCTTATGTAAGGCCTTAGCCTCATCTCCCTCTGAAATAGGAATTTCTTCACTTATGCAGGTGACCAATCCATTCTCTTCTAGGATTAACCCAATCCACTTGATTTGCAAAAACTGGATCTGGAGCTGGATAAGGGTTTGTCAGGGAAACCCTAAAAATTCAAACTTCTGAAAGGATAGAAAGATGCACCTTGATGAGTTGATCAACCTGGTATACTCAGAATTTGAAAACTACAAAGTGTCACCTCTCAAAATTGTTTTTCAATCTTTCGGATTTACTAGGGAGGACCCTGAATTAGGGTTTGAGTTTCCTGGAGCTTCACCCAACCAAATAGTTTGATCCAAAGCTCTAAACTTTGATTTTTCCAAGGAGCTTCCAGCAATGGTCACAGATTTTAAAAATTCCCAATTTTGTAGAAGCCCTAATTTTTCACCTTTTCGATCAAAGTCCCGAACTAGGGTTTGATCAAGCCCAGTCTTCTGCCCAACCAAAATATTTGATCTTGGTCTCTAAATTTCGATTTTGATGAGGATCATACAGCCTTGGTCTCCGATTACCAAAATTCCAACTTTCTCCGAAACCCTAAATTCCTGTAGCCATGAATGAAGGTGCTTAAAATCCAATTATGTTTTGACAGAAATATACACCTGATTGTTTCTGGTGTAACTCTGAAATTTCAGATCTACAGGGTCTGAAAATTCTTATTGTGGTAGCCTGACCTGTTATCTTTCCAACCCCATAGCTCTGACCTCAAATGGATTCCCTGAGAGAGAGTTATTCCAAGTGTCACAGCGTGACATGTTTATGGGATAAAATAGGAGAGCAAACTTGTAAGGAATGCCACGTGTCACTGGTTCAAATTTGGCCTCTGAAAATAATACCCATGAAAGTACAGTCTGTGCCCTACCTGCTAATTTTTATGAAATTTAATTTGGAGCTTCCTATCCCAAGTTGTGACCTTTTTTCCTAGGTCACCTGTTTATGACGGAGATCTGGAAGAGGCAGAAATCCTATATTGTACAGATCATAAATCTGAAAGTACAACGAATCACAGGTGCTCCTTTAGACACAAGGTACATGGGGATCTTATCTTCGACCTGTAATATTTTTAGATCCTGAAACTTCGCCAAAATTAATTTATAGTGAAAGTGTTACGATGACTGGTTTTTGCTATATCAAGCCCTAGCTTCGCAAGTGCAACAAGTGTCATAAATGCCATACCATGCCTTTTTTCAGGCTAGCTCTGATACCATGTTATTTTTTCAGAATTTACGTCAATCTGATCTAGGATATTAATTGAGAGAACAACATGTACAACATATCTACAGCATATCAATCATGGACACAATAATGCAAGCACACAAGAGACACATAATTTCATTGGGGAAAACCAAGAAGGTGAAAAACCCCGCAACTTCCTCAGAGATAGATAGATAAATGATACAACCCAAGTACAAGAGATATTCCTCCTAGCAACATCTTCTCCTCCTCCACTAGTGCGCCACTCTCCAATGAGTGTGTGAGTGAGAAAGCGAATGATCAAATAGAGTGCCCCCCGCACTCTATTTATACATGACTTGACTTGCCTAATGACCTTTACTAGGTCAACCTCAACTTAACCACATAGCATAATGCAAACAGGGCCGACCCCCAATAGGGTGGTCTAATAACCCTTTAACCCACATGAATTATACAGGGCTGACCCCATCAAGGTGGTTTAATAACCCATCAAGTACAAGTTATGACACTTACAATATAAATGACGACACTTCCGTATAGAGGAATAATAACATATCTATAGGAATACAATATACATATATGAAATACATTCCAAAGTTACAGATACATCAACATTTATTGGGTATTTTACTCAGGTGAGTAAATGGTTAATAATTTAGTGTTTTTTGTAAATTATTTTTCCTTACTATACACATATATAGATTGCTAATATTTTTAATGATTTTAAAACTTGTAGTTGCTACAAGAAGGGGAAGAGGGGCAAGAATTTTCCATCGACGATGCCCATGATAGTCCAGAGGCTCATGCATCAAAACCCTTAGATGTAAAATATGTTTGTCATACCTTTGGCGATAGCAACTCACACTGAGGTAACTATTTCAACATGTCAGTATTTTAATACATGTTAGTTTGTTATCACATGTTACATATGTAATGCTACACGGTCTAATATTTACAATTTTATAAATTGTGGGTTGTAGATCCCCAATAGAGGGAAATCATTTCATATAGTGATCCCCCCCTGGTGGAGAGACAAGCGATACATGGACCATAGGGGATGAACGTGTGACAGAATGTTTCTTAGAATTGATTGAAGCATATCGTACATTGATATGTATTTCAACATTGTCAGTTTTTTAATACATGCTATTTCATTGATCAATGCATTTATAACTACGTCAGTAATTGGTGATTGCAACCATCACCTACTATATTTAGGAAATAGTCAGTTGTTGCATCTTGTCTTAGTCCAAATGTGCAGAAGGGAAAAATGTATAAGAGAGGCTCCACTCCTAGAAAGGGTGTGGATTTACTCTATAGCAGACACACGGGAGATCTATCTACACCACACCTAACAAGGGTCATTGATGTTGCAGTTAGTGCCACATCTGCAATAGAAACAAGTCATACAGAGGTAACTATTTCAACAATTACAATGCATAGTTTAACCATGTTACTATATTATTTATTCATGCATGTCTAACTATTTCCCCATTTGGTGATTGTATCCATTAGCAACAACAGTTCCCGACCCCTCTGCTCAATCCATGGATGTGACCGAGTCTCCTCTTGTGGTGATATGTTCATTAATGACCAAGTCTTTTTATTCAATTTACATAGACATGTTGATCAATGTTGAATTGTTGAATTAATTGAGATATGGACTTTTATTTGTAGAGCACAATTATAGAGAGGACTTCCATGAGCACACCGCAAGCATCTATACCCCGACTGGACTTGGTGAGTGTTTGTCATAAATAATTTGGCCATAATTTAATTTTTGGAGTTTGTTAATGGTAGGGTATTAGTGCAGTTATTTGATAAAAAAATGATTTTTTATTTGCAGAGTCCTGAGATGCAGAGCGATCCTAGGGAGATGGTTGATAGAGCAAAGTTAGGGAAAAACAAGCAAAATATTGATTTTTGATGTCTCCTACTCCTGGATATATGTATTTTGACATACATGTACATTGTTGCACTTAGGGATACATGTACATTGAAAGGCCATTTAAGGGCTGACTACTTTGCCAAATTTTTTATTACAAACATTTGGCTATCAATGCATGATGCAATATATTGCATATTTTCTCTTGGGTTTTCACTTGTTCTTGTGATGATTTATCTCTTCCACAAATTGATAAATTATTCTATTGAAATTTATATAATTACTATTTAGGAAATATTTATTCTCTTACATTTATTGCATTGATTAAGTAACATCTCACCATTGTGTTATGAAAACATTATCTTAATGGGACAAACTAATAATATCTTTCAAAAGTTCAATGAACTCAGTACATGCATGCTAATTCAATAGCTAATTTAAAATTGTGGTTTTTTTAAACTCCAAGGGCTCATACCCATTGATCAGGATTATGGTTGCAAGGAAAATATGTTGCAAGGGAAAAAAAAAGTTAACAAAATAAGTGAAAATATGTTTGAATAACCTCTGTCATGTAAAACATGCTATGCATATCATCAATGTAAGCCTATGACATTTTCACAAACTAGGAGGAAGACTAATAGATGCTACACTTTTCATCAATGCTATTGTATTTCATCAATATATAAGTACATGAGCATCTATGAAGTTTGGTTGAAGTGTGCCTACTCTAGCATTCTAAAAACAATGGAAAAGTATCAAGTGCAATGGCAAGGAATGCATGAACTGAAGTGCAATAAAATCCATTGGGCCTTCATGTACATATGGTCAAATATACAACAAATATACCCTAGTTTGTTCCAATATGCTAACCAATAGATGGTCATGAATTCACTTTCATAAAATTGTTGAAGATATAAACCCTATCCTTACTAAACCCTAGTATGTAAGACCCTGGTTTGTGCTTTACCTCTTTCATAGGTCCATTTTCCACTTGTAATAATTCTAATTCATTTTTGAGTGTACATCCTTTCATTATTTAGGGTCCTGAACATGCCTCAAACCATGAGTCATTGCAAAAAATATCTCAGTGGTGAAGCATGGCTCTAAATATGTTGAACGTGCATAAAAAAATGTGTAATGCAAGCGTAATTAGATAGAATCCATGGAAAATGAAATACATAACTAGTTTAATGATCTTCCTTGATAATGTTGTTTTGATGAAGGAAAATAAGATGGTCATGGTCCCATGTTTGTAAAAAGAATGGATTATCCTCATATGAAAATGTATTTAAAATTGAATGTACTTGATTGATACAAATGACGATGTAATGGTTGTTCATTGTGATTTGGCAAGTATTCCCTCATAACTTTATGGAAAATTTTCATGGTGACTTTGATCTAACAAATATAGAAAGGATCAGAGGGATATCATCAATGAAACATCGCCTCCATTTTTTATTTGGAACTTTGAATTCTTAAAAATGACATTAATTACTCAAAATGCAAATATAGTGGAACACTAAGGAGATGTTAAATGATGTGGCACACTAAGGACATGGAAATATACCAAGGGTGCAATGTGGTAGGTTTGAGTGCCACTCTTCGAATGTCTAGTTATAGAATCAAAATCAAAATAAAGTTGACCCTATGTGCAAAACATGCACAGACCCTTATTGAGAAAAACCCTACTTTCCAAAATCAACCTAAAAGATGACATCTGGGCCATGGAACTAGAGGAGAGGGTCACCCCTAGCACTATATTGATGTCTTGGATCCAATGGAGTCAACGATTTTTTGATCCCATCCACGATCATAATTCTATGGCTCGTTCCATCTCGCATCCCAAAGGATTTTAGGGACACCTGTTGGATACCTACTGGGGGCATAGAATTCCAACCGTGCAACAAAACCAGGTTTCGGGAGGTCCTGTAAGTGTGTCTAGGAAGGTTCAAAGTGGTAATTCTAGCCATAAGTTCTTGGTCAAGGATTTTGCACAGTTGACCCTTATGTGCAAAAATTGCACAGTCCCTTATTGAGCAAAACCCTAGTTTCCAAAATCAACTTAAAAGATGACACCTGGGCCATGGAACCAGAGGAGAGGGGAACCTCTATCAGTATCCTGCTTTACTAAATCCAACGGAGTCAACATTTTTTCGATCCGAGCCACGTTCATCATTCTATGGCTCATTCCAACTCGCATCCCAAAGGCTTTCAGGGACACCTGTTGGATACCTACCGGGGGCATAGAATTCCAACCATGCAACAAAACCGGGTTCTAAGATGTCCTACAAGTGTGTCTAGGAAGGTTCCAAGTGGGAATGCTAGCCATAAGTTCCCGGTCGAGGATGTTTCAAAGTTGATCCCTTTGTGCAAAAATTACACAGTCCCTCACTGAGAAAAACCCTAGTTTCCAATATCGACCTAAAATATGACACTTGGGCCATGGAACCGAAGGAGAGGGTCACCCCTAGAACTATCTAGATGTCCTGAATCCAACGGATTCGAAGGTTTGTCAATCCGAGCCACGGTCATAATTCTATGGCTTGTTCCAACTTGCATCCAAAAGGCTCTCAGGGACACCTGTTGGATACCTACCGGGGGCATAGAATTCCAATCGTGCAAAAAAATCGAGTTCCAGGAGGTCTTGAAAGTGTGTATAGGAAGGTTCCAAGTGGAAAATCTAGCCATAAGTTCGTGGTCGAGGATTTTGAAAAGTGTACCACTTTGTGCAAAAATTGCAGAGTCCCTTACTGAGCAAAACCCTAGTTTCCAATATCAACCTAAAAGATGACACCTGGGCCATGAATCTGGAGGAGAGGGGCACCCCTAGCACTATCCCTATGTCCAGAATCCAACAAATTAAATGGTTTGTCGATATGAGCAACGAACATCATCCTATGGCCCGTTTAAACTCACATCCAAAAGGATTTCATGGAGGTCTTGCAAGAAATCCCTCACACAAACAAATCACATATCGATTCACTAATGTATGGTGAAGGTCCAATTTGGGAAATAGTGACAATGAATAATTGATATTAGCGATTGGTCAACGATATTTAGTGGCTACAATGGTTTAGATACAAGTGGATGCACATGAATATATGAACTTTTTTTGGCATGCATATATTAGGATTAGGTTGCTATTGTTTTTTTTGGCATGCATATATATTAGGATTAGGACTAGGTTTTTTGGCATGGTTTAGGTTTCTATTGTTGTGGATTAGTTTTCTAAGGTTATATTTGTGTTTCTAGGTTAGAATAGATTTCTAAGGCTAGATTAGGTTTCTATGTTTGTGGTTTGGGTTTCTAGGTTTCTAAATTAGGTATCTAACGATTATATGTGTGTGGATGATGTTATCCTTATACAAAATATAAATCTTCCACTTATTCATTACTTTAACTAGGACATAGAGCTACTTGTCATATGTTGGGTAGTTTAGTACCACTCCATTTAATAACTTTGAATGATATAAACAAAATCTCCCCTTTGCATTAACATTGCTCTCATAACATACCCATTGGCATCAGTTTCTAAGTTCAAAATACTTTTGCAAGTTAGGTAGTGCTAGGATTGGAACTTGACTAATTTTCCACTAAGTTCTTCAAAGGTTGTTTGCTAGTTCTCACCCTACTCAAAAGTATTAAATTTTGGTTTTTATGGTGTGAAGTGGTGCTACCGCGACTAAAAAGGACATTGTGAACTTTATTAAATATTGCGTAGCTCCCACACAACTCCCACCTTCCATGGAATTGGTAGGAGTGGGCCATTTTAGAATAAACTCTAGATTTGTAGGATCAATCTTCAACTCACCTCCACCATTCACATGCCCCGGGTACACTAAGCATTGTTTAGCAAACGTAAATACTTTTTAATTGTTTCCAACAACTAATAATTTTTCTCAATGTTTCTAACACTTGTTTTATATGTAACACGTGCTCCTCCCAAGTATAACTAAAGGTCAAAATCTCATCAAAATAGATTGTGACAAATGAATCCATGAATGGACATGATACATCATTCTTTAAACACATAAACGATACATCATGTTTAGAGCCTTGTATTCATTCCACATTCTATATGTCTTAACTTTATTTGGGACCAATGCAATGGGGGAGACACATGGTGATATACTTGGCCTTATGGATCCTTTATTCAACATTTCTTGCAACTAGTTATTCACTTCATTCGACTCTAATGTGTAATGTTTGTACAATATTGTATTAATTGGAAAAGGAGATTTCGACAGTAAAAGTACAAAGGAGAGTTGTACTGGAATTGTTGTCCTTTTGGTTTTGTCTCATTAAATAAGTACATACTTCTTATTTGAGATAATCAATTTCTTAGCTTCTTGTGCACTCATCAAGTAGACCTTAAAACCTCCCTGGGAACATTGATAATAAAAAAGTTACCATCCTTATTTGGGTGGTATCGATTGGCCCTTCTCGCGAATATACCATTTCTCATGTATGTATATTGACAAAAAACACTACATAATAGACATCAAGATGCACTACATTGACTTTTATTTATGTGTCCTCTCATGTATGTATATTGAAAAAAAACACTACATAATATATGAATTGTTTTTGGAATGCATATATTAGGATTAGGTTGCTATTGTTTTTTTTGGCATGCATATATATTAGGATTAGGACTAGGTTTTTTGGCATGGTTTCTATGTTTCTGGTTTGGGTTTCTAGGTTTCTAAATTAGGTATCTAACAATTATATTTGTGTGGATGATGGATGAGAATCTTATGGTGAAAAAGGGGTTGGTGATGGTGAGAAAAAGGGGTTGGTGATGGTGACAACATGGGTAGGAAGAGCACATGATGATGTTCATGGTGGCATGGTGATGGCGACAACGACCATGGGGATAGTGGTAATGAGCATGGGGATGGTGATGGGGATAGTGAGCATGAAAATGGGCATGAGGATGAAGATATTATGGTGTACTTAGATGGGATACAAAAACAAAGAAAACAAATCCATGACAAAGCTTGTGCAATTTGAAAAGTTGTACCAAGTCTATGTAATTTATCAATTTATCAAGCTATCAATGTCTAGCTACAATAGTCAAAATATTAATGTCAATACTCAATGAGACCAAGAAAAAAAATCATAACATACATGTATACCACATACCTATAACATAGTACACAATATAACATGCAAACCACATACAAGATTACCTACCTATGGTCATTCGAATAGACCATCAGGATCACCTCGAATACCAAGGGTTTCCTTTAACCTCTCCTGCTCAGAGTAAGGCAAAATGTATCGTGCCTTTGATGAGTTCTTCCTTGGCATTGTTTGCAATTGGAGGTTTGTCCCAAAAAATCAGTTTGTATAATGGTATACAATCTCACATGGTCTATAATCTTCATATGTATACCCTTTTATATTTGCTGAGTGGCAAACCTAGTTCAAATACTCTCCTTTGATAACCATCAACCCAATAAAAAAATCATTGGCATTGGAGTCCCGTAATGGGACATTTAGGGTTTGATTCCCCTCCAAGCACTGTGCCATCCAATAGTCGGTGCACCATGCTTGCATCTCAGGGAAATTATTGCGTATATGTGCCCTGTAGAAAATATAGTGACAACGTTTCAGTCAACTAACTAGACACAACTAGTTGTCAAAAATATAAAAATATTAATGGAACCTGGTTGTACGAGATCTGATATGTGGTCATAGTCTGGTGAAATACTTGATTGGTCCTCCTCCAACTGGGATAATTTTGTAGCTATCTGTTGACCAATGGGGAGTGATACATGGTCCCAACTATCGACCCAATTTGTGGATTCACATTCGTCCCATTCACCACTATTGCATGGAGAACAAAAACATGAGAGTTTCCTTGTCCACATTTCAAGTATAGAATTTCCCGACGTTCTAATTGAATGAAATGAATGAGTTCCTTGGATGGTCTTACACTCATATAACCGTGATCAATATACATCCACCACCTCCCAAAAATATCTATGTACATGTGCTTTCCTGTCTGACTGATCTTCCTGCCTTCTTGCTCCCTCCCCCATGACTTAAGAACACCATTCAATGATGGTTTTTGCATCTCGGATGAGTGATACATTTGTGAAATTCATTTCTTTCCTACATAATGCAGTCTTGATGCATGCACCTGCTCCATCATGTTCACCTTTTCCATGTTCGGTCTCAAAATAGTTCCAAATATGTGGCACCTTGTGCCTTTTGTGGAGCATACACAACCATTGAGAAAAAATTCGATAAAAATATGTGATTAAACTCCAAACATCTATGGAAATATTCATGAAACAATTATGAAAAATAAGAGATGCCCTAGTACAATCTATGTACTTTTTCATTGTAAAAAAACTATGTCAAAATTGAATAGTTAACAATGAAAAAATTGCTGTAAAAAGAAAACACTGTTTTCTAAAAAAAAACAAAAATAGACACCGATATTCACATTTTTTTTGACGGGCATTTTTGAATTTCCCTGCACAGCTTTCAGACCAAATCCAATGTTGTTCCATGTGTATACTGTTATCCTTCAAGTGATTGTAGAAAATTTGAAAGTTGTGTTGTACAAAAGCCAAGTCGTGACACGTGTCATCATTTATGTAGAAGTGATACTCCTTCAATATAACCATGTTGTCTTAAGTACTATCTGCCCCATGTCTATAGGTGATATGGACCATTATGCTGACTTGGTTTGAGTGATAGTATTGACTCTGAATCTTGTTTTGTGGTTGAAGAGTGTATTTTTCCGCAAAATTGACCACTGACAGGATAGTCCTAATAGGAAATGTATCCCTGCACGTTCTAAACTGCTCATCTTGCCAACGAACCACATGTACATTATTTACATATTGTTGTGTCTTTTCAAAGAATTCCTCCATGAATTCACAAACCCGTACCTGGTAGATCAACAATAAAGACACACACACACACACACACACACAGATATATATCAATATATTTTTACATATGAAATTGCATTATGAAGAAAAAATAGTATTCAAGAACTCATTACCAACATGAGAAGTGACCAATTGTATTTTTTTCTTTCCTTCCCTCCATCCATATCATACGTGAAATATTTGAATGACTGCAAGTTCACCTCCTTCCTCTCAAGTTCATGCTCATCGATCACATGTATGCATTTGTCCAATAATGCAATTCCACCACACCCTGGGCATGTCCCATCTATGAAAGATTTTTGATAAAATGTGCAACCGTTTGGCCTGCTACACAAAATGCTATGAATAAAGTCTCTAGATGACATCGGTGGTAATGTAGCCGAGAATTCCTACACAAGAGTGTTATGCAATACACAATAGATATATATATGTGTGTGTCATAATAGTAACCATACTCAATGTGGTATCGAAAACAACATGTGTTACGAATTGTGTTTATTTTAACATACCATGGTTTGCATTTTTCAAAGGATCTTTGGCCCAAGTTAAGCTCACTATGTTCATTCCTAAATCTCTCATATAATTCTGTTTGTGTCATGCCAATAAAATGTTTAATGTGTGGTTCACGATCCTTTCAACCCCTTCTCAATTTTAATACATCTCTTTGGTTGGAAGAAGTTCTAGTGTTGTCATGCCAAAAAGCTTGCACTAATACCTTTACCGCATCAATGAGCTTCATATTAGAGCGGTGGCAACCTGCCAATGAAGTCCCAAACATCTATTTGACCGGTTTCAAGTTCTCTTGTAGCACAATACTTACAGAGTGTCTTGACATTCGAATTAATAATTTTGGAGGTAGGTTTAAGAAAACGAAGCACCCTAGTGTTTTTGTTCACGATTGATTATGACAACACATGGTGAGCCGCATTGCGATCCTTTGAGTGAGATTTATTTCCAATTGTACTAAATGTATCTACTAAAATTTTAACAATATGAGAACTTGGTTCAAACTTTTTGGTCATCTTTATCCTTCACGTTCTTCTAACAACAACCATATACCTATATTTTAACAATGATAAAAATAATTTGCACTTGTCCCCATCACATTTAGAATAAAAAAAGTTATCAAGTATTTTTCAAGTTTGATAAGCAATAACGCATTTAGACAATGTACCTTCAAGTGAACTAATGATAATTTCATCAACCTGTATACGTTTTGGAGTTCTTCGGTGTTTAGTTGCTAATGGAGGTAAGGGTGTTGAAACTGGAGCATGTACAACATCACCAAGACGCTCCAATGTTTCAATAGGAGCCTCTTGTATTTCATTCTCTTGTTGGTAGTTGGATGTGGGAAATTGGACTTTATCTTGGATGGTCTCCATAACATTTGCTTCTCCCATCATAAGTCCCGCATTCAACGCCTCCCTAACTTCATCGCTTGTATAACCACTACCCAAGAAGTCACTCGCTACCATAGTCTGAGGTTGACTTAATGTGGGAATTGAAACATCCCCCGATGAGCACCTACATTTTACTTCTTGACTAGTGACATGGGGTGCTTGTTCATTAAATGTTGTTGAAATTGAGGGCCACTCTAGTGAATTCTTCTGTTTTTCTTGCAGTGAATGGGTAGGAACGACCGTGGCATGATCTACGGTTGGAATTGGATGAGTTTCCATGGAATTCCTTCGATTCCACATGTCCAATATTTTCTTTTCTCTAACTTATTCCATGGTTTCTTGAGGCTTCTCTTTACTTACAGATTTCCTTGTTCGATTGCGTGAATTCCCAATTACCACAATGAGCAATACTAAGAAAATAGTTTCTAGAGGTGTGCTCAACTATGGATATCCATATTCTTTCTCAATTATGAACAAATGATCACGTGTTTATTGAGAAAGAATATGGGTATGCAATATTGAGGTGTGCCACCCCCGAGCTGGGCATGATTTCTACAAGGAAAATGGGACTCTCAAGCTCAGCACAACCCAAGCAAACATCACATCTAAGCCAAGCCAATCCATAGCTGGGTTTATCAGGCTAAATATGAACCGTCTTCATTTATAGATGCTTGCACTCAAGCTCAAGCCAAAATAATGGATACCCATAACCCATACTCGAACATATGCTTTCTACACACAGAAAACACAATCATTGGGAAGGGATACACCTTTTTAACAATGGGATTTAGAAACAAGATGGCCATGAGTTTTCCACAAATCATGGGAACACCAAAATCAAATTGTGAGAGGGAAAATTGTCACAGGGTAGAAAATGATTTCTCCCATAGATATACAAGCATTCAACAGGACAAACAGGCTCTATGGACCCTAAATCGATTTCCCCTTCCTTCCCATAGTTTTACAACACAAAAATGACTTCCCAGAGGTGGAAAGATGAGGGAAATGGGGGAAAACATGAGGGAAAACGCCCAGGAAGCTCAGACTGCGTGAGGGAGCAAGGGCCATGGTGAATAATGGCTTGGAAAGCAATTTCGTGGCTCCTTTATTTCCCAGGAATCCAAACACGAATTTCCACTAATGGTGGCTTTCCCATACTCGAATTTGGACAGCCATACCTCTACATTTCCCAAGGCATTAACTACCTCAACCAACTCTTTGAAGAAATAAATGATTGGGTACAAAATTCAACATGGGTAGTTGAGGGTTCATGGGTTCTCTCATTGAAACTTGGCTTGACTTGATTGGCTCCAAGGGTTTGAATATTTCCCTCCCAATTCCTTGTAAAAATCATGCCCCCATCTCTTGTTGCATTGCATAACTAGTTGTGGGTATTTTTATTAAAATGCATATTTAAATGATATTGCAATTCCATTGTGCCTGGCTAGCACGCAAACTATATGCATCACTAAATCGATGGCGAGGCCTTGGCCTTGAGCTCCTCACCATGATTTTATAACAATATTAAATCATTTACATTTTAATGTAATGGGGTCAAAATCGGGATATTACAATCCCACCCCGCTTGGAATAACACCGTCCTCGGTGTTCCAACACTTAGGAATACATACCCACTTTACACATGTCCAAAATTCACAAAATGTGGCAGGTCTGTCCTGCATTTCATCTTTTATTTTGGGTTTTCAGGACCAAGTCCTTTGGCTTCCACAAGATGCTCCTGTTGGATTTGATATTCTAGCTCTACAGGTGGGCATTGCTCCACATCAATCCCTTCCTTTTATTTACCTTCCATCTGATCTACAAGTCTGGAATTTCATGGTTGCTATCTTTCTCGCTGTCCTAGCAACTATTTGAAGAATATTTTTAGCCAAACCCCATAGCTTTTGGTCTACTGTTATGGCCAATGTGCACAATTGGATCTCACTTTTCTCACTAGCAACACTTGGTTGGTAACAACTGCAATCAATGGCTTTCAATTTCTCATCTGTGAAATTCATCATGGAAATTCCTGTTAGGCCAAGCATAATACAATATTAAAATCGGTCAATTATTTGCTCAATTGACATGGAAAGTCCATGCTTCATTCATGAGACTTACACATTTTTCATGCTTTCCCAACATACACATGAACTCATTCATGTTCATCCTTTCACAGGGAATTAACTATTTCAACATTCACAATTCATTTCAAGCAATTAAACATAATCTATTTTCAGTCATGACATGCATTCAACAATTTTCTGTTTCTAAGATGCATTAGTCAGAAGGAAAGAGAAGAGTAAGAGTTTCCCCCTCTTATTCTGGTTCGATTCTGGAGCTACACCACCACTGTGGTTTCATGCTCCTTATCCTCTTTCACTTCAATGTGAATTCTTGACTTTCCCTTACTTGGCTATGACACTTAGTGTCTATGGTTTGTCTAAGGATTTTCAACTAGGGAACCCTTCCCCATTGCCGCCTACAAAAACTTTGGCTGCTAGGACACACACAAGTCCACTAGCACCATCTTTCATTACTGCTCATGCTGATATTTTTAGGACAGTCAAATGTCCACATGCATCCTTAGGATGCCTTCATAGTCCTTGCTTCCAGCAACACCTACACTCAAACATTGACTCAATTCACATGTTTAGTTTATTTTCATAGGGTTTATCTCTAAACAAGAGTTTAAGAAATCATGTACACACATATTTCATATTAAATAGGAAAAAAGCTGCAAGATAAGCAAATACTTATCTGTATTTGATGTCTTCACTTTATTCCATAGGCTCCTTCTGCTTTACAAGCCTTGGATTTCATGTGGATACAATAACGAATGTTGGGCTAGCATGCAAGCTACTCCAAAATCATTCAGATAGGCAATGCCAAGCCAGTACGCCGACTGGGTTTATTAGGCATCCCATTTATCAATATGCTATTCTAGTACACCGACTAGGTTTATCAAGTATTTAAGGAGTGCTTGGCCAGGACGCCGGCTGATCCACAACATTCAATGCCCAACCAGTGCACCGACTAGATTTACCAAGCATTTATGGTGCCTTCAGGGTCCTTGCTTCCTAGAATGACCAAGGTTTCCAACAAAGAAACAATAGTGTATCATCTTGGTTGTCATAAGACTTGTTCATGAAATTTTCATTATCCGTAAATAATAAAAAATGAATGAAAATTAAATACATATCTGTATTGGGTAGTTCCTCACTACTCCACAGGTTTCCTTCTTTGCTTTACAAGCCTTGGATCACCTGTGGGGTGGATGCATGGCCAACACACATGATTCTCCACAAAATCAAGTAGTTAATGCCCAACCAGTTCACCAACTGGATTTACCAAGCATTGGTGGTGCCAAACCAATCCCATACCTAGTTTTCCCTCTCCATTTCCAAGTGAGCACATCCATCTAGGTCATAAGCCAATGGAAGGAAACTGCACCATGACCATTTCTAGGTCAAGGCTCTACTACGGATCCATAGGCATCTCAGGGTTTCCATTCAGTCTCGGTACTCCACCTTACTACTGACCCAATAGAGATTTTATGCCTTCATCATTATCACCACACCTTTACACACCACAACCCTTCACACACACATCAACTCTTCATCCACACAAGTATGGCATTCCTCCTCTTATGCAAACCAATGGTTCCCTCTAGGAACTCTATATGTGACTTTCTTGACTGCAGGATAGCATGGCCCCACAATACCCACTCACACTACACAAGGATGATACCCCTTTTTTACTACACAACTCATCAAGCCTATCCATCCATTATAGTGTTCTTTAGTGTGAGAGTAGAAATGTTACCAATGCCCATACAGTCCTCTTGAGTACCCTTTCTTCACTTTGCCTCTTAATGTGCAACACCAAATTGCATCTGTGTAAGATGACAACACAAGAAGGATAAGCCAACTCATCAGTATTGCTTCTTCTAAAATTGTAACCATATTTCATAACATTCACTATCAAGTATTGAAACACCAGGAATGCGTCCATTCCCTTAGGGTGTAGTCAATATTGACAACCCTAACATAACCCAACACCCGAAAGATAAGCATCCCTTTCCGATGTGAGTCATGTAGGCCCTAGTCACACTCAAGCAGTCTGGAATAATAATGAAATAAAACATGCTCTGCATATTAAATCTAATAACTAGACATGCATGTTCTTATCTAGGGTTATAGAATACTTGTCCCTTTTCAGATGTATTCTCTCTTCATTTGCGAAGAATGGGGGCTCCCTTTTCTGAGTCAATAGTCCTTCGGTTTTCCACCCCAATATTTTCACGTTCCATAATCCACATATTCCTTGGAATAATTTTACCATCTCACTCACATGATTTTCCAACATTCAGTGCAACTGAGATGTTATCAAAATTTACAATGGCGTTTCACTCGAAACCCATTTCCAAAGCATGGGATCCTTCCCATGGAGTTTGTCTTCAGCAGGTCATCACACATGGTCTTACTGCAAGGTGTCTTCTTGACACACTCTTCAACAACCAAACAACCAACATCATTTAACAATCAATTTCAAATCTGATTTCCCTAATCAGTCAGTTTCATTAAAAATTAAATTCAAACATGAATTTACAATTCTGTCTCCTACAGAAATTGAATGGTTTAACAATGAGACCATCCTCATATTGTTTGGCTCCTTTAAGTGGCATCACTCTATCCATTATGGCTTTATTCTTGCTACCATACATGAACATCCACTTACAACATGTCCTTCTGACATAATTCTAGAGAAGTCAAACAACCATTTCAAACTTGAAATTTACAAATATGTTCTATGTATAAGTTAAATTTCACGACCATGAGAACCTTCTCATAACCTTTTGGCTTCTGAACATGGTATATCTCGGTCTTTACTATGGACTTATCCTCATTTCCATACTCAAGACATTTCTACCTGAAATCTGAAACTTTCAATCATCCAAATATGTTGTGAGTATCTATGCAAATAATCTTCTCATTGTTACAACAGTCACTGTAGTGATCTCAGAATTATAACACTCAATAATTCAAACACTTCCAGCTGTTAACATTTGAAATGCAAAGAAATATATATATCTATATATGCATCATTATCATAATAAAATTGCAAGACATAGTTTCATTATCCCCGCAATTTAAATAAAACTCCAATATTCATTACTTCACAACCATATTCTTTTTATACAACTTTGTCCTTTCAACAAAGCACTCGATAGACCATCAAACATGATTACCTTCCTCATGCAATTCTTCTCCTGCATTCATAACAGCTCATGAAATGATCCCATAACTACCCCTAATTCATCATTTCATCCATTATTTAATTTGAAATGAAACATACACACCACAACCATGCATTCATACAATGCATCACAACATGTGCACCCACACACACGCATGCAATGTTTACACAAATTTTTCAGGTGCATTCACTCAATGCATATCCACAAGATTTACAAAATATTTTAAGGCATATCCGCTCAGTGTCACCTTGCATTGATTCGTGCATACTATACTATCATGTCATGCATTCCATAATCCCAAACACATTATGGCCTAACTAGGGCTATCTCATATAGCATGCACTACCATAGCCCTACCATAACATGACTATAAGTCCTTACTTTCTTTGGTTATTAAACTCATAACCAACATATACAAATAGCATGATATAATTTCATATGAATGCATTCTAGCATTTAAATAGTCACATGGTAGAAGGTTCCTCACCCTTACTACCCCATACCTCACCATACCATGGTAGTATGGCATTCACATTCAGGCACTCAGTACCACATGCAAACCAAATCAACATAGTTTAAACATAGTTGAAGGGATATTACCAAATCCTCTTTCAACATTCATGCAATCAAGCACAAATAACCATTACTTGCATGGCTCTCATTAACATCTTTGATGTACCTGAATAGTTGGTCTCCTGCAAGGATTTCACCATCCTACCACCAATCTCTTGATCATATATTTTTTGCCCCAACCTTTCTTCACAAGGTTGTTGGTCACATGCAACAACATCTTCAACATATTTAGCCATGCTTTAGTCGTCTTTGGTCCTACAAAGAATGCCAACACCACTGATTATTAACAACCATAATAATTATCATAAGTGGCTCATTGCATATGTAAAACTTCACTATTTTACCAATATGCAATATCATATACATTCACAAACACCTTCATATGCACTATGCAATATCTATTAATGTGCCAACTAGTGCATATTCACTTCATCTATCTAGTCTCTTGCATTTTCAGCATTCCTATTCCATAATTTTATGTATATAAAGCTCATAAAATATAAATACAATAGCAAGAGAGGAATTAAGGAATTCTCCCTTTCCAACCCCTCATCATAGCATGGAATTTCCTCTTCCACATCATAGCTGATCCAATTTCATGGCCTTTCTACCAAGCATACAAGCAATTATTAGTTATTATCTTCTCACCAAGTAGAAATTCAATACATGTATTCATGTATAAAATTCCTACTTGCTACCCTTTCAAGCATGCAATTCCTATGCTATAAATGGAAATAGTTTAAGGTGAGAAATTTTCCTCTTTATCAGCATTGCCTTGCTGCTCCAATTGCTTTCAGGAAATATGGTCAAGTTCAACTTGGCCTTTCTTGGGCTTTCCTGCAATTGTCATCACTGCAATTGATTCAATTCTAAATCCATAAGGAGTCTTTTCAAAGTCCATTATATACCCTTGCACCTTATTCAACTATGAGACTTCCTTTCCTTTCTTATGGAAACATTTGCTACAATTCTGAACCACACAATTGATTCACACATGGAAATGTCTCATTACATTCTCAGAAATACACAAAATAATTTCCATGCATTATGGAGACAATCCATATTGACAATTTATGCTAGCCACTGAATTCTCTTCACAATCAATGACTGTCTCTGGGGGACGACGGGGGTCAAGGGGGATTTTCCCCTTGTGGCTTAAGTTTCATGGCATTTTTCAATTTTTGGCACTTGAAATTCACACTGGAAAAATGCTCAAATTTCATGTTTCGGGGGACTTATCGTTTTTCCTCCGACCTAGTTCGGAGCAACTTCCAGTTTTACGTCGATCGACGCAACTCACGATCTTGCGCTGACTGTTTCGGAAGACTGGGCCTTTGTCTCCGATCAGTGCAACTGATGATCTTGTGCCGACCGCTTCGGAGAAAATCACAATTTGTCGCCAATCGGTGCAACTCACCATCTTGCGCTGACCGTTTTGGAGCAACTCATGATTTATCGCCGATCGATGCAGCTTCCCATCTTGCACCGACCATTTCAGAGCAACTCGCGATTCGTCGCCGACTGGTGCAACTCACCATCTTGCGCCGACCGTTTCAGAGCAACTCGCGATTCGTCGCCGATCGTTTCAGAGCAACTCACGATTTATCGTCGATCGGCACAACTTACCATCTTGCGCCGACCGTTTCGACAGACTTTCCAATTTTCTCATCGACACAGACTTAGACAAAATTTCAAAAACACTTAGAAAAATTTGAAATTTATTTATTTATTTCTCTGATGACTAGTGCTGGGCAAGAAACAAGCTTACCGCTACAAATTGTTAGATGTATCCCATGTAGGCCCAATGTTGTAAGTTACGCTCTGATACCACTCTGTCACGTCCCCTCTCGTCGATCCAATGAAAGGAAGGAAATGAGACACCAAAATATGTGATTTTAAAAAACTTAGCCCCATTCATCATGAAAAAATTCATGGCATTACAAATAAAATGCATATGTGTGCAGATGCAAATTAAAGAAAACATGCACAACGGAATAAAACATCATCCACACACATTTCATATGCCTTCATCATATCAATAACAATAATCAATTAATTAAAACCTTGCAGAAGTAAAGCACATAAATAAAATATTTATCTTCATGGTGAAATTGTCCCAAGCAACCAGTTATGTCGCTGCAATGTTCCATCCAACCATAGGCCAGTTGCGTTCATCAATCTCTCAACACAACTGCCACCCCTGAGCTGGGCATGATTTCTTCAAGGAAAAGGGGAATCTCAAGCTCAACACAACCAAAGCAAACATCACATCTAAGCCAAGCCAGTCCATAGCTCGGTTTATCAGTTTAAATATGAACCCTCTTCATTTCTGGATGCTTGCACTCAAGCTCAAGCCAAAACAATGGATACCCATAACCCATACCCCAACATACTCTTTCTACACACAGAAAACACAATCATTGGGTAGGGATACACATTTTTAACAATGGGATTTAGAAACAAGATGGCCATGAGTTTTCCCCAAATCGTGGGCACACCAAAAATAGATTGTGAGAGAAAAAATCGACCACAGGGTAGAAAACGATTTCTCCCACATATATACGAGCATTCAACGGGCCAAACAACCTCTATGGACCCCAAATCGATTTCCCCTTTCTTCCCATAGTTCTGCAACACAAAAACGACTTCCTAGTGGTGGAAAGATGAGGGAAAATGGGGGAAAACATGAGGGAAAATGCCCAGGAAGCTCAGACTGCATGAGGGAGCAAGGGCCATGGTGAATAATGGCTTGGGGAGCAATTTCGTGGCTCCTTTATTTCCAAGGAATCCAAACACGAATTTCCACTAATGGTGGCTTTCCCATATTCGAATTTGGACAGCCATACCTCTCCATTCCCCAAGGCATTAACTACCTTAACCAATTCTTGGAAGAATTAAAAGACTGGGTACAAAATTCAACATGGGTAGTTGAGGGTTCATGGGTTCTTTCATTGACACTTGGCTTGACTTGATTGGATCCAAGGGTTTGAATATTTCCCTCCCAATTTCTTGTAAAAATAATGCCCCCATCTCTTGCTGCACTGCATAGCTAGTTGTGGGCATTTTTATTAAAATGCATATTTACATGATATTGCAATTCCATTGTGCCTAGCTAGCACACAAACTATATGCATCACTAAATCAATGGTGGGGCCTTGGCCTTGAGCTCCTCACCATGATTTTATAACAATATTACATCATTTACATTTTAATGTAATGTGGTCAAAATCAGGATATTACAAGTTATTTAAGAGGTGAGGCCTTTAAGGTTAGCATATTTACATGCTAAGGGTTTTAGGGCTCTAGGGTTAGGATGTTAGGGTTGAGTTGGTTAAGGGTTAAGTGTCAAGGGATTAAATTATTAAAGGCTTGGGGGTTAATGGATTAATGGCCTATAAGAGATGAAGAATTATGATTTTTTAAGAGTTTATGGGTTTTGGGATTTAGGGATTATCGGCTAGGGGTTTTAGGGTTAGGGGGTTAATTAGGACTTAGGTGTTATGGGTTAAGAGTTTAGAGGTAAATGCATAAATTTTTTAACAAGTTTAAAGATTAGGGGGTTTTATGGGTTAGAGATTTAGGGGTTAAGGAATTTAGGGCTCAATGGTTAGGGGGATAGGGTTTAACGGGTTAGGGGTTAAGGTCCAAGCAACTAAAGATTTAATTTTCTAGGGTTAAGGGATTAACGATTTAAGTAATATGGGTTATACTGTGTAGGGGTTAGGGGTTGTGGGATTATAGATAAAGTGGCTAGGGGGTTTAGGGGTTAGGGGCCTTAATGGTTAATTGATTTAGTGCTCTGAGGTTAGCGTGTTATGGTTTCTAAGGCTAGGCATTAATGGTAAAGGGGTTAAAGGGTTAAAGGATTATAAGGAGTAAATTAGAGCTTAAAGAGACTAATGCATAAGCCCAAGAAAGAATTTCAAAGCCGAGAGAGGAGCGATCAATCTATAGGGAGAGAGATCAAGAAAATATAGAGCTCTCATGCAAACAAAGAGCACACATGCAAACATAGAGCACACAAGCAAATGCAGGGCACACTAGCACAATGGAGGTCGCACATGCAAACTTAGTGTAGAGGTAAATAATTATTTTACCTATATAGGGTAAACTAGAGCTTAAAGGGCTAATGGTTAAATGATTATAGGTAAACAGTTAAAGGACTTAAGGGTTTTAATAGTTATGGGTTCTAGGGGTAAAGGGATTAAGGACTCTGGGCTTAGGGGGTTAGGTTTTAAGATTTTAGGAATTAATTTCTAAGGTGTTATAGTGTTAAGGGCTTAGGGAATTAGAGGATAATGACAACACTGAGGGGAGAGAACAAGTTAATTAAGGGACTAGGGATTTAAGGAGTAATACCTTTATAGGTTAAGGGATTTAGGGATCACCTATTAATGGGGTAAGAGATTATGTGTTAAGGGCTTCAGCTCTTAGGGGTGTAGGTATTTAGGGGGTTTTGGACTTAGGAATTATGGTTTTAGGCCTTTAATCACCCCCCCCTTATCATTACTCTCTCCAACTCCTAAAATTTATGTCCATTGCCCCCCCTCTCATATCTCTCTTCTCTCTCTCACCCCCTTTACCTTCATTCAACACTTAAAAACATAAGTTATGTAGTTCATAACGCTCGAGCATTATTATTTATATAACGCTGGCGCATTATGTAAATAATAACGCTCGAGCATTATTATTTATATAATGCTAGCGTGTTATGTGAATAATAATGCTCGAGCATTTTGGATATACAAAAATGCTCGCGCGTTTTTTCTAACACCAAGTGCATGAAACAAATATTTGAATTCAAACAGAACATGTGAGTGTTATGAGCACCTAATAATTGCCTCCTCATGTGCCCACGTGTCATCCACAGTCCTATGTGGTTGGTTTGGACTTACCAAACCTGTGCTATGGAATGTGCTGAACCATAGCTAATTGGGCATTTCCACCATTTTTCTCAATATGTCTGCCTTTCACCGCTCTCTACAGCATGACATACATGACCATTTTTGACAAAATTTTAGGCATAGATAGCATTTTTTTATGCAGATTCCAAATATGTAATTTTCTAAAAAAAATATTGATTTTTTCTATTTGTTTCCTAATTTGCTTGTGTCATCACTCCTTAAGTCAAAAAACATGTTGTTAGTGTTTATTTCGTAACTTTTTCATTTCACAACCATTTAAAATTTTTTTGTATGCTATCGAGTAGACACTGACCTCTACATGCTATAAAAAATCCAAGTCTAAATAACTGCATTAAGAACTTCAAATATTGCACCCACATTTGACATGTCGTTCTCTAGGTTTGATCACTTACATAATTAAAAATAAAAATAAAAGCTAAGCATTTAATTTTGTAAAAATAATGCTGCACTAGTTCTACGGGTTCTATACATGTCTACCAATTTTTGTATCCCGAAACCATCATTTAGGCACTCAAAGGCTGCACCCACAAAAACATATACCTTATCATTTGTAAAAAAAAAGTGACTGTTAGAAAAGATAAAATTTGACATAGTTATGTAAATTTTCAATACATAAAACTTATATATTTGGAAACGTGATTCAATTTCCTATATTTCATCTTTTTTACTTGATGCAATAATTTATGTGTAAGTATCTCAAAAAAACCAAGTAAGTTGAGGGATGCCAGATTTTTTCAGTTTTCTATTGTATCTAACGTGCCAAAAGTGACCCTCATTAGCTTGCACATGCCCCATGCTAAATTTGGTTTTCCATGTACAGGGGAATTTTCAACGAGGTTAACATAGGATCATTGACACAATAATTCAATGACACCCTTTGTTAATTATGTTACTACATGTTAAATTATAATTTTTTCAACTTTATAATTTAAGAATAAATAATGACGAGTCATTACCACAAAATATTCATTAAGGCTTCTCTCTATTATGGTTTGGTAATTATGTTACTATGTTAAATTATAATTTTTTCAACTTTATATAAATAATGACGAGCCATTACACAAAATATTCATTAAGGCACTGGAGCTTCTCCTCTCTATTATGGTTTGGGAGCATCAAAGAAAAGTTATTTGTATTCCTTTATCCCTTTTCTCCCACTCTTTCTAAATAAGCATAACCAAGGATCCCTCCATTCAAGCTAGCTCAATTGAGGCTCGAGCGTTAATAGATAAAGGTACACTATCATTGGCCTACTACTCATATTTGGATAGTAAACTCACAAAACCCTTGGTTTATTAAACATGAGTCTTAAACACTTGCCTTTACACCACTCTTATTTCCATCCGTGCTATGAAGGCAAGCACTTTGATGTCTTTCAACATCATCTTGTTTATCTTTGTCATATATTTTATACGATAATACACATAAACCAGGAAAAAATCATCTTTCTATAAAAAGCTTCAATTAATTTTTAAGTCAACTTTGAAATAATTATAAACAATAACAATGCAAGAGAGCGATATATGTTCAGGTTGGTTGTGGCTGTCATTATTCTATAGAACTTTTAATGAAATCCTAGGCTACAATCGATTGAAAAGAAGACAATAAATTGAAATTCTTACTAAACTTCGAAGAGCTCTCAACTCTTGTTACAAATACAATGAACTTTGTAATTATTATAATTTTTCTTATCTCGGCACTTGTTCAAGCCGTAGGCTAAACTTCAAACAAATTTGGACCCCTTGCTCCAATTACAATGAACTAGAAGATAAAATTAACCTTCTTATCTCGCCATTTCCATTAGGTAAGAAAAAGTTGCTTTGGGCCGTACAGAGTCCATAAAAGTTAACAGTGTTAATAGGGAAGAGCCTAGTTATATTGTTGTTATTATTATTATTATAGCTTAGAGAGGCGTACAAAGTAAGTAAAAGTTAATAGGGATATGTCACCATAACTCATTATTGTATTATTGTAGTAATAAATTTTGTAAAATTTTAATGAACTCTTTGAAATTATAAAAACTGTAATCATTAAATTTAAAATTTAAAATTTTATTATTAATTTTGTTTTTATAATATCAAATTAAATTATTTTGTATAATAAATTTTTTTAATATCAAATTAAATTATTTAAAAGATAATTATATAATAATTAAATTTTATTAGAGAAGAATATTTTTGTCATAGATTTAAATAGTAAGATACAATTTTGTAAAGCATGTAAAACAAATATTATAACGTACATAATTAGAGTAATAATAAACAAATTTAAAATGAAAACTATGTAGATTTTTTGATATATTTTAGAATTTAGAGTGGAGTAACAAGTATGCTTTTCTTAAATTGCAAAAGGATGAGTACTAGATTGGTGGGATAACTAGTAGTTGATGTATGGATAAGGAGTAGTAGTAGACAAAAAAACATATAACTTAATTATTTTTTGTGACCATAGATTCAATTAATTTTCTTCAATAATGATATAAATATTTACTTGTCATGTCTAGATTGATTTTATGGATGTCATTCAAAATTCAAAATAAACAATTATTACCCCGTAGTGATAGACAACCCATTTAAATAAAAAAGGAAACAAGTAGTTGAAGCATAAATAACATGTGATTACAACTAAGCATAAAAAACATGTAATAGATAACTTGCTTATGGTACTTAACTAATTGTAACTTATTAATTTTCACCGACGATAAATTAGATGGCTGTACTAATGAGGAAATGGGTCAACACAATAAAATAATAATCAAAATTTTAATTTAATAATAATCGAAATGTTAATTTTTTTGAAATTTTATGATCGGATTGCAATTCTTGTAGGCAGTCATACCATCTCAATCCATTGTATTCAACTGGAATACGTAACTTGAAATTGCAGTCTACCCGATGAGTTTTCATTTTCAACGAAAAGAAAGAGTACTATATTAAGTAACAGTGATATAATATGATAAAACGGATTACCACCAAATTAACAATGTATCATCCATCGAAGATTAGTGGACAATTATTGCAATAGTTAACGCCATTATCTCCCCGAGTCCAGACCAAAGACCCAAATGCCTTTCCTTTTTGTAATCATTGTACTTCTGTAATCATGAGATTGTTATGAAAGGAATATACAAATGGCAAGGAATGATTTTAAACACTGCATCTTTCATCCACGCACTGTGAAGCTTCCTACTTTGCTTGGGAAGACCATAAATCCCCGGCAACGAGTGATTGGAGTATACAATTTGCACTCATAATTGCCACAATAGGCAATGATTGGGGAGGAAAATAGTGAGTTGAGCCTCAAACTACAATGTGGGGAGGAAACTGTTTCGTTTATCAATCCATGTCCAAGTCGGGGCAGCTTGTTTTCGTTCAGGTAATATCGTAATGGTAATAAGCCTTAATTTGTGTGGATATATGTTAACTGATGTTTATAGCCGTTTAAATATACCAAGGCCAACGAAAGTATTTTAGTCTGAGATGGTGCTGTTATTTAATTTATACAGGCCGGGATATGGTAAGTACTCCTCTGGGAGGAAAGACGGAATTCGAGACTTCTTCTGGGAATTTAATCGCTGCGAGCTGTGCATTTGTAAGAAGGGAAATATCGGACATGGTTGCAGAGGTGGAAGAGAGGAATCGGACGACATAATTCGACCTGAGACACCCAGAAAAAAGCTCCGCCTGTCAAAGTATCAATCAAGCATCTTGGAAGAGAGCTTCAGAGAACACTCTACGCTGACTCCAGTACTATTTAATTCTCTAACTTCGCACTTTTCTAATTTTTTCCTTCACCACTTTGCTAATTAATTCGCTATAGTTTACTGTTACAATAATAGCGTAGTTAGTTTACTGTCGAAAATTTCAGAAGCATAAATCCCGTTGGCGAACAAGTTAAATCTGCAACCGCGTCAAGTGGAAGTGTGGTTCCAGAATCGGAGAGCAAGGTGGGACATTTTATCCTTTGGTTGATAGAATTACAGAGGCCATTGTTGCTGAGATCTTTCTTCTCTCGGGGCAATTAATGAATTTACTATCTGCAGAACAAAGTTGAAACGAAAGGATGTGGAGTACGAGAATCTGAAACAATGTTGCGCGAGTCTGAGGCAGGAGAACAGAAGGCTGGAAAGAGAAGTGCAAGCGCTGAGAGCCATGAAAATCGCGCAGGAGGAGAACTTATACACGCAGTCACCTAATTCAATGCCTTCGGCTGCTGCCTCCATAACAGTGTGTCCGTCCTGCCATCAGTGCCTTGCAACCAAGACCACTACTGCCACCATCACCTCGTAGCTAAAAACAATCCCCACTCGCCTGATATCTCAATTTCTATATGATCATTCTGCGGTTTGTTAGGAGTATCTTTGCGTCTAATTGCATAGCTATATTTTTATTGTCATACCCATGCGCGATTTTGATATTTCAAAACCGTGGAAGCTGTGGAATTGTATAATATCTGGAAAGAGAAGCGGGGTATATTCAAAAAGAATTATTTGATAAAGTACTATAATAAAGCCTTATATTAGATAAATGTACTCAAATCTCTTAAAAGTTCATGGGAGGCCGAGAGGTCCTGGACCGAGGTGCAAGCGCTTTCTGGTGTACAATTTGTTTCCTCGTGTGATTGAACTACCTAGTCAAGACTATGAAATATTTTTGTATCCTCTATTTTCCAACGTTACGTCGCTTACTCTTTTGTAATTGTGTGTTATTGGTCTTACTCAAACAGAACAAAGACAAAGAGGCAGGCGCAAGAGCTATGAGCAGAGTGCTACAATGGTTGCGGCTCCCTGCTGATTTTGGGTGAAAAACTAAGAGCTAGTCGAGTGTTAATAGTTGCTTGGTGATGATTTGGGTTTAGAGTCAATTATCAAGCTTATAATGTAAGTTTAATATCATCATTAAATGACCAAACTCTAATCAATGAGATTTGAGAAAGAATAAAGAAAGCAAAAGCATTAAGATTTCGGGTAATTGATTATTAAGGTTTGAAGAAATTGATTATTATGTGTTTTGTTTTGTAAGTATGATTAACTTAATAGACAATCTGTCTGACCTTGAACTGTCATTTCTGCTTTTATTTTTCTGAGTTACTGATTCTATTTCAGCTGAGTCAGATTTTAGGTCTTTTGCTTAATGTATTGATTTTCCTAGGCTCTTAAGCCTCACCTCAAAGTTACACCAATTGTTATTCCAGCAACTGTCCCGTATTCTCTCAGATATGGAAGCTCTCACACTATTCGTGGACGACCATGGTGCCTCAGTCGGCCCCATCATCGCAGCGCCAGCGCCTGTTCCGCTAACCTCCCGCCGGGCCAGTCAGGTTTGGCCATAGCTGCAATCTGACTGCCAGCATACTCCATCGTCGCCCCTATCTTTCGAGAACGAGACATGTTTTTGGCGTGACGCAAAGTCCCTCAGTCAGTTCTATGGCGACCTTCCAGCCCTTGCTCTAGAGGACAGATATGCGGTCTCCAGAAATCCTTAGTAATTTTTAGCGTTGAAAGAGTATCTGAGTGGGCCTAAGTATATGTGTTATCTTCGAGGAGGTCACAGGTTTAAAAAGGGTGGGATAGGGTTGCTCATTGGCCTCTTGTGACAAGGCTCAAAAGGTAGACACCCCTAGAATAAAGACTCTCCCCTGAGATAAAGGATCTCCACAAATCACCCCTACTGAGTTACAAGTTTCTTGTATATCTGACTTAAAGGTGTTGTAAAGGTGTTGGATATACCCGCTTTACTTAAAGGCGTTGGATATACCCGCTTTACTCTATTCTAGCAGCAGAATTTTAACACTAATGTGAGAAATCGATCCCTCACCGGTGCCACTTGCCATTGCTGACTGTAATTCGTTCACAAACGGAGAACACAACTGAACTGGGCAAACAAAACAGGTCACGCACATATTAGAACCATTACCTCCAATTATTTATTAGAGTAACTATACTACTGGGGCACTAAATATTATTTATTAGCTGTAGTAGTCTTATTAGCTGTAGTCTGTAGAGGTTGCTGTTCCACGCTGCCAGTTTGCTCCTAGATATTTTAAGGGATCCCAGCATCGCAGATCTATTTATCGGCAGGCTTTCATTTCTTTTGCTGGTTTGAACACTGAAGCTCAAGGGTTCACCCGTTTTCCTTTCCGACCGTCGAAGGTTAATCAGAAGGCTAATACCAGCAGGGGGGTTTTATTGAAATCATTTTTTATAGTATTTGAAGAAAAGGCGTGCAGGTAAAGGTGCCATGGAACAAAATCAAGGGTTTCATGCTCTGTTGGATTCGTACGATGTGCCGAAGCTCTAACTGTAACTGGAGCCGTTGGCAGCTTTGATCTGAGTGAGATTATTGTGGACATTTATTTTTATCTTCAGATGTGTGCTCATATCCATGGACGAAGGTTCTGCGTACCACTTTTGGGCGTGATGCTCATTTGTAAACCGTAGTTAATGGCCAATCTGTGGTGAATTGACTGCCGCCGAGCTCAAATCACCTTGAGCGACCGATCTCCAGTTCAGGTAGGTGCCCATTGATTTGGACAGCGGAGACATTATTTGATCACTCTACCAGTGCGTAACCGTCAAAATCCCTAAGCTGCAAATCACTACAACGAATTCACTTTGTCAAATGGAGCTTCAGGAAACATTTTGGTCCTCAAACTAAATTCATCTTCAGCATGCTTTGGTTTATTTCTCAGCATAGGGGATTGATTCAGCTCTTCCATATCGGTGACCTTGATTCTTGGTATTTCCAGTGGCCTGTAGTTCAAGTTATCTTGTATCCCGTGCTGGAGTTTTAGAAGAGACGGACTGTTTGCATGAACGATTGGATCGGTTGACCACCCCACTAACCCCGAACACCCTTTTCTTATTTTAAAGATCGTCAGCAACACTAGACGTCGAGTCGCCAGCGCCAGTAGTAATCTCAACTTATGAACTTATCTCTGATCGTTTGTTTTTCAAGCAATCAGATCCAATAACACTATGCCAATAGGAAGTTACGTTGGATTAAATCTGGAGTATCGAATAGCTTGCAAGATTTAGTAACCCTGGACAGACGTAACACTGTAATCACTCATTGCTCTCAGCTCACATTGGCTATACACGCGTTGTCTAGTTCAAATCTACTGGTGCGGCCTTTCCCGCAATCTTCAAGATCCATATTATTTTTGCACACATGCTCTATGGTGTACAGAACAGATCGCGACTTCCTATAAAGTCCACACCACCCTTCAGGTACATCACCTTTCACCTTTCATGCGGCGAATCCACCTTCCAGCGTTTGACCTCCACATATCTGCCCGACTTGCACTCACTGCTGGTGGTTTAGAGTCTTTCCCGTCAACCCAGCAGCACCCTATTGTAAATTTTTATGAATCTAAGCATGAAGCAATACATTAATCAATTGCAATTATACACTAGCAAATTTGAACCCAAAATCTGACGGCATATCTGTCTGAATTTCAACAACAATCGTCTAAGATCCGACAAAGTATTTACGTCGTCGGATATCCAACAGGGACAAATCGCCGTCGTGTCATTGAATAACCTACGATTTTCTTTTAATCAATAAGTCGAATAACCGACGACAATATCGTTGCATATCCGACAACATTTACATACCAGAAGGTCAGATAACCGACAAAATAAATGTCGAATATCGGATAGATTAGTCATCGATTAACCGACAAAGTCGATGTTGAATATTTGACAAATAATCCCTTCCTGGTTGTCGAATAACCGACATGTTTGGACCACAGGCCCACAATAAAATCCAACAACATTTATCGTCGGAGGTATAGCAACCTCGTCGGAGTATTGTTGGGTGGTCGTCGGAAAGGCGACAGATCCCTAAAAAAATATCCGATGACTTCACCGTTAGAGTTATAGCAACCTTGTTGGGGTTGAGTTGAGTTGTCGTGGGACATTCGACGGTATTGAGGAATTTAAAAAAATCTGTATTCCCAGTTGAGAGACGTTTATGAATGGTTACAATGCCATCTTGTCAATGCATTAAGTACCCTTCACGCAACTTATGAATAAGGTAAATTACATTAATTGATTGGCAAGTTTTATCTCGATAAAATTCTAGTTTATAATTCCATCTAGATATTTTGATGTTATGCAAG
The DNA here is from genome assembly GCA_027924585.1 of Larix kaempferi. Lineage (NCBI taxonomy): Eukaryota > Viridiplantae > Streptophyta > Pinopsida > Pinales > Pinaceae > Larix > Larix kaempferi. The sequence continues at coordinate 5,764,132 of BSBM01000049.1, read as the reverse complement.
GATTCTCATTGTTATTATTGTCCTTTTAGAGATTCTAGGGAGATTTTATTTGTCTTCCTCCATTATTCTGGCCCAAGATGCTTGGCCTTATTTCTCAAAGATATGGTGGCCTTCATGCATCAAGCATGACGAAGTTTTCCTAGACCTCAACCATCCTGTGATTACCACCAACGTTAGTGCAAATAATGGTAGACCAACTAGACCATATCCCAACACGTGAACTAGTATGAGATCAACCTGCATCATTAGCATTAATGGCTGACATAGCGGCAATTGCTCCACAAATTTAGTCGAAAATTCAACACTAGGGTTGTATAACTATCTTCTTTATTTCTTTAAAGAGATCGTCAACCTTAAATTCTAAGGGGGATTCATCCATTTCTCTTCTTGCAAGGATTATTATAAAATTTGAAAAACAAGAGAGTTTTACACTGAAAACAACATACAAAAAATTACATTAAAGTGTAAACGTTTCAACTTGATTTGAAATCCTACATTGAAATTTATAATGAGGTGGTGTTGTAGAAGAAAAATTTAAAATCTTGAAATTGTAAAAATACATTCCATGAGTGGAAGTTCAAGTTTTCAATTTTTTTTTAAAGCAAACCTCTGAGATTCTAGAAGTATATAAAACACATACCCAATAACATTGAAGATACCAAATCTAGACACCATGGAAATGGGGTCAAAGAATTAGTAAGAATAAATTGTGGGTGGTTAAAATGCCCCATAAGCCTACGGACAAATGCAAGGGAAGGCCACGCATTCCTTATACATAATCCGAAATTATAAAATAATAACAACAACAATTGAAAAATTGCTAGCAAATGACATCGACATTGAATGTAGAAGCTGTAGTCTCTTAGTGCAGCACACAACTTTCGAGTCAAATTGAAAGACTACATTAAAATTTTATATCTTGGTACCACTATAGAACAAAGTTCTTCAAATCTAAAAGTACAAAAGAAAAAATTAAGATCTCATAACTTGAAACTTTGTTTTTTTTCAAATTTGAAAACCTACATTCAAAGTCCATAACATGGTGCCATTGCAAAGCAAAACTCTACAAAGAGCCAAGTATTTAAAACACATCATTAAAACATATGGAGATACCAAATCTAGGCACTATGGGAAAGACACCATAAAATGAACCAAACACATTATATGGGTGATTTGAATGCATCCCATGGTGTTAGGAAGAAATGTAAGGCAAGACCATGCAATCTTCTAAAATCATCAACCCATTATTTTGGAATAACAACCATAACAATGGATTGACCCAAAGGTTAGCTTGATTGTAGATACTCATATGTGAAATTTCATGGAGACCTTAGGATGAAATGCCAATGATTCCCTTGGGACTATGAGTGGATATTTCTGTTGACAATTACTATTGTCCTCAATCCAAAAAAATTCGAGAAAAAACGAGTGAATCCATGGGGATTTGGCATGGTACAACTATCCTCGCTTGAAATGCTTAATGCATGAATGAGTGAGGGACTATATTTATCTAGGGTAAAAAAATTGATGGCACAATTACGAGCAGAAGATGGAATTGCCTAAAAACCTTGTATGTAGTGCTCTTGGTTTTTACAGCAGAGCACTAAGTAAAATTTCTGAGTTAATTTTCTATGTATTAACTTATTCAGGTATATGTGAGTAAATTTCTAATGAAAATTCTATGCTTTTACATGATATTTAGTATACTGTTTTGTTTTCAATAATCATACATTCGTATTAAAGTAAATAAACTAACATATCAATATTTTCCTTCAACAATTTGTGTTTTTAGCATAAGAATATGTTTCACAGTAACAAATCAGTAAGTAGCAAGGTATATGTAGGTTTCAAAGTATATTTCCACATAATAATTAAATAAAATAAATAATCAAGGAAATTACCTGATGCTGATGCTAGTAGACCGTAGGTTGTAGCAGGTTATGTTTATATTCTCTTAGTCAGCCAAGATGATGTGTCCACCCTACCGACCAGCTATTATCTTGCTGGCCCTTGAAAATCAAAGGATTTCCAAGCCCCCGATCTCACAATCTGATAATCCCGAGAGCAGTGTTTACTTAGGTTCTCAAAACCTTTCTCTGTTCTCAAACTCTTTTCTGTTCTCCAACCTTCCTCCCCACTTCAAGATATCTCCCCCTCTATATACATTTCCTTCCTCGAGAAGACCTTGGGATTACTCCACCGCCCCAAACTCCCCCTCTCGAGCCCCTCAAACATTTACTCCTTTCACTAGTTCATTCATACATGTTTCATTATAAAAATGTATTTTTCACACTCAATGTACCGAATAATTAATTACACTCATGGTAAATTTATTTGATTTTGATTGATGGTCGTAAGTATTTATTACGGTGGGAACCATTACCCAAAGGTTATCCATTCGGGACAAGGTTTATTAATTACAAGTCTATTCACCACCCTTGGTATTTATTGTTATTAGTGTAATTAATAAAATATTATATAAATAGTTGACCTTTTCAACTTGGGCAAGGTGTGTCCTAATGGTTTACCTCATCCGTCAAGCTAACTTACCTTGAAATTTAATTTCTAAGATTCGTATTGAATAAATAAATAGTTTTAACCATTTTCCATCACATCACATCCATTCAAGAATTGTTATCCTATTATGTTTAACTTAGTAATGGAAATAATCACACTCCAATAATTTATTAATCAATATTTACATTTTTACCTATATTGCAATTGTTATGACATGGGTAGTAATATTATTAAAATAACATTAATTAAGTAATAATATTAATTAAATCACCACAAAGTAATAGTAAATGGTGAATTTAATAAAAAATGTCTTTTAAATCATTTGTTTATCACATGAGTACCCTAACATCTACATAGTATCGTCGTTCTTCTAAACAAAGCACCCTTAAGTGCTTAAACAATCTTACTAATTAATTAGACAGTACCGTTACCTTATTTACAACAATTCTCAGATGACAATGTGAACTGACGACACTTGTCTCAATTGTTTATCACAATGTTTACCAACAAGTAATACATAGCTTAATTGAATTGTTTTACACATCTTAAATAACTTTATATTCATTATCTGAATTTGATCAATGCATGATTAACATAATTACTTATGACAACTTATACATTTATTCAATATGTTAAGTGTTTGTATATCGATACTAGTGTACATGTGCAAGGTGTGCATGTGTGGCCAGCGTATGCACAGATCATAAATGTACTATAGACAAACCCCATCCCGCCTATGCATACCTGCTAACTAATAGTAGTATTTACCCCCATGTAGAAGAACAAGCATAATATACATAGTACAAGTACTTTAACATCCTCAGTTATTTAACAGTTAATTCTTTACGATTTCACATCATTATCTTTATCTTTACATTAGTTTAATCAATCATGTACAAGGAAGGGTACCTACTACCACTAACTCACAATCAAGGAATACCCAACCTTCAACAGTACTAACTAACACATCCTCCCATCATAACCTACGTCCTGCATCCTCCCTATCCTTCCTCTGCTAGTACAAAAGTGGATGTCGGACTCACCGACCTGACCACATAGAACTTGAGGGCGATAGCGTCGGCTGAACAACGGACCTATCCTCCCCTAGCAGGCATCCGACCATCATCATCACAACTACATGGGGAGCGTGTCTCAGCACGGCCCTCCCACGACCTCAAGTCTCATGGAAACATAGGGTGGGAAACACATCCATCCCTCTCAACATACTAGGCCTACGCCCTTATCGACTCATACTTTGCTGCTATCGGGATTATCAGTTTGTGTTATCGTATCATCATTTTTGGTTGCTAAGGTTTACTGTACGAACATGTTTTTTTTCCAATATATCAGGTCAAGTAACTGGCTATCCCATAGCCCTTGTGTCCTGTAGGTTAGTATTTCACAAAATACAAATTTATAGAAGCATTTCCCATTGATCGCCAATTGATCCATGTTATCAAAAATCATTTTATTTCATGTAACCTTTTTAGTTCATCATAGATGCGTATGACATATAACACTTCAATAATTCATATAAGAAGATGGTATCCATGTACCGAATCATATATTTCACATCTTATTAATGAAAACATATAAACATATACTGTAATTGTAAAATAAAGAAATCATATGATAATCATGACATCGTAACCGCATAACATAATAACATCATAATCATAGTGAAATCATAAAACAAAGTAACATCATATAATGAGGTCCATCATATCGTAATATAGTTTACTCAGTCGAGCTGAGTTCAACAGAATATATAAGAAAACAAAGTATGGTGCGTCTAACTGATAAATATGCCTAATCAAAATATGGGCATTACATACACCCACCCTTCGGGAAACTTTGTCCCGAAGCTATGGTCAAAATAATGAGGGAAAATCTCGACGCATGGTCTCTGCATCCTCCCAGGTAGCAGACCCTGGGCTATACTTGTCCCATTGGACCTTAACTTGGTCCACATGGTGACTACGGAGCTATCGAACCCTACGATCAAGTATATATAATGGTTCGACCCTGAAGGTTCCCTCATCCGAGACCTGCAATTCCTTCCAATGAATTTTGTGAGTCTCATCAGCTATGTAATGTCATAATACAGAAACATGAAATACATTATGAGTTTTATGCAAGTGGGGGTGGCAGCACAAGATGATAAGCAACTGGTCCGATTTTCTCAAGAATCTCAAATGGACCTATAAAGCGAGGTGACAACTTGGTACCCTTCCCAAATCGAATGATACTTTTATTTGGTTTGATGCGAATAAATACACGATCCCCTACTCCATAACTTCTATCTGATCTGTGTGCATCAGCGTAACTCTTTTGCCTATCCTGCACTTCCTTCAACCGCTGCCTAATCTGTAACACTTGTTCCTCCATTTCCTGAATCAATTCAGGCCCAATTAAAACTCGATCCTCTAACCTGTCCCAACTGAGTGGCGTCCTGCACGGCCTCCCATACAATGCTTGATATGGCGGCATACCAATGGAGCTGTGATGACTATTGTTGTATGCAAACTCCACTAAAGGAAGATATTTCTCCCACTGTGTCTGTTGATCCATAACATACATCCTAAGCATGTCCTCCATCACTTGATTCACCCTCTCTATCTGTCCATCTGTCTCGGGGTGATAAGCTGAGCTTAAGTTCAACTGTGTCCCTAATGCTGACTGCATGCTTGTCCAAAATCTGGAGGTGAACTTAGGGTCTCTGTCAGAGATTATATTTTTAGGAACTCCATGAAGACGCACAATCTCATTTATGAATACCCTTGCCATATCTGTCACATCATAGGTGTCTCTGACTGGAATGAAGTGAGCGCTTTTGGTCAGTTTGTTGACTACCACCAAAATAGCATTATGTCTCATAGATGTGAGTGGTAATCCTACAACGAAGTCCATGGAAATGACTTCCCATTTAGTCATAGGAATATCATGCGGTTGTAAGAGACCGGCCGAGTGACGATGATCTGCCTTAACTTGTTGACACTCAAGGCACTTCGAAACAAAATCCACAGAAGAAGAGTTTCTTCATGTCAATATACATCTTCTTCACCCCTGGGTGCGCACAATAATGTGATCTATGGGCCTCTCTAAGGATTGTTTCCCTGATATCACCTTCCTTAGGAACATACATCCTTCCCTGATACCGTAACAATCCATCCTCCTCAAGATGGTACCCATCATACTTCAATTCTTGTTTCTTTCCATTCTGAATAGCTGAGGTTACTTTTAGATACCAACTATCGCCCAATAGTTGTTCTAGTACCCTTTCCCTCAAGTCAACCTTCAAGGGAATTAAGGAGAAAAGTCTCGGTCTTCGGCTTAGAGCGTCTTCCACCACATTCTCCTTTCCTTTGATGTAAGAGATACCAAAGTCATACTCACTCATGAGCTCACTCCATCGCCTTTTCCTAGCATTCAAATCTCTTTGGGTAAAGATGTACTGCAAGCTCTGATGGTCTGTTTTAAGGGTGAAGCTTCTACCAACTAGGTAGTGCCTCCATAATTTTAGTTCCAACATTATTGCTGCCAATTCTAGATCATGCGTGGCATACTGCTCCTCATGAGGTTTCAACTTTCGAGATGCATAAGCTATTACCCCACCTTCCTGCATCAACACCGCTCCTAGTCCTTGCTTCGAGGCGTCGGTGCATACCATGAAATATTTATCCATGTCTGGTACCCGCAAGATCGGTGCACTTGTCAACAATCTTTTTAACTCTATAAAAGCGACATCGCATTCACCGGTCCATTCATACCGGATTCCCTTGCGTTGCAAGGTGGTAATAGGTTTTGCAATTTTAGAAAATCCTTCCACAAACCTCCGGTAATAGCCTACTAACCCCATGAAGCTGCACACCTCATGAGCATTCTTTGGAATTGGCCAATCCTCAATGGCCTTTACCTTTTCCGGGTCTATAGAGATCCCTTCACTTGAGATGATGTGCCCCAAGTAGTGAATCTCTTTTTGGAAGAAGGAACACTTTGATAATTTACCATAAAGTTTATGTTCCCTTAAGCATGTTAAGACCAACCGCAAGTGTTCCTCATGCTCCTTCTCATTCTTAGAATAGATAAGAATATCATCTAAGAAGACCTGAACAAAGCAGTCCAAGTATTTTCGGAAGACACCATTCATGAGGCTCATGAATACAGCTAGAGCATTGGTCAAACCAAATAGTACCACTACAAACTTGTAATTCCCAAATCGAGTTCGAAAGGCAGTCTTAGGAATGTCGCCTTCCTTGATCCTCAACTAGTGATACCCTGATCATAAATCAATCTTTGAGAAGACTGACGCACCTTTCATTTGATCAAAGAGGTCATCAATTCTGGGTATGGGATACCTGTTCTTCACTATGGCTTTGTTCAAATATCTGTAATCTATGCACAGTAGTAGAGATCCATCCTTCTTTTTAACGAAGATCACTGGTGCTCCCCATGGCGAGATACTAGGTCTAATTAGTCCCAAATCTAGCAACTCTTTTAACTGGATCTGTAACTCACGGAGCTCTGGAGTTGTCATTCTATAAGGAGTTTTTGAGATAGGCTCTGCACCAGGTTTTAGTTCGATTTTGAAATCGAGCTCTCTTTCTGGAGGTAGTCCTGGCAATTCCTTTGGAAAGACATCCTTGAACTCGAAAAGTACTGGGTAAGAATTCAAGGAAGGTCCTTTACTATCGCTCACGGCCTCCACTACGAACAACTGGCATCCTTGTCTTAGGCACCGCTTAACTTTCACCATAGAGATGAAACAGAGGGATACCTTCCTCTTCAAGCCTTGGATTTCAATTGTCCTTCCCTCGTCATCGAGGCACAACACCTTCTTCGCATAGCAGTCTAAGAAAGCTCTATGGCCTTCTAACCAATCCATGCCAATAATGAGGTCATAAGTCCCCAAATTGGTGACATAAGCATCCAACTTAGTGGTGCACACTCCTAAGTCAACCTCACAACTCCTCACTTTAAGACTACTGTTTGCTTAGCTCCTGAAGCCGTTTCAACCAGTTTGAAATCATTGTGCTCGTAGGCTGCCAACCCACATTTATCTAATGCAAATGGTGAAATAAAACTATAAGTTGCTCCCGGATCAAACAAAATTTTAAGTTTGACATTGTTTACTTTACCAGTGGATTCTACTACGGTAGACTGATGTTCTGCTTGGTGGTTATGAACCTCTGCATGAATCCGATGACTGTTACCCAAACTATCCATGGGTGCTTTTCCTTCCCTGTGCCTGCTGCTTGACTGACCCTTGGGACAGTCTCGCTGGAAATGAGGACCTCCGCATCCACAACAAGAGAGATTGGGAGGGGCTTGCATGTTGCTCGAAGGAATCCTCTGAGATGAGTTCCTTCCCCTGGGTCCTCTAAAACCCCTTGATCCTCTATAGGAACTTCCTTGTGTACGTCCCTGGCTTTGGTGGGTTGCAGACGATGCCTGCGAGACTGAGTTAACTGAAGTATTACCCCTCGGTGTGAACCTGTTATTGTAAGGAGGAGGTCTAGATTGTCCTCCCCTGAAGTAAGGACGTGACGCCTTCCCTGAAGCATACTGATTGGTTCCTGTCAACTTACTACCCCCTTTTCCATCTGACATATCAGTTGCATAACGAGCATACTCAACTGCCATGGTAACTGAAGTTGGCTTCCACATCTGCACAACAACTCTAATATTGTAGTTAAGTCCATACACAAAACGCTCTACTTGAGAATCATCTGCATCTAGGTAAGGAACATATTTTACTAGTTCCATAAACCGAGATTCATACTCCTCCACCGTCTTGTCTCCCTGTACTAAGGCATGGAGTGCGCCTGCCTGTTCTTCCTTGTAATAATTTGGAAAATACTTCTTGTGGAACCTCTCCTCGAACAGTTCCCAAGAAGTCGTAAGAGGAGTAAGGTGCAACTGCTTCTTGAGATCTGATCACCAATTCAAAGCATCACCTTTAAGCTGAAAGACGGCCATCCTAGCCTTGGAACTAGATGTATACTCATTCAATACGAAGCATCTCTTCATGCCTTCCAGCCATGCTTCGGCATGCTTACCGGGTCGTCCTCTTGAAAACTTTGGAACCTTTATCTTTTGCAACTCCCTCGATATGTCCTGAAGCGGTTCCTGTCCTAGGCCATGTGCCCTTTCAGAGTTCTCTTGACTCACTTGAGTGGTTTCCACCTCGACGGCCCTTTCCGACTGCCTGTTCATCGTGGTCATAATAGCCTCCAAAGACCTCATTAGGATTTGCATTTCAGGTGTTGAGGTTGATCGTGGTGGTTTTGGCGGCGATGACGGTGGCGGTGGTCGACCTTGACCCCGACCTCTGCGTGTTGTTACCATGATTGATCCTGAATTATGGAAATAAAACGTCATATTACTAGTTTTTTGGTTGATTATGAAGAGATGCATTTCCGAAAGAGTGCTATAGTTCGGTGCGTTTTGATGGGGCCATCTTGTACTAAATGTACTGAATAAATCTACAAAAATTTATGCATTGGATTCCAAGTAATTTCTCTAAGGTTCATATCTAAATTGACATTTGAAATAGTATTTCCATATGCATAGGGCTAGCATTTATTTAGGTTTAAATGTTTTTAGGCCTTAATCTATTTTAATCTAATAATTATTATCCCTATTAACCTTACATTTTCAACTCTTAATGTAATCATGATTAATCATATAATTAAAATATATGATTAAATTTTCATTATATGATTAACTTATAATAAATCTTTATGATTAATTTTATGCTTTTAATATTAAATTATATATATATTGTTAAATTTTTAAATTTTATTTAAATTGATAGAAATAATAATAAAATAAACAAAATCAAAATAACCAAAATAAGGAAATTTTATTTTTTTTATAGCGATTATTTTTGTTTTATATTTCATTTATCCTAACCCTACACCCTACGCGGCCTTCATGCGCGGGGATATATGTGTGAAGGCCACGCGGCCTCTTACTGCCATGAGAAGAAGCATGAAGGCACGTGGTCTCTCCACGCAACCCAGCGCCCTGGGAAAGTGGGGGAAACCCTAAATTGGGTCAATCCCCAAGGCGCGGTCATTTCCGCCCTCTCTCTTGGAGTTTTAGCTCTGCAACTCTATGCAAGCTCGCTTAGGGTTTCAGACAGGAAGGATCTTTTGATCCAGCTTCTATGGTAGAAGCACTGGCACAAACCCGAGGAGGCTGTTACAGGTATTTCTTATTTCCTTTGAAGGCCACGATTTAGTGATAATTAGAAGCCACTGTGGAACTCGTTTGCAAGCTTGATGTCTGGACCAGCAGTCAAAAACGTGGAAGAGATGGATGATACGTGAATAAGTGATGTTCGGTAGTCTGGTGCGATCTCCTGAAGCTAGAAATACTACTAATCAGCAACAACTTTACCTACAGTGGATTCGCCCTCCTTAAGGCCTAGACACGCGCCTTTTGTATCTGTAAATGGGTAATTAGGGAGAGATTCGACCTCCCAAATGAGAAGTTTCAAGGCTGTTCCCTTCTCAAACAACAGTGCACCCAACTAACAGCCACGACTATGCAATAAACTGATGTAAACTTCCCCTTCTTCCACAGACCACAAGTTCACTCGTAAAAATGAGGGACTGTGACCCCTTTTCTTGGATAGCTGCAGAGATAATATTTTATACTGGCAGTATTCTTCTCCAAACTTCAGACCTGAAGATGAGGCTGTGGAAATAGTGGGTGAACAAGGTAAATGACTGGAGCTCGACCTCTATCTTGACTGGTGTATATCCCTTCTTGACAGAGAATGCGCCCTTCTCAATTACCAGCGTCGCTGTTCGGTCCTCTTGCTTCAAACAATAGTCACTACTGATTATCCTTCCTTCAACATGAATGAACTAAGTGCTTGGATTTGGAAACTGGTCTTAAGGTAGTCTCTCAGTGTTGAGTGGTAGGGTTGGGCCTGTTATAAATGGACTACCCTTGTGTGAGCTTGGCGCTTGGGTATTTGGACGTTTCTATGACTGTGGTGGAAATCTAGGGTATGATCCTCGGAGCCCAAACAAAGTTCTACAAAAACATGTTTACGACCATGCATATCTGCTTTGTACAGACTCTCGGTGCTAAGTTTGGGCTGGGCCAAATATACTTTTATAAGCAATGAAAAGGAGGTAGGTTCGTAAGTGAGCAGGGTGTTTGGCTGGCATACGTGGGTCACGACTCCTAGTAGGAAGCTGACTGTTGGCTATGCTCTCGGTGTTGAGCTCGGCTGGGCCTGGGCATTCCTCTGCGTTTGGGTAAACCATCATATCCCTTTTGTTCTCGCGCAGATCTGAAGGTATTTTCTTTGCTTACTCCTACCTTTTCTCGCAGACGAGATATCTATATTTATCTCTCAAACTTTGTTTGCATTTTCGATTATTACAATACAAATCTTTTGCAAAACTTTGTCCTCGAGAGTATCTGCGATTAATAATAGAAAATCTGTCCCACTTACAACTGCTATTGTTACAATACAAATCTTTCGAAAAACTTCATTTTGGAAAGGATCTGTGATTAGTAATAGAAAATCCATCATCAAAGTTTTATATATTTTTCCATTTACAACTGCCACAAGTGTGCCCTTCCCCACTACGGAACATGACAATGAACTGTAGGCTGTTTTATAAAATGAATGTCTAAAATTTCTTATCATCAAAAACTCAAAAGCATTTTCGCTGAGAAGATGCTACTGGGTTATCTAGTTTTTCAAATTCGTTCAGGGCTTGCACTTGCCCTATCTGCAAGGAACAACCTGCATGTGGAGGCAAGTCGGCCTGCTTGAATGAGAGAGATGGGCCTTGTTGGGTGAGCATGTCTCTGGGGATTTGACCCGGGCTATGAAACACCCTGTCCTTACCATCGAACCATGAACCAGTCGACTCAGACTGTAGGCTACAATTTTCACGGCACTAACACATAGCTTATTTTAAATATTTTTATAGTAACAGAGATTTAAATATTTTTACAATAATAGAGAATAGAGATTTAAATATTTTTATAGTAATAGAGAAAGGTTTGCTACAATAATTTTCCTAATGCCTGCATCGCTGTCAAAGCCCGGACCATCATTTTAAAACTACACACTTATATCACAGAACACCTAGATACTCGCCTCATATCTCCATTAACTTTGTAAATTTGTATAATTTGTGATTGGAATATGACATCTTACAGATTAATTAAAGGGTATTTGACGTGACATGGAGTCTGGAGCTTGACTTTGGATAGTGATTAACGCTCCAAAAACAAAACTCTATGCTTTTGATCAATAAGCATTGAAACTTTTAAAGACATATTTCTGGAGAAATTTAACGCTCAGAAATAACAACCAGACAATCTGGGGAAGAAATCACTGAAAGTTGTAAACATTGTAAATTTGATTGTGTCATATTTAGGCTATTTGAAGTTGGGAATCAGTACAGCCAGCCGATCTGTGGAAAACAACAGTCCATACAGAGTATGCTCCTTTTACAGTGTAATATTTTTATAGGTATTTGGTTATTCTTTTTCAGATTTTATATTGAGGAAAACACCTCTCTTTTTTTTTCCTTGTTGTGCCAAATATATATATAGATATGTATTCCTATGGTTTGAAAATTAAAATTTCCTATATACGCATAAAATTATCTTATCTTCTTTTATTTGATAATATATATATGCACTTGATAATTCCGAAATAAAATAAAAGAAAATTTTCACATCATTATTAATTTGCATAATGGAAAGAATATATATATATATATATATATTTTCCTATTAATTTGCATAATGGAAAGAATATATATATATATATATATATATATATATATATATATATATATATATATATATATATATTTTTTTTTTTTTCCTTTAGCTTACTAATGTAATTTATGTTTATGTATTTTGTAGGTAATCCGTAACTGAGTTTTGGATTGTTGGTGTTCAATTTTCGAGACAAGGTTTTGTCCTAAGTTGCATGTCATTATGTAAGTTTAAACATAGTAAAATTTAGGATAGTTAGGTGTGTAAAGGCCTCTTGAGGTCTGAGTTTTTGAGCCAGTGGCTCTGATACCATCTGTAGTGCTCTTGGTTTTTACAGCAGAGCACTAAGTAAAATTTCTGAGTTAATTTTCTATGTATTAACTTATTCAGGTATATGTGAGTAAATTTCTAATGAAAATTCTATGCTTTTAAATGATATTTAGTATACTGTTTTGTTTTCAATAATCATACATTTGTATTAAAGTAAATAAACTAACATATCAATATTTTCCTTCAACAATTTGTGTTTTTAGCATAAGAATATGTTTCACAGTAACAAATCAGTAAGTAGTAAGGTATATGCAGGTTTCAGAGTATGTTTCCACATAATAATTAAATAAAATAAATAATCAAGGAAATTACCTGATGCTGATGCTAGTAGACCATAGGTTGTAGCAAGTTATGTTTATATTCTCTTAGTCAGCCAAGATAATGTGTCCACCCTACCAACCAGCTATTATCTTGCTGGCCCTTGGAAATCAAAGGATTTCCAAGCCCCCGAGCTCACAATTTGATAATCCCGAGAGCAGTGTTTACTTAGGTTCTCAAAACCTTTCTCTGTTCTCAAACTCTTTTCTGTTCTCCAACCTTCCTCCCCACTTCAAGCTATCTCCCCCTCTATATACATTTCCTTCCTCGAGAAGACCTTGGGCTTACTCCAATGCCCCAAACTCCCCCTCTCGAGCCCCTCAAACATTTACTCCTTTCACTAGTTCATTCATACACGTTTCATTATAAAAATGTATTTTTCACACTCAATGTACCGAATAATTAATTACACTCATGGTAAATTTATTTGATTTTGATTGACGGTCGTAATTATTTATTACGGTGGGAACCATTACCCAAAGGTTATCCATTCGGGACAAGGTTTATTAATTACAAGTCTATTCACCACCCTTGGTATTTATTGTTATTAGTGTAATTAATAAAATATTATATAAATAGTTGACCTTTTCAACTTGGACAAGGTGTGTCCTAATGGTTTACCTCATCCGTCAAGATAACTTACCTTGAAATTTAATTTCTAAGATTCGTATTGAATAAATAAATAGTTTTAACCATTTTCCATCACATCACATCCATTCAAGAATTGTTATCCTATTATGTTTAACTTAGTAATGGAAATAATCACACTCTAATAATTTATTAATCAATATTTACATTTTTACCTATATTGCAATTGTTATGACATGGGTAGTAATATTATTAAAATAACATTAATTAAGTAATAATATTAATTAAATCACCACAAAGTAATAATAAATGGTGAATTTAATAAAAAATATCTTTTAAATCATTTGTTTATTACATGAGTACCCTAACATCTACATAGTATCATCGTTCTTCTAAACAAAGCACCCTTAAGTGCTTAAACAATCTTACTAATTAATTAGACAGTACCATTACCTTATTTACAACAATTCTCAGATGACAATGTGAACTGATGACACTTGTCTCAATTGTTTATCACAATGTTTACCAACAAGTAATACATAGCTTAATTGACTTGTTTTACACATCTTAAATAACTTTATATTCATTGTCTGAATTCGATCAATGCATGATTAACATAATTACTTATGACTACTTATACATTTATTCAATATGTTAAGTGTTTGTATATTGATACTAGTGTACATGTGCAAGGTGTGCATGCGTGGCCAGCGTATGCACAGATCATAAATGTACTATAGACAAACCCCATCCCGCCTATGCATACTTGCTAACTAATAGTAGTATTTACCCCCATGTAGAAGAACAAGCATAATATACATAGTACAAGTACTTTAACATCCTCAGTTATTTAACAGTTAATTCTTTACGATTTCACATCATTATATTTATCTTTACATTAGTTTAATCAATCATGTACAAGGAAGGGTACCTACTACCACTAACTCACAATCAAGGAATACCCAACCTTCAACAGTACTAACTAACACATCCTCCCATCATAACCTACGTCCTGCATCCTCCCTATCCTTCCTCTGCTAGTACAAAAGTGGATGTCGGACTCACCGACCTGACCACATAGAACTTGAGAGTGATAGTGTCGGCTGAACAATGAACCTATCCTCCCCTAGCAGGCATCTGACCATCGTCATCACAACTACATGGGGAGCGTGTCTCAGCACGGCCCTCCCACGACCTTGGGTCTCATGGAAACATAGGGTGGGAAACACATCCATCCCTCTCAACATACTAGGCCTACGCCCTTATCGACTCATACTTTGTTGCTATCGGGATTATCAGTTTGTGTTATCGTATCATCATTTTTGGCTGCTAAGGTTTACTGTACGAACATGTTTTTTTTCCAATATATCAGGTCAAGTAACTGGCTATCCCATAGCCCTTGTGTCCTGTAGGTTAGTATTTCGCAAAATACAAATTTATAGAAGAATTTCCCATTGATCGCCAATTGATCCATGTTATCAAAAATCATTTTATTTCATGTAACCTTTTAAGTTCATCATAGATGCGTATGACATATAACACTTCAATAATTCATATAAGAAGATGGTATCCACATACCGAATCATATATTTCACATCTTATTAATGAAAACATATAAACATATACTGTAATTGTAAAATAAAGAAATCATATGATAATCATGACATCGTAACCGCATAACATAGTAACATCATAATCATAGTGAAATCATAAAACAAAGTAACATCATATAATGAGGTCCATCATATCGTAATATAGTTAACTCAGTCGAGCCGAGTTCAACAGAATATATAAGAAAACAAAGTATGGTGTGTCTAACTGATAAATATGCCTAATCAAAATATGGGCATTACATTGTAAATTGCAAGATTTGAAATTAGAGAATCTAATGTTTCCATGGTTTAATCTAACAAAATTTACATAATGGATTGAATACACTTTCCATATTTTAAAAACACGACGTTGAGATAAGTAAAAGAGCATTGCATAGTGATGGAAGAAAGCAACATGAATGGAACTATCTGCATAACAAAAACAATAGCATTTTTTATGCAAAAGAAGACTATCCACATAATGAGGACATCATTTTTTTGATTCAAAACAAGATCACAACTTTAAAAAATAACCAGTTCAGATTTCTTGTTTCAACTAGTGCAACGATGAAGTGCTTCATATAAATTGCAGGTGAAATTGCAAGTGAAACTCTCTGAGAACAAGTATTCATAAAGAGCATGAAATCCAAGATAGACCTATTTCTACAAGCAATTGTTTACCAGGACCAATACACCAAATATGTCTAAAAAGAATAAAATAGAATTGTAATGGAACCTATAATAGTGAGAGAACTACAAAAACTAGTGTTTTCAACCAAAAATAGGACTCTTGGCTAGACCATAATTTTATGATATTTTTCCATAAGCTCTTATCAATCTAAGAAGTTGATCTATTGAAAAAGATAAAAAAATGAAACCATGCAAATAAGTCCTTAAGAATATAAATATTAGATTGCAAAAAATTGTATTTGCTACCTTAATAACAAGAGGTCAATACCAATTTGTAATATAGTTTACAAGATAATCTAAAAAACAATGACATACAGACCCAAACTAATCTTCCTCAAAGTATAATATTGAGAGATACATGAAAGCTTTGTGGGAGAATGGAAATCATATATTAGTGAATGATAGCTCAAGAGATTGTACATACACACATAGTGGAAAAGAAGAGACACTATATTTGGTAATACGAGGTTGCAGTGTCATGATTTGCATTGCTATGATCCATTTTCTCTTGGTGAAGTTTTTATTTTTCATTTGTGCACTTTAATTTTTTGCTATGAGATTTTGCGATGAGATTTTGCATCAAGAGAGTCATGTTGCACCATTCTTCCATCACTATAATCTACCTTGCATTGAGGGAGTCATGTTTGTGTGATGTTGTGTTGAGGTAGCATATTGTTCATAAATACATAACATCGTTATGTTGTGATATTGTATTTGATAATAAAAACTACATGTTATGAAATTTCTATCAGATTTGCACATAATTCCAACCCTATTCTTCAGTGGATTTCCAACTAATCATTGGCAAGAGTGCATATTGCAGCACCTGATG